>JAQQSE010000023.1:0-1200000 GCA_035772565.1 Antheraea assamensis | reverse complement strand
GGAGTAGCCGATGCTTCTAAATGAGGCGACGGAGAACAACGGTCTCTTCACGAAAAGAAGATCCCTGTTTTATAACATCTACAGGCGATCTGAGCGTATGGCCAAGGTGGCGGAGCTTGCTCACTGTCACCCTGTAAGCTTGGTCGACATACGTGCTAAGCGGCATTTGATTGATATTCTCTTCTCTAATTATGTATATCACAAAAGTTGGAACAAAATATACATAGACAAACAGAACTACACATGTAATAGTTTTATAGTTAATCTTATGTTTAATTATAAAACCAGAAATATAAATAGACTTATTTCTTTAAAAAAATCGCTATGATTTATCTTTTTTTCTAGTATCACGATAAAGTGGATACACTGTATTCGTTGAGTAGCACAACTTCATGTAGAAACAATAGTTACCACTGACATATCTAGAATTCATCGACAGTCATTATCTTGCGGTTCTGCAAGTCTCTCAATAGTTGCATGTACACTGGTTGATCTCAAGACATGACAAACTAAAAGACAGTCACTGTGACGTACTTATCACAATACTCCATCTACTATCTATTCCAATTCGTAGCCATTTAGCACGTATAGAAGGTTTTCATAAATTGTACATTAAAAACTGTTCACCAATGTATAAAGTTTAATAGAATCAGATCCAATTTTATTGTGCTCGAATAGCAAGTCTATATCATTAAACGATCTTACAGTTACTAGCGAAATCCACTTCTGTCCCCAATAATCTTTGGAAACTGCCCAAAATATCCCTTATGTGAGCCAACACGGAAACAAACTCGTAAAGGGGGTTATCTACAGACAATCTGCAATTAAGGGCTCTCTTGATTTAAATAATAGCAAAGCGAATAGCATCACCTTTTGTTATTGCGCATTCCGGTTTCCGGAACAGATGTCGCTGATAACGCGGTAGCTGGAACAAAGGAAATGGATTAAAACAATGCTTTAAACTATGGTAAACGATATGGTGTGGTTAAAACTGTTTGGTTATAAGGTTACAATGTCACAGATGAGCAGAAATCCGATACGAATGAGGATTCGGAGAAGATTAGATCTCGAAGAGACCATAGCATGGTGTTAGGCCTTATTCTATGGTTCCCTTAACCTGCAAGAGCTGTCGCTGTCAATTTGAAAATCTATCAACATACAACCAGTAGCGTGTTTAAAAAATGCACTTTGAAGCCGGTGTCGTTTGTGTTCACTCTGGTATCATCACTGATAGCAACGTGACTAACTTCATTGAAAACTGTACCCATAGGAAATAAATTAATTTAATCTATAGTTACAAAATTGTTATTTTGATAATTTTGATGTATTTGTTATTTCCGTAGTGTGTTGTATCTTTTTATTAACTTTGTCTTTTGTTGTATACTTCCAAAAACTATAATATTTGCACTATTTATACTATTTTAATTAAACTAGCTGGTGCCTTCGATTTCATTTTCATGAAGATGGTTTCGCATTAAAGTGTAACTTTTTTACATCGCCTCAAATTCTTTGTCCATCTATAGCATGTCGCATTATAGCCGGCCGCGGAGCAGGGGTAAAGTGAAAGGCGCTCGTCAGAGCAGCCAAGACTAATATGGCGACACCCATGGCTCAATCCAAAATGATTCAATTATTTAAATTATTATTGTGCTAAGTTTTTAAAACGCGTCTGTCATCCTGAATGATTACGATCTGAATACAAGTTTAATTTGCACCGTGGTTTCATAAAACCATACAATTCTATTCTTACTGTGGGAACTACCAGTTATATCAGGATAAGTTGTTGTAATTTTGTTATTATCGCTTAATGCCTATAACGTTTTTACCACTTTTAAATTGCCTTCGATATTTAGATTTTATTGCCGGATTTCTAGATTTTATGTCATCATTATATTAACTAACTTTAATACAATTAACAGACAAAATAAGATCAAATCTTCCCTATAAAATACGACAATTTAATTGAATATAATGGCAACCGAACGGATATTTTGGAAGATTTTCCTACTGTCTTCTGTCTCATTCGAAAACTTTTGATATGGAGATTTTTTAACCCATATTTTTCCTAACGATTTTTCAAATATTTTCTCTCATAAAAACATCGTTCTGGGAATTACAAACACAATAAAACAGGAATTAGTCAAACAGTGTAGATGATCAGAAGTGATCCAATTACATACATTCCGCAATTGATTAGTATTTATACAGATTATGAAATAAAAAATAACAGAAATATAGTACATTAAGACGACTAGCCAAGTAATTTATGAAATATGGTATCAGAAACTAAGTCTTTTGCTTTTGTCTCGTATGTTTTCAGAATATTAAATGAACGTTATTTGTGTATCAAACACACTCGAGTTAGGATAATAAATGAAATAGAAAAGAAAATTCATTGCACTGCGAAAGATTAAAAGCGTCTCTTCTAAACGTTGCGCTCGAGGCACATCAACTTCAATGCACACGGAGGTGTATGTAGCTTTTATAATAGCCCTGACTATTCTTTTGATTTATGGTACTATGAAAGTGTTTTGTTAAATTTACGCTTGCTTTATCAAAAATGTTTGCTATGTATTCTATTTTATTTGCTAGGGGATTGAAAACGACTAGTTATATTAACGTGCGTGGAACATATTATACTAAAAAGTCAGCACCAGCTTATAAAGATTCGTTTCTATCTTCTACCGCTTTTCAAGTTCCAGGCTTATTGATGCATATAGCTGTAATACAAGCTTAGGGGATAATACCATAAAAGGCCGTACACTTGGGAGAACGGTGCCAAATATTTCTCAATGTAATGCGAGTAAATGCATAGATAACACTAAAAACGGGCGGGCATGTGGCATTAACAGCTGAGAACCTTCTAGTACAGGTGCTTAACTTTTAAAGGCATTTCCGTATTTCAAAAGATCAAAACTTTATCCAGAAATAGTTAAGTATCACTTTATAAGACACCAGCTATAATGTAGAATACAATGTACACTCGTTTTTATAGACTTAGCCATAGTAAAATTTTAGTGTTACGTACATAGAGGCAACGTTATTGTTGCTTTGTTACCCTTTCCTTATGACTAGTAGGTGGTAGGGCTTTTATTAATCTATCACCTTTAAGTTGAAAATCTGTCGCCGAGTACCTGCTGGTATGTTGCGGCAGCTGGAGCCTGTTCCCTTCTAGGCTTACCATGCTTACCATCTTACACGACATCATCATTTGACTTCAGATGAGAATGTAGTTAAACACTATAATAACCTACAAAGTATAAAAATAAGTACGAAATTGATTTTGTCCTATCATTTAAAATTTACTTATTTAAAAGTGGTACTCTATATTGAAGTACCACTGCCTACGCTATAATTCTTTTATAGTATACATTTTAATATTTTCTTAAAAAGTTTGATCACAATCTTTAATGATATTATATGACATATGACGATGTTGCCAAGAATGATAATAGGCTAATTCTAGAGTAGAACCGGCTCTTAGATGCAGCTACCGGTACACAGCTATACATTGGTGAAATATTTTTTAACTTAAGGTTGATTGATAACCAGGCAAGTATTAGGAAAAGCCCTACCATATGTTATTTTTTCCTCTGAATTCTGGGCATTAAAACCTACATCAATCGATACGACGTCTAAACAGGGTGATACCGATCCAATTTGTTTCGTGTCATTTCCATTTTCAAATGCAATAATCACGTTGCGGTTTTGCCCCAAGAGAGTCGACAACTTTCTTTGCAAATAAAAATTTCCTCCTGTGTCTTTTTAATTGAGAGTCACCTCAATATTTATTCACTATTAAATCAAATATATGTTGTAATCATAAAATATACAGAGAGCTAGCTATATACCACTCTCCCGATATGTTAATAACAAATATACTTAGGTTGACAAATCTGTCGCGAGACATTTATTGATTTGTACCGGCAGCCGCAATTTGTTTATGATTAAACGCCGTTCTACGGAATGAAATTATTAAGGAGAATTTACTCCAGAATATTCGACATACTCTGATGATGTAAACAAGTAAACAACGACTTTTTTTTTAAAAACTTTACCAATAACGACCTCCCTTCTTATATTACAAAACATTACTTTCAGCATCTAAACAAATATAATATGCAGATATTTCTAGGTCTGAAACTGAAGATTGTATATCATCAGTCATTAGGGCTGCCGACACAAGTGAAAACTCAAAACAATGGAATTGCCGTGTTTTTTTTTTCAATTTTTAATTTAATTTAGTCTCAATTGTATAATTTGTAAATTGGAAGACATTAGTCGTGTTTCCACATCTATTGGCACTCCAAGCAATAATTATATACCATTTTATATAGTTAATTAATTAAAAAAACGTATGATGGACTGCACAAGTTTAATATAAAATATCAATATTACATGTACACAAGCCACAATACTACTCGTTGCTAGTCTGGCGTAAACGTAATATCTCACGACTCACGAGCATGTCGAGGTTATCGGTGACGCGAAACCATAATTTTTCCACTACCAAAAATCAACGCGGGTAAAGAACTTATCACTTAAAAAATCTAATAGATCTAAAAAGAAATGTAGTAAAATAATTATAATAGGTCTAATGCAGTTCTTTCAGATGTTTTAAATCAGTGTTCAAGTAGAGTAGTCCTTGCGCAGATGGCTGAACAAGCCAAGTCAGATGAAGTCTTCAGAATTCGTGAGAGTAACTGAGTTGGTTGTATTGGGGTCCTCATGTGAGCGTTTTTGAGCCCCCGTCACCCAATCATCGTCATGGACTTTGAAACGATATTATATTATGAAAATATTAATATTTATACTCTTAACCAGGAACGCTCATAATAGCTGTGTTTAAATATTTAATAGATTTACTATTAACTAATCATTTAACAAATTGTAAAGTAAACGAATTTTTACAACCTACTTATAGGGAGGCTCGCTCCAAAATCTTAAATCAGATTTAAACCAGATTTTACACTTATAAAAATTACAGTTCTAAGTATTTTAACAAGATTAAATTGAACTTAAGGCTAAAAATTGATTTACAAGTGACTAATAAAATATGCTCTCGGATATAAAATACTCTTGGACTATTTATAACAATAAATTAAATCTAGGTATAACATTAAAACCAGTTTTATTGTTATTTCCCATCAATAAATCTCAGTCCCATAGTAGAATACGGTACCTATATTGCGTTCCACAAAGGCACAGACTTTAAAGTTATTTTGATATTATTGTGTAACAGTGAAATTAGTTTTTATAACTGTTATTTCATAGATGAAAAAAGAAATTTTACAGAATTTAAAAAGGGATTACGATAGAGATTTTAGCTCCTTGAGTTACAATATCATATACTCAATAAAAAACACGAGTAATAAGAATTCATTAATGTCATGTGAAAATAGCAATGTAAAAATTCACGATTATCAATCACAAGTACAATTAAGACGAGTGATTTTTCATTTCACGTGAAAAGTAACAGTGATGCACGAATTATACCATGCCTAGTTCTACATAATTGAACATGACTACATGATGCATTAACCGGTCGAATGAGTCCACAGAATAATTTGCAACCTCCAGCGGGATCAATATTTGCATTCAATATCGCTGCAAATATTGTTTTATATCGTTTACTGTATGAATTACACGGTCCAGTAATCACTCAACAAACCGAAATTTTCTCTGTTATTATGTTGCGGTAGCGTTTGATACAGAATTTATAAATCTCTTGTACATAAATTCACATATGTATAGATAGGTATACATACATAACTAGTTATTTTGAAGCGAGGTTATTCACGTTGCAAAAAAGTTTTTTTTTTAATATTAATCTATATATATATTTTTTTTTTTTTTTTTTTTATTTTAGTTTATTTAGGGGCTTTTATGTTTACATCAGCCCCATAGTACCCTTAACTTAATTTACTAAACTAAACTAAACTATAACTAATACAATAATACAAATGTTATTAACAAAAGTGTGTCTAATGACGTCTCAACAATTTAAAAAGACTTAGTGCTTCAATACTGTTCGGTTTAGATAGTACCCCGTGAAACATTCCGATATCTTGCTTATTTAAATTGAGAGCCGTCATCAGCAACTGCCTATCCGCTTGGAACCGAATACATTCCGTTAATATATGATGTATATCCTCTGTTATCCCACAAACTTCACAATTTGGTGTAAGAGTTTTTTAATTAAATATTTGTATTTATTAAGAGGAATGTGTCCGGATCTAACCCTAAAGGCGTTCACAATATCCTCTCTGGAATAGTCGTTATTTATAAACCAAGGGTAACGACAAGGTTCATTTTGGATTGATTTGTACCAAATTCCTTTCATCTGAGACGAACATTGAAACGATGAGTTCCACATTTGAAAGCATTTAACTTTATATTTACTGATTAATTCAGAAAAATTTGGAGCTATATTGACTTCTCTTCCGCTAACCACACTTAATTTTGCCAACTCATCAGCCCTTTCATTGCCCTCTATACCACAATGTGACGGAACCCATTGCATATATATATATATATATATATATCTACAATCTATGTGCAACGACATATTACTGTAAGTCAATCAGGAGCATTAGATAATAATACCTTATCACTATTCAAAAGGTAAAATAACAACTTTTAAATTCATCAGTTTTAAATAACTTTGGATATAATAGTTACTGAACTTCAAACGTTTAAGGAAATAAAAAAGTCGAAGCAGTCATAGGGACTGCCGATAGAAGTGAAAACTTAAAACAATGGTATAACCGTGTTATTTTAATATTAATTTACATTTTATTCCGTTTATTAATTAACGAAACATATGATACAATATAAATATTATATGTACGCGGGCCGCTATACTACTACACGTCACTAGACTGGTACAAGCGCAATACGTCACGAGCATGTCGAGGTTATCGGTAACGCGAACCCATAAGTTTTTCTTTTACCAAAATTAGTTCAACACTGTTAAATAAATTTTCATTTAAAAAAAAAAAAAACGTTAAAAGGCAGCTGAAAACGTAGTCTTTAATATTGATAAACTCTTTTATGAAATACTAGCAGCCCACTCCGGCATCCCACGTGTGTGGTAACAACGAAAATGAAAAGAAATATTTCCTTTACGGTACGGTGATGTAATTAAATAACATGACAACCGAGCAGCTGAAAGTCAATCTGTCAATTCTGTGAATATTTTTGAAGACTGTCTTCTGTGTCTCTCACTGACTCACTATTTTATATGAAGATTTTTAAGCCGAATTTTTTACTTTACCATAGGATTTTGCAAACATTTTCTTTTGTACAAACTTTGTCCTGTCAATTAATTACAAATATAACAAAGGGGGGATTAACCCAAATAGATGCAGCCGCTCTGAAGTGATACGCTCAGATATATTTCACAATGGGTTTTTGGTTAGTATAAGTAATTTCATTACCCTGGATTTTATTAATTCAAAAACTCTATTCAGTACGTCGCGTCGCGTTGCCCTTCAAAACCCGTCCTTTTATATCCGTTACACAATGTTCTTCGGTATGATAAGTGTATAAATTCGTGTGAAGATAGCTACTGTCAGAAAATACTTATCTCGTGGCGGTCACTGTTGTCCTTGTAACGTTACTTAACGTGACGGGTTAACGACTTTCCCAAAATCAGATTGTTTAGGCCAGATTTGCACGGCGACAACCCATCCTTGTCCCACATATATATTTGCACTCCTTTCCCCCATCCCTAATCACCCGGCGCCTTGACAAGCGTTTTCTTTTAAACGCTCTCATTAGCGGACGATCGGCGTTTGAATCACACGTGGATTATTATTTGTGTTGTGTGCCAAAATTTATAATACAGGTGACTTTTAAACTGTTTGTGCATGTTATTGTGTATCGTGCAAGAAGAGGAGGCCTCCTACGCGTCGCTAGCGCAGCATTGTGGTGAGTCCATTTTTGTCCTATCCACTCCAAGTCGTCGTGTAAATAAGGCACGTGGGAAATATAGGCTTAATTAGGCCCTTATTAGGTAGAAATAACACCTATTAGATCCAGCGCTCACATTTATGGTCCATACGAACCGGATCGAAATAGATTTAAAGTTATTTCGTACAAATAAGTGAGGCCATTACGCAAAAGAAAAATGGCACCTACCTCACATGAGCGCAATATTAAAAAGTTACAAAATAAAATATCCGCATTGTTCGGTCGAATGCAAACTATATTTGATTTGATTGCTCATATAGACGATGACATAAAAATAGAAAACTTCTTATCAGAAAGTTTCATGATAGACACTTTTCGTGAAGAATTTTTAGCAACGATCGAACAATTTAATGACCTTCAATTGTCCTCAGCGGAAAGTCCAACTCCTTCTTATCATACACAAATTGCATTTGATCAATTATACACTAAAATTAAGTATAAAGTGCATCAGTTAACGTCACAAAATACTCGCAATACGAGTCGTGACGAGCGGGTAAAATGCGAAAAACCTTCATTACGTTTACCTAGACTAGAACTCTGCTCATTTAATGGCGATAATGAGTCGTGGCCAATCTTTTACGAGACGTTTAAGTCTGCCATTCATGAAAATACTGATCTTACCGATGGTGAGAAAATTCAGTACTTGATGGGAAAATTAAAAGGGAAGGCCCTAGGTGTGTGTCAAGGTATTTTGCCTACCTCCGATAACTACAGCGTTATATGGAATTTGTTAATAAATAAATATAATGATAAAAGAATTTTGGCCACAACATACTTGGATAGGTTAATGAATTTAGCCCCAGTAAAAAATAATTCACCCACCGAGATAGAAGAGTTTATTGACCAATTCTCTGCTCTTTATCTCGCGTTAAAACAACTAAATATCGATAGTTTAGAAGATTTCATGTTCATCCATATTGCCTGCAAAAAGGTCGGTTTAGAAACAGTGAAATCATTTGAATTAAAATATAGTGAGTACAATGAGTTTCCTAAATGCTCAGATTTTATTAATTTTACAAGAAGTCAGTCGCATATTTTGCAGCGAGCACACAATGTGGCTTGCTCAAATATGAGACTGGGCAGTACTCAGTCACGTAAAAATAATACAATGTCGTCGATCGGACAAATAAGTTCTCGTTCCTCTAATAATAATATGAAATCATTTATGAATATTCAGGAATCGAAGAACTGTTTATGCTGTGGTAAAAGTGAACATTTTCAGTTTTCAAAATGCAGCAAATTTTTATCAATGATCCCTAATGATCGCTTTAAATTTATTAAAAATTATAAATTATGTGTAAATTGCTTAAGTAGTACACACACAATTATAAATTGTAAAGATTCGAGACGTTGCAACGAGTGTCAAAAAACACATCATAGCTTGCTTCACTTTCCAACTAGTACAAATGTTGCGGGGGTCAATGTAAGCGGGCACTCTGCTAAGAAAACGGCTCGCGTGCCTGAGTGCGGCCCTGCCGAATCCGTATCGCTCTGTGCGATAAGCCCATGCGCCGCGGTGACAGAGCGCTCGGTAGATACATCGTCCGTCCTGCTCGGCACTGCGTTGTGTAATACTGTCGATACAGACGGCAATATATTAGTCTTGCGCGCGTTAGTTGACAGTGCATCTCAACGAGATTTAATAACAGTTGAATGTTGTAAACGTTTAAATTTAAAACTACATACGTCGCAAAGTAAATATGTTTCTGGTGTAGGTGACGTAGCTAATCCCGTGTTAGGGGTCACTTGCTTGACCGTTCGGTCTCGCTTCGATGATTCGGTTAGGTTCACTATTCAACCGGTGGTCGTATCGCGCATCACCAACGAATTACCTACCGCGAAGATAGACACGGCACGTCTGGATTACCTAAATAGCATTCCTTTGGCCGATTATAATTATCATACACCTGGGAATATTGATCTTATTTTAGGAACAGATTTATTTGCGCGAATATTATGCCCGAATTCAATATCGCGTGCTGTTAGCGAACCGGTCGCCATTGAAACCCGGTTAGGTTTTATAATAGTTGGTCAGGCCCCGATTCTTGATCCCGTGTGCAGTATCGTTCGTTCATACTGTACTACGGAAATTACATTGGAAAATTGTCTGAATCGATTTTTCCAGTTGGAAGAGGTACCTAATGTGCCCAATTACCAGACACCAGACGAACAAGCGTGTGAAAAATATTATTGTAATACCACTCGACGAGAATCGAACGGGCGATATGTCGTGTCACTGCCGTTTAAATACGACCCTTCCGCTTTAGGAAACTCGATGCGCATCGCCGAGCGTCGATTCTTATCTTTACAGCGTAAATTATTATCGGATACTGCTCTGAAATTAGAGTACGATAACATTTTTAAAGAATACCTTCAGAAGAATTACATGTATCCTATAGGTACTGTTTCTGATGTCGGAGGTACTAATAATCAATATGTGATACCTCACCACGCAGTGATACGCAACGACAAATCTACCACCAAATTACGAGTAGTATTGAATGCGAGTAGCCAAACTAGTACTGGCAAATCCTTAAATGATTTATTGCATACTGGTATGAATTTACAAAATGATTTAATTCAAATATTATTAAAATTTCGTTTGTTTCTCGTTTCGCTCAGTGCTGATAGCCGGCAAAAGTATTTACGTATTTTAATTGACAGTAATGACAGAAAATTTCTAGGATTATTATGTAGGTTCGAAATGGTAAAATATTGCAGTAATAGGACGGCAATGTCCAGTATTTCTGTAACTAATAATGTTAACGAGGCGGTAGAGTTAATTCCGGAAAGTCACCTAAAAATACTTGGCCTTTCTTGGATTTTATCTGACGATATATTTACTTGTATCAGATCTGAATATCGCGGGTGTATAAAACGAAATATCCTATCAACTATTGCCCAGTTATGGGAAGTTATGGGATTGAAAGCATCTGGAACATTGTTAGTGAAATTATTAATGAAATCGCTATGGGAAAATAACATAGGATGGGATAATATTACCTCTCCAGATGTCGTACCCTTGTGGCAAATAATTCAATCTGAACTGTCATTACTTCGAAACAGAAAATTACCGCGATACATCGGCATCAATAAGAACTGCATTGTCTTACTTATAGGCTTTGTAAACCCGTCAGAACGCACCTATGGTGGCTTGGTATATACACACGTGTACATGTCCAACGATAATCGCTGCATAATTAAGTTAGTGTGTGCGAAATTAGGAGTAGTACCTTTAATTGTGTTAATTACTAAACGAATTAAAATAGAAATTAAATTCCACCCACCATTGCGTCTTTGGTTTAAAAGATCGCCAGCGAGCCATATTAACGAGGCTAAAACTCATTTCTTTAAAATTCTAGGAGAAATAGTACAAACGACTAGAGAAAAGATTACAGTGCTCACTCAAATAGAGACTATTCTAAATTCACGTTCGCTATCGCTATTAAGTAGCGATCCCAATGCACCCGTAACATTGACTCTCGCACATTTTTTGGTTGTGATTCGTTTGAAGTCATTTCCGATTGAAGATTTAACTACAAATATAGTCATGTTACTAGGAAAAAATAGCTTCGACCATTTGGTTCAACCCTTTTGCGAAGGATGGAAGGTAAAATACCTAAATACACGGCTGAAACGAGCTAAATGGTTGACTCGCGGAGTACCTGGCCAATCGGGAAATGTTATTCTGCTTAAATCAGATAGCAGTAGTCCGTTGGACTGGCCCTTAGGCGTAATAGTACGGACATTCCCATGTGAAGAAGGCATTCCGCGTGTTGTAGACGTTAAAACTAAAATAGGAATTTATCGTCGACCTGTGATGAAGGTATTTCCATTGCCTAATTACGAATAATTACTTTATTTTTAATACAGTCCACTAGTTCTCTCATAATATATTAATTTTATCATTATCAAATAATTATTATTGTTTATTGCATAAAATACAAAATATTATTCATGTAAATTGAGATAAATTAAATGCTCTTATATTCTATTATTAAATCTTGAAGGATTAAATCCTGTCAAGCCCGGGGGGATGTTTAGGCCAGATTTGCACGGCGACAACCCATCCTTGTCCCACATATATATTTGCACTCCTTTCCCCCATCCCTAATCACCCGGCGCCTTGACAAGCGTTTTCTTTTAAACGCTCTCATTAGCGGACGATCGGCGTTTGAACCACACGTGGATTAATATTTGTGTTGTGTGCCAAAATTTATAATACAGGTGACTTTTAAACTGTTTGTGCATGTTATTGTGTATCGTGCAAGAAGAGGAGGCCTCCTACGCGTCGCTAGCGCAGCATTGTGGTGAGTCCATTTTTGTCCTATCCACTCCAAGTCGTCGTGTAAATACGGCACGTGGGAAATATAGGCTCAATTAGGCCCTTAATAGGTAGAAATAACATCTATTAGAACCAGCGCTCACACAGATTATAAGAGTATATAAAATAAATAAAGCATTATTGATTTTTTTTATACTATTTTATTATTATTATTATTAGGTATAAGGTTTTAGCGTTTGAACACAATCTCATCTGATGTTAAATTACGATGTGGTCTAAGATTATAAACACACCAAACCTATCTGAGAGGAATGGCTCTCAAATACAGCTGCCAGAACACACCAACAGGTGCCTGGAGACTGGGGGTGCTAGTAGCTAGGTGGACTTAGAAAAACACTTGCCCAATGCTATGGTAATATCATTAGGTGAGAATGCCAGATTTGTATTGACTAAACTTCCTCGGTGTTCTTCTCGCACCGTTTAGCCGGGTGGGTAGGAATAGCCTCTGTCATAATTCTACCCGACCCGACAGGTGTTGGTCCCTCGGCAGGGCCTCGACTTAAGATGGGAGGCCAAATATTAGACCCTTCCCTGACGAATCGGTGGAAGGCGCAACGAACACTAATGCGTCTTAACCATATGGGCCTGTACACAAGTTGCCAGGGCGGCGGATATACCCGTGTCCAAGGATTCGAACTTACGTCAACTAAGTGCACTTAACTACTAACAACACCGGAGTTTTGAGGCGATTCAACATTTAAACAATTGGAAACGAAACCATACCATAAGCTGAAATAATCATGTTATATAGTTATGTCGACTCTTTCGTCCGTTATCTTCCCTTTTCGAAAGGGTAAAAATGTCGCCGAGTCAACTAAACCAAAAAGGTAAACGGATCAGAGGAGGGTTACCCAGAGGTTTTATAGTTATTGAGCTATATATTCCATCGTTCAATGGAGTTGTTATAGAATGATTTGAGGTCGTGCCTTCGAGCGGCGTTCTTTTTATACGGCTATTTTATATTGGCCTATCTAGAACGATTATTGAAGAAGTTAAATAAATAAAATACTATATACATATAAAATATTAAGTTCATTTTATGTATATATCTTGTGTTAGCTTAGTAACTAGCTGCTAATCAGTAATGAAATAAAATTACAGCTCAGCAATATAATGTCAGTATATCAATTCTGTCAATAGTTTTGATCTCTCTAATATCTCCTGTCACTCACTTGTTATACGGAGATTTTTGACTCAATTTTTTCACTTCTCTGTACGTTTTTTATATACAAATCTTGTCTTGAAAATTACAAACTTAGCAAAGAAAGAGTTAGTTAAATGATAGTAGCTGTTCTGAAGTGATGTGCTTATATATATTCATCAATTGTTTTTTACTTAAAAATATTATAAATTGCGTTTGTCTTTGTTTGAAATAAAAATCAATAAAGACACCTCTGATATCTTGTGAAAACAATTTTAGACATGATGATTCCTGTTATGCCGTCTCGCAAGCTTAATCAATATAAATTGGCTGAAAACTAAGCAGACTAGAAAAGCGTCACTGTCACTGGTATATAACTAGATGGGTGATGATAGTAATCCAGACGGGTACATATCTTTACCACTGGATATACGTTGATTGATCGGAAAACGCGACACCTCTATACATGTTATCATGACGAGCATTAGACTTAGTATATAGTGGTTGCGATTTATTTGAAAATTGTGGTGTAATTTCATCCGAATTTTCATCATTTTATTTGTGTATACAGCAGATGTTGTCCGAAAATCAGCGCTGCAACGCGTCCACTTGCAAGCCTGCAGGCCTGTGCTGAGATAAAGGACCTTTGTAACTTCGTGCAACACTTAGTTATCTCCCTTGAAATATTTCGTATATATACTTTTAAAAATGTGTTGCATGTGTCAAACCTTTCGTTCTTTCAATTACCGCTATACTTTCACTTAGAATTAAAGTCCAGCATTATTAGATAACTTACCTAAGTTTATAAATATTTCCACAATTTGTTGAATAATACTATTGTATAATACTGGTAGCCTGCCCCAGTTTTGCCTGGGTGCGGTAGGTATGTAAGCTGCTTCCGTGTTAAGCCAGGACAAATTTATTAAACAGATCGCTTCTTTAATTCTTATGAAAACTTATATGAAACTGATCGTCTTTTGTCTGATTACTTTTGAACAACATTGTTTTAGACAAAAATGCTTATAGAGGATTGTTCTTAATATATAGAGATACATATTATTTTGGGCGCTTTTATAGATTTTGTTGTAAGGAACAATTCAGTCTTACATTTTTTTCTTGTAATTTTGACTACTAATGTAGGACTCGTCATAGAAGTTCTGTAAAGGGGCCGCTTTTTCCGACTTAGCTGACAAACATCGTTATAATTTTACGCTGTTTAAATATATAAATATAATAGATAGCCTATATTTATTTGGAACATTGTATATTTTAAATAATGAAAGAGTGTATAAAATGGGTGTAGTGGTTCCGAGGTTATATTTTCTCATATACGCAAGCATACAAAATCCGCTGTCTCCCTTTATAATATCAATACAGATAGTATATATGGAAATATTGCGGTAAGTAATATAAATTTTACGAGAAGAAATATATTCAATATAATTGATTTGGTGAGCTGATTATGATATAGCAAAGGAGATATTAAGGGTAGAAACATAGTAATTTTGATTCATGATCTGATAAAAACAATACACGATCACAATTGACGATAGTTACTGAGATTACGAAATAAATCTTGTTCGACGTATGAACCTGTGCTTTCGATGAACAAAAATAAGATTAAGCCATAGCCTTAGGACTATTATGGTCATCTATAACCATTACGTTTCAAATCTGGCGCTAAATACTTGTATGTGTGTACCGTTCAAGTGGATGTATTTGAACTGATACAATCTTGGGTCAAACTGTCATTGAATATCAGGTCTGATTGTGATCAAATCCAAAAATCTACAAACAGCGAAAAAACGTAACTGAAATCTGTTTATTTCTCGCCATATTAATGTGATAAAACTTAACTTTTTTAACACTACAATTAGATTTTTTTGAACTTCAAGAAGACTATAATAAATACATACCAGAAGTCGATAGAGAGAACAGAAGAAAAATTGTCCATAAAATGAAATCCATTTTGCGATTACCACTTTTATTCAGAATACAAAATTAATACAATCACTGTTTAATTCAATTGTTACATGTCTTTAGTGAGTTGCGAATTAAAGTTCGTGAGACGCGTGCGAGAGTGCAAACGTACAGCTCTGTTAGAGTTCGAAGAGCGACTGAGGCGTCGGGAAATGTTTGCAGGGTTGGCACCGTCGAGCTGTCTCAACATTGTATCATAAGGTAGTAGTCGAAGTAAAATATTAACTGGAATATATAGTATTTTTGTAATTCATATTTCATATAAAATTTGAACGTTTGTATAGTTAAAACAACCAAGAGGTATAAAATGACAAAATATAAAACTGCGTCCGTAGGTCAGCACGCCTTTATGATTTTTTTTAAAGATTTTAGATCATTATTATAATTTATTTTTGTAATATCAAACTTAATTAAATCGTTTGATAATAAATAAAAAAAATGTAATTTCTAAATATTTCTGAGAAATGACGTATCATATATAGTTTCAGTGTACTACTACTACACTTCATAAATATTGGTCTAGCCGTATTGGAGCTACACGCTAAAATTGAAACAAACAAAAAAAAAAATCATATCCAAGATCAGGGTTCATTATGTAAGTCATTACTTAAGAAGATTAAGAAACCAATATACAAGTACAACTGCGTTATATACCGGATAATTATCGTTTTTTAAGCTTACGATAATGTTACGCTACAGCACATTGTATGTCGACGTGAAGTTATCGTTCGTGCGATAATAATCTTACGGTTGCCAACACTCAACGGGAGGTTTCGGGGCGGTTACGGGCCACCCACACCACACTACTACGGCGCTACGCCGCTACGGGGCTACGCTGCTACGATGCTGGTATACGCGAACGTTATGTTTAATGAAGTGGTAAGCGTAACATATCGGGTAGCGCAGTTTACGGTTGGACGGGAATTTAATGTACTCTCCGTGATTTTAGTTCTGTTTGAAATGGTTTCATATAGCTTCTCTACATATTTATCTTCCTCTTTATTTATTTAAATAATCATTTTATAAATTATTAATATATTGGTTAAGGCTAAAGTTTGAGTTACAATAGCTCAAACTAATAATCGTTCACGACTGCGTCCCCATTGATTCTAAACATAAAATTTTGTCAATAAAAATAACCTATATTATTTTGTAATAATATCGCGTTTTATAAGTGAAAGGATTTTTAAAAGTAAGTATTTTATGAGTTTATCCATCGCTAACAAAAAATGAAATTTTTCTCTTTATAATAGTAGTTTACAAAATGTATGAATGTAGTAAAGAGATTTTAGTCAACTGGGTAATTAAAGCATTTCGAGATCTGTTTTTGAATAATTTCAATATAAGAATGAACTATCAACCTCTTGTAAACAAAAAATATTCTACCAAGTGCAATATTTAGAAATAATTGACTCAAACAGGCCAGCTTAAGCAATTAGTATCTCACTGATATAGGCATTTGAAGTTCGGTCCTTTTCGGTAATGCTCAGTTCTAGCCGAGTAACCAACGCGTGCCAGGCTCCCAATAATCTGCATCACACATTATGCGCGTATTGTTACTGCGTACTCGCTTATAATATTTCTGCGTACTTCTGACCTACACTTTAATTGCAATGCTCTGCTCCTAAGAGTTTTAGCGTGATATTGAAGAATCTATAACCTTTCTCAATATGATACTGTAAAACGCAAAAATTATTTTTGGAATTTGACTGGAGCTTACAGAAATTAGCGCGTACAAACAAACAATAAGCCTTGTAATGTTAATATATTTGTAAAAGTATTTCAGCATCTACTATTAGTAAAGAATAATCGAAGAAATAACATACCTGAATATGAATTTTATAATAAAATAAAACCTTATTGTCTCTTGAAGTTAATTACGTTGCAGCTAGTATAAAAACTGTCAACTACTTTTTTCTGTTTTCTTTGAAATCATATGCTAGGGTAATAAAAATTTATATTAAACTTCGTTATGCGTTGAATGACGTTAACAGAAAAACAAATAACATTTGTTCAACATTATCAATCGATTAATTAAGTCTTACTTCTACCTACGATTGTTATAAAAAGGTGTTTTACTCGTCCTGACTTATCCTGACTACATAACATTATGAGTTTGTTTGTTTGTTATGCTTTCCCGCGTTAACTACTAAACTTATCATCATGTAATTTTGCGTACACGTTATCAGGGTACACGAAAGTATATGGGACATCATTCATCCAGAAGAAAAGTATCCCTGAGATATAGCTCCGATTTACATTAAAAGCTAGTTATTTTTGTATTAGGGTTTATTTACAAAATTTTCGATGTAAACAACAAATAAAATTCCTTCCACGTCCTGTTGATGGTTGGAAGTCGTCTGCTGTGCGGTTTAAGCGTGCATTTTTTCTTTGGAATGAACTATCATCAGTTGCGTTTCCGGACCGATATAATCCACAAACCTACAAACGGATCTGTGTTGCACCTCGTGTCCCGGGTGTCCATGGGCGGTAGTGGTGATTACTTATCATCATGTAATCCGTCTGTTTCCTTCCAATGGCATAAAGAAGATAAGATTACTAAAAAAATTACTGCAAAAAAACTACTCATCAACTTCTTACCCTTATCCCTCCTAAATAGGGTCAGCACAACATATTTTCCTTTTCCGCTCGCCCCTGTCAGATGTCATTTCAGTATTTATACACTTATCAGTTTTTAACACAATCTATCCATACCTTCTTTGGTCTTCCTCTACTCTTATATCCGTCCACCTTCATACTTACAACTTTTCTAGTTACATGACTTTCATCTCTCCTCATAACACGCCCATACCATGCTAACCTATTACTCCTCAACTTCTCGGTCACTGGTGCTATTTAAAAAAAATCTACTCGGCACCTTTAAAAATACACCAGAACGTCTTTGACCATAGTTAGGTAGGTAGATGCTTAGTCTTATATTTTCATAAAACTACAGATATCTCAATCCCCAATACATTTCTTATTCGATTTTGAGGGCTTCCCTTGTGTACCTTCGCTTCGATTCGATGCTAATAAAAACGGTATGTTTTGTTATTATAAAAGATTTGGTGAAAAAATATCAAAGAATTTGGAAAGTAAATGACGAAATTAGGAAGTAACTATAATATGAACTATGAATCATTAAAAAAATACAAGCGAATTAAGAAACTTTTCTTTGTCCAGTCTGTTAAAAAGTTAATATATATATATATTGTAATCCATAGTAGGGGCCGTGTAGCTGTAGTATATTTATCCCCTCTCGGGCACTCGTAAGGATCATCTTTATAACTCCCGGCTGAGATATTTTGTAGCGAGTCCCCCTACTTAAGTAGAATTGTCGCAAAATGGAGTATTTGCATATTTTATTAGAGCTCTTTGACGGGATTTACTTAAACGTATAATTAGTTGTAAAATTTTGTAAATGGTTCATTAGGATTAGAATATATTTAGGATATTTTGTATTACAAGTGTAATAATATTACAAAATGTAATCGTGGGGTTTTACTGGACTCGAATGCTTAAATATGGTGTATAAAAAATGGTTGTATTTTTTGAATTTAAATATGGATAGTAATTTTGTATGGCATTTTTTTTTTATTTCTGTGTCTTGTTATTTATAACGAACAACAATTTTATATGTAATACAATACTAGATTATAAGTTGTACATGGAAAATATACGTCATTGAACAATTAGTAGTTTACAAGTATTAAAATTATATTTAGTAGACAAAAAAATTATCACTAATATTGAAATTTTATTTTATTCTTTTAAGCTTATTTAATTGAATTAACTGTTTTTCACTACATAGTATAAAACAAAGTCGCTTTCTCTGTCCCTATATCTCTATGTATGCTTAAATCTGTAAAACTACGCAACGGATTTTGATGCGGTTTTTTTTAATAGATAGAGTCATTGAAGAGGAAGGTTTATATGTATAATAACATAAATTAAATAGTGGAGAAATACTTGTTATTTTTGAGGTTACTCCAAATATAACGCGTGCGGGCCACGGGCAGTAATGAATAAATCAAAACTACTGGATCGATTTTAATCATTTTTTCAGTGAATGACATAGGCTATATATTTTATACCCGTGCGAAGTCCGGAGCGGGCCGCTAGTATTTCATAAGACGCACATTACAGATAACAATTATTATTCCTATTTTTAGGCTGTTTTATTATCCAACTAAGGAAGTATACGTCATTTCGGAATTTATATGTTATATATAAAAAATTAATTGCCGTTCGTTTGTCTCGCTAAAACTCGAGTATCGCTGGACCGATTTAGCGAATTTTGATCTTGAAATATTTGTGTAAGTTTAGGGAAGGCTTCAACAGTTAGCAACATAAATAATAAGTAAAGGAAATACTAGAAAAGACAATTTAATTTTCAAATACAAAATGTTCATAGCTATGAATCATTTGATGTCTTTTGTCATTTTAGAAATAAAATATTGTCATTCGTTTGTCAAGTATTTATAAGCGCGTTCAGAAATTTGTCTGTTACGTAGCGGTAGTTATGAGATCCGATCTTTTTTGTCTGTTTTGTTAGAATACAAAACAGTTCTGTTTCATATATAAAAATAGTACATGAGAAAGCTTTAAATTAATTAAGTGCACAACTGTGTTACATTTATAATATTTTTTTTTTGTTTTATGCACAAATGTGTGTAAGTGATACGAACTCATCTAGTATCTTATAAAAAGAATCAAAATTACTTTAGATAAAAAAAAACTTAAATTGAAAAATTTTATAATATATTCTCAACGGATTTTGATTAAAAAAAATTACACACATTAATTATGTCACTATAGCATTGATTTGGGTACAACAATTAGTAATATTATTTTGTATAAAAATAAAAAAAAATTGTGTGTACGCGTTAGAAGTTATGCTTCTTTGCCGTAA
This sequence comes from Antheraea assamensis, assembly GCA_035772565.1. Lineage (NCBI taxonomy): Eukaryota > Metazoa > Arthropoda > Insecta > Lepidoptera > Saturniidae > Antheraea > Antheraea assamensis. The sequence goes on along the minus strand of JAQQSE010000023.1, from coordinate 1,179,648 downwards.
CATGATTACAAAATCTTATCAAAAATTTTATCTTTCGCCTAATCTACGTTTGTAGAAAAAAAACACAAATAATAGAAAAAAGGTATTTAATACATACATACTTTTTTTGAATAAAATGTTGACTATAGCTAACTTTTGAGTGTCGGCTTTTCGTGATGGTATGCGCGCGCATCGTAAAAATTTACTTGGGTCATTTTCCCCAACGCGCCAAAAGAAGTAGAGCTTCAAAAAAAAAACAAGGAATTATAAGCCTATTTAGTCGCAACTGAATTTTACGAGATGGTATATGCGGAAAGTATATACTATTTTGAAATTGGTAGAGTATCTATAACAATTTTCAATTGATATGTAATTAAAAAAAAAAAAATTCAGGATATATCCAGGAGAGGAAGCTTATAAACCGTAATAAGAGCGGTTATCAGTGATAGATTGATATAGAAAAAAATGTAGCACTATCAGTATTGTGTCATTATTCGTAAACATTTAAATTATTATTCACGGTGTTGCCAGAAGACATTAAATTTAAAAAGGGAAATTGAATTTTCTCTTCAGAAGAGGAATCTATAAAAATTGATTTGCACGTAAATCGCATTTACAAACGGAACAGAATTAGACATCGAAAACGAATTTATTAAGTCGAATCGGAATAAAAAAAAATACAATCTTCAACGACTTGTTTTTTAATATTGCAATTTAAAAGCGTATCGAATTAAATTACCGATTGTGCTACACTTTCAATTTATATTATTCCTAGCTAGTTCCACAACAAACTTGATTTACACATGTTTTCTCTTGCTTGATATTTAAATATTCACTACTAGCTAGGTGTAGGTTCTATACTAACGAATGTAGACCTCGCAAGGCACAGGTCAACAGACTGTTGCCAGCATAGGGTTAAAAAAATAACTGATTTATTACAAAACTTTGCAAATTAACAAATTAGGTACTATAAAATTACAACTTTTATGTAAAATTAATTTTTAAATTATTTTTTCATTTCTAAGAACTTTACTAAGCCATGAAATTTGCAATGTACAATGTCCTGAAATAAAAGAAAAAATAAATAAAAATATAATTCGCCATTTTGAGATCTGAGTCTTAAAAAGTCAGCTGACGGCTTAATGTACATTTGACCCATCTCTCGGGATAATACTTTTTTCTTGTAAAAATGCACCCTATCTCCTTTTTTGTACTCCTATCAAGATGCATGCATAATAATCGGTGACGTGTAGTTAAATCATGGAAAAGCAATAAACAGTCACACAAACTCAAATATTAGTTGAATTTGGATTAATCCATATACTCTTTATTAAATCAAGAAGTACACATCAAAATATATATTTTTTAGAAACCTTATCATATCACTCTTTCTTAACAGCTTATAATTTTTACTTGATTACCTAACTGGAAGACCATTGGACTAAGATTGTTTCGTTGTCATAAGCCTACAATTTCGCCAGGATTTATTATAGGTTTTGATAAATTTATAAACTAACATTAGCACACGCTTTCGCTCGCTTTAAAGTATATCTTACCTATCCTTCTAGATTCATAAACCTTTTTTCCAAATGAAAGTTACTTGATTCATTTCAGTTTAACATATCATGATGTACTTTCGAGTACTTAATGCGTGAAGGCGTAATAAATTACCTTAAGAGCCAGTACCTTTCTAGGTTTATCGTGGTTACCATTTTAGACTACATCGCCATTTAACATCAAATGGGTTTGTGGTCAAATGATAACCTAAAACGTAAAGTATAAAAAAATATGTTTGATGTCTGTTTATTCCAAAAGGGATTCAGCGTGATGCTATGAAATTCGTTCAATGCAACATGTTAAGTTAAAAAGGAAATAAGAGGAATAAACAAAAGCATGAACAAAAGCAGAAAGCGATGGTGGCTTTGTGTTAAAATGTTCCGGCCACCAGCGTCGATCGACGTAAGTTCAAATCCATATAATGAGCCAACCGCCGCCCGCTAGCTACCATCCTTAAGTTGAAAATCTGTTGCCAAAGACTAACGGTGTGTTCCGGCAGCTGCACTTGAGAACCAGTGCTCCTCTAAATTTAGCGTGTTTACCATCTTAGACTACATCATCTTTGAGACTGGAGTGATAGGGGCCTATAAAGTATTAAAAAAAAAATCGAGGCCAACAACTATTGGCTATAAAAAAGTAATTTTTCTTAGAACATTATTCGCACGTCGCATCTTTTAAATTATATATTTCATCCACTCTCACAAAATTAACTTTAGACCATAACGGTAGGTATCTACGTGACGTCATTATTGTAAACATCTGAGTTTCGAGCCAATAAACCACTCCTTAAACTATATAATAAGTTAACACTATTGAAATAAAGTCGTATTTCCATTGAATTATATCAAAAAGGTAGTCGCGTGTTTAGGTTTTAGATCTATATACTAACGTTTACCGATGAAAGTAGTCCGGTGAATCTGTAGAGGTCAAAGTGCCAACAGGGTATGTAAGTGCGAAAAAAAAAGAAAAGTAAACAATATTCGTAATGATGTATTCGTGGGATATTAATGTTATTATTATAGGAAAGTTTATTGAAGTTTGAGATGTTTCTTACTCTTCCACTCAAAAACTACTCAATTGTATCTTCAACTTAAAGCGGTGGCCGGTACACCGTGAGGTTTTAGTCCGTGCGAATCGGACATAACCCATTCTCTCCACCGGGAGGATGGGTATCCGTTAGCGATCTCCCCACGTTAAAAAAAAAAAAAAAGATCAGACACGAAGTACATGTTTGACAACATCTAAGACAACAGCCCAAGCCGAGGTTCGGCCAGTTTGGCACCATTGAGTTTGTTGCCAAGCGGCGAAGTGCCTTAAGCGTTCGCCTTAGTAGTCCGCTCAAGCTCTGAAGGCCGGTCAGGCCAGTTGGATATTCAGTGCGAAAAAAACACTTGCAATGATATATACGCCAATAACGCCGCAGGTAACCCTTAGTATAAAAATATAATTGAAGTATTTGATATTTATCTGGGCTGATCTTTAACACTGATAAACCAATTTTGATGCATATATTACTTTGAAGTAGAAGAGTTTTACCTAAAAGTAAGTAAGTATCATTATGCTTTTCCGTAGAGAATTTCAGTTACAATAACAATTAAAAGATATAACTTAAAATGTGTAAAAATTGTAATTACAAAAATAAAACAGTGTATAGTGAAAATAAGGCGCGTAGTGACAATGAAAATGACAACCATTTTCTAAAGCACCATTACGAGCACAAGCTATCATAGCTTATAAATAACTTCAGATATCTATTACAAACTATATCGAGCTCTCAGAATACGAGTTTTGTTTCATTCTGATATGATTCAAGTAGATTTTTTCTAGAATTAACCGTGTGAAATACGCTGCAAATTTTAATTAAAACTATTGATTTCTACTCGAACTAGAGATCCCAAGAGTTCCGTGATAAAATCACAAGGGTTCCGCAAGTCAGTTACATTTATTAATGAATCGTTTAATTATTTTCAGCGTTAAATAATTGCATTGTCTTTTTTACTTTGGAACAGCGAAGTAATTAAAATAAAAAGTACTTATTAACTCTCTTGTTTTGTAATTTCATTCTCTTTCATTTTTTCCATAAACTAAAACTTATTTGTAGACTGTTCCGTAGTTTTATAATTTTAGGAGCTAGTATCAAATATTGGTCGAATTGATTAATTATTAAATTATTTTGTAATAAGAAAATTTAAAGAAAAAGAATGCTATAAATTGTTTCTTCCATGGTTATACGAAACGCCGTTAAATATGCGTGACACAAAAACTTGGTTAAACGCTGTTAATTGACACTGGCATATGCTTTGACGGCGCGACGCTATAAAGATGAAGAAACGCAGTTACCATATAATTGAATACTGCACAACCATTTTTATTCTGTTACAGTTTGTTTGGCATTTTAGCTACATTTTGGTATAATTTTACAATTAATTTTTAACTAACTTGTCATGTGTGTAGGTCAAACATTTATCAATATTTCTCAATTGTAAAATCTCACACAAATCTAAAATGATAAAATAAAAGATAAATTGAAGATTTTATCAATAAAATTAAATTCCTATCATTTGCAGTGCAATAAAGTTGTTTGTAACTTATGTGAATTACTTATATGCACTAGTTATAATTTGAAATATGTCACATTTAATAAATTCCTGATATATTTTTAGTTTTTACACCTATTTACCTTATACATAAATAAATGCTAGTATAAATAAAAACATGATAGGTTAATCACATATAATAATCTGGTAGAAAAATTTCAGGGCATAATTTTGTCCTTAGATAATTGTCAAATTCGTTCTTTTTCGTCGTCGTTCGAAATTGTAAAGAAAGTAATACATATATAGCATATGTAGTACTTATTTGTGTATATAGATATAGCGGCAAGTTTAAAGCTCACCTATGTACAAATTTTAATGAAGGAAGACAACCGCGTATGGACTAATTCCGATGTTGGAACCAGATGGCGCTGCACGGCGGCCATTACTGTATGTCATCTCAGTAACGACGTAGTGATGGAGGTTGTCGATAGTTCATTAATTAATAATAATTTAATTTTATATTTCTAAATTAATTTTGCAATAAGTCATACTATTGACCCCAGAGATTATTAAGTTTATCAACGGGTAATGTGAAAAAATGTATATGCTTTATTTTATTAACAACATAGTAAATCCAAAGTAACCATCTTGACAACACAATCGTACATGTATAATGTATAAAATGACGTATTGATCATTTGGATTTATTTCATTTATCTTGAAATGGTTTGAGCCAAACGTTTGTTTTCTAAATTAATAAAGTTACAATAATTTCTCGTTTTTTTTTTATGCCAAATGCCAGCAAACAGGGAGACGTCCCATCTGATGGTAAATGGTTATCGTCGCCTATGAACAACTGCAACACTACGGGTATCATTGTTGCGTTACTGGGCTTGAACAGTCTGTTTCATTCCCTTTTTGAAGAGGTAGTCCGGTAAAGCTGTGATGGATCGTCAGGCCAATAGGGTTAGTACGAAAAAAAAACCTAGGTGCGACTTTGGAACGGCAATGAGGGCCGAGGAAAAAGTTCTTCAGAACATTCTCCATAATGCATGCGGTAACGTACACACAGATATTCAATGTATCTGAGAAATTCTAATGACTCTAGATCGCATGTTAATTCGAGGTCTTCAATAATGTGAATACTTCACTTTTTCACGGAAGTGTGATATATTTATATCGATATTAATCCAGAGCATCACTACAGGTTGGTTGCTGTCTAAAAGCTATTAGCAGTTGCCGACGGAAGGCGCACCTGTTACTGTCATTTCCTACAGAGAGATTACCTACAAGGCATTAGCTCAGCTTTTACTATAGACGTACGCACAATTATGCGCTACGGTTAATGGAAGCAAGATGGCGGCGCACGATTCCTTTTATGTTCCACAGCTTAAATTCTATTTTGGTTACGTTTTATTGTTTAAATTATTGTTCTTGATTCTACTCTAGTATCCATGGACTTTATTTTAATTCAGGGTTGTCAAATTCCTTGTTACAAAATATTACAAAATAAAAATCGAATTATAATAAAGTTACATCACGATGTTTCGTTTTATAATTATGTAAGAAAATGTTATGATAGTTATATTAACAAAATCTAGGGTTGAATTATGAATACATTAAAATATAGTATTTTATATTAGGGTTTTCCCTACCGATAAAAACCATATTATGTGGGAGCCTTACTCAAAGCCTTATAAACATATTTTGAGATAGTAGCCCAGACCCTTGCTGTGAACAGCACAACAACTTTTACTATTGATCGAATCCCTTTGGCCTACTTCGTGTGATGTACACATCTTGTCCATCTTGGTGTCGAATTTTAAATAGCACTACGCCACCAGCTAGCTCACTGGCGTCCTGATTTTAAGTCTGTGTACATATCGATTCGAACTATTGTTATCGTATGATGTAAACTATATAATCTAAATGATGCTATTACATACGTAAAATTGTATATTGACGATTGGTTACCCGCGACTTCGATCGTCTAGAATTTAGCAAAAAAGAAAATATTTTCAAAGTAGACGTGCGCGTCGGTTGCTTATCATTTTAAACACGGCTTTTTTCGTCTATTCTATTTATGCGAAACCCAATTTTTTTCCATTGAAATCCTAAGGTACTCCATATAACATCAGCTGCCAGTGAAAATCGGCCAAAACCGGTTCAACCGTATCGGAGACTAGTTTGAACAAAGAGACAGACAATCTTTTTTTGTAAGTACAGTTTATGTAATGTATATCATTTAGTAACAGCTGTTATTTTGACATTACAGACACTTGAATTTTATTTATGTGTAATAGATAACTTCTGTTTTGTTTGATGGATTTGTTGCATGCGACGCGGGGAGTTGTCGTGTTACCTCTCTGACATAGGCATTCACAGTTCGTCCTCAATCTCCAATACCATGTACCACGTCATATGGTCCTTATGCACCATTACTTCGTTCGCGCATAGTAAACATTTTAACCAACATTTCGTATGGTAATTGCTTCGCTTTTTAGAATTATTGTTGATGTCACTTTAATCTTCCATATTTAATAAATATACTTCAAGAGATAAACGCGTTCAAAGAAACAATCTCTTCAATTATATATAAACGCTGTAGGTTATGGACATTAATTAAACTTAGTGAAATGACAAATAAGTAAATATGTTTCGGATTGGTAGCTGGTGCTGAATTCCATTACCGAACGACTCGCTACAAAATGAAATTCCATCCGTGTCATTCAGATGGTTGGAAGTTGTCTACTGTACGGTTTTTGCGTAGGTTTTTTCCTCGTATGTCGGTCTTTGGAATGAACCCAGCGGCGGGTTCCCGCACCAATATAATGTACAGACTTTCAAGAAACGAGCCCACTCCTTCCTGAAAGGCCAGCAACGCATCTGTGATGCTCATCGTGTTGCAAGTGTTCATTGGCGGCGGTAATCACTTACCATCAGGTGACTAGTCTTTTCGTTTGCTTTCAATCGGATAAAAAAGATAAATAAATAATATAGAGAAGTACACAAATAAAACATAAAATAAAAACATTTTGAATTCAGTCTACGATATTTCTTCTCGGTTAGTAACATTATTGCAGTTCAACAAATCTATACAAATAAATAAAATTGAAATGTCTGTTTGTAATACCAAACTAGCAGTTGTTTTTACTAAACGGATATGACATTAGTATATATGATACTTACAGGAAAAAGCAATTTTTAACTTTTTTGCTATTTTTTTTAATCCGGCTAATCTCGAAAACGGTTTAGATATAACTTTCACTGGTAATTGGCTAATATTATAAAGAGTAGCTTAGGTTATGTTTATATTAGAATAAACAATTAGAGCTCCCCGTAAATATAGCAAACTAAAGAAGTAGCGTCAAGTAGCGAGCGCTTCTGCACACTCACGACTTGTACTGAACAACATAACTATTTTGCTAACTTCCAGACAGATGAAGTCGCGGATAACTGCCAGTTTACAATAATAATAATAAAGAGATCATTTGAAAATAGCCTTTTATATCTTAAAATAAACATTTTTAACATGATACAGATAAATAAACAGTATTGGAAGTAGACGAGCAGGTAATTTCATTTAATTAAATTGAAGCTTCATAATAAGCAATGTTTATTCTAAGATAGTTTGAATTCGACTTCACTATAATAGAATAATTAGTAGTGAAAGTTGTCTGAATCTTGTATTTAATGTTTGGCACAAGTTAGAAGCGTACAGTAGTCGGTATTCCATTTGGTACATCAGAACAAGAGCGAGGAAACGTTCGGCTAAGATCGACTTACTTCGGTTTTTTTTTTATATATTACAGAGGGCAAACGAACAGGTGGGTCACCTGATGATAAGTGATCACCGCCGTCCATAGACACTAGCAACACCAGCGGAGTCGCAAGTGCGTTGCCGGCCTTTTAATATATGTGGGCCTCCGGCGCTCTCGCTGACCGAACGAAACGCAACAGTGCAAGCACTGTTACTTCACGTCGGTTTTCTGTGAGAGGGTGGTACTACCCCGGGCGAGCCGACCCATTCATGCTGAAACCAGTAATAGCTTCAACGTAGCTCTACCACCTCTTGTTTTGTTCTGTCTAAGACACATCGCAAAGACTGCGATAAACAAATATATCGCTAGATAAAAAACCGAACTTAACCGACTATTCCGGTCTTTATCTCAACATACTAAATCAAAAGCCGGGTAAGATAAACGAGTATGAAGTTAAATAAGCCGCGAATGGTATGAAGAACGGAAAAGTTGTAGGGCCAGATGGTATACCTATTAAAGTATGGAAGCTTTTAAAGGTAGATGGATGGATTATGTTATAAATTACATATATTATAAAATACATAAATTACCTTGTACCTCATAATTTGTTGTAAGTATATAAACCTGGCTAGGGATATACGTATAAAAAACGATTAAGTAATTTTTAAGTTTGCATATCAACAGATAAATAAACAGACACACATTGTCTTTCATAATATGTAATCATGTATAGACAGAAAATTGATTATGGAAAAAATACCAATGATATTACAATTATTATTTTCTTGAAGCGTAAAATTTATTAGGTGTATTTTGTATTAAATGAAAGTGAACAGTCAGGTTTGGGTCGGTAACGCTGAATCGAATTTACTCGGCTCCAGTCGCCATCAACCACGTTTACTAGCCTGACAACGAACGAACCTGTTGCAACAATTACTATTATGAAACATAAGAATAAAATGTAATAACTTATAAGTTTTCACTTCTACCGTAAGGTCATAAGCACCCACCTATTTTTATAATTTTAAATCTTTACTTGAATCACATGACTTACACCACAAGAGTCTTCCTAAAACAATCTGCCATCAGCCAGATTTATGCAGCTTTTACAGTGAACTTTAAAAGCTGCTGGAAGTACGAGAGTCGGTATTAAGTTTTCTTATATTCTTCGCGAAGTTTCGACTAGGTTTCTACAGTTTCCATTAGCTTCTACACTTTATTTTAGAAATGTACAAAGAATCTTATCTTCATTATGAATATTATCAGCAATACTGATTATTTACTTAATGATGATTATCTGGCATTTCTAAACCTTTTCAGGATTTTACTATTTAAAATTCTTTGAATACATTGCATATTCGTGAATAGTCCCTTTACATTGACTAAGTTTTTTATACTATTAAGCCTGTAGGCAAATTAAATGCCGCTTGCGTTGCAATACGTTTATTTGTACGTGGAAGGCTCATAATTAAACAGACTTATTGGAGTACTATTACACTATAACCGAATTTACTATAATGTTTTGTGGTTGCAGTCGGCTTGTACATTTCTTCCGTTTATTTCTCTTCATATCCACTGCGATGTCCAGATTAGAACTCTCCTCAGATCCTCTGTGGTGCATTTATACACATTACAAAAAGCAGCGTGGAAATGTCTAGAAGGTTGGCGATATTATTCGAGCGATACGACAAAGTTGAAGACGAGTTATTTTCAGAACCTTTTTTTTTGGTCCGTTTACATTTTTCGTTTATTTGCAACAAGTTCGCATACGGGGTGTAACATATATATTTTGATATGAATGTAAACATAGTAAAAAGCATAGCGGTAGAGTCCATATCAGCTTCGATATCAGAAGCACAACTATACTAACTTCTAATATAAAGCAGTAGTGCTTGTGCTATTATTGTGTTCCTTTTTTAAAGCATTATTGGTTTTAGCATTTGACCACAATCTCACATGATGTTAAATGATGATGTGGTCTCAGATGCTAAATACGCTAACCCTATAGGGGAACTGGCTGTCGAATGTAGATAGCCGTAAACACTATTATGGCTTGATGACTATTTTGTACTTCACTAAAAACTCCAGCTTATTCGCAAGAATTCGAACCTACGCTGTCGACTCGGTGTCCTACAAGGTTATATATATAACTACGGAGCCTTCGTTTCTTCACCGACCCCAGTTAGCGGTTTGCAAAATGCACTGCGATATCGTGCGCTCTAATGCAGTTATCAGGAGTAGCAACTTATTAATAATTGATTGGCCTTTGTTAGGAATTTTAATTTTTTAAGGTCGCTAATACATATCCACTAGCGGGCTCAGCGGACGTCGTTCTGTCCTGATAACAAAAAAAATCTTAGTATCAAACACAGCATCACGTACGTAGATTCGTACGTACGAATCTAGTTGCGATTTTAAACCATTCTTGAACCCAGCTGTGTACAAAAAGAATGTCCAGCCCTTTAGGATTTTACTCATATGCACACGTACTGAATAATTGTATATATATATATATATATATATAAAGATAATAAGAATAAAAATAAATATAAAAGTAAAAACATACAAATAGCCAAAAGAATACAGTTTAAAGAATCAGTTGAACATTTTCCTGTGAGAACTTATAAATGACAGCAAAGAATCTTATATAAATACTTAATTTCTATAACTTTCATGTGAAGTAAATTAACTCCAGAACCATCGTGTGCTACTGAAACATATACAGGGAAATTTAAATCCATATCCCATTATGTCAAATTTGTATTCATTTTACTATTACAAGTTTCTAAACGGTGATAGCTTAATTGAATTGTGTTTGGATACCGCGTGGTTCTACGTAGGTTTGAATCCTTACAACTGAGTCGGAGCTTGGTGGTAGGGCTTTTTCTAAGTCCCCCAGTCTAGCTACAATCCTTAAGTTGAAAATCTATCGCCAAGTATCTGTTGATGTGTTCTGACAGCGGGACTTGAGAGGCTTAACGTGTTCACCATCTTGGATCACATCGTCATTTGTCATCAGATGACAATGTGGTCAAATGCAAACCTATGAATTATATAAAAAAAAACTATACTCTAAAATATTTACATAGATATTGTGCAATTTGTTCGCAGTTCAATTTTTTTAAGGTAAAAGTTATTGCTGCTAGATTATAAGTATATCTGAAATATACAAACGAGTCTACAACGTTACGAGGGGCTAAAAATTTCAATATCTTTAAAAGGATCCAGCGATCCGAGAGTTTTGGAGTGACTTTCAAATATATTTGAAGCGGGTACTATGGAAACGTGAAAAAGAGCGACGAGTTTAACGATGTAGCTTAAAAATATTGCTTTATCTATCATACTTTTACGAGTATCTCTTCGTAAATATACTAGCTACCTGCCCCCGGTTCGGCACAGGTGGAGTAACATAGAAAATGTGATCCGATTTGCACGTTAAAATACTAACGTGGAATTATATAAACTGGCAACTGAACCACTGAATGTTAATTTTGTGAATATGTTTTAAAATTTCACTTCTGCCTTCTGTCTCAATGAGTCGCTCACTTTTTTATATGAAGATGTTTAACTCCTCGGCTGATTTTGTAAGATCCGGATATCAAAATGGACGGATTATGCTTTTAATTTCACAACATCGTACATTATACATTTTATGGCTTAGTATAAAAAAACGTGCGCACAAAAAAGAATATCATAAAAAAATAAATTCTACATAAAATTTTAATTTTACAATACATAATTTGTTATTTTTCAAAGTTTTGTAGTAAATCAGGTATTTTTTTAAGCTTATGCTGCCAGCGGTCTGGTGACCTTCCTCATGAGGTCTACAGTTCGTTTGTATGGAACTTAAAACTTTATGGTTGTGGACAGTCCAGAGGGTTAACTGATTTTTTTTTATTATTCCTGTGCGATTTGTCCTACATTTTCTTTCATACAGAGTCTTGTCCTGCACAATTAAACTTACAACAAATAAAGAATTAGTCAATAATCGCATCAATATCTAAATTACTTTAATAAATCGATAGGAATATTAAAAAGTTATAAGATGAAACGACAAAAGAATCTCAAAAAATAAAATCGAAGAAGGTCATAAAAATAACAAATAAAACTAGTCTTTCGTATTGTGTTTAAGTAATTTTTCTTATTCTTCAAACTTTATAAATGTGTTAAGAACAAAATTTACCTTTGCCGTTGATTACGACTATAGGTATGAAAAATATGTCGAGTTAAATCCAAACAATTCAAAAATAGCTGTAAAAAAGTAATAAAATTTACAAATTAATGTAGAATTGAAAAAAAAAAACTCATATTTAGCTTTATAAAAATACATTTGTTTCAAAAATAATGGCGAAAAAGGGACAAAGAAAGAAAAAAAAATACCAGTGAACCTTCTCTTTCCAGGAAGAAATCCGAAGAATGACTACGAAAAACTTGGAGCGAGAGCCTGTGGAGGTACAATACGGATACATCACACACAAGCGCGTCATCTGAATTCTTACTACCTATTATAGAAGAGTCAAATATCGCCGTCTGATATCTATACGAAGTTAAGAAGTTGCAGTTATAGTGGAACTACAAAATAATCCCAAGGAGGGTTGACGTCAAGGCGCGCGCGGCCGATCGTTAGAATTAAGCCAAATCATACATCACCACATGATAAACATGTTGTGCCAACCCTACTTAGGGATAAGGGTAATAAGATGATGATGTTTTTTTATGAAATTTTGTACGCAGGAAATACTTGTCTTTCTAAATTTGATAATATGTATTTTAAAAATAATAAAATAAGAATTTTAATCAATACTTTTGGTGCTATATATTAGCTACATGTCTTATTAGAGTTATCGATGAGGATTGTTTTTATCTTTGATTGTATTTTTATAACCGCTTTGCTGTCACAGAGAAGTGTAAATATATGTAGCCTAACTCCTTGTATGGGTGCAGTTCATAAAATCACATCCAGAAGACTGAAAACAATAGTAAATATAAGCATATGTTGAAACTACTTTCATGCCATCTATTGTGCGTTGAGAGTAAAGTAATTCATTGTACAATGATTAAATCCTCTCATAGTTACAGTTTCACAAAATTACATTCCGAAGACTGACAAAACAATAGTAAATTTATGTATCTATTGAAACTATTTTCACGCCATCTATTGTATATTGACAGTACTATGCTAGTAACATTTACCTAAGTGTCGTCAACGATTGTAAAAATGTCTATCGCAATGGAATAACATACTAAAAATAAATCTGTAGTTTGGTGCAATTTGCAATTCGTCTGACAAAAAAAAAATAAACTAACCAGGGCTTACAGAAAATCAGATTCCAATCAATGAGACAAATCCCGAGGCACATCAGTTTATACCTTTCATAGCTCATACATATTTCAGTGGAGGAACTCCCATTGCTGACAGGGCTTAGTACTCTCATGCAGCTCTTTGTTTTAAAACAAATTTATTGAAACATACATACAAAGCCATACAAATAAGTGAAAGAATTTTTTGCAACGGTGGTAAGCATTTTTGTAAAGTTCAATTAGCTTGTTACTACTTTCAAGGTAAGATTTTATCTCCAGCTAAAGCGGTAGTATCCATTTGTACCGGCAGTTATATATGAGAGCCAATTCTCTTACAAGTTCGGTGTGTCACCGTCTTAGACCACATTATCGTGTAATATCGGATTTGATTGTAGTCAAACGGATGACAAACAAATCTAAATTACTTTATACATTAGTCAGATGTGCTTACAGACTTTCAGGTCGAAATTTATTTTTAATAATTTCAACGTAATTAATTTTTGGATAACGAAGTACATGATAGATATATGTTAATTTATGTAATAAAATGCTTAAATCTGGATTTTTGTTTAACTTTACAGATTAGCGGTTGACCACAATCTCATCTGACGTTAAATGATTATGTGGTCCTAAAATGGAATCATACTAAGCCTACAGATAAACTGGCTCTCAAATGCAGCTATAACCGGAACACACCAACAGGTGCTTGGAAACAGATTTACAACTTGAGACAGGTCGACTTAGAAAAAGCCTTTGAATGCTTTTTATATTTAAGCCCTTATTTTAGTATGTATGGATGTATATTTACTTCATAAACACATAAAAAAATATTATTTGTTATGCTTTCACGCTTTAACAGTTCAACTGATTTTCATAAAAAAAATGTCAATACATTGTGAGGGATGCGGATAATAATATAGGGTATTGCTAAGAAATACTATTCCTGAACAATAGAAAAATGTTGTTTACTACATTTATGCGAGCAAAGCCACGGACAAAAGCTAGTAAAATATAATTATATGTTTTACCATGAAATAATTCTAACTAATGTTATAATTCCAAATGTGAGTTTGTTTGTCTGCTACGCTTTCGTTCCTTAACTATTCAATCCTGATAGAAAAAAATGACTGTTCCAGAGAGAGACCAAATCTAAATTAACGGGAGCGAAGCCGATGGGAGAAGCTAGTATATAAACTGTTAATAATTGCATATATAACACTATTCTAATGTATTTAAGGTTCTGACATTAAGTGACTATTGACAGGAACCATAATGGCATTATAGTCTTGTATACCATATTGGACATGTGTATTGAATCAATATTGACAAGTAATATCGATTCTCCAGTCCGAGCGCATACGATTTTATATGGTTCGAATATTAAGACATAAGCGAGAGTAACTACAAATATAGTATATGCAAAAACAAAAAAGTAGACAAATAAAGAAAACAAGGTAAACGCCGATCCGTATTTTATATCGGATTTATTGGACTACAGTGGCTTTCCACTCATATCGGATTGGTGTTGCCAGCTCTACAAACTACGAGCCATTTGTGGAATATAAAAAAAACCTTATTTTTGCAGTAATTTGTACAAAAACTTTCGATTTGGATTATTATTTTACTTTATCAGAATAGTAGTTTTTGTATATTCAACACTTACTGACATATTTTGCTCGAATTATTTTAAATATAGAATTGAGAGTATGTTTGTGATCCAAAAACTACAACACCGTTTGATGGAGCACTATGAAACTTGGCACATCTAAGTGTTTTTCATCGAGAAGTTATTTATGATATCTATTTTAATATAGATGGCGCTGGGCTTTATTGAGTTCATATTATAATTATGTATACGTATGTAGTATCGAATAATATAAGACCAGTCATGCTGTATGCGTCCAAGTGCTGGGCTACGAAATAGACGGGTGAGAAAAAACTACACGTGGCAGAGATACGAATGTTAACGTTGATGTCTGGTATAACTAGAGTCGATAAGATTAAGAATAAGTATATAAGAGGAAGTTTGAAAATAGCACCAGTGATGGAGAAGTTGAGGAGTTATAGGTTAGCATGGGCACGTCATGAGGAGAGATAAAACCCATGTAAGTAGAAAAGTTTTAAGTATGAAAGTGGATGGATATAAGAGTAGAGGAAGGCCGAAAAAGGTATGGATAGACTGTGTGAAAAATGATATGTGTAAAAAAGGTGTGAATATTGAGACGACAATTTACAGGGGCGAATGGAAAAGCAAAACATGTTCTGCGGACCCTACTTTAGAGGGATAAGGGTGATGATTTCATCACGATAAAGAAAAGGTTGGTCTTGCGGTAAAAGGCGCGACCGGCGACTAAATGATGGAAACGGAACGTTTTCGTGTTTAAACGGTAATCTGTCTACTACGGCTTAACGTGAGGTAATCTATGGTCGTTAAATTACACTGGTTTGTCTCTATCCGTTCTTGTTTTTTTTTTCAGTTTTGACGTGATTATTATCTTTGTTTTCAAATATTTGCTGACTCGTAGCAACACCAAATACGCAATGGGTAGAAATTGAAATGAATAAAAGATGAGGTGTGAGAAACGATTCGAGAGGACCAAGTTACCGCTCCGGGGTTTCAGATTTAGATAGTGTAGCGCGTTAGTAATACAGAAAAAAATGAATAAAATCTAAGCTGGGATCAATTTATTTAAATATATGGTGAAAGATTTCAGTTTTTTTTTTCTGTTCATCATAATAACAAGGCAATTGTTTAGAGAATTATATAATATTTATATTAAGTACAATCTTTTTTTTTTTTATGTTATAGGGGGCAAACGAACAAGTGGGTCACCTGATGGTAAGTGATCACCGCCGTTCATGGACACTAGCAACACTAGAGTAGTCACAAGTGCGTTGCCGGCCTTTTAATATATGTGGGCCTCCGGCGCTCTCACTGACCGAACGAAACGCAACAGTGCAAGCATTGTTACTTCACGTCGGTTTTCTGTGAGAGGGTGGTACTACCCCGGGCGAGCCGACCCATTCATACTGAAACCAGTAATAGCTTCAGCGTAGCTCTACCACCTACCATCGTTTATAACACACTCGTTCGTCGTTTATAACTGGCTGTTGAACTGTAATGTTAATTAGGTTAGCAATTATAAATGAAAATTGTAAGACTGAAGATGTAAACCTAATATTATCAAGAAAAGCAAAACATGCATTGAGGACCACTAATTAATTTATCGTTGAAATCTGTACTAGTATTGCATAACAGTTGATTTTTATATAATGAAAAGTAAAAAAATAAAATAGACCTTATTTAAAAATCCACTGTAACATCTTTGATCGTAATCATGAACCTCCCTAGTGTCATCATCATCATCATCTTTATGGTCAGCTCTTCTCAACCCACTGCACGGCATAAGCCTCCTTTACGGTCCACGTTTTCCCCACAAGATGTATGATGTTGTCAACCCATATTGCCATTGATCTTCCCACAGTTCATCTGCCCTCTCTCGGCCACCCCTCGGTCAGGATCCTACTCCACCTGCCATCACCACATCTGAACAAATGGCCTGCTAAATGCCATTTGAGTTGAGCAATACGTATGCCAATATCCTGTACTTTAGTATTTTTTCGGATATCCGTATTTATTACTCGGTCACTATAGGTGATGCCTAACATAGCATCCTCCATGGCACGCTGTGCAACCCTCATTTTGTGCATAGTTTTCTTTGTGCATAGTTCGTTTCGGCACCATACGTCGCTGTGGGCAGGCCACATTGGTTAAAAGACGGATCTTAAGGCATTGCGGCATTTTTCGATTTCTGAAAACGTCAAGTTTGCCGAAAGCAGACCACCCTAATTGAATGCGTCTATTGATCTCCTTGTATGGATGCTCTCTGCCAAAGGACAAACAATGCAACAGCTATATATACATATCGACTCTTTCTAGTGTCTCATCTTAATCTCTTTAGTATAAGACTAACATAAGCATACCACTACTTCAACAACTATACATTTTTATTCGATTTTGAAGAGAGTTTTCTGGTGTCATTTCAAAATTCAAGTTCCAATAATAAGGAGATTAAAATCGAAACACTGTGAAAATATCTTTTTCCAAAAAAAAAGAAAACCAAATCGATTTATATTGTATGACGAAGTTCTGAGGTAACAAATATTTAAAAGAATACTGCTGAATTAAAAACTTCATATTTGAAGTCAAGTAATAATAACAGCAGCGGTATTCATTACCGACATATAACCACTTTTACAATTGAAATTTGACTAGTGATCAACCAATTTTCAGAATTCGGACATAAGTTACTGTTTTTCTAAGATTTTATATTATTTACATTTTTTATAAATAGTTGTAGTAATATGGTAGGTCAGTAGAAGTTAAGAGGACTTATAAATGAAAGACATCGACTCGTCGAGGGTATGACATTTTATTTTATTTCTGGTAACACTAAATCTTATTAATTGCTAGTAAACAAAAAAAAAGTCGAGGTAGTCATAAAGATTGCCGACAGATATGAAAACTCAAAACCATGGAAAAAGTGTGTCGTTTTTTAAATTTTTAAATCATTTATAATCTGTTTTTTTTTTTATTTCGTATGACTGGTTTTCATATCTAATGGCACTCAATACAATACAAAATATCAATATTACATTTACACAAGCCGCCCTACTATGCGTCGCTATTATGACGCAAGCGCAATACGTTACAAGCATGTCAAGGTCGTCGGTGACGCGAACACATAAGTTTTCCTCCTACCAAATATCGCTCAACGCGGCTATAGAAGTTTTCACTTAAAAAATAATAATAGAGAAAATGACAAACTTAAATATACTTATGTTAAATGACAAGCAGAGGAGAAAGGAGATAAAGGTACTGAACTGTTATATCTTCGCATATATAGATAACAATTCTAACTAAACCGTTTGAAATGACAACAACGTGAATGTAATCAAAGGGACCGAACGAATACGTATTGATAACATTAAAGTCGGAGACAATAGACCGAGCTCCGTTTATAAATTTATTGTCCGCGTGAAAATGTGTATTGTTGGACCCTGGAAAGCCTCTTAGCCGGTCCGCTTATTTGCGAGACTTAATTATATAGACGTGTTTCATGTGTTAGTAGGTGTGTTTTTGTAGGTGGTAGAGCTACGCTGAAGCTATTACTGGTTTCAGCATGAATGGGTCGGCTCGCCCGGGGTAGTACCATCCTCTCACAGAAAACCGACGTGAAGTAACAGTGCTTGCACTGTTGCGTTTCGTTCGGTGAGTTAGAGCGCCGGAGGCCCACTTATTTAAAAGGCCGGCAACGCACTTGTGACTCCCCTAGTGTTGCTAGTGTCTATGGACGGCGGTGATCACTTAACATCAGGTGACCCACCTGTTCGGTTGCCCCCTATAACATAAAAAAAAAAGTGTGTCACTATATTATAATACTAAACACTTATTAAACTAGCTAATACCCGCGAATACGTGCGTGTTTTTATTTAACGTAACAATATATTTTAGCTACAGAGTCTGCAAAAGTCCGTATTGGCATATACTTATTTTCTAAGGATAATTCACAGCAACTGTTTTTATTTCCTAAATATTAAAAAATCGTATCTGTGTACTTATATATGCACATATGAAGTATATGTATATATGTAAGTATACTTCTATAGCTTAAAAATACATTAAATGCAATTGATAACGTTTTCTTGAAAAAAAAATTGTGTTAACTTTAAAATGTTTTAAAATTATTTTTCTGTATATCTATATATATAATCAAGTAAGATACAAAGAAGTAGAATAAACTGTTTGTCAAATGATAATATTAATTTATCATGTAAATGCCTAAATAAAAAGAATATATACCGACAGCTAACCTAAATTCTATAAACTCGCGTAAAAAAAGTATATAATATAAAAGAAAAACTTACCACCATATATAAATTAAAAACCCACGCAAATACACATGTATATTTATATTTGTTTTTTTTTTATCTCTACTGATATGAAACAAATGTTATAGATTCATATATATATACTTGAATAAATACCTTTAAATAGTTATCAGTTGTCACGAAATCTTGACAGGCAATTAATTACACCAACCAACTTCATGGTGTCGCTTTTAGGAGTCGTCGTGGGCGCACATTGTACATATTCACTCTCGTATTTTTCCCAAACTCGCCAAAATAAGTATAACGTCAAAAATGGGTTACGTAGAATGGCTAAATATTATCCGATTACGTATTTTACTAAAATTGGGCCTTTAACTTACTCCAAAATTGTTCCAAAACTGTATCGGTATCATAATATTTTAGAAAATAGCATGGTTTATAAATTATGTGCAATAAAAAAGTTACTCGAAGACACCTATTTATGAAAATTTTTTGACTGTTTTTTTATGCCAAAAAACGTTGAATTGTAATTATTAACAATGTACCAAACATACCTGTAAATCGCGTTGACGCGTATGACGTCACTTTAATACATTGTACACATGCTAAGCTAGAGCGGTTAACTACTTAAATATAACATACTAATATAAATATAATATATATACGAACTAAAATCTATAATGGTTAAATATAATGAAATTATTTATCCTTTAGAATATTAATTATAAAGAATACATTTTTAAATTATTGTTACCATTTGCTTGTTGTTAGACATATTGTACAATAGGTCATCTCGTCGAAAGTTGCTAATCTTAAAATGTTGTTCCCTTAGACATAATTCATAGATTTTCAAATTGATTAGCATGGAACAGGGAATGGAACTTCAAATACTGTACATATGGTATGAAAACTCTTTACAGAAAAAAATAGAATTAATCATCGACCGTGGTAACCAAAAACAATGGTGTGCTAAGAATAGCCTATCTCGAACTCTGTTAAATTGTTCGAATACTGACGTCAGTCTTCCAGAGTTTTCCACTCACCTTAATTGAAAAGTAAATAATCGCGTCGCGCTGTGTCCGTGTGGAATTTTATTTTTGACATTGTAGCGAAGATGAAAAGGAACATAAGGAATAAGTCTTCAAGCGGACTTCGAGTTCAGCACTATAAGGTGCTAGTGTGACTATAGTATGATAGTACATCTATTTGAATTTATTTTGTATGAGTACATAATTAACTTCTTTTGTTGAAAATGATACAGACGTTATCTAAATACATCTACCTTTCCAGCGCTTTACGCTTTCGCACTCAATTTACGTCAATATCTCCCCTAGTAACGTCTATGCGGAACCTCCCCATTTTTAATCTTAGATAAAGGGTACATTGAGTGCTTAACGATCGTGCTCGATTGGAAAACCAAGAAACTTTAACCATCAACACTGACCAATTCTTAAAGATAAAGTCAACGATTGTGATTTTCGCAACGGCAAACGATAAATTTGTTGCGTAATACGCTGCGACAATTTTATAATTGCGGTCGGAAAAGCTGTCGGTACTAAGGGTTTGTATGTGTTTTGTGTTTTGGTGTCGGCATTTATAAGTTTGCGTTAACGGTATCACCAGATACGAGACGTGACAATAGAATGCCTTGTTTTACTGTTCGATGGACGGTTCGGATATAAAGTTAGTGTTGGGAGTAGCGTATTCTCTTATATAATCCATATTTTATACATAGTATGTGTTATATTTCGAATCGATAAATTCTAAAATCGTTTCTGACAAATCTCTCATTATTCATAGTTCGGCTCTTTTCGGTAACGCTCGGTTATTTTCGTGAGGCCAATCTGTCTTCGAGTAGCGGTACCTCGAACGACCTCAACTAATTTGTACCCTGCGTACAGTAATTCCGCCACTCCTAAGGGTCGTCGCGTGATATTAGATAATCCTACCCAATAGATCTGTAGTTCCGTCTCTACGTTGTTTTTAAAATGGAATGTTATACGGCAGAAAAATTATACGATTGCTTCCTTTTTATATTGTAGTTGGCGTACGAGTGATTATATTTGGAATCAAATAAATTATATTCTACATTATTTCAAAGTTTATTCACGAAATATGGCCAAAAGCATTATTATCTGTTATAAACAATGGAAGCTATAATTAAAACGTATAAAATTGTGTATACTACGTTGATAATTGTTAAGTTACTGTAAATTTGAAATAAAATATACTTGTAAGTACATTTATATTGTATTGTAATATACATTTTTGTTCTTAACGCTAAAAATGATGAAAGCAACGCCGGTTTAAAAAAACAAGCTTTGCATGAACGTCGTACAGAGTTAAAACCAAAGCCGTTGGAGTTACAATATGAAAGTGCAGTTAATTTGTACTAAGCCCCTTATTAGCTGAGTATGTGTACGGGACTCCGTTAATATTGAAACAAATGAGTGTCGTGGAATATTCGATTGAAACGAAGGTTCTTTCGTAAAATATTATTATTTACAAACGTATTATATTATTGATCAATAAATACAAATAAATGAATTACTAGCGTCCGAGAGCAATTAATTTAGTCAATTTGTCGATAAATTCACTATAAAAATGTAGAGAGTCGTAATATGAGAAAGATTAGGTAAAAATATATTACTTTGCACTTTAACTCTGACACGTTTACCTGGCGTCATTTTTATTATCTTCTAAGTCACTATCACAGTGTCATATGTATGTATATTGACCAATAAAGAGAGTTCGTATTCACCAACAAAAGTGTTTACAAACAATTAGCAAGAGGGTTACGCATCACGTCTTTTATTCTTGATAATAAAAGTACACAACTATACCCAACACGCTACGAAACAGCTGATCCGAATTCCGTGTATAAACTATACCTGCGCAGCCGGTGCGAACTTATTGGATACCCTGAACCAATAAGCGCGCTACTATGACTAGGCACAGCTAATAGCATACGAGCTATGGATGACCGTCTACACTATGGACAGAGTCGTGACAGAAAACTCTCACATTTTTTTCTTCTCCACTAATTTCGTACTGTGCGTGCGATAAGGAACTTTGTTCCAAAAAAATACGCAGATCACTATGAAGTTTTAAGGGCATGAAAAGCGATTGCAAGTTATATATTACTTTCAGGCACACAAAGATCTAATACAGACTAATTAATAATCTTATTAATGTTATAAAGTAGCTGTTTTCTCTCCACTCAAAGTAACTGTATTATCACTAGATGACAAATTTCGTGAGGAGGAATAGACGCGGGAAACGCTTTCACGCAACAATTTCTGAACTTATCGTTAAGAATGTTTACACTAAAGGACCTTGTAGAGTTTTTTGGCGGGATCTTGGTAAGTCATGCAGTGGGTTTTATACTTTATTCATAATCTTCTGTTATTTCGCTCTATATTTTGCAATAATGATGACGTTTTACGCAATATAATTTGGTTATTGTGCACAAGTGAAGTGGATGGGAAATAATACCACGGAGCATGGATTATGACTTACCACAAAACCTCCTGGGAAAGTTCTAACAAGACGGCTGCCGCTTGTTAAAACATTAAAATTAGCAGTAATAATCTACTAGAAGGTTGGTTGTCAAAAATAAAATAAATAAAAAGTAGCTTATACATAAGAATAACACATAGGATATGATATAAGACAAAATATAACGATAAATGTCGAGTAAGTAGGAAAAACTCCTGCCGTCTGTGAGTTACGTGGGGTACATTTTTGCTGTAAAAATTATTAGAAGTAAACCAAGATAATGTATATTGTGTATAAATATAAAAATATAGACGAAGTTGCGGGTGACTGCTAGTGACAATTTATAAAGCATTGAAGACTAAATAAAAAGCAAGAGAAAATTGTTTTTCGCTAAAAGCTTATGCAGTTACACAAGCTTATGTCTGACTCGCTGTCTCGCCGGCTCAGTGACAGGAGATAATATGCAGGCTAGAAATTGTTATCAGTCGTTTTTCTATTAAGGGTAGCTGCCCGCCCCGACTTCGCACGCCTGTACTAATGAAGAAAATGACACCCAAGCTACACCTTAAAGTAATTAAATAAAATGTCTACTGAACGTCATTCCGTCTGAAGAACTCCCTGTTATCTTTTGTCTCTATAACATTTTTGATGAGACTGCTTAACGTAAATTTTTTACATTTCTGTACGATTTTGAAACATTTTTTTTATAAACTCCCTAGACTTAGTGATTACATACACAACAAAAAAGAATTAACCTCTGGGCTGTCCAAAACTATAAAGGTTTAAGTTCCATACATATAAATGTAGACCTCATGCCAACAGGTTAACAGACTGTTGGCAGCTTAAGTTTAAAAACACCTGATTTATTACAAAACATTGATAAATAAGAAATTATGTAGTGTAAAGTTATAATTTTTATGTAAAATGTATTTTTCAATATTTATTCATTTATACGAACATTTTTTACTAAACTATTTGAAATTACAATGTATGTATTACAATGTATTTTGTGAAATAAAAAAAAGTTAAAAACATATTCCGCCATTTTGAGATCCAGGTCTTAAAAAATCAGCCTAGGGGTTAACCAGCCATGTACAGCCGTTCTGAAGTAATGCGCTGACTCACATTCTACAATTGATTATTATGTATAGTTTGACACCAGGACAACCTGATTTGGATTATTTATGTTAAAGAAATTCTAATAATATACGTAGAATATACATAACATTCTAATGGTTATCTCCATCAATAAATTCATTGACGCGGTTCTGTAAAAAACCAAACCATAAAATTGCTAGTGAGATCGAGGACTGAAACTAGGGTATATTGATTAATTTGGAATAAATACATACTTTTTATGTGACACATCTATAGCCGCACGTAAACTCGATTGCTGGCGTGGCGACGCGTCGCCACATATACAATGACGCATGTCGTGGCGCCGCGCCACCACATATACAATGACACACGTCGTGGCGCCGCGTCGCTGCATATACAGTGACGCATGCTGTGGGGCCTCGTCGCCACATGTACAGTCTATATGTAGTAGTGTGTACGGTATGGCGACAAGAATAGAGTTGTCACAATTTGAAATAAATTTTTCAATTTTGAATTTATGTATTTAATGAAAATAAATGTTTGTTAAATAAACAGTCATCATTTATTTCCTGAACAAAAAAATCTTAATATTTTATTTTTACATTATGCCATATTTAGTTCCTGACATAATCTGTTCTTTTATGCATATAACTTGTGCAAAATAATTTCGATATTTCATATCTGTCAGTCGTCACACGACGGCTCACAGTGTTTTATCACAATTAGATATTAAGTGCTCTTAAAGGAGGACTAGTTTTCAAATTAAACTGCCTAAATACACGTATTTTTACTATTTATCCCTATTTTTCTTTTTGTTGTCTAGCTATAGCCAAATTGATAGACTCAAAATACAAGTATACGCTCGAGAGACGCATACGAAGGTACGCATACGAGTCTCATCAATCAAAAATCAAAAATACTTTATTCAGTTTAGGCTCTGAGAAGGCGCTTATGAACGTCAGAGTTACCACCGGTTCGGAAAACAACCCAATCATCGAGAAGAACCGGCAAGAAACGATCTGGCTTATCTTAATATTAGCTTAGCTTGCATGAGTAGTTTAGATCGATACGTTATACTGAGTGCCTTAAGCGCATACTGAGTGGCTTAAGCGCTCGCTCGAAAAGCCCGTAGAAGCTGTGAAAACCCAACAGGCCAACAATAGTTATAAGTTATAGTACAGTTATATGTAATGATAATATAGTGCATATATATATAGCTGCAGGTACAAAAAAAATGTTACCTCGAGACACATAATGGAAATTAATGGTTACCGAATAAATGTCAGTCACGCGTAGAAATGAACCCGTGACCGCTCGGACAATAAGCAAGTCTTACTTATTATCATTACGACACGAGGCCTGTCAAACTATATAAAGAAAAATACTGTAGTAGACCAAATAAAGAATGTTTTATTTCATATGTAAATAAATATATGCACAATACTTGCAAACGACACAAAAACAAAGAAAATTTTCAGATTACAAATAAAAGTAACTTTTATATCGTCCACTAAATGCCTTTTTGTTGTCATTGGCAAGGGTGCAATCTTTTTACACTGCGAGACAAAATACTAGGAACGCTTTTATTTATACCAGTGAATAACTATGCAAAAATAAAACAGTTTGGTATTTATTTATCTTATATTTCTCAACTGATTTTCTTTATTTCTATTTAGTTGCTATTGACGGGATTTTGTGTTATCAATAAAAGCACTGAAAATATTTATTTTTACTTTATTTCCTTTATTCGTCATACTTCACGCTCCTTATGTCCACGGTCTGCAATATTTGTACAGTACAGACAATAATGTATACGTATTAACACGGAAAGAACAGATTGGTGCTTGGTTAAATTTCAACCAATGCACGATCATTGCACCACAATATGTAAATAGATTAATATAATACAGTTCAGTATCTTTTCTACCTTTTGTTAATAATTTTCTTTTTGTATAGTTACTATTGACGAGCTTTAGTGTTTAATAGAAAAAAATGAAAATAGTTTTTTTTTCCGTGCCATCAATGACTCGAAACCTTTATTCATATGTCTCTATTCAGCATATTTCACGTTCCCTAGAATATTTATACAATACTTAATACAAATAATAATATCTATACATTAACAGATGAAGAATAAAACCGTGTACTCATTATCATGCTTACTGGGTACAAGAGATTGTTTAATTGAGTAAGAAAACTTACTCAGGCATTTCACCTGTGGTTTCACTTATGGAGTAGAAATAATAAAACAAATCTTTTTGGTTATTTTGTTCTGAGTTCCTAAAATATTATTGAAAATTTTAGTAAAGGAAAACTATTTTACATGAAATAAAACCTTTTGATACTATAAGTAATAAAAAAACCATCAAAAACACCCTCGTGTAAATTCTATGTAAACGAAGGTTATTCTTTGCAAATAAATTTTGTAAGTTTTGTAATCTTACAATTTTTTTTGTTCTATCCTCTGTGTATAAAATACATGCTTAAAATAATAAATAACACAGGCGAAGTCGCGGATATCATTTAGAATAACGTCACGTTATTCTGGGTAAAAACACGATACGATTTTTTATATTCAATACTAAATTTGGGCTGTAGTAAATACAATGCACACACGAACCTTGGACTGCTTCAGGATCTTTTGAGATTAACTGACACGGTATCAGGTTGCTATAAAACTAAAAATACATTGCGATGATAAGAGATTCACACGTTTTGCTACTACATCATGTATCGAACATTTGTAATAATGAAACGTTAAGATTCAAATCATAAACGTTGGTTGAATCGTTTTGCCTTTTGTGACGAATAAAATTCCATGTAATTTATTTGCGGTAACAGTTCCATTTCTCGGCCACTCAGTGCATACACTCGTACGTGTACAATAGACGTCACGAGCAGAAATTTCCCTCGTTCAAGCAACATATAATATTTTATTTTATTAATTTAAGGTCTGTTGTTTATTTGTTTCTGTTTGTTGTTACAACAAGGAATTCTTTACTGAATTTTAATTTTGTCTGTTGTTTGTTTTTGTATATCATAACAAAAATAAAGCATTTTGTTTTCATTGCTATATGTATTATTTTTGGTATAATTTAAAGTGATATCTGTGTTAATATAATAAACTAACGACCCATCCCGACTTCGCCCGGATGTTTAATTATACCTTTAGATCCATTTCGATATTCACAGCTCATTAAAGGCAAAGAAGGTACAAAAGAATGTCTTGTGTTTCGCATAATTTTTAAATGTGTAATATCTTCCAAGATATTCATCTTAAACATCTTTTATATAGCGAGTATAGGTATATACCTATATCTATACGCTAAGTATATCTATACGCTAGATAGCGATATTGCTATAATGAGTAACATTGATCTACATTCAATAGTTAATGTATTGAAAGTATTTAACAGGAAAAAGGTTATTACTATATTGGGGAAGGTGCTTAAAACCATAATAAGACCAGCCGTGTTATATGGATGAGAAAAGATTACATGTGGCAGAAATGCAAATGTTAATATGGACGTGTGGTGTAACAAGAACGGATAAGATTAAGAATGGGTATATCAGAGGAAGTTTGAAAATATCACCAGTGACAGAGAAGTTGAGGAGTAATATGTTAGCATGGTACGGGCATACGAGATTATGAAAGTCATATAACAAGAAAAGTTTTGAGTTTGAAAGTGGACGGATATAGGAGTAGAGGAAGACCGAAAGAGGTGTGGATGGATTGTGTGAAAAATGATGTGTATAAAAAGTGTGAAGTAACATCTGACAGGGAAGAGTGGAAAATGTAAACAAAAAACTACCCTACCTCAACCTAAACGTAAACACCTAAGAAAACATCTCTGTGTATATACATTGTTTTTTATTGGAAATTGGAAACAAATACTATATTTATCATATTGGAACGTAATTGTACTTACGACTAATAATAACACAAGATTGGATTCTGCTGTCCTGCCTTATATTGGACGCCTTCCACTCGTTAGTGTCACACCAGTAACAAGGTACCCATTTTAACCGTTTTTCACTAAGAAGAATTCGACATGAAGTGTAACCATTGTAGTAAACTGATTTATGATCAAGAAAACATAAATTGTTCCACTTGTCACAAACAATATCATTTTAAATGCGCCGGGTTTCAAGAGGACCGATTTCGACGGATGAGATCCTCCACAAAAATAAACTGGACTGGCCCGTGTTGTACACAATCATCATTTAAGGCATCGGATAGTGTGCAATTAACTATTAACAAGGATTGTAATACATCCGCAAGCGAAGCAAACAATCAACTAATTACTACAGCTGTTACCGCTAACACACTCATAGAATCGTCACCAGTCAGCGGTTCCAAACCTATGGATATAACAAGTTTATATAGCTTAATAAAACATGAGATAGATGTGCTACGGGAAAGAAACCAAAGCGATCTTGAATGTTTAAAACATGATATTTTAACTTCTATTAACGACAAATACAAGGCGCAAGATGATAAAATAAACTTACTTTCAGAAACGGTTAACAAATTTCGTGCTGAATTGATTAATTTTAATAAGCGATGTACAGATATAGAAGACTCGTGTCGATTTATGGGGTCTCAATATGATACACTCCTAGCTAGAAATAACAATTTAGAAGCTGAAGTGAAATCCATGAAAAACGACATTATAGACCTTAAAAGCAAGGGCATTATACTGGAAGAAGTGAAGCTTAAAATTAATGAACAAGAACAATTATGCCGCTCCCACAATATTGAAGTATTCGGAATACCTGAAAGTCCCTCAGAAAATGTATCTAAAATTATTTTAGACATCGCTAAATTTATAGGCGTAGATATACAAGCCTCGGATATAATTTTTTCGACAAGAATAAAACCTAAACAAAAAATTTCTGGATTACCAAAACCGATAATTGTTAAACTGAGTTCCATAATAAAAAGAGATCAACTAATTAGTGCTATAAGAAAAAAAAAAGGATGTACTTCAGCAGAGATAGGCATTGTAGGAGAGCCCAGATCAATTTATTTAAATGAGCACCTCACTGTTGAAAATAAAAATTTATTGAAGGCTACAAGGAAAGCCTGCTCTAATCTGGCGTTTATGTACTCATGGGTGCGAAATGGAAAAATTTTTGTAAGAAAAAACGATACTTCCCCGCCTATTCATATAAAATCAGACCGCGACCTAACAAAATTCACCAACCAAAAAGGTTGACATTCACTGGTCAGCATTTCAAGTTACTCCGCTTTTATCATGAATACCCTCCATCATTTAGATATAAGATAAGTATATTACTGGTAGTAGATTGTTTTCTAACTTTTTGTATTACTATTGTACGACCTAAAGAAATACATATAATTGTAAAAGGAGTATGCTTCTACCAATTTAACATCATAACATATCACTACTATAAACACAACTACAATGCATTTATACATATTATCATTTTCTTTTACTGCGCAATTAATTTTGTTATTCCACATAATTTGAACATTGTGATACCTACATTAATTATATTAATTTATTATACATTAATTTTATTTATATGTTTAAAAGATCAGCTCTTAATTGTAATATTAATAGCATACTTTTTTATATTTTTGTGTATCAATGCTATTTGTATATATTTCAATAGAAATGGAGTCTTTATCAGTTTATTTTCAGAATGCTCGTAGCATTCGTGGCAAGACATGTCAATTTAGACAGGGATTGCTATCTACTAACTATGATTTAGTTGCTATAGTGGAGACATGGTTGCTCGATGGCGTCTACGATTCTGAAGTATCGGATAATCGCTATGATGTTTTTAGATGCGACCGCAATGCAGCCGCCACAGGTCATGCACGCGGAGGGGGAGTAATGTTACTGACTAAACGCGAGTTAGGCGCCATTTACTGTAATGATGATATCTTGTCATGTTCAGCGTTCTTCGAAGCTGTTCACATACTCTTGCCTGCACGTACAATCAATTCCACATTAAATCTACACGTGATATGTGTTTACTTACCGGGCACACGTGGTTCACAAGATCCCGTCCTGGACAGTGCAACAAATTATTTAAATGATATTTTGAATCGTTTTTCAGGTGAACATTTCCTTATAATAGGGGATTTTAATTTTGGTACACTACAATGGTCTGGTACTCCAGGTGATATATTGAATTATATAGGATCACTTGAGGGATCACCGCAGCAATTTTATGATATTATTTCGGAATCTGATTTGTCTCAATATAATCATATTGCAAATGATAATGGTAAATATCTAGACCTAGTCTTTAGCAATACATATGCCATAGTTTCGCGTGCAGTATTAACACTAGTACCAGAGGACATGCCACATCATCCAGCAATAATACTTGAATTACCAGAATTAAAATGCAAACCAATTCACGATCCCCCAAGAAGAATAACTATTTTTAACAAAGGCGACTACGACGCCATACGCAGAAAACTAGAGACTGTAGATTGGGATTATGAATTATCGAGAGGAAATGTTGACGAAGCAGTTAACTTTTTGTATACTATACTCTTTAACACCATACAAGAATTTATTCCTAGCTTCACAACAGTGTCGGGTAATTATCCACCATGGTATACGAGAAGTTTAATGAAAGTCATAAACGAAAAGGTTAGGTATCACAAATCATGGAAGCAAAGTAAAAACCCACGGGATTACGATACCTTTGTGATGCTTAGACGTAGACAAAAGCGTATGCAAAATGACTGTTGGCGTTACTATGTAAAAAGGTGTGAAACGTCATTGAAGGTACATCCTAAGTTCTTCTGGCGTTACGTGAAAGATTTAAAGAGCGTAAATAATATACCTAAGATGGTAACGTTTAAATCAAAATCCTATACTGAAACGTCAGATATATGTGAGGCTTTTTTAGAATATTTTGTTTCAATATACAGACAACCAAATACCTGTGAGAATCAGACTCTGAATAGTTCTCTTCCAAACTATTCAAATATTTCAGGATTAACGATAACCAGTGACACGGTTGCTAAATATTTAAGATCTCTAGACACTAATAAAGGTGCGGGGAGTGATGGGATTCCTCCAATTTTCGCAAAACAGTGTGTAATGTGTTTAGCGAAGCCACTGTCTATCATATTCAATAGATCAATTTTAGACGGCACTTTCCCACAAAAATGGAAGGAAGCCTTGATTGTGCCTATTCATAAGGGAGGCTCAAGGATGAAAATTGAAGCATACCGTCCTGTATCTATTTTACCTGTTTTTAGCAAACTCTTCGAACAGATAGTTTATGACCAAATATATCCTTTACTAAAGAAATGTATACCTGATAATCAGCACGGATTCATGCGAAAAAGATCAGTGGTCTCGAATCTAGCCATATTCACAAATTTTGTATTTGGCGTAATGGATCATGGTTCTCAAGTAGATGCAGTTTATACTGATTACGCTAAGTGTTTTGATCGACTGTCCAATTCTATCTTAATAAAGAAGTTGGAAGCCATCGGGATACACGGAGATTTATTGCGCTGGTTGTCTTCGTACCTCGACAACCGATCGCAAGCAGTTAAAATTGGATCACAACATTCTAGATTTTTTAATGTAACGTCTGGTGTTCCCCAAGGCTCACATTTGGGACCCCTTTTGTTTAATATATACGTATGTGACATAGGTACCTGTTTTCACTATGCAAAGTTTTTAATGTACGCTGATGATACCAAAATATTTATGCCAATATATACTATTGAAGACTGCATTAAATTACAACAGGACCTAAACAGGCTATACGATTACTGTTCATTAAACCTTCTAGACATCAACGTAGACAAATGTCAGTGTATTACCTATACGAGGAAGACGAAAAATGTCATCAAATACGATTATCGTCTCAGTGACATCATTCTATTGAGAGAGTCTTGCGTTAGGGATCTAGGGGTAAAACTAGATAATAAATTGACATTCAAAGATCATTACGAATATATAATACAAAAATCTTTTAAAATGTTAGGCTTCATAACTAGAATTTCAAAGCCATTCCAAAATGTATATTCCTTAAAAATACTATTCTGTGCTTTTGTACGCAGCATTTTAGAATTTGCTTCGCAGATATGGACCCCATGTTATGCTATTCATATGAATAGAATCGAAAGCATTCAAAACAAATTTTTGACAGTTCTCAGAAGACGCGGCATGCTTTCAACTACAGTTAAAAATGAGAACCTTCGTGAACTAAACATGTTAACACTTGAACAACGACGATTAGTAGCAGATTTGATGTTTTGGTATGACATAATTAACAATAACATAGATTGTCCAAATTTGGTGAAGCATATAGGGCTGAGAATTACCTCAAAATACACTCGAAAGCCACGGCTCTTTAATGAGCCAAAAACTAACACTAACTATGGCTCTAACTCAGTAATGATAAGATGTGCTCACTTATACAATGAAAGAACATCAAATATAGACATATTTCATGAAAGTAGTAGATCCTTTAAGGCGAAGGTGACAAAAAGCATTATTAACCATATTTTAAAGACAAATTCCTAAATCATAAGCATATTCGTTCTCACATATATACATTTGTGTTATCATTTGTTTTTCGTGCGACAGTAACAAGAGTATTATGTGTTTTTTATTTTATGTGATTGTAGTGGTGTGTGTTTGTGGTTGTTACTTTCTATTTAATTTTTATTTTTCACTTATTAGTTAGTTATGTAATTTAGTTATAAATTAGATGTTTGTTATTTTACTGTATTTATAAAAGTTTGGGTTAGTAATTTAATTAAAAATGTATATTATACTGAAATCGTTATTGGCGAAACTGACATTTAACTTGTACTTTTTGTTTTTTAAAATGTATAGCTGTAGATTTCTTTGAAATAAATAAAATAAATGTTGTGCCGACCCTACTTAGGTGGGGTAAGAGTAAGATGATGATGATGATGATGAAGGTATATATAACGTCGTAGCTACTAATTATTTTTTTTATGTTTTAAAAATACAACTGCGGATTATCCTTAAGAGATAGACATATACAATCATAGACCTTTTTGAAATATATAATTTTGTAGAACATTGTATTGATGTACCTCATAACGCTTATCTAGTGTTGCCAATGTAAGCGCCCCAAATTTCCTTTTTACGATTTCAATCCAATATACTTATACATGTAACAGCACCGCAAGAAATAATCTTAACGGAGGTGAAAACTGTATTAAAATCTGTTGCGTATTTTAGAAGAACTATCGAAATACGCAGACACGCGAAAAGTGACTTTGTCCGATAATATTGATATATTATTATATAGTTTATGGAAGGGTAAAGTATTTGAATCTGTTTGTAAGAGGTAATTTTAAGAAGTTTAATAACGGTATTAATTAAATGGTATTAATAACGGAATTAATAACGGTAAGCTTTTTTTTTCGAACACACGTTATCGGCTTGGAGGGTCTCTTACAGCTTCAATAGGCTCGGTGGCGAGCGCGGAATGTACACAGTTGCATTTTATTCCACAAATTCAAGTCTGTCTCTCTAAGCGAGGTAACTAAATATGTTTATACATATATTTATGCAACATAAATATACATAAAAATCAAGCCAATGTATGTATGCGCATCGCTTCGAAACAGTGGCTAAATATTTTTTGCTGTTTGTAGTTGTCAGGATAAGGTTTGTATAAAAGAAAAATTTAAATAACAGTACAGAAGAATTTAAAAAAAGTGGTTAACACTTCTTCATATAAGAAATGATTGAGATAGAAGACGGTCGGTACGGTGATCTTGACAGAATCTCAAGATATTGATATATACTGAGATTCGGTTGTTCAGTTGCCATTTTCTTCATCATCACATCAGCTTGTAAGAGATCCACTACAAGGCCATAAGCCTCTTCCCGAAAGAATGTATGGGCATAATCACCACGCCAGCCCACGATGTGTTCATCCACAGTTCCATATTTTCCCATTTATGTTATTACACGAACATTTCTAAGGTTCAGGTTTCCTCGAGACGTTTTCCTTCATCGTCTGCTGACAGTGTTGCCGATTTAAGTTAGTAAATGTACGCGAATTCTGAAAAGTTTGTTAGTACATGCCGGGGTTTGAACGTGCCGATATCGAATTGACATTCCATCGGTCAAGCTACTCGACCACCACATCGTTTTATTTCGTTATGTTGTCGAATCGAATCGAAGGGAATATTAGG
This sequence comes from Antheraea assamensis, assembly GCA_035772565.1. Lineage (NCBI taxonomy): Eukaryota > Metazoa > Arthropoda > Insecta > Lepidoptera > Saturniidae > Antheraea > Antheraea assamensis. The sequence continues at coordinate 1,145,836 of JAQQSE010000023.1, read as the reverse complement.
CCCGATTTTCTTTGATACTACACCCGTGCAAAGCCGAGGCGAGCAGCTAGTTACTTAAATTAAATAAATACTTGTTGAGTGTATGCATATATAAGCATTCAATTATAAGATGCGAAACCGACTGCACTTTGAAAATCAATTCATACAGAGTAAGCTGCAAAAGCAAAAAATATAAATAATAAAAAAACAATTCGAAATCGTTCTCAAAGATTTCCGTCTCTCTACAAAGCTGTAAGTAGACGTAAATTCCCTCCAATGTAATACAATTTCTTACAAACGTTATCCCAAAGTACTTGAGTCGGTTTATCCCCGAACCAAATCTAACGTAAATTCCAATTTATAAAATATATCGAACGGATATCAAGAAACGCTTTGATTATTCATTTAAAAAGACTTTGTACGCGTCTTGAATGTAATTTTTTTATGGAAAACTTTATTGTTCGACTCTGTCGAGGTAAATAAAAGTAATTTATTGAAGTAAAAACTTCTTCAGTCCCGTTGTGATTTGAAACGCACTGGAGTGAAGTGAAAACTGCGATAAAAAGAAATAAGCGACATTAAAAAAAAGACAAACATATAATATAGATCTATAGGACTTAACGTGCAAGAGAATGAGATAGAATATATTATACAGTGTTTCTTATATTCGAGGTCTCCTCATTGTATAATGCACTGTGTAATACTTGCTCTGATCAGAGCGTTGTATGTATGTATGTTTGTACGTGTGTGTATACACCTACGTATTGCGAAACCTTAGGAAACGGCGTCATAACCTACGTGGTACATTGTTCATGTGTATTGTTTTTATTAATATTTTATAATTTTTTGAAGAATTCACTTCTACCGTGACTGAACTGCACACATGATTGGCGATTCTTTTATATTTAGGGAACAAATCACACACAGGAACATTTGATTTGAAACTAAACATTCCTCACACTGGCTAGCAAACAGCTGTTATAAGAACCGTATGTTTATACATAACTAGTGGCCATCCGCGACATCGTCTGCATATTTCATCTTTACAATTATTACATAATATATTATCATATAGTAGATGGAAGACAGGAGGATTTGTTCAAACTTACTTGATACTGTAATGCATACATGTACTTCAAATGCATAAGCTATATAACTGTAATGTTTCAGCAAAATTCCGCTGAGCTAGTTAGCGTAAAAGACTGACAAACGTCCATCTATACTAAAAAACATTCTTGTTTATATTATTGACTAGCTTTTACATGCATTATCGCTCACGTTAATGTAGTCTTAACGTATGCCTCAGGAACAATACTTTTTTTTAGATTAAGGTATACTATGTCCTTTTCGGTATCCCTGATAAATTTCATAATAATTGGTCGAGTAATTAGAACGTGAAAGCCTAACAAACTCGCATTCGCATTGGATAGGGATATATATATATATATATATATATATATATATATATATATATATATATATATATATATATATATATATATATATGTATCAAAAACAGTTCAAATTATTTAATAGCTTGAAAGATTGTTAAAAAACAGTTATAATTTTAATTGATACATAAATTTAAAAATCAAATATTGTATATTTCGGCGTCACAAAGCAAGTTAACTCAAACAGGCAAGACAACAGTACAATACCAGAAAATATTACTACCAACTGTAATATAATCCAGTATTTATATAGAAGTATAAATTATACAAAATGTAACAAATTAGTCTCAATTGAAGACATTCAAACGCAAGTAGCACTTAGTAGACTAATTGTACCTAGTAATTATAGAACTATAGTATTTAAATTATACAGACGGTGATACAGTGAGCTACGAAAGCCGTACAAATAATAGACATCCTTGTTATTGTTGTAAAGTCCCGGTCTTTTTTTTTTGACCGTTATATTTAATAGTCGCAAGTTCAGGGTTCCGCATCATATAGTAAAACATTATTAAAAAACAAAAATATAATATAAATCTAAAATTAACATCTATTTATCTTTTTAAATTGCCTCGATGTCATACGTATTTATACCGAAATTTATCTTCTGCGCATCTATATTCAGAGTAGTTAAAAAGTTTGTTACGCTTTCTCGCCATTACTACTCAATATAACATCATGGACATTTGCATACACATTGTCAGAAGTATGGAAAAGGAAATAGGGTATCTTTAATCCAGAAAAAATGTACTACTCTCGAAGGATCGATCAACGAACGAGAGCAAAAACCACTCAATTTTAATATTTCCGCTACAATTTTGTACAATCATATAGAAATATTTAGCTAACAGTGCATTCAAATAAAATTAATTTGTGGGAGGGCTTTGATATTCTGATCCACAACCTTTTTGTCTGTCAAAAAATAGTGGGGGTAAACACAGTGTCTAAGTTACTAAGTTCAAACACCATGTCAAGCGGGTTTCAATGCCTAAAGGCTATGTGTTATATAGTTAAAATTACAGCGGGTAACATAGGTTACTTTATTTTAGACTAGCTGTAATCCGTGGCTTCGTCTGTAGTACTATCTCCAATACGATTGGACCTATTTTCACGGGACTTTCACTAACAGATAGCTGATCTTATAAGAAGTAATTTACAATTATTTCTTAAAAAATTCATACGGATCTGCGGGCAACAGCTAGTATAATAACCTATAAATGTATGAAAAAAAATAACATCTCAACAATGTATAGGAATATATGTTTTCGTAACTCAATGTTAAGTTCAACGATGAAGGTCGCTCTGTCGGGCGGGGTTGCTCGTTTTAGAACTTACATTGCCCGTGACCAAACCGCCGCTTCGCCGCACCCTCTCCTACTTCTGTTTTATTACCATGATGTTCCACGTACCGTATTCTCGTGGATTGATAAAGTTTCGCGCTTTATGTGATCGTCGATCTAAATGCCATTAGTTCGTTCGACTCACATTCGTGATGCTATGTTTTTTTTATATTGAAGTTTTTTTTTTATATTATAGAGGGCAAATGAACAAGTGGGTCACCTGATGGTAAGTGATCACCGCCGTCCATAGACACTAGCAACACCAGGGGAGTCGCAAGTGCGTTGCCAACCTTTTAAATATGTGGGCCTCCGGCGCTCTCACTAACCGAACGAAACGCAACAGTGCAAGCACTGGTACTTTACGTCGGTTTTCTGTGAGAGGGTGGTACTACCCCGGGCGAGCCGACACATTCATGCTGAAACCAGTAATAGCTTCAGCGTAGTTCTACCATCTTGCATTGAAGTATAAACATGTAAACCATTTTTTACTGTTTCATCACAATCTCATCTGATCAATACGATGGTGATATCTGGAAATTACGCCCCTCTCTGTGCATCCACCAAAAACGAATGTAACTATACTATCTATGTCCATTACTATATATGTACCTAAAATATCTGTTCCATTATGATGAAAAGATAGACCAGATCGAGTTTATGTGCGATTCTCACGTGCATCGGCCCTCTGGAAAAACCTCCCAGCGGCAGCGTTTCCGGACCAATACAACCCACAGACCTTCATAAAACGAGCCTACTCCTTCCTCAAAGGCCGGCAACGCATCTGTGATGCTTCTCGTGTCGCAGGTGTTCATGGGCGGCGGTGATTACTTACCATCAGGTAACCCGTCGGTTCATTTGCCTCCAATCGTATAAAAAAAAAGAAAAAAATCTTGCCGGTTCTTCTCGATGAATACGTTGTTTTTCGAACCGGTGGTGGCTTTGTCTTTCATAAGCGTCATCTCGGGGCCTTAACTGAATAAAGCATTTTTGTTTTTTTTTTTTGTTTTACCTTGAGGGACCGACTTTCAAAAGTAGCTGCCGGAACACACCAGCTGGTGCTTGGTGACAGTTTTTTGACATGAGGCTAGCTAGGCTAGCGATTTTTAATGACCTGATAAGTGTTAAATACATTGTAAATATTGCTACACCCGTGCATAAATTAAAGTCCGTTTTGGTCAGAAGAAATTTATTTTTTGTTGGTACATTGGTACAGACAAGAATCAGATAGGCTCATTATATCACAATTAGGTATACTACAATCACACTTGCATATTATAATGCCTTAGTCGCAGTCCGTTTGAAGATCAAGATCACTAAAATCAATTTCTCTTCGTATTCTCTCCGATGTCTAAAATAGAACTCTACTGGGTTTTTTTTTCGAACTGACTACACTGTTGCCCATTTTATGAGCTTTACAGTTTCACCCGGATGTAACACGACGTACTTTATATACCGGTAAATAAAGGAGGGTGGATGACTCTGGAAGGCTGACGTCATTATTCAATAAATTCGTTAATGTTCGATACAGGTTATTTTTAGAACTGCATCGTATTTCATACCTACGGTCGATGAGTCATTCTTAATTCTATTGTAATTGATAAAACAGAACATTCTAGTCATTTATCTAGATATATAGACAGAGAAGCGAAGGAAAAATGTAATTCAAAAACTTTAGAAAATTTAATCATTACTATTTTCAAACTCGAATGAAATCTAAACAATTTCAATGTATTCTGTAGTACCAGACTAAAGCGCAATTTTCAGGTATCTCGAAGTACCTATCGGCGAGTTCCTAGAACTGAATTCGAAGCTCAGTCTTTATTCTATGGAAAGCGTATAACTGTTTTAAAATATACTTTTAATAAAATGGGATCAATTTGCGTAAAAAATATATTAAATAAATATTATAAAGCCCAAAAGATTGTTTCTTTAAACGCATTAGAAATGTAAGTAACATTCGAAAAAATGTTATTTGCTTTTTGTAGTCTATGTATTGAAGAAGGCTGTAGGTTATAAATAAATTACGTTGAAACTTCTAGAAACGGTCTAATTTATATATGATATATACGTCAGAAAGTATTCTAAACCAGAAAGAAATACACAGGGCGCACTAATAGTTTCCGGAACTGGCCACTTACATTAAGACTATTTAAGAACTTCAAAATGGAACTCTTTGGCTTACAAATGCGGTTTGTTTTATTTAAGTGTCGCTTATTTTATATTTTGGCGCCATTTTAACCGGTCCGCATTGATTAGCGGCAGATCCGCCGGCCTGTCAATTTGATATGTACAATTAGAAAGTACTTAGCTACCGAATGCAATTAAATGACACCTGTACTGCCTACAAAAAATTTCATGGTTTATACTGCCTTTGACATTTGACGTAAGATAAAGACGCCATTGTTCATTTTTTACCAGTGATTGTGTGTTTTGTTGTGTTTTATTTTTTTTGCAGGCTTTTTGCGATTTGTTTTCAAGTCTACGATTTCAAGTGAAACATTACTTGTATAATCAGTTTCGTTTCTCGCTAATGTAAATATTTATACTATAGAAACATTTGTTTACATTTCTTTTTGTTATGATTACTTGTAATTTGATACGAATAGCTTGCTAAGGTACTGTCGATAAAATTATCGATGTTTTTATTCAATTATTATCATTACGGCATATCGTCCTATATTATACGATTCATTTAGAGTGTGACTTTAGAAATTATTATTGCTGTAAATTATATTGCGGTAAAAGATAAAATCTTGACCGGTGAAGATGTTACGCCTGAATTGCGGCATTAAGAGAAAAACGAGATAGAGACGTTTTTATTCATGTGTTAATCTTTTGATGATGTAAATAAACAAATTAATAATATTAATAAATAATTGGAAGCTAATTCGTATTTTATTTACACCTTGGGCCTGTTCAATTGCTTTTTCAAAAGCAAGGAAACCACATAAAAACGTTAAATACAAACAAACGAAATGAATTACGTACTTTTTGTTACTTCATTTAGCTAGCGTAGATCTTAAATGTTGCGAGATATGATGGTTGTATGACGATCGAAGGTCGTCAAGAGACTATGTATGTAATGCTGTATGATGGTGCTATTGTTTTCGATATGAAACGTTGATAGAACATATGCATTTACTGTTTTTCCTGATTGCACATGTTAGTTATGGGAGTGAATGACTTTTGACACACTAGACAAGTTGTTTTTTTTTTCTGTATGTGTGTTGGTTTTTATAATAACTCGTCAATGTTAATATAAGAATACTAGTTAGAGAGCAGTAAGAACACAAATATTATTTATATGATAATTTCTAACTTTATTTATTCATAGACAAAGTATTCGTAATAATATGTTTATTTCAATAATATTCAACATAAATACCTATATAATACTCATAGTTACGCTATTTGGGATAAATTTAACTAAATAAATATTAATTTATAAATAATAGAAGAATTTCTTTATCGATACTTCATCGAAAGTATGGTCATCACTAGTTTCAAAATAGCGTCCGAAATCAAAATGTCATTTGATTTATTTATATTTCAAATTTGACGTTTTATGTATCATCTTTTGATTTATACCGCCTCTTATCTCGTAATATAAACATTGGCGCTTACGGCAATATAGAATTGAGCTAGATTTTTGATTAACTTCACATTTTAATAAATGCAGAAGTGTTAAATATTGCGTAGTCATGTCTTTGTAATGTCATTTACTACGACTATAAGTGTAGGTGACGCCTCAGCAGAGTGTTGCTCGCCTCTTAAAGAGTAAAAACCGCATGTTTCCGAAGGTTTCTTTTTTTTTCTTTATAGGTTGGCGTTTGACCACAATCTCATTTAATATTAAATGATGATGAGCTCTAAGATGGTAGTCACGTTAAACTTTTTTTTTTTTTTTTTTTTTTCGAACTGACTCCGCTGTTGACCCGGAGGCCGCTACAGTTTTACCGGACTACTAAGGGGAGCGCTTAAGGCACTCACCCGATTTGTATAGACGACTAGCACAAGGGCGCACGGCACACCTCGGCTTGGGCTGTCGTCGAATACCCGAATCTGACTAGCTAAGCTAAACTAAGCTAAACCTATCCGTATCATACCTGTATGAGGTCTCCACCTTCCAAGCTGTTGCAGCTATTCGCCCCCGGATTGGCGCGAAGTTCCCCTGCTGGGCGATTGGCCGCCTTGATAGACAATTAGCGGAGGAGGCGGCCATCGTCCAGGCCTGGGCCATGCCCGCCCCAACCGGGCAGGATGTCGACGCGTCTGCTGCCTGCCTCCGTGTGGCCCTCACGGAGGTTTGCGACGCGTCGATGCCGCGGAGGCTACACCGCCCAGAGAAAAAGGCGGTGTACTGGTGGTCGCCGGAGATCGCCGATCTCCGGGCGGCTTGCTCCACGGCCCGGCGGCTGTTCGGGCGCAGCCGCCAGAGGAGCCGGAGGGACCCTGAGGAAGAGGCCCGGCTCTATGCGGATTACAGGACCAAAAAGAAGGTCCTGCAGGCCGCTATCAGCCGGGCCAAGGAGGAGGCATGGGAGGAGCTGATACAAACGCTGGAGGGGGATCCTTGGGGGCGCCCATATCGGATGATCAGGAAGAAGTTGCGGTCTCGGGCGCCCCCGGCGACGGAGACCCTCCAGCCGGAGATGGTAGCGAGGGTCGTGGGAGAGTTGTTCCCTGACCCTCCGCAGCTGCCACCTCCTCCTATGCCTCCGCCTATGGCGGAAATTGTGGAGGTGCTTGTTGACCCTCCCCCAGTAACGGAGGAAGAGATGGGGAGGGTAGAAGAGTGCCTCCGCAACAAACGGAGAGCACCCGGCCCAGACGGGGTCCCGGGTCGGGTGCTCAGCCTGGCGCTGGGCCATCTTAGGGGGTGGCTTCGGGGGCTGTTCGACCAGTGTTTCTCGGTGGGGCAGTTCCCGAAGCCCTGGAAGCAGGGGCGGCTTTACCTACTGAGGAAGGAGGGCCGCCCCCCGAACTGCGCGTCGGCGTATCGGCCCCTGGTGTTGTTGGACGACGCCGGGAAGGCGTTGGAAAGGATTATCGCTTCTCGGGTCGTCCAACACCTGGACGGAGTGGGGCCGAACATCGCGGGCGCGCAGTTCGGCTTCCGGACAGGGCGTTCCACGGTGGACGCCCTGTGCCTCTTAAAGTCGCTGTCGACTGAGGCGACCTCCCAGGGGAGAGGGTTTTGGCGGTGTCCCTCGACATCGCCAACGCCTTCAACAGCCTGCCTCACGGAGCCATACGGGAGGCGCTCCGGTTTTTCGGAGTGCCCCCGTACCTGCGGTGGCTGTTGGAGGCGTACCTGGAGGATACGGAGGTCGCCTACGTCAACGGCGACGGGAGGATGGTCCGGCGAATTACACAGCGGGGGGTTCCACAGGGGTCGGCACTGGGTCCACTCCTGTGGAACATGGGCTACGACTGGGTGCTCCGCGGCGCGCTCCCAGCTGGAACGCGCCTCATATGTTATGCGGACGACACCCTAGTCGTAGCCCAGAGGGGGGGGGACTGGGAGGGTTTGGTGCGTTTGGCCACGGCGGCCACAACCGTCGTGGTCAGGCGCATCCGACGATTGGGCCTCAGGGTAGCCCTCGACAAGACCGAGGCCATATTGTTTCATGGGCCTTGGCGAGGGCCACTTGCAGGGGCCCATTTAATGGTGGATGGTGCCCGTATCAGGGTGGGGACCCAAATGAGGTATCTGGGCTTCATCCTGGACGGCCGCTGGCGGTTTGAGCCCCATTTCGCGGGGCTCAGACCGCGAATAACAGGGGCGGCGGCGGCGCTCGGCCGGTTACTCCCCAACATTGGGGGGCCGAGTGCCGGGTGCCGTCGACTCTACATGGGAGTCGTGCGGGCGATGGCTGTCTACGGGGCACCGGTGTGGGCTGACGCCCTCTGTGCTGCCAATGTGCGCACGCTACGCGCTGCGCAGCGCATTATAGCACAGAGGGCGATACGGGGATACCGCACCGTGTCCTCGGCGGCGGCCTTCACGCTCGCCGGCTCCCTGCCCTGGGAGCTGGAGGCAGGAGTGCTTGCCGCCGTGTATGAGTTCACAGCGGCAAGGAAACGGTTGGGGGAGCCGAGGCCCGAAGGAGGGAGGGCCGGGATGTGGCAGTGGAGAGGTGGCGGCAGGACCTGGCGGACGCGCGGTATGGGCGTTATACTGTGGACGCCGTCCGCCCGGTCCTGTCGGAGTGGATTGGGAGACGCTGGGGCTCCCTGACGTTCCGTCTGGTGCAGGTGCTCACCGGACATGGTTGTTTCGGGTGGTAACTGCACCGGATCGTGCGCAGGGAGCCAACCGCCGCATGCCATGAATGCGGCGCTGCGGAGGATACCGCGCAGCACACTCTCTCTGAGTGTGCTGCGTGGGACGGACAGCGCCGCATTCTGGCTGCGGCGGTGGGAGATGGTGGGGATTTGTCGCTGCCGAGTGTGGTTGCGGCCATGCTCGGCAGCGAGCAGGTGTGGACTGCAGTGGCCTCCTTTTGCGAGGAGGTCGTCTCGCAAAAGGAGGCGGCTGATAGGGCCAGAGAGGTGGACCCTCTCAGCGGCCCTCTCCACCAGAGGAGGGCCGGTGGAAGGAGGCGGCGCTTTGCCCGCCTCCTCCCACCTCCGTAGCTGGACCTGAGGGGATGGGCCGGGGGGCCCATCTCCTCATTGCACAGGTCCGGCTGACGAGGGGAGGTAGCTGGCTGTGTACCCAGTCTACCTCCCTATGAGGACGGAGCCCGGCGGCCAAATTCCGCCGGGCTGACCGCTGGGGCGGCATGGTGATAGCCACAGCTCGGTCCCATGCCGCCCCGACTTAAAGCGGTGGCCGATACACCGTGGGGTTTTAGTCCGTGCGAGTCGGACATAACCCATTCTCTCCCCCGGGAGGATGGGTATCCATAATGGATTTCCCCACGTTAATAAAAAAAATAAAAAAAAAAAAAATACCTGTATGAGTTCGTGAAATATACATGGTTACCAAGCATGTATGTTTCACGATTCCCGTACATGTATTTTGTATCTGACTATCTGTGTTCTAAACTATTTCAGTTCGAAAGGGCAAAAAAACAAACAAAAATAGCCCACCACTATGTGTACCTACGAGTGTGTGTGTGCACGTGTATGGGGTGATCGGTGTTGTGTTGTAAAGTCGAGTGTTTGATTAACAGTGTCACTGTGTCCGCGCGAGCAGCATGCTCGAGGGCTCCTTTCCGGAGGATCGTACCTCGGCTTGAGCAGCTGCCGAGGGGGGCCTAGGTATGTGTGCTGGAGCAAAATTCACAGCCAAACCGCGGCGGCGTGATCTGTGATTACGCGGGCGTGGGCGCGCACACGCTTTATTTCGAGGAACGGAAGGGTAATCTGTGTTACCTACCGTTATTTTATCGGGAGGATCGGAAAAAATATGTCCCGGACGTCTTTTATAACGCGGCGCGTTCGGTACGGCATCGTAAGTTACCGCGGATACCACTAACGGACTGGGATGATTCTTTGCATTCTCAAAATAATTACTAGTGAGGGTCTTAACGTACGCCCAGACAGACGGCATTTCCAGGTCCTTGTGGAGGTCGACTCCCCGGACGTACCAAGGGGCACCGACCGCCCTACGAAGAAATCGGTTCTGCAGTACTTGCAATCTCTTGAAGAGATTTTCTGACATGTGTGCGAAAACGGGACAGCTATATGTCAGAATGGGTCGGATACACATTTTGTACAGCGTGAGCTTGTGTCTGAGGGACATCTTGCTCTTGGAACAAACTAAGGGATGTAAGCGGCCCAAGACCATGGCGGCCTTGTTTCGCACTCTCTTAACGTGGGATCTAAAAGTGAGACGCCTATCGAGGGAAACTCCGAGATACTTGACCTCGGAGGCCCAGGGGATCGCTACCTTATAAAGTTTAAGGGGCTTGAGTTTACACGGCCGCTGGATGGGATCGAAAAAGACAGCGGCACTCTTATCAGGATTGACTTCTATTCGCCATTGACGGTACCATTCGCCGAGAACGCGAACGGCCCGTTTCATGCGATTTCTAAGTACAGTCGGCCGCCAGCCGGAAGCGTAGATCACTGTGTCGTCAGCATAACAACCTAACTCGATCCCCGGGGACCGAGGTAGGTCACTGATGAACAGGTTGAAGAGTGAGGGCGCCAGTATGGACCCCTGGGGTACACCTGAGCGTATCGGGTGGGGTAGGGACAGTTCACCTTCCACTCTAAAGCGGAAAGTCCTATCTGATAGAAGATCGCGAATTATATGAACTAAAATATCGGGAACGCGAGACTGAATGAGTTTATGAACGAGCCCGGCGTGCCAGACCTTGTCGAAGGCCTTGGCGACGTCGAAGAAGACTGCTATTGTGCGTTTCGGTTTAGGCTTCTTCGGATTTACATCCGGATTGGGATCTTCATTCCAACTGCCGAAGATGTACTCCGTGAGGCGGTGTACCTGGTGTGTGCAAGAGTGTTTGGCACGGAAACCAAACTGCTCAGGTGGTAACAGACTTAATTGGGATATGGAGGCTTGGAGACGGTTCAGAAGGAGCCCCTCATATAACTTGCCTAATGTGTCGAGGAGGCTGATCGGCCGATAGCTATCGGGAAGCGTAGCTATCTTGCCGGGTTTGTGAATCCCTATTACTACGGCCTTTTTCCAGACGGCTGGAAAGTAGCCCTGGGACATGGCCGCATTGAAGATGCAGACCAGAAGAGCTATGATGTGGTCAGGAAGGAGCTTCAGTACCTCGTTCCTGATCCCATCAGGACCTGGGTACTTCCTATTTTTAAGACGCTTGATGGCGGCCGACACTTCATCAAAAGTGACCGGGGTTAGGGTATCCGCGGGCGGGGACGCGAGTGCATGTTCCACCGAGGATTCGATCGATCCAATATGGATAGGGTCAGTGTTGTCAGTGTTAGGCGAACACTGTTTCTCTAAACTATTCGCGAGACATTCGGCTTTATCTACACTATCGAACGCGGGAGGCAACCCAGGACCTCTATCAAGGGGGGGCATAGGAATGCTAATGTCTGATTTTAATTTTTGCGCTATATTCCAGTACGCCACGTGGGACGGGGAGATATCCTCCAAAAGCCTATCCCACCTGTCGTCCCGGATCTCCTGTATTCGAGATCTTACGAGTCTCCGTAACGAACGTAAACGTTTGCCTCGGTCGGGTAGGCGTCGTGAGCACGAGTCGCGGCGTTCTTTTCCGTGATCAACGCCCTCACGTCGTCCGGGAGTATAAAACGGCGATCGTTCGCCGCTTGTACCTCTTTCGAGGTCTCCCTTACGGCGGTCTGAAGGTAGTCGACCAGGGAATCGATAGCCAGATCCGCGTCGGCTTTAGACACCAACACGTCCGGAATCCTATCTAAACTAGCCGATGAGAGATTCTCACTAAGATGGACGCGAAGCGAGGGATAATCAGCCACTCTGACCGACAGAGGTCTGGTATCGGAAGGCGAACCTAGTTGCAACACCACCGGGCGGTGATCTGAGTCAAGTTCGTGTACGACTTGTATGAGTCGTACCTGAAGCCTGACACTCTTAAGTAGAGCTACATCTAATACTGTCGGACGACAGTTATCCTGAAAGTGAGTGGGTTCCGGCGGGGCTATGACGTCAAAATCGAGAACGTCACCTAGCCTATCGAGTCTCATCCCGTTACGAGAAGTACTCGGACTATTCCAGATAACGTTCCCGCTGTTGAGGTCCCCGGCTACTATGACCAATTCTCCTAAATTGAACAAAGCTTGGAGGTCGGACCCCAGAAGCTCTTTGGACGGTGGAAGATACGCGGAAACTAAAATAATTGACGGATGACCGGTCATCCCTAGTCTACACACTGACACTTCCATGTTGGACAGAGCAGGCGGGTCTACCGGCATGCAATAAAGCGATCTTTTATAATAAATCAGGGTGCCACCCCCGCGAGTGACTCTGTCGTTCCTGACTATACAGTAATTCGCGATCGCGGGACTACGCGCTTTAGGTTTTAATAACGTTTCCTGTACGAGGAGAACGTCTATCTGCCGTTCGCGTAAGAAAGAAGCTACTAAGTCGCGCTGAGGTAAAAGATTCCTAGCATTAAAGAACGAAAGGGATAGACCGCGCGGTTTAATTTTATTCATAGCCGCGAATGCTATATCTATTTTCCGTGAGAAGCACGGGCTAGGCGCTGTACAGTAGCAGCCACGTTAGGAAATTGAGTGATCGCGTTCAGCAAGCCCAAATCCTGGTTGGAGTTAACCACGGCGTTAAAAGCGATGATCTCCTGCAGATCGTGATAGATAAGGATCTCTGTGAGCCAGGAGAGTCCGGGCAAATTAAAAGAGAAGGCGGGACTGCCTTGTGCAGGAGCGGGAGCGCTCTTCGGGGGCTGAGCCTGAGGCCTGGCGGCCTGAGGCTGAGGTCTGGGTGCCCAGGGGGCCACGGGGGCCCGTCCAAGCTGGGGAGCGCGCGGCACAGAAGGTGCCTCACGCGGTTTGGGAACGGCTGCTACCGGGCGAGAAGCACCCGGCAGGCGCGGGAAAGTCTCCACGGACATGAGAGGTGGAGGCGGAGGGCGGGCGGCGGCGGCAGGCGCCCTGGGCGCTTGCCTCGCCTGACGGGGGCGTTGTGTTCGCGGGGCGCGGGGACAGCCGCGATAATTCGCGGGATGGCCCGCGTTACCGCAGAGCACGCAGCTGGGAGGATCGAGGGAGGCCGGAGTGCGGGAGCACTCCCTAGTAGAGTGATCACCCAAACACTTCACACACCTGGGACGCAGGTGACAGTTCCGTGCCGAGTGACCGTAACCCTGGCAGTTGTGACACTGCGAGGGCGCATTGGACTTGCGCGGTGGCTCGACGGTGACGCCCGTGAGACCGCAGACCGACTTAAGGTCGAAGATGGCCTTGCCCTCCTTAGTGCGGTCAAGAATGACCAACACCAAGTTGAACTTGGCCTTTGTGCGCGGGTGGTACATACGGTGTACCTCCCTGACAGGGAAATTGAGCTCCTTAAGGGAGTCTTCGACGTCCTCGATCGACACCTCGACCGGGACGCGACGGAGGACTGCACGGAGGAGACGCTCCTCCTCTAGGGCGTGGGTAAAATATTGCAGCTTGACTTCCCTGAGAAAGGAAGTCAGCGCACGGTGATCGCCTGTGGTAGGCACCTTGACTTGGATGCCCGCCGGGATGTTAAGGGCGGACGTATAATAGATATTCCTCGCCTTAAGGGCGGAGGAAATAGCCACCCAAGACGACTTGTCTTGGATGGTGACGGGGGGCGGGGGGCGGGGCTTCCTCGCCTCAGCTGCGGAACTCGCAGCTTCGGCTTGAGTAGGAGCGGGAGCGCTACGGCCGGAGGGAGCGGGGGCGTGCGGGACGGAGGGGGCACGCGCACCGGAGGGAACAGAGCCGTGCGGGGTGGAGGGGGCGGGTTTGCGCCAAGAGACGCAGCTGTCTCCCTGCCTTGACTCCGTACGGACGGAGGCAGGGGGGGTTGCACCTACAGGGGAGCGGGGGGGGCCGGCCGGCCGGCGGCGCGACACGACTTGGAAGCCGTCGTCGTCGAGGGTGGCCGCGGGGACCGACGTGTCGACGTCCATTTCGGAGTCGAGAGGGGGCTGGGTGAGGCTCCCTACATTTTCGGGAATCGGGTCCGGTGAGAGGGGCGAATCTAACTCAGAGGTGAGGGCGGGGGCGACCGGAGCTCTCTCCTTACGCGACCTGGGCTTGCCTTTTCTGACTTTTGTGACCGGGGAACGCGAACGACCCGAGTCGTTTTCAGATGCGTCCTCGCACTTCGAGTGCGAGGGAGAGGATGTCGCGGAAAGACAAGCGTCCTTTGAACCATAAAATAAATCCTCCAATCGCGAAAAATTGGGGACGTGAGACCCTAGAAAGGTTATAAATTTTTCTAAACTTTTATCAGATGAAGCCATGGTGGCTGGATAATCGAGGGGCGGGGGGCCACGAACAACCTCCCTGCCTGAGGGGCAGGGGGGCGCGCCAAATCGAAAAACTACGGGACTATCCCGAGTCCGGACCAAAAGAGCTGTGGGCAAAGTGCAATGCCGCACAGAAAGAACCTACGAAGCCTAGGGGGAAGTCCCTAACACTTCTTTCTTCTCTTCGATCTTGAGATGCTCTGCACGAGGATTTTTTGCAGACACGACGCGTACCGAAAGGTACGGTTTATACACCGAAGTGTAAGACACTCAGCGTACCAGGTGACGCGCGCTGAGTGTACGTTCTGAAAAGAACGTATCGACCAACAAGTCGGCCGATCGATCGACAAACTGTATACGCGCTATCTACCACACTACACAGCTAACTAATGAAGACGCCGATATCAGCGCTCCACCGCAAACCGGGATCTATAAGAAGCAGAATTAATAGTGAAAAGGACTTACAGGTGTCTCGCTCGCACGAATATCGGTCGATCCGGACAGAGCAACGTTAAGCGCGTGCGCACTCTAACGCAGCTCAATCGGGACTCTCTCTTTTTCGTCACGTTAAGCCTAGAGGGAGACTGGTTTTTAAGTGTAGTTGCAGAAATACACCAACAAGTGCTTGGTGACAGATTTTCAACTTGAGGGTGGCAGCTAGCCAGGCGGACTTATAAAAAACCCTACCACCATGCTATGGTTTCATCACGATGTTGTCCTTCACCGAAAGCTCGGACTCAGTTGCTAGGATTCGAACCTGCATCCTTCGATGCTGTGTCTGAACACGCTAACAACAAAATCATCAACGCTTCAAATTCCAGAAGAGTGACATACATATTTTCAATATTCGTTTATTCCTATGCATACGCGCCACGAAAGTAATGGAGAGTATTTTGATAATCAATAGATTTATTTTTGACCAGTCATAGTATTTTTTTTCTTTTTTTTATGCGATTGGACGCAAACGAACAGACGGGCTACCTGATGGTAAGTAATCGCCGCTGCTCGTACCTGCATCTGCTGCAGCACCTGCTCATACACCTGCGACATGAGAGGCATCACAAATGTGTTGCCGGAAACAACCTTTACAACAATACTTCTCTAATTCGTTACGAAAACGATTAGTGCAACGCACGTAAAAATACTAACCAGTAACGTGATGCGTCGCGACGTATCGCAGGTTGTTGGTGGATAATAATTAAACGCATGTGAAATTCTTTATCAAAGCCAGTGAGCTTCAGAGAGTTTACATAACATCAAAACAAATCATACATACATAGATATTTCGAGTACAATGCTCGTATAGATTTCTTTTCAATTTCAAACCGTTTTCAGATCTCGACACTTGAAACAAGTGCGGAAATAAGGGTTGCGTTGGACATAATGTGGATATGTTTTTTATTTTATTATTTTGTAGTTTATTTAGTATAGTAATTGTGACACATTTATGATACCCTCTTAATACTTTAATTAGTTCAAAGAGTAGTTCGTCAGTTCCATACGAGAGCTAAGGCAACATTACCAAAAACATCAGGTGAGATTGTGGTCAAACCTCCGACATTGAAGGACAGCATGATTTAAATACTGAAAACAATAATAAATTGGACACGCCATGTTGCAAGCTTAGACTAGTAAGAGTTTTTTAAGTAATTGTATTAGGTTCTCAGTAAGGTTATTATGAGCTAGTAACAGTATTAGGTTCTATAACAAAGTCCTAAAGCACATTTGCCGGATAGTAAGTTCAAGTACCGTGTCAAGTTGGTTTCGATGCCCAAACGGTTATAGAATGGAATAACACATGAACGATGTTGGTGTCTAGAAATGAAATTCCTCTCAGTACATCCACTAAAAACGAACTAACTAAAACGCCCATTTTAAAAATATATACAAAAATAATAAAAAAATTGGCTTAAAAAATTTCATATAAACACTAAGAAAATGAGACATAAAATTAAAAAATATTAACAAGTTAACGTTAATTAGTTCAGTTGCTCTTGTTTAACTCATTAAATAGTGGTACTGTAAAGAGATGAGTTGTTCTTATTTCCTTCGTTCGTAAACCCGGGCGAAGTCAAAGCAGGCAATGAAAAAAAGAAAAGTAATGAAAAGCTATTTAAAATTTAAGTTATATGGTTTGATATTCATCATCATCATCAGGCCATAAGAGACCCACTGCAGAGCCATAAGCCTCTTCCTGAAGAAAGGCATGGGCTTAATCACCACGCCAGCCCACGACGTATTGGCGATTTCAAACTCTGAGAAATCCACGATTCTAAATTATTCCCACATACGATGATGCTACAAGAACATTTTTCATTTTCAGGTAAAATCTGGTATTTCCAATTAACAATTTGCCATTTTATGATATAATAAATGTTAGAGACATACTGAAGATAAATAAGTTGAGAGAGAGTATATCCACAAGACGCTGTCGTAAACACGAGAGACGCGACGTCTGAAATTCGCTATTATAGGAAAAGTGTCTGTGAAAAAGGTCAACAAAATGTCGCATCCGATGGAATTTAAATTGTTTTACATTTATTTCAAAAACACTCCTCTCGTTTCATCTTTTCACTTTAATATTCATTTACTCTCGACGTATTTTGCATTCATATTGAATTATAATATCGTTGTTTTTATTTCTGTACAGTTTTTCAAATGAAAATGTGACTGGCTTTCAAATGTAGTCATCACCGGATTAGCCAACAGATTTTCTTCAAAAAACCATCCTTAATAAACGCGTTTTTATATTACAAAAATAATTTTCAAGTCAGAACGTTTAATATGTTGCAAAACTTGTGTTCCCAAATCTTAATATTTCCATTTTATGTCTGACTACTTTTTGCTTACTGCTTCTCTCGCATTTATAGTCGAAGAATTATATGATGATTGCTAAAGTATTTGGAGTATGAAAGCGTAACAAACAAAGCCACATTGACTTTTATAATATAAGTTATGAATTTATTGGTTAAGTTATTCTTCACCTGAACACTTTTGATTTTCTCTCTAGAACATATTCATCTATAGGTTGCATGGAAGAGGTTGCTATCAGTAATAAGGTCGCCCATTGTAGTAACAACGTAATGTTAATTGTTAAACTGTATCTATAACTGTGTGTAATAAGGATTATGTAAACAATTTTTTTTTATTTCATAAACTGAGTTTTAAAAATTGTATTCATTTTATTACATTTGAAAATCATAGCTCAGACGAAAACGTGGTCAAAAGTTACCGTAAAATACAAGAAAGAAATAAAAAAAATATTCTTGTTGTTAAATTGTTGACTCGCAACGAACTCTGTTTCTGGCCGCAGTCGAGAGCAGTCGAGGGGGCTCGAAAAGCACAAGTTTCCCGGCCTCGCACAATTCAAGCGTAACCGCGTAGTATTGCTTTGTGAATAACTGTTTAACACAGCGGTTCCCAAAGTTCATTGGGCGGTGAATCATCTAATAAAAACTCCAAAATTCGGGACTCGCTTCTTGGTTTCTATGAAGAAAATCATTACTATTGAAATTAATTTTTGGCCTCATATCTTCTGATAAATGAATGAATTCTTCACCTGCTTTTGTTAAAACTTTATAAGCTATATAGTTAGCTGGAGCGTTAGGAAAAGCTATTCTACTTTTCAAAGCTCATCTAATATTCGCTCACGAACTATACTTTGGGAAATACTGGTTTAACTTATAACCGATGGCAAACTTTTCAACAGTAATATAATTCTTTGCTATGTAATCTCTTATAACCCTTTTTCTATCAAACAATCCCTAGGTTGCTCCAACAAGCATACAATTAAAAGAATCAAAACATACCTGAAACTAAAAATAGATCACACAAACATTGTGTAAATCGAATCCACAATACCAAACGCGACGACAACGACTGTTTTTTCCGAGTGGTAGTTTTAAAAACTTATTACAAAAAAAAAATACACTGACTTCAATATCAAGCAACACTACTAAGGAAAGAAGATTACATTATAACATTAATCAAATTAAATAAAATATATTAGTAGATACACTACCTAATAATATATTTGAAGTCGTCAGACTACCCATGAAGTACATCCTTTCCAATTAAAAACGAACCATCGAAATCGGTTGGCGTGGTATTGAGTTATTCGTTTTTTTTTTCGAACTGACCTACACTGTTGGCCTGGCAGGATCTCTACAGTTTTACCGGACTACTAAGGGGAGCGCTTAAGGCACTCACCCGATTTGTTTAGGCGATCAGCGCCAGGGCACTCGGTGCGCCTCGGCTTGAACTGTCGCCGAATTTCCCGATCTGACTAAGCTAAGCTAAGCTATCTATCCATTTCATACACATATGAATTCGTGGAAAATGCATGTACGACCATGCATGTTTCACGAATGTATATGTGTATTTTGCATCTGATTACTAAGTTGTGTGACCTATTTCAGTCCGAAAAGGGCAAAAAAACAGCCCACCACTATGTGTACCTAGGTGTGCACGTGTGTGGGGTGATCTGTGTAAATGAACAACAAGCGTGAGTCACTGTATTCACGCGAATAACATACCCGAGGGCTCCACACCGAGGTACAGACCTAGGCTCGAGTTGTGACAAGAAAAAACGCGACGAGTGTGCGGGATCGTATCTTCACCTCCCGCTCACGGCGGCGTGAGCAGAGAAAGTCGCGGCGTGGGCGCAAACACGCATCTTTTAAGAGGACATCGAGCGAAAAATAAAGAACAATGGGCGCGGTGCCAACTTGGCTATACAATTACGTACGAGTTCCTAATGCATCGGTCTAATGTATATGAACATGCGGGTTCGAACTGATATTATGATTATCATGAATTTATTTACGCGCGACGCGGGTTAGACGTTGTAACGTAGTCGCAACGGCCGGGAAAGCTGAGATCGCAATTAAGAGCCCGAGCTCAGACGTACTATTAACGAGCGCGTTGAATGCAGGTATTTCTTGTACATCGTGTACTGGAAGGAGTTGAGCTATCCAGTCGATACCAGTGGTCGATACTGAAGACGCGGTAGGCGACGCAGGAGTGGGCTGAGCTTTCTGAGGCTGGGACTTTGCTTTAGGAGCCAAAGGAGCTAGCGGGGACGGCCTTAGGCGCCAAGAGAGCGCGACCGGCGTGGGTGCGGGTGCTGCCGGTACACTGGAGGTGCCCAGAAGACGCACAGAAGACGCCGAAGAAGTACAGAAGACGCAGCTGGGAGGCTCGGTGGGTTCTGTAATGCGGGGGCACTCCCTAGTGGAGTGATCCCCGAGACACTTGACACTCCTGGGAAGCAGGTGACAGTGCCGGGCGGAATGACCGTACACCTGGCCGTTGTGATACTGCGAGGGTACATAGGTCTTGCGAGGAGGCTCTACTGTAATGCGGCAGAGACCGCACACGGAGGTGAGCTTGAAGAAAGACGGGACAGGCAGATAGTGACTAACAACTTAAAATACTACATTCTTACAATTATTATTTTCATACCGAAAGAAAATATAAGAGACGATTTAATAAACGACCTATATCGAATTTCCTGCTTTGAAAATTATATTAACGTCAAAAATGATTGTAATTTTATTAGATTACAGACGGTTACAATTTGGCATCATCTTCCTAAATGGTACAACAGTTCAGAATGAAATTTAATTCCATATTTAAGCGTTATAGCCAAGTTAACGTTTATAAGTTAAATATTACGTTGCTAATTATGGGATTAATAATACGAAAAAGGAGGAGTTGATTGTACATTTTTTTATGGTTATTACCTCAGAACTTTATCATTTGGAAAATTATTTCTTATTGGCTGGGGGACATTATAAAGGGAGTCTCATTTTGATTTTAATAAAATTTAATCTGGCATTTGAAAAAATTAAAAATACATCACATTCAGATATTGGTAGATTTCTGACAATCCAATATTAGGTAGTCAACTAATGATGGTTAAGGATGTTGTGATGATTTTTTTTAGAAAGTACTTTTTTTAAGTCGGTTTTATTTCTTATATAATAAAATAATTATAAATACATCAATCGTGTAAGTGGTTAATTTTTAATTTAGCTCCAAGGAGAGATTCAAAACACTCACTGAAGACGCAAGCAACCGATACTGGCGGTTACGTCATCACGATGACGAGGGAAAAGGTGACGGTGGGAAATGAAATGTTGTGCGTTGACCAGGTTTCTCCAGCGGCTATTCTTCACGCTCCGCTAGCGCGTACAGTCGCCTGGAGCACATTTAGCAGTACACAAATGTTTCACCTTCACAAGGTTACGGTAAAAGTATTCCGTAACTCATATTAGTCCACCGTGCGGAATAGGGGAAAGCGAAATATTACATGATTTTTCACCTATGACTGCAATAATATTTCCTGGACTATAATAGTTACAGGAGTGCGGGAACGAGAAAAAAGAGGCAAGAGTAGTACGTCATGTCGGCACGAGAGACGTTGCGAGAAGAGAGCGGCAACCATTAGTACACGGCTGGAAAGGAGCAGCAGTTGGGTGTTGCTATTTAATAACAGATGGCGTTACCACTCACAATAAATTTTCTTTGTGATGCCTAAATGTATCTGTTTGTACTTTGTGTTCGTCATATATTTATTAATTTCTCGATAACATAGGTCTTTATCAAACAGTATTAATTGAACCTTAAAGAAGAATAACACTCAGCAATAGCTCTTGTACAATATTCCCTAGTATAAGAGAAACGGCCAGACGGAACTAAGGTAATAAAAAATTAGACAAGCTCGAATCGAAATCGTGTACCGCGGGTTCTGTTCTGTCAAACTTCGAGCCACTATAATTCGATTTGATTCCTTGCGAATGACGGAGCTTTCAGTGAAGGAAAATATTGTGATGAAGCCATAGCGTAGTGGTAGAACCTTATCTAAACCCACTTGCTTATCCCTCATGCTGCAAGCCTTTCACCAAGCATCTACATATTTTTTCCGGCAGATACACTTCAGAGCTTGTCCCTGTAAAATCTAAAAACCTATAAAGTATATAGAAATAAATACCTATTAAAAGGGCTGATGGGACCGTGTAAATAGGTCCCACCAGGAAGGATGCGGTGAAAATAAAAAGGTATTGGATCGCCCTTTGGAAAAATTTTGGAATATGTCACAATTAAAAATTATAATTAATTTCTTGTCACCGCAGCTATATACCACATATAAATGTTTCCGCTCTACAATCATGGATCGCCCTTATAAATAAATATAATAGCTGCGCTCCAGATAATGAGATGTGTTTCTGACCTGCATCTCATTGATCGAGTACGGAACATTTGATAAATTTTATTCGAGATCAAGTTAAGATTTTGGAACGTTCTAACACAGTTCACTCGCACTTCAATGCTGGATCGCCCTTATAAATAAATATAATAGCTGCGCTCCAGATAATGAGATGTGTTTCTGACCTGCATCTCATTGATCGAGTACGGAGCATGCAGACTCTTTTGTAAATAACACCGCTTTCATTTCGACGCATAAAAGAAGAAATTTTGGAATATGTCACAATTAAAAATTATAACAAATTATTGACACCGCAGCTATCATACCGCTTATATATATATTTTTCGCTTTGGTCACGCAAGATATATTGGAGAAAATTATTCTCCGAAGAACTGAGACTATAATACGCAGTGGACGTCAAAACGCTTTCATTAAATACGCTCCCACTCTTCTTGAGAGTGAGAGTCCAGAGACGCCGCTGCTTCCGTACGAGGTGCTGAGTTTGCAGGTTAGTGCACGCTTTTTATTTGGGGTCTTTGTTTTTATATTTATTTATAGGCAAGATCACCAACCGCTCTACGTTCATTGTTCCTTTCGCATTTTTTTATACCTTTTATTTTTCACCGCATCCCTTCCTGGTGGGACCTATTTACACGGTCCCATCAGCCCCATCATTGAAAAACTACTATGGAGAGTATATTTCGCTTGGTACATTTTATATTGATTTGGATAGATTTGAAGAAGAAAATGTCTCTAGAAGGTTCCCATGACAAACCCAGAACCTTTGAAGGATTGTCTGTTGAGTCAAACTCAAGAGTCTTTCGATATGAGTCGGGAAGACTACTCATTAATGTCTGTGAGTTACTAGACCATTTTACTAAATCAAATGCGCCAGCCTTAAATAAAGTGATTAAATCTTGCGAAAGTCGCTCGGCAATAGTCTCATCATTTACAGATAAGACAAGATCATCCATATAAAGGTATGAAGATGCAATTTCGGCAGCTTCAGGATAATGCGGAGTCATGTCAATAGATAATTGTCGAATAGTCCGCATAGCTAAATAAGGACTTGATTTAAGTCCGAATGGAACGCGGTTAAATTGAAAGGAGCGTACTGACTCGTTTTTATTAAAACGAAATAAGATGCGCAAATATTTACGCTGTTCAGTAGGTACACCGATTCGAAGATACATCTGTTTAATATCAGCATTCATGGCTACAGGAAATAAACGAAAACCTAACAACAGCAAGAACAAATCTGCTTGCAAATTAGGACCAACATGTAGAATATCATTTAAGGAAAGTCCAGTATGTGTTTTTGCGCTTGCATCAAGCACTATGCGCGGCATCGGTTTCTCTGGTCGCACGACTGCGTGGTGCGGTATATAATACCCGTTATTATTAATTTCTAATTCATCAACTTCGCTTAAGTAACCATTATCAATATAATCTTGTATGACCTTATTATAACTTTCTCTTAACGTGGGTTGATGATGAAACTTCTTTTCTAAAGCAACAAATCGACGATGAGCCACGGTACGTGAGTCACCTAGTTCAAGTGGGTCTTTACAAAACGGCAAAGAAACGATATAACGCACTTCTTCATCACGAGCCACTGATGAAATATAAATATTCTCACAATCAGTCTCCTCCGGAGATAATCGGCGTAACTGAGGTAACTCCTCTAGTTCCCAAAATTTATGAACTAAATCATTTAATGCTAATGCGGTAAAAGTAGGCATACTTTTCGAAATTACGTCAACATGCGGGTAATCACCTACTAAAACAAAACCAAACGCGGTTTCTATTGCAGGTGGAGCACGTGACTCGGATTTAATCCCATTTCCCCAATATATATATGGGAAGAGTTGTGCACCTAACACTAAATCAATAGGCCCCGGTATGTTCCAGCATGAATCTGCAAGCGGCAATCCTTGTAGATGAGCAAAATTGCAGTATATGTATATACGGTATATAGTTGCGGTGTCAATAATTTATTATAATTCTAATTGTGACATATTCCAAAATTTCTTCTTTTATGCGTCGAAATGAAAGCGGTGTTATTTACAAAAGAGTCTGCATGCTCCGTACTCGATCAATGAGATGCAGGTCAGAAACACATCTCATTATCTGGAGCGCAGCTATTATATTTATTTATAAGGGCGATCCATGAGAGAGGAAGATTGATAAGAGAGAAAAAAGAAGAAGAAAATATATATCTAAATGAAGTAACATATTAAAGCGGTTATTACATTATGTTCGTAATAATTTATTGATTCGGTAGCGGAAATAATTTGACGATTGAGCGTTTGAAACAACCAAATTTCGTCTTTACCGTCGCTACTCTGACTATACCATCATCACCGGGATGAACAGTGATTATTACACCTATGGGCCAAGTTAAAGGTGGAGAACCTTCCTGTTCTACAAGCACGACAGTACCTTCTTTGACAGGTTTATCTGGAGTCGCCCATTTTTGCCTTCTTTGTAACGTATGCAAATACTCCAGGTGCCATTTTTTCCAGAAAGATTGAACCATATTATCTAACAACTGTTTGCGATGTGTAAGAGTGATGTGTTGGTCAGATAAATTAGCAGCAGGTAAATATTGTAATGGCGTTGACATTAAAAAGTGTGCGGGTGTGATAACTTCGGGGTGTGGGTCAGAAGATACCACGTTTAAAGGGCGAGAGTTTAATATACATTCTATCTGTACTAATACAGTTACCAATTCTTCATATGAAAGTAGTTGATTACCGATAACACGGTATAAATGAGTTTTTAAACATTTTATGTTAGATTCCCACATCGCACCAAAATGTGGAGAACGAGGAGGAATCATTTTCCACTCTATGCGACGTGTTTTCAATTCGTATGATATTGCTGATTCAAATTTAGGTGATATAAGGAAACTATATAGCTCATCAAGTTTCGCCTTCGCTCCGACGAAATTCGTACCATTATCTGAATATAAGTATGATACTGGACCTCGTCGTGAAATAAATCTCTTAAAAGCTGCCAAAAAGGTGTCAGTAGTTAAATCAGAAACTAACTCGATATGAATAGCCTTGGTGACTAAACATATAAATAAGCAGATATATGCTTTTTGAGCATGTTGACCTCTACGTCGTGTAAGCGTAATGCGAATAGGACCGGCATAATCAACACCAGTATGTACAAAAGCCTTTGCTTCGGAGACACGGTACACAGGAAGATCAGCCATTTGGGGTGTCGGATGCGAAGGGTTGACTCTAAAACATATATTACATTTTCGGACCTGAGACCTAATAACAGTCCGCGCGTCTAATATCCAGTATCTTTGGCGTAAAATAGACATCAGGAGACTAGGTCCCGTGTGGCAATTTATAGCGTGATAATGTTGAATAATTAAATCTACGACATGGTCGTGTTTCGGTAAAAGGGCTGGATATTTGGCATCAAATGGAAGTTTCGATTTAGAAAGTCTTCCGCCAATTCTTAAAATACCCTCACCATCTAAAAAAACTGCCAGATTCTGTAGTTTCTTAGATGGCAATTTACTACATTTAATTAAATGTATGTCCTGTTTAAAATACTGAAACTGGACAGAGCGAATAATAAATCGCTCAGTAATTATTAAACCTGCAATAGACTTAAGATTACTATCGTCTATTTTTCGAATAAAGCGAAGGATATAAACTACAGTAGATAGAAGTTTATCCCACGAGGAAAAACGCTGAGACAACTGGCATAACAAAGGCGGTTCCGACTGAGTAGTCACCGTCAAAACATTAGTTTTATATTCAGGGAGCTCCTCATAGCTTGCAGTAGAAAAAGGTGTAATCGGCCAATATTCGGGTGTACTACATAACCAAGAGGGGCCGTTCCACCATAATTTATGAGAAATTAATTGTGCTGGCAGCATACCACGAGAAAGACAATCACTAGGATTCTCAGAGCCAGCAATGTGGTAGAAGTGCTCTGATGTTAGATTTTCTTGACATTGAGCGACACGATTACTCACAAAAACTGACCAGCGGTGCGGTGATGAATGTATCCAAGATAACGCGATCATGGAATCCGAAAATGCATAAATTTCTGCAATTGGTATACGAGCAGCGTATGTATCGCGAACCGTTCGAATTAATTTGGACATAAGAACGGCTGCACATAATTCTAACCGAGCAAGCGTAGTAACTTTGGTAGGCGAAACCTTTGATTTAGCACACAGTAGACGTACTTTAACGTTTGAGTGATAAGTGGAGTGTATATATATCACACTCCCATAGCCATTCATACTGGCATCACAAAACGCAACAAGTCGCACAACACAATCAAGATTAACACCTATATGGCGTGGTATTTGAAGAGAATCCAGTAAAGGAAATTGTTGCGCTAGAGTAACAAAACATCTTACAATATGGTCAGGTGCTTGTTCGTCCCAGCCTATTTTACTTAGCCATAATTGTTTGATGAGCAATTTAGCGTACAAAATTATGGGAGCGACCAAACCAAGTACATCAAATAAACGAGATATATTGGAGAAAATTATTCTCCGAAGAACTGAGACTATAATACGCAGTGGACGTCAAAACGCTTTCATTAAATACGCTCCCACTCTTCTTGAGAGTGAGAGTCCAGAGACGCCGCTGCTTCCGTACGAGGTGCTGAGTTTGCAGGTTAGTGCACGCTTTTTATTTGGGGTCTTTGTTTTTATATTTATTTATAGGCAAGATCACCAACCGCTCTACGTTCTCTGTTCCTTTCGCATTTTTTTATACCTTTTATTTTTCACCGCATCCCTTCCTGGTGGGACCTATTTACACGGTCCCATCAGCCCCATCATTGATTATTAGTTTTAATTCTAATTGTAAAGCGGAAAGAAACATAAATTTGCGGTATAAAAAAATGCGAAAGGAACAGAGAACGTAGAGCGGTTGGTGATCTTGCCTATAAATAAATATAAAAACAAAGACCCCAAATAAAAAGCGTGCACTAACCTGCAAACTCAGCACCTCGTACGGAAGCAGCGGCGTCTCTGGACTCTCACTCTCAAGAAGAGTGGGAGCGTATTTAATGAAAGCGTTTTGACGTCCACTGCGTATTATAGTCTCAGTTCTTCGGAGAATAATTTTCTCCAATATATCTTGCGTGACCAAAGCGAAAAATATATATATAAGCGGTATGATAGCTGCGGTGTCAATAATTTGTTATAATTTTTAATTGTGACATATTCCAAAATTTCTTCTTTTATGCGTCGAAATGAAAGCGGTGTTATTTACAAAAGAGTCTGCATGCTCCGTACTCGATCAATGAGATGCAGGTCAGAAACACATCTCATTATCTGGAGCGCAGCTATTATATTTATTTATAAGGGCGATCCAGGTATAAAAAGAATGCGTGGAAGGAAAAAAGAAAGCGTGGAGCGGTAGGTGGTCTTACCTATAAATAAATATAATAACAAAGACCCCAAATAAAAAGCGTGTACTAACCTGCAAACTCAGCACCTAGTACGGAGCAGCGGCGTCTCAGGATCTCACTCTCAAGATGAGCGATAGCGGCGTCGATGTCAGTACAAACGGTACAAAGATACTAGCGGTTTTTTGAGAACGTTTCAAATGTCCAATGCGGTGTCACATATACTGGTGTTGCGGTTCTTCGGCGTATAATTATCTCCGTTAAATATAAGATGTACAGCGAAGAATATATAAGCGGTATATATATATTAGCGGTGTGTAGCTGCGGTGTCAAAATTTATATAGTAATTCTAATGACATATTCCAAATTTTTCTTCTTTTTTCGCGTCGAAATGACAGCGTTATGGTTCTTTCAAAGCGTCTACATACTCCGTACTCGATCAATGAGATGCAGGCCAGTAACACATCTCATTATCTGAAGCGCAGCTAATAAATTTATTTATAAGGGCGAACCACCTATATAACAAAAACTGTTTTGTGCGTTTTTTTATTCAATGCCACCTTTTGCGTTATTTTTCTTTTTTATTTCACTTAGAAACTACAGTATGACTACATCAAAATATACACTTCTGTGTGTTGTTACCGTTTTGAGGATAAAGTAAAAAAACATTATTCTTGTATGAAGACAGTCATAATTTTTTTTAATGTGTTTTTTATGATTATAATTTGTTCGGATTTCGTCCAAAATAAAACATATCCTATGTAAATACGAATCGGTTACCTATTTCTTAAAAGTGGGACGGATAACGTATTCCTAAACTGTAAGGTTCATGTTTTGAGAACGGACTCCTAAAAATAACCAATTACAAACCGTTTGATTGGTACTCTATGCGGGAATACAATATAAATGTTATTTTTGTCTCGAACAACTACCGACCTACGACACGTAACTCAGAAAATTAAATTCTACAATTCTAATAGAAGTTCCATTTCAATGGAAGTTCTATTTTCATAGAATACTTTTGTCGGTTTGTTTGTGTAAAAAATCTTACATTAATTGCGTCATACATCTCTGTGGAATTTTTTAATGAATTTACTTGTTAAAATGGTGGTTATATTTTGTAACTAGCGTTTGCTCGCATTAATGTACATTTGATTTGAATAGTACATTTTTATGTCCTTTCTGTACCCCTGATAATATGCATGTAAAATTTCACGAAGATGGGTTCACTAGTTAAGGCGTGAAAGTGTTCCAAACAAACAAGTAAACTCACTGTCACATTAATAATATTTTTTGTATGGATTATTTGTCCTATTTTCAATACGAACATTATGCTTATTTTTATGCAATAGCTATAGTTAAGTATTTTTTTATAGTTGTATTTTATGGCCAGATTTTCATATTTTTGATTACATATAGGAAACGTTATGAGATTAAAACTAAATTAAGTAATTACATCATTATTACCAATAATTTTCCTAGCTGAAGTTTTCATAAACCATTAAATATCACCCAAAATAATGCAGTAGACCAAAGTTTGCCAACCTTTTTTATGATACGATGCACTTCGTATGTAAAAAGTATTGGAATCAAAGAATAACCAAACTTTGTCGAACCGTTCGAAGTATGACGTCCGCCTCCGAGAGCTTCTCACTATCCTTTATTGAAAGTTAGCGAGGAAAATTCGCCGCGGTGCGTCCGAGTGCCGTTCTACTCTGGACATCGGCTTGAATAAGAAGAAAAACCAAAATTGAAGAAATCGCGAAGTCGAATCTATAATTTTACCTGTACGAGTACATTTTTTTTTCTGACGCACTCGATATTAAATTTACCCACTGGCATAGCAATAGGAAAAACTATACGGTATAGTTTGAATGAGACATATCTCATTTTGCTGTCGTAAAAATCCGCAAACTAATCTCAATAAATAACCCAGTGTCACCCGGGGGCCTAAGTCAAGACAAGAATAACTTTCTCAAGTGGACTTCGAGATAAAAGTTACATTAAAGTTACTCAATATAATTAATTTTAATCTTATGAATTTCTATCCGTCTATCTTGGATTATTCCAAATTACTGCTTGTGAATATATAGGGTAGAAAAAAGGACCGGTACGTGAATGAAAAGTATAATTAAGATTTTACTTAAAAGGACATATTATATTGGTTTGTAAGAATAACGAGAACTGCAATAACAATATTATCATATGAGTTACATGAATGGAGGAATCGAGCCAAATGAAATGCGAAAACAATGTCATGTAAAAGTGCCTGATCAGTGGCACAGTGCAATATTGAAATATAAGTAACCACCGAAAGATTCGTGCTCTATTGTCGGTCGTTGTTGTGGTATCGGACTGCAAGGTTGTCTGTTGCTGTATTAATGCTCACGTTAATATCTATTTTGCCTATCTCTCAGAAAGAGTACTTGTTATTAGATGTGAGATACCCTATATCATTTTTGTACTCTTGACAGAGTGTATGTAAAATATAATGATAGACGGTCGAGTAATTAACAAATAAATAAAGAAACTCGGGTTCGAATTCATAATATTATTATTATAGAAGTATACTTTCAAATAAAAGTACGACACGTGTGCCATCTACCGTAAGTTAATTGTATTTTACCTATAGTCTTCGTGCCGTTGCAAATAATAATTAATTGACACACTTTGATAATAATTGGATGAACGGTATGGTAGTCCATTAAATAGAAACAAACATATATTTTTTATATATATGAGGTATATCGGGGGGAATACTCAATAGTAATCCAGCTGGCAATTATAACGGCCAATAATAATGAAGATGCTTATGAACAGTTGATACCTCCAGCCAGTAGTGCTCTAGAACGGGATAAATAGTAACCAGTCAATAGTTCGAAAACAGGTGTATACCTGTTATTTACCTGTATTCGTGCTATTGACTTGTACTTATTGACTGGTATTTGTCCCTTTTTAAAACACTATTATATCGGCTGTTCATATGCATCTTGATTATTATTGGCTGTCAGCTTTAGCTGAATGCCTTAAACAGCGAGGGTATTCTCAAACAGATCATTGGATTGTTTACATCTATCGGTGTCTCCTCATCTTCGCTCCGACAGGTATAATAATCCATTTGAAGATTTTTACAGATGATTACAGGTTATGATAACATCTTGTAGTACGTACATATTAATCCTTGTTATTTTCAAAAAGTTAACCTTTATTACCCCACCTGCAAATAAATAATAATTTCGTGTAACTTATATATTTTGTCTTCTTATAATAAGACAGTAGGTCGGTCGTATACACCGCGGGGATATAAAGTTAGCTGACTTGATATCCGGACTCTTAAACCCTAAAGGGATTTCAGATTTGCTAACCCTTAGTAACTATTTAGTCTTTACCAAAAGTAAATACATAGACATCGAAAGAGTTCACATTTTTTTTATTATCCAACACATCCGGTATTATTAAGCCAAAGAACCACTTTCCTTTATTGTTCGTATGCAGTTCTCTAAAACCACCAGTTATATATAGATTATTCTTTTTTTATACTTTATAGGTTAGCGTTTGACCACAATCTGATCTGATGTTAAATGATGATGTGGTCTAAGAGTTGGTCGCGCTAAACCTAGAGGAAGACTGGCTCTCAAGTGCAGTAGCCGAAACACACCGACAGGTGCTTAGCGACATGTTTTCAACTTTAGAGTGATAGCTAGCTAGGCGGACTTTGAAAAAGGCCTACCTCCATGCCATAGTTTCATCACGATGTTTTCCTTCACCGAAAGCTCCGACTCAGTTACTAGGATTGGAACCTACAGTCTTCGACATTGTGTCCGACCACGCTATCATCTAAGCCATTATCAAAAATTTTGTAGTCTATTAATTAAGGAAGCTTATAGACTACGAACCATGACGCTATAATCCTTAAGAAATTAATAATTGCCATATAGTCGTGGTGATCTTGTAGCTTGACTGGTGGAATATCACACCGATGTCCGCAGTTTCTAACCACGGCATGTACTAACGAATTTTTCGGAATTCTCGTACATTTACTAATTTTAATTATTTAAATTGATAACATTAACGGCTGACCATGAAGGAAGACATCGTGAGGGAACCTGAACCTGAGAAATGATCTTGTAGAGAAATGTTCTTTTAGTACCACCGTATGTGGGGAAAAATTTAGAACTGCGGATTTCTCAGAGTTTGAAATCGCCAATACGTCGTGGGCTGGTGTGGTGATTAGCTCATACCTTTCGTCAGGAAGAGGTCTATGAATAACCCTGCAATAGGTTTCTTACAGGCTGATGGAAGCGACCATATATATATATAAGTATAAGTCTGAGAGAACACACAGCAAGAGCGAAGATTCCGTGTGGGCGCACCGTGTAACGCGACCTGAGATTGCGCGAAATAATTTATCCTCTTTTCATTTGAGAGGTCACGAATTCATATTTATCATGTTATAGAGTAACTTGCTGATTCCAACCGGTTTCCTTGGCATTAAAAAAATGGTAAAAAATCAATTAAAACCGTCTATGAAAAAAATCCACATCGAATGGCCATAGCTGTATGCCGATATATTCATTATTTTTGACGCCATTGAACCTCCAACGAACTGCATTTTAATATGATAAGATTAGAAAAGAGAACAATTAATTAAAAAAAAAAAAAAAATGTTCTAATATCAACATTCTCATATTTAAATTACGAGTATATTGATTCCAGTATTTCCCTGAAGGATCTAATGTAAAAAGAAAAAAAAACTAACAAAAATTACAACCACAGACGAAAATTGGAATCGTATGTAGTGCGACGCTTTGCAATAATATTAGATTGGATCCCTTGTGGGGTTGTTATTCTCTTATTTAAAATTTACCACAGAAGTCCTTTGAAAGATTTTTGCTTATATATAAAAAAATGGCTTTTATTAACAGACTTCAGAATGAGAATGTTCGCAATTCGGTATATAGGTACTTAACTATGGTCTAGGATGTTCTTGAGTGGCAAGCCAAATAGAATAAGTTAAGCAACATATTTAAACACCTACCTAATGAATCGCGAACATTCTCATTTTTTTTGACTGCGAATACAAAACATAATCCCTTAACGACAAACGACGCGAATTTTTTTAATTTTTAGAGTTGTTTTTTTTTATTATGTTTTTTTTTTTTTTTTTTGGTAATTGTAATTGGCAAAATGTTTATAACCCATGCCATTATATTTTAGGAACATTCGAGAAGCTATATACATAAATTTTTTTATGAAATATTTGGACTGACAATATTTAAACATAAAAGTGGAAAAAGCTATTTCCTATTTTACTGTAACATATTTTGCAAAGAAAAAGAAGCAGAATTATTACATGATACCATGAAAAAATAAAATGTATCACAATTTCCGGTTATTCACAGTAAAGTGGCAACACTGATCCTGGATCGTGTGGAATTGTTGAATAGCGATAATGCTGAATTGACTTTCGAGATATAGAACCCACTTCGTTTTGATCCTCCGTTATAACTTAAAAAAATGCCAATAGACAGAATTTATACCATTATATTGTTTTAAAGTGATAAATTCCTGTTATACTTTAATTAATGTAATATGGAAATATATGGCCTAGAGTATAACTTATTATAAAGAGTATATAGTCAATCTAAAATAGTTATTATAGCTAATAAGCTCTAGCATAAAGAAGGTTACTTCTTCCAGTATGTAGTAGCAAAATTTTAGCTATAAAGATAATTGGTTAAATAAATAATAGATAGCGATGTTGCATAATTCGTAGTATTTTAAATAAAAAATAAACACAATTTTACTTCATACCAACTGATACCCGCGATTTCGTCTGCGTAGTATATTGTCTTAAGAATATATTTAAAAAAAATATATATTTCGTTTATAAAATTTCTTTGCGATGCAATGTTATCCGTTTACTTTCACTCTTCGGCGTATGCGTACTACACCGTTTTCCCCATTTGACACATCATTGAACGTAAGATATTTGTTTAGACATGGATCAAGTGTCTAAAAAGTAATACTAAAAGAAAATTGAACGAAGTCTAAAAGAGGATTTTTTTTATTACTGCTACTCAATAGGTACTTAAAGTAAGTCCGCGTAAGTACGTATATAATTATCACAAAGCAAAGTTGCGTATCACGTCTATCTCCGTGTTTCCTTAGTTCTTATCTCATGCAACAGAATTTGATACGATTTGATGAAGAAAATCGTTAGACATAAGCGATGATGGTTCCGTGGTTATCGTGTTCGTATATCGCGTTGCTCGAGGCAGGTTCAAATGAGCCGGAGTCCTTTCGATGGTGGAAAACAACGTGATGAAACCATAGCGTGCTGGTAAGACTTCTTCTAAGCTAGCCTGACTAGCTACCACTCGACTAGCTGCAATTGAGAATCGATCTCTTTAGGTTTAGCGTGTTTACCATATTGGACCACGTCGTTATTTCACATCAGTTGAGATTTAGATCAAACAGGTTCAAGAGTCCAGGCCGAGGCGCACCATGCCGTGCGCCCTCGAGCTGGCCACCAATGTAAAATCTGGTAAGTGCTTTAATCGCGCTCCCCTTAGTAGTCCCATGAAGCTGTAGAGACCTGTCAGATCCAGAGCGTAGACAAGTGTAACACGCTTATAATGTTTTAAAAAAATGAGTGTAAAAAAAAAGTGGTCGAAATATTTGTCGAGCGTCAAACACATGTATTTCTCATATAAAATGTTGTCTTTTTCTTCCTGAAAATGTTTATTATATTAGAAAAAGTCGTCTTGACGTAGCAAGTACGAATAGTACATTGAGCAATGTACATAAATCCCTTTTATCTTGTCATGTATTGTTAGTGGTGCGCGTCTCTGGAAATATATTATGTCTCTCGGACAAGGTTTAAGTAATACCGGGCTTTGTGCGAAATATTGTTCAATTTACAAGAAGAGGGCTTTGTTGTTCCAACACTTAAATTTACCTTAAACATGTTTTTTTTTGTTGCTTTTGTTAACAACTGTCTTACAAATGAGGTGCTTAAATTAAAGAGGTTTTACACAATATATTGTAATGTTTCTCACTCTTTTAACTATTATTAAAGGTACGTCTTCTTACATATTGGATTTTTATGGCTAATATTTATTTCTGCTCATTATTTTTCTTACAATTTCTCTATTACCACTGTTGTTGAATTTTTATGTATTTTTAAAATGATTTTCAATTAAGAAGATAATTGTCAAACCGCCATCTTCCTTATTATTTCGTATGCAAGGCCAGTGAAACATATACGATCCGAAAACAATAACACGTGCAAATTGTACTATATGGCACATAAACGGCCATACATTTATAAAAAACTAGCAATTTACCGCGGTTTCGCAAATGTTTTCTGTACAATAAGTATTTTTGACTTGTATATAAATATAAACAAGCGAACTGTATGACTAACGGAAACAATGAGGGATTTTTATACAAAATTTTATGTTACGTTACACCACCATAGGGGTTGAATTTCCAAAAATCTTTCTATTCTTCCAATGTGAAAGGAGCCCACATGCAAATTCTTACAGCCACGGTAGTTTGGATATTATTGGATTTATGTTGATATGTCAATCAATTATTTTTTTACACAAAGAAGAAGATAAAGGCTTATATATTTTTATCAAAAGATAATTAATACTCAGAAGCGTAACTAGAGGCATATTAAAGTATAATTGGCACAAAATGGCTGCCGCTTGCTTATAAGTAATTTGAAAATAGACAAGGCTTCGCCATTTTAAGCTAAAGTATATTAACTAAGCATATTTTAATTATCTTATACATACAGTACTTAAATACAAAGTTAGTTTTTTCTATTGGATTGATTTCATATATGCAGTGAAAATTTAAAATTGTACTTTATGTTTTCGTTGCTTACGGTGCGGTGCAGTTTTAACAAATAGTGAGTGAAGTTGGTGCAGACACAATTATCAAGTGATTTGAAACGCACAATGGTCATGTAAAGTTTTAGTATCGGTCACAAACAACAGTTACACTCTTCAAATAACTTAATATTTAACCTGGTCTCGACGCAGCGTATTTTTTTTCGATCTGACTACACTGTTGACTTGACAAGGCTTCTACAGTTTCACCGGACTACCGGAGCGTATTTACTTTATGCATATATTTACGTACGTATTTACTTTATGCCAGAAGATAGTATTAATTGTCAGAATATTTCTCTATTGAAATTCAACTTTAATAGGTTGAATTAAATGTGTTAGAGTAATGTAAAATCGGAATATAAAATTAGTATAATAAGAAAATGGTGTAGAAATGAATCGTTAAAGTGTGGAACCCCATTACAACGCATAGAAATAACTCTTGGAATAAATGTCATTCGTTGTCACTTCCGTATGCTTAATACTACTACTTTTTTTCTTGTTTAAATAAAACGGTGTAGAAGATAAATAGTAATAACTAAATGTCGTGACGTAGACGTGACTCCACTATACCCCGACTTAGTAGAAAGTACTACGGTAAAACTATAAAATACGGTGGGTTGATATAAGTCTGCTTTATCGCTTTACTATATTTTATGATTTGTATTAAGCACCTCGATTTAATAGCACACTCATTCCATGTCAGGCATAGTATTAGATAGCGTACTTATTTAGTTAGAATATAGATAGCTTTATTTCTTATTTATACAGTTTAAAACACAGTTAAATTAGATTGAAATTAAACAATAAAACAATTTTTAATCACTCGAATTATATTTCTGTCATGTCACAATAATTTCTTCGCTTTGTCTCTTTCACTCACCCTACTCTCTCTTTCATCTCACTCGCAATAGAACGCCAAGTCTAACCGTTCATCATTAGTCATTTCGTTTTAATACTTATCTACATAAAATAACTAGTTTTTGAATGCGGCTTTGCTCGCGTTAATTTAGATTTGACGTATTCCTCAAGAACAGTACTTCTTTATGACATTAAAAGGTACCTCATGTCCTTTTCTGTAGCCCTGGTAACGTGTGTGCAAAATTCCGTAATAATCAGTTGAGTATTTAAAGTGTGAAAGCGTAAGAAACACACAAACAAAGTGACATACATCTTAATAATATTAACAAGGATGAAGTAGTCGTGATTTTTTTAAATAGAATATAATGTCTAAAGTATAATAAAAAAAATACATTTCGAAATATTTTGAGTAGCCTTTGAACGGCACGCGCTCAACGACATAAGCCTATAATTTTATAATTATATAAATAACAATTATTATTATTATTTACAAGTAGCCGGCTTCCTAAAGACCGTTTCATAATAAAAGCTGTTAAGGGAAAATACTGTTCACGTAAAACGATATTTCCCATCCCCTTGCCGTTCTGGAGACGATAATAATATTAATAATGCCTCGAGACTACAATAACAATGGAAATTATTATTTTCAAGGAACATTCGTAATCAAATTAATGGAGGGGATGGAAGATTACGTTATAATTTATAACGTTGTCTAATTAGATGCATAATTAATTTATTTATTAACAAGCATTTAAGTCGGCCAGTCTATGTAAATACAAATGAATTGTCGAGTCTATATAAGTGTAACACTACAAAACCCTTGTACGAAAGAGAAAATTAGAAAAATCGGAGGAATAAGTGAACGTTTTGGGTTAAAAAATCTCTGTATAATAAAGTATGTACTCTATTTCATCGTGTCGCTATATAGAATACCCATCTTTTATTATAGTTGAATATTTAATTCTTTCAGCTATTTTAAGGCGTCGGTCGGTAAGAATGATCAGGTCATCGAGGGAACCGTTGCATTGTCCTAGTGAACATTCCTCGATGATGGGTTGGATTGATTGCGTTTCCATCCCGCAGTCACAATGCAACGTGGTGAATGAACCTATCCGCACCGGTATTTAAATTCGGCACATCGCCTGTGTCTATAACGCAATCTGTTGAGTCTGCACCAATCGCTTTTTGGCAGTACTAAATCCTATAATTTATCGCATGGGTCGATGTTGTATCTTTCCTCATCCAAATTTGACGCTTGACAGGTTTTCGCCACTCGCACCCTATGCTGGATTTCATATTACCTAGCTACGCAGCAATTTTGGAAGCTGGGCGTCTGGACTTTAGTTTCTGGTGTTGGGGATTAAATAACTCTTCATGCATTGGAAAATTAATACTGTGTTTGTCAATGTAGCTTTATTTGACTGTTATTTTAAAAAAATAAGTAAAAGATAAAAATGGCTACTGTGGGTTATTCTTAGGAGATGGACATATACTATAAACCCTTTCTCCGGACCACTTTTTGAAATTCACAATTTCATAATAAATTATTTTGATGTATTTCGTAAGGTTTTAGCTAACGTTAAAAATGTAAGAGCTCGAAAAATGTTTTTATATAAAAACACACGGTTATAATATATCGGATTTTCTATACTTTTAATATAATGTGTACGTATCAAACGTATACCTTCACATAAACCTTCCGTAAAAAAATCTATAAATGTAGTGAGAATTGTATTAAAATCTGTTGCGTATTTTAGTAGACCTAACACATAAGAGGCTCGAGTTTACTTTGTATTGTTTAGATGTTCAAAGTAATCGAGGATTGACAACTATGACAATATGACGTGGCTATAAATCTGAAGTAACTGTTTGATGTACTAATTATACTTAATTGGCAGGTCCGACGGACGTTGTCCTACCCTGATAATAAAAAATATATACTCATGTGCTTGAAATGCTTAAGGTAACTAATGTATTTAATTTGATAAGGATTAATACTGTATCTGTCTAAATAGCCTTCCTCAATTACCTCATTATATGTGACCATTTTTAAAGTGTTAAATGGGTATAGTGAGCTATCCTTAAAAGATAGGTGTATGCCATCACAGACTTTTTTATAGATCTATAAAAGAGAGTAACTAGAACAAAAATGAATGAGTTGATAATTGTTTTTTTTTTAATTATAAATACAGAAAGAGTCGGTGTCTTAAAATCTTGCATTGATATGAATCACGATATAAAACTCTACATCTGTATGTAAGCAGTTTTTAATATTTAACAATTACAATAGTGCTCATTGAATTCGAAGCGATGATGGCTCAGTTGGTAGTGTGTTCGGATATAGCGTCGAAGGACCGTAGGTTCGAATCCTAGCAACTGAGTCGGAGCTTTGCGTGAAGGAAAACATCGTGATCAATCCTTGGAGTCCAGTGCAGCCCACACTTCACATTTATGTTTACAGTGAAATTTTTGCTCAATATGTCGCGGACGAAGTCGCGGGTAACAGTTAGCTTATAGTAAATAAAAAAATAGAGACAGCTGAACCCATCATGCCTCTGAAATATGTCATTAAATAATATGGAACTATCTACTCGCTTTCTTAAGATAAAACTTCTAAGAGAAACCTTCAATAATGAGTCAGATGCACCTTGTGGAATATTCTAGAAGTTTGTCTAAAGGCAAAAGGTGCAAGTTCTAGACCGGGATCGCTTTCATATCCGTTTAAATTAAATTTCCTTTCAAAGTTATCGTATCCCGTTCGCTATTCCTTATATTTACCTAACGAACATTTCAGTATTCGCAAAGTCAATATTTGCTTTTACTGTGTTTAACTGCCTAGTTATATAGAATCTTATAAGTTTCTTAGAAAATAGTAATATAGGGTACTTCTGTAATGAACCTACTAACTAGCACGCGCATTTTGGTTTTCCTTGTTTATCTCAACAATGTATATAAAAATCGTAGTCTTCTAAAATATGAACAACTTTATATAAAATGAAGATTTTTAGCTACGTAATTTTGGAATTGCTCACTCAGCGACTTGAGAACCTTTATAACTGAACACGCGGAGGGATTTTAACCTAACTCTGTCTATATATGTGGGAATGTAAGAGTATGTGAACGATTGGGAGTGGATGCACTTGCAATCCTACAGCCTTATGCTGAGACCTATTTGACTCAATGCAACACTTATCTCGTTTAAAATATTTTATGTATACTTGTAAATATATGTCGTATGTGTCGAATAAATGAATAAAATGAATCTTCTTTCTTTATTCGCTCACCCAGTCACCCTTGGATGTGGCTGCCGATCCTCGAATATGTTACGAGTCTCTTGCTGTTGGTGGCTATCAGAACGTTCACCCACGTAACACTAGAGTTTGTTTTGCGAAAGCGAAAGATGCGGAGATGGTTTCTTAATTAAACTGAATACCAAAAGCGGGTTATATAAATCGCACGCGCACGCGCCAGTAACTAGATCGGGTGTACAAAAACAGCTTAGCGAAAAAAGTGCACATAAGCCAAATGACAAATGTCACCCGCGTAATCGACGTAAGACTTTTAACGTACAAACTAGATGACAGAGTATCCTCCTTACTATATATATATTATTTTTATTCATTTATCTACGTAGCCATTTAATTGTCAGTTAAATATTGTTACCTCGTAAAATTACCGTATCAAAGTTAACCAGAAGCGACAGTGTGCGACAGTGGTGTATCTCGTCCCGGCTTTATGTTAGCCTTTTTGTCACCGCTGCGGTCACCCTGTACCGGATGAATAAAACACTTTTATTATATTCCCCTTTTGCAGCGCAGCACGTCGCAATTGCGCCAGTACGACGACGCTTCATAAATGTACTCAAAGGGAAATTGTTTGTACGCAATGCGTTATACGGTGCCACAGTGAAACTAAACTTAGTATATTAATTCCTTATGAAATTTATTAATAAAACTTATGAAATTTTGTATACACGTTTTCTAGTGTATATAAAAAGAAATAGGATACCTTTCACCCAAAAACATATACTGGTTCTGAGGAGTGGAACAAATCTATAATAACGCGAGAGAAGGCGCGAGCAAAAGCTACTTGTTAATGTCTTTACTATTCTTTTGTTTTCTTTTTTTGTTCCATTCCAAATGGACATGCATAGAAGGTAATGAGTTTTATGCATATTTTAGCCTGAGAAGGATGAGATAGGGACGCAGTTGTGGCTTGTTTGAAACGTGGTAGCAAATTGCGTCTATTTTTTTGTTTTTTGAAGTTATACTTCTTTTGACGCCTTAGGAAAAAATGATGAGAGTAAATTTTATCGATGCGCGCGCACACCGTCACGAAAAACCGACACCCTGAAGTTAGCTATAATCAACATTTTATTCAAAAAAAGTACGTATGTATTAAATACTTTTTTTTTTCTATTGTTAGTGTCGTTTTTTCTACAAACATAGAAATAAGGCGAAAGATAAATTTTTTGAAAAGATTTTTATCTTGTTACGCTCAAGAAATATAACTTCTAACGCGTGTACATAAGTACACACAATTATTTTTTTTATATCATATATTTTATCGTTTGACCACAGTCTAATATAATGAATGATAATGTGATCTAAGATGGTAAGCATGATAACCCTAGAGGGGAACTGCTTTTCAAGTGCAGCTGCCGGAACACACTAAGAGATACTTGGTGACAAATTTTCAACTTTACGTGGTGGCTAGCGAGTGGCTAGCTAGCGAGGGAGATTTAGAGAAAGCATTGCTACTATACTATGGCTCCGTCACGATGTTTACCTTTCCGGAAGGTGTGACTTAGTTGCAAGGATTCGAATCTACGCCCATGAACGTTGTGTTCGAGCATGCTATCAAGTGAGTCATAATTTCTTTTTCTTGTTCTCGTCCACTAGCTTGCAGTCTCAAGTTGGTGACTCGATGTTTGATGAAGGCTCAGTTGTTAATGTGTTCGATCACTGTCGATCGACGTAGGCTCAAATCCTTGAGAATTGGCCGGAGCTTTCAGTGAAGGAAAACTTCGAGCTGATTGGTGGTAGGGGTTCTTTTAAGCTCGCCTGTTTATTTACCACCCTTGGTGAGGCGGATGCCCCGCCATGCAGTTTTGTATATCAAAATTCATATTTCGATACGGGTGTCTCCGCCATCAATATTATATGAATATCCCGCTTTGATTTCATTGGACAACTATCACCGCAACTCTCGCCGCTAAACAAACTGCGTGAGTGAACGATTCAGTGGCCACCAACTTCGAGGCACCAGGGGCGACTTGGTAAGCGAATAAGTGCTTCTTATACATCTCCTATCGTTCACATAATTTTCACATTCCTAGAATTATAGACAGAGTTAGGCTGACACGCATCCCCGTGTTCAGAGCCATATTAAGTTCTTAAGCCGCTTAGGGAGCACGGCTATTTATACGCCTGCCTCACCAACCCTCATGTTGAAAATCTATTGCCAGGCACATATGTTGTATTCCAATAGCTGCGCTAGAGAGAGAGAGAGTCTTTCTAGATTTAGCGTGTTTACTATCTTGGATCATATCGTTTAAAATATAGGCAATATTTTGGTGAAACGTTACATGCACGAGGAATAAAAAAATGTTAATTGTGGACTATATCATTAATATAAGTTAATATATTATCTTTCTGTAAAATTGTACAAGGAGCACTATTTATTATAGAATAAGTAAAATAATAAAAACATGTCAATACTGCATTAAAGTTAACTGTATACAGACACTGAAATATTTCCAACGGACAGAGTAACATTTTTGTACCGGGAGGGAACTTTTTTCTCACTACACTCAGTAGTTTCTACGGAGCGACGCAACGTTTAAAATCTGGGTTTTAAAACGTTGGCACACAGGCGTTAAGGGGAAGTTTGTTTAACAACTTACGTAGGCGACTGACTTCTGATTAAATTATAGAGTTTATTTTATCTCGAATCAACGTTAAATTTAATTATCAATAGTAAATTAGGTTGATGAATATTTAACTTGATTTCACAAGGCTCCTTTGTTAATTAAATATTTATTTTAAGTGCTCTAAGATGATAAATAATTAGGTTACAATAAAATACAAAATATATTATTATCACGCGTTTATCTGCAATATTTTAATTAATTTCAACTTA
Source organism: Antheraea assamensis (assembly GCA_035772565.1). Taxonomy (NCBI): domain Eukaryota; kingdom Metazoa; phylum Arthropoda; class Insecta; order Lepidoptera; family Saturniidae; genus Antheraea; species Antheraea assamensis. Next base: position 1,103,608 of record JAQQSE010000023.1, on the reverse strand, counting down.
TATATTTTACAACTACATCATACCTACCGTGTTAATCGACGAAAGATTCAACCATCCGCCAACGTTGAGTTTAACCGTCAACTAACGACGCGTTCAACTATGGTTTGTTGTTTCACTTACTAATATTTCTCTCTTTCTATTACTACTTTCAGATTTAACTTTTTCAGATATTGTACATCACGCATATAAGATAGAGTTATCTTTTATAGCAGTTAGACGCTGCAATCAATTGCGAGGGTATGTGCAGAATAGAGACAATTCTTAGATGCATCTTGTGGTAAGAATTGACTAGTAGAAATCATCGCATAAGGAAAGATTATGTTCGCTCTATGCGTCTTTCTCTCTCTATCTCTTTCTATCACACACGAGTATAAATGTACGAATATCGAAATTCTAGCAGAGAGCAGACATACAACCTGCATTGCTGATTGATAACCTCAGTCCTAAATGCGTGGAAATGCTACTAAACCTTTTTGTTAATTGTTTTAATTTAGAAGTTTTATAGAATTTATAATTCTTTATTATTATTTTTTTTTCGATAAACTAATATATTTCTTTAAATCTATACGTACATAAATATATAAATGAAATGCTGTTCGTTTGTCTCGCTAAAACTCGACCGATTTGGCTAATTTTAATCTTGAAATATTTGTGGAAGTTCAGAGAAGGCTTAAACGATGAGAAACATAAATAATAAATAAAGGAAAATAATAATAAAGACAATTTAAATTTCAATTGAAAAAAGTTTCTGGCTATAAAACATTTGATGTCTTTTGTCATTTTATAAATAAAAAATTATCATTCTTTTGTCAAATATTTATAGGTGCGTTCAGAAATTTCTCTGTTTCATAGCTGTAGTACGAGGTCCGATCTCTTTGGTCTGTTTTGATGGACTACAAAATAGTCCTGTTTCATAAATAAAAATAGTACATGAGAAAACTTTCAACTTAAATAACCGTGTTGCAATTATAATGTTAAAATAAAAATGTTGTAGGTACTAAGTTTTGACCACATTTTACACAAATATATGTAAATGATACGAAGTTTACCGCGTCATCTAGTATTAAATAAAAATCTTCATTACATTCCACACTGTAACTCATTTGCGTTGAGAAAAATGATAAAAAATAAGATATACAAATTACAGAGAGAGATAGAGAGAATATCATTTTCAAAAATGACGAATTATCAATCTCAATCTCTATATCAAATTATATTCGGGGTTGAAGAAAAAGCGCAAATAGCTTCGGTCCTGATAGAAATTCCCGAACCGCAGACATTTTTTAGTTATTGATCGTGATACGGTATACCACTAAATCTAGTGTGGGAGCTTGATTCAAAGTGCTCGCCATATATCTTGTTCTTTATCGTGGCAGTTAGCCAAGATGGAACCAAAAAAATATTGAAGATAACACAGTTTTTTTAATTCGCATTGCAATGCCATTTTTAATTTTAAAAGTATTTTCTTAAAGATAACTTTAAATTTGTGAAATAATTCCTTTTTTAATATCATGCAATCAACACAAGAAAATCCTGTGTTAGAATAAGTTTTAAAATTACAAAACGTTTGTTACCATGACAATAACCTGAAGCTTATTAAAAAATACGTTGGTACATAGACATAATAATAACAGGGTTGTTTAAATAATAACCTTATTGAATTTACCCGGTTCATAAGCAAACCGGATGTTATATTTATCCGGTTCGTCCCGGATATTAATATTGTCGTCTCCCCCTTAATATTAGAGGACGAAAACCGTGCATAATTAATATCTTTGAGCGGACACACACTGCATATTCATGAGCTAGACGCCTCAGCATAAAACTAGAGTATTAAACTGTTTTCTATCGTTTCAGATTGAATTTAATTATTCATTATTTGACTCAGAAACTTATTGTCTTTATAATTATGATAAAAGGATGGTTTAAACGTTGTTTATATCTAAAAATGTTAAAACAATAAATCAAAAAATGACGATGGCTTTCATATACAATCGTAAGGAGGTTCGGTTGGTTTTCGATGACGAAAATTCAGAAGTTGAGGTAAATATTCAAGCGAATTCTAGAAAATGCATATATCAGATTTATTTGATTGGTGAAGATGTTATTTTGCAGGAATTCAGTATAAGTACTTGGTTGAATGTTATTATGCTTTCCGCCTGGAATTTATTGGCCGCTGTCACGTCTCCTTGCAAACAAACATTTTTATCTGTGCGATGTATAACTGGAAAAATTAAATCTCAAGTTAACAACAATAGGATAGTAAAAAATGAAGTATTAGTGACTGAAACAGTAAAAAACACAGTTGAACCCGTCGTCGATTGACGGTTGAACCTGTCGTTGGTTGGTTGTTGCAACCGTTATCGGTTGACGGTTAAAGTCGTCATCAGTTGAAGCCATCGTCGGTTGAGGGTTTACATTATTGCTATGTAGCTGTAAAGAATAAAATAAATTAAAATCTATGACAGTTCTATCTTAGATATTACAGCGAATACAAGAAGCGTCAATAAGAGGAAATCTATGACTGCAACAAAGAGTAACTCTAATAGTTTATTCTACGTTTACCTTTGTGTATAAATAAACTATTTGATTGGAAACTGCATTTTATTGCCCACGAATCACTACGAATAGCATTCAGCAGTTTTCATCCTCAAATATTTGCATAGAGCATAAATTTATGTCAATAGCATCGCACTGATGTATACGTTCGAACGTATTCCGCTAGTCAGCCGGCAACTAAAATATTAATATTCAATATTCGAACTGCAAAGTGAATATCATAAACCGGATACTTTTACAACCGGGTGGAGATTTAAAAGGCCGGATAACAAACGCGAGCTCGCTAAAGTACACAGTATCAGTATCAATTCTCACGGGGAAACGCTGTCGAGTATTCATTTGGATTTCAGACCGTGTAATCGACGCCCGCTTTGGATGAAACACTTCATTATCACAGTCGGGACAAAGGATGCCTCGGTACTTTATGAATACCGTGTTGTTTGTTTGAAATTTGACGTGACAAGTATATTATCTATATATAAATAGACGAAGGTAAAACGGTTATGTAACATTTTCTTCTTTGTTTGAGGCACCGATTTCAAAAAAAACTAAAACAGGTTTTTGTAAAATATTATGTTATTTTATTATTATATTTAATTTATATCATCATCATCATCCCTTTTTTTTTTTTTATTTACGTGGGGAAATCCATCATGGACACGCCACCCTCTCGGGGGAGAGAGTGGGTAGTGTGAGACTCTTACTCACTAAAACCCCACGGTGTACCGGCCGCCGCTTTGGTTGGGGTGACATGGGATCGTACAGTGCTATCACCATGTCACCCCAGCGGCTAGCCCAGCGGAAGGTGTCCGCCGGGCGTCGTTTACATAATGGGAGGCAAGCTGGGTACACACCAGCCACCCCCTACTCGTCAGCCAAACCTGTGCAATGGGGAGATGGGCCCCCCGACCCATCCCCCCAGGTTTGGCTACGGAGGTGGGAGGAGACGGATAAAACGCCGCCCCCTCCCACCGACTCTGCGTTGGCGGAGAGGGTCACTAAGAGGATTCTCCTCGCGAACCCTCTCCGCCGCCTCCTTCTGCGAGATGACCTCCTCGCAGAAGGAGGCCACTGCATTCCATCTTGTTTCGCTGCCGAGCATGGCCGTGACCACGCTCGGCAGCGACAAATCATTCCCCACCGCCGCAGCCAGAGTACGACGCTGAGACTCCCACGCAGCACACTCAGAAAGAGTATGCTGCGCAGTGTCCATATCAGCGCCACACTCATGCCATGCGGCGGTCGGCTCCCTGCGTGCTATCCGGTGCAGGTACCAACCAAAGCACCCGTGCCCGGTCAGCACCTGCACCAGTCTGAACGTCAGGGAGCCCCACTCCCTGTTGCACCATTCCGGCAGGACCGGGCGGACGGCGTCGATAGTATATCTACCGTAACGCGCTTCCGCCAGGTCCTGCCGCCACCTCTCCATCATGTCCCTCCGGACCCTTCCTCTCATTTTCTCAATTTCCCTGGGAGCTAGAGGCTCCCCGCGGCGTTTCTTAGCCGCCGTATAAAAGTATACGGCGGAAAGAACCTCCGCCTCCAGCTCCCAGGGAAGGGAGCCGGCGAGCACGAAGGCCGCCGCCGAAGACACCGTCCTGTACCCTCGTATCGCCCTCTGCGCCACAATACGCTGCGCACCCCGCAACGCTCGAACATTTGCGGCGCAGAGGGCGTCCGCCCACAACGGTGCTCCGTAGGCGGCCATCGACCGCACGACTCCCATATATAGACGGCGGCAGCCAGCACCCGGCCCCCCTTTGTTGGGAAGCAGACGGCTGAGTGCCGCTGCCGCCCCAACTATGCGCGGTCCGAGCCCCTTAAAGTGGGGCTCGAACCGCCAGCGTCCGTCCAGGGTGAGGCCCAGATATTTCATCTGGACCCCAACCCTGATCCGGACGCCCTCCACTAATATGTGTGCCCCAGGAGGTGGCCCTCGCCGAGGCCCATGAAAAAGTAGGGCCTCGGTTTTTTCAAGGGCCACTCTGAGGCCTAACCGTCGGATACGCCTGACCACGAGGGTTACAGCCTCCGTGGCCAGGCGCATCAATTTTCCCCATTCCCCCCCCTGGGCTACGACTAAAGTGTCATCCGCAAAGCAGATGAGACGCACTCCTGATGGGAGTACGCCGCGGAGCACCCAGTCGTAGCCCAGGTTCCACAAAAGTGGCCCTAAGGCTGAACCTTGCGGGACAACACAGGGAGTCCTACGACTAACCAGCCGTCCTCTACAGTCCACGAAGACGACCTCCCTCCCCTCCAGGTACGCCTCCAACAGCCGCCGCAGGTACGGGGGCACTCCGAAGAAACGGAGCGCCTCCCGTATAACTCCATGCGGCAGGCTATTGAAGGCGTTGGCGATGTCCAAGGACACCGCCAGTAACCTATCTCCGCGGGAGGTTGCCTCCGTGGAGATCCTCTTCAGAAGGCTCAGGGCATCCAGGGTGGAGCGCCCTGATCGGAAACCGAACTGCGTATCCGAAAGGTTCGGCCCCACCTCTTCCAGATGCTCGACGACCCGGGAGGATATAACTCTCTCGAGCATCTTCCCAGTGTCGTCGAGTAACACTAGGGGCCGATATGCGGACGCGCAGTTCAGAGGGCGGCCCTGCTTGGCCATGAGGCAGAGCCGTCCCGTCTTCCAGGGCTTCGGGAACTGTCCGACCGCAAAACAGCGATCGAACAGCTCCCGAAGCCAACCTCCGAGATGGTCCATTGAAATGGACAGCACCCGACCCGGAATCCCATCTGGGCCGGGTGCCGTCCGCCTGCTGCGGAGGCGCTCGACGACCCTCTCCATCTCCTCCTCCGTCACTGGAGGAGGGATGCCGAGCACCTCCACCGTGAACGCGAGGGGAGGAGGCATGGAAGGAGCAAGGAGCTCCGGAGGGTTGGGGAACAATTCTCCCACGACCCTCTCAATAATCTCCGGCTGGAGAGTCTCCGTCACCGGGGGCGCCCGGCCACAGAATTTCTTCCGGACCGCCCGATATGGGCGCCCCCATGGATCACTCTCCAGCGTCTGAAGGAGCTCCTCCCACGCCTCCTCCTTGGCCCGGCTGATGGCGATCTGCAGAATCCTCTTCTTCTGTCTGTATTCGGCATACAGCCGGGCCTCCTCATCCAGGTCCCTACGCCTTCTACGGCGGCTGCGCCCGAACAGCCGCCGGGCCGCGGAGCAGGCCGCACGGAGATCAGCTATCTCCGACGACCACCAGTACACCGCCCTTCTGTCTGGGCGGTGTACGCTCCGCGGCATCGACGCGTCACATACCTCCGTGAGTGCATCACGGAGGCGGGCTGCGGACGCGTCAATATCCTCCCCCGTCGGGGGGGGTAGGGCCCAGGCCTGAACTATGGCCGCCTCCTCCACCATCTCCTGCTCGAGGCGGCCAAGCGCCCAGCGGGGGAACTTCGCGCCTCTCCGGGGGCGGATTATCGACTCATTGTGGGAGGTGGAGACCACGAACCTAATATATCGATGATCCGATAAGGTCTCCACCTCCTCTTCAACCCTCCATCCCCGGACACGGCGTGCGACTGACGGGGTCGCAAACGTCACGTCAACGATAGACCCCCCGTCGCGTCGCACGCACGTGAGGGCATTACCCCGGTTGAGGAGGGACAACTCGAGCTCGGCTGCCCACTCCTCAACGGCCCGGCCCCTCGGGTCCGTGGCCGCCGCCCCCCACGCCCTCGACTTGGCGTTAAGATCGCCAAGCAGGACGATGGGAAGCGGCGACAACCGCCTCACGACCGGCCCCAGGTCGTCCAGAAAAGACTCAAACTCCACCAAGGGCCGGTTCGGGGAGAAGTAGACCCCGAGGATCGCTAGACCCTGTGAGGCGACCGCCACAAACCCAGCACCCCTCTCCTTGACAGATAGAGGCAATCCCCCCCCCAGACAGAATGGCCACAGAGCCAACCACGTCTCCGGCCCAGTGAGACTGTTCCGGAATGCGGTATGGCTCCGCCATCACCGCAATATCTATGTTCCACTCCGCTACTGCTTGCTGGAGTAGGTCCTGCGCAGCAGCGGAGTGGTTCAAATTCCCTTGAAGGTAGCTGCTATGAATGCAGTCCATTACTGATCCATAGCAGCTACCTCCGTGCGTGCCTCCTTAAGGAGAGGGACTTTTCCCTTAACAAGAGGTGGCCTACATACGCCTCCCCCCATTAGGTGTTCTGCCGGCTTCCCGGCATCCGCGCAGACGCCGCACCACGGCTTATCCACAGTGCAAATATCCGCGCGATGCCCCTCCTTCCCGCAACGGAAGCAGGTCCCCTTCCGCACAACCGCTGACGGGCACATCGGTCGAGTGTGTCCCAAGCCCATACATCGGTAGCACCTTAGTGGTCTACCTTCCAGCAGATGGACTCGGGCCGTACTCCAGCCTATCAGGAGGCGACCTGCTCTAACCAGCTTTCGAGCAGCGTCGAGGGGGAGGGAAGCGAAGAGGGAACTGGTACCTCCTGCCCGAGTGCGAAGTTGGCCCGCCCTCATTTGGGCAACCTCACAGTCACCCGCCTTGGCCACGGCCTCTACAGCCTCGTCCCATGACACCGAGTCGTCAATACCAACGATTCGGATGTCGGCTTTCCTTACAGGCCGTACGACCATGGCCAAGCCCTCCAGCGCTGTCCTCACACCCGTCGCTAGCCTGTCCGCCTGCTCTGGTGCCAGGGAACCAGGGACCTCTATGACCTTGGCCCCCGTAGCGCTCGTACGCACCCGAAGACTGGAGATGCCGCAATCACTCAGCGACACCTCCAGCCTCGCTTTCAGAAGGGCGTCCTTATAGGTCACCCCCTTCTCAGCAGCTTCCGGCCGCAAAGTCACTAATACCGCAGCCGAGCGAGGGGGTGCAAGTTTTTTCTTCTTCTTCTTCGCCTTCTTACTCTTCTTCTTGGGCTTGGCCCCAGATGGTTGCGGACCTGAGCCCAGATTCGGAGCTGCGACCGTTTCCGGATCCGCTACCGTGGCCACCTTCTTCCTCTTTTTCCCCCGACGCACCACCGTCGACCATCATCGCTCCTCCGGCTCCAATGAAGCCGGGAGGGGAGACAGATCAGGAGTGGGGAGAGGGATATGAGCCTCAGTTGTGATCGGGGGCATCCTGGTATTCCCCACAGCAGTTTTAGCTGCGGGGCCAGGAGCCGCCCGCCGTCGATCAGCCGCAAGCGGTGGTCGGATTACCTTCCTGGGTAGAAGGCGATCTTCCAGTCCTTCCAATCTGGCATTGAGCATCCCTCCTAAAGATGTCAGGAGGGAATGTTCAAGCCTTTCTACAGCCCCTGCGAGCGCTTCCTCCCATTTCTTCGGTTCATGCACAGAAGAGGGTGCAGGGGTAGCAGGAGGAGGAGGAGGAGGAGGAGGAGGAGGCGGCGGCATGGCCTTCCTCTCGTTCTCATGTCGTCGCCAGGCGAGGACTTCTTCCTTCAGGTCCTCTACCTGGCGGCGGAGGCGCTGAGTTTCGCGTCTTAGCTTGGCAGTTTCCTGTGCTTCCGTCCGGACTGTCGCCGTTTCTACTACCTCCCGAAGGGGGTAGGCCGCGGCCTTCAGTGCTTTCACATAGCCCCCTTTGAGATTGCCGGATTTATAGGCAACCTCAAGGATGGCGTCTACCTGCTTACTGCCCAGAGCCAGGAGCCGACCGAGATCCAATTCCGGGATGTGCTGCAAGGCTACCTCCTCTTGGGTGCTGTCCTCCGAATCCGTGGGACAGGAGCGACTGGAGAGACTGGAGAGTGCTCGGTCGTAGGATCCGTCTGCTTCTCCCAGTATCGGTCGTCTGGAAGCCGCTGTTCCACGCGATTTCCCCCTTCTAGCCGAGCTCACCTTCGGTGCCTCAACACCAGCGTCCACATCAGAGTCCGCGAGGCCAGCTTCGCGAGGGCGCTTGCTGGTCTTCGAAGCGCTTCTGCGCTTGCCTGCAGAGTGATGAGCCACCGGTAAGCTCGCCATATCACGTGCCATATCTATGTCCGTAGTCCTTGCCTTAGTCGTGGTTTTTGATCCGTCGCACAAAATTGTGCCCCCCCCAGAGAACGCGGGGCTGCCCGGACCCGAAGGCCCGGGGAGGGATTCTCCATCTGCAGAGCAGATGGTACCCTCCTGGGGTAGTTCATTTGAAAATCTTGTACTGTCCATGTTTGAAGAAAAGAGAGAAGAGTCCGTCGGCAAAGCCAGGTTCGTCATTTCCGGTTCGTCATCCAAATCGTCCGTTAAGTCATACACCACAGTTCTTGCCAAAGTCGTCGTTAAAAGATTGCCACACAAAATTGTGCCCCCCCCAGAGAACGAGGGGCTGCCCGAGCCCGAGGGCTCGGGGAGGGATTCTCCATCTGCGGAACAGATGGTACCCTCCTGGGGTACTACGATTTCTGATTCTGTGCTATTCATTGTTGCTGGTATCGGAATCCAGAGACAAAGCGTGGGTCAACGAGAGGGAAGAGGAGAACAGAGTCCAGAAACATAGCAAAAGTCTAAAAGATAGTGGGAGATCGGTGTCCAAAATCAGAGCAAGGGGCAGCAAGAATGGAGAAAATCGATGTCCAAAAAAAAATTGCGACTGGTCAAAATATTGAGAAGGTGGATACAAGGTCCGTGAGACATGAAAACGGGACGTCGTGCCAGAGATTAGCCGCCGACCGAGAAGCGGTCGACGTTGCCCGGGGTGCGCCACATGGAGGCTCTCTGACGTGCACCCCATCATCATCATCCCTTACCCCACCTAAGTAGGGTTGGCACAACATGTTTTCTTCTTCCACTCTCCTCTATTTTTATACACATACCATTTTTTACACCACTTTTCTATGACTTTTGCAGTCTTCCTCAACTGCAATATACGTTCACTTTAATACTCAAAACTTATCTTATTACATGACCTTCATCTCTTCTTATAACATGCCCTTACCATGCTAATCTATTACTCTTCAACACTCTTTGCCACTGATGCTATTTTTAAATTTCCTCTGATAGTCTCATTCTTAATCTTATCCATTCTGGTTACAACATACATTCATCTTAACATTTGCATCTCTGCCATGAGATAATCTTTTCAAATTCGTCTCTTTAGTAGCTCTGCACTCGGATACTATAACACGACTGGTCTTATCATAGCCTTACAACACACTATTGATATATAACTGTTATTGACATTTAATGTATACAGACTAGCGATACGTAACTTTCATGTTTTCAAGTATACGTCTTAACTATATAATACGTAACGATCTCAATAGACTACGTAGATAAAATAAATTTGTTTTATCTTGATAAAAAAAACATTTTATAAAAACGCTATTGATCCCTTTCTGCTTAGAACGCGAATGATGGAGTGTGATGATAAACAAGGTAGATAATTTCCGATACACGGCCACGCTGAGAGCGATAACTGGGTTCGCGTAAAGTTACCTCCCCCTTTGTACCTTAACCCCCTCTTTGTTCCCCCTCACTTAGTTCCGTGCCACTTACGACTTGTTCAGACGTAGTTAAGTGCCTCCGCTTATAGTATTAAGCGAAGAGTTATATTACGTTAGAGGCATAATGATGCTTATAAATCGATCAATCAAATATACGAAGTAAAAAAGGCTGGATAAGGTTTTTAATAGGCATAGGTTTGAAACAAGTCTTTAATAATATTGTTAGGTGTATGTGTGTCTGAGAAGACATTTATTTTGATTTCGTACACGAATCAAATAGATAACAATTATACAATACTAAAATACAGTCGAATTTACACTTTATAATGATGTAGTCGTAGTCTACTCGAAGATTTATCTCTTCTGTTTCTATTCTTATTCGCTTCGACGCAACGCTTAGTAAAGAACTCCACTCGGACACTCCGCGACGGACTTAAATTCCCGTTTCAATTTTAATTCGCGTATATTTTAATTCGCGGTATCTCCTAAGATCTTTTTAAAATTATATACAGTAAACGGCAGTTTTGATTTACATTCAATGCACAACGCTAATAAAATATTAAATGGTATAGGATCGACACATAATTTTTAAGAAAATAGCGTTGTAAATAATCAACTATTTTTAACAACTTGTAAGATATATAAATGATTATTATGGATTATTCTTATGAGATAGGCATATACTATTATCTACTTTTTTGTAGGTATGTTTAAGATGTACAATTTGGTTCTATATTACTTTGGTGTATCTCATAAGGTTTAGGGCTGCGTTTTCAATTAAGGCACCCTAAAATTCCTTTTTACTACTTTCATTAGAATTTTTCGACTATTCTATACTTTATATAAATATAATATGCATATGTTATACATATAAATATAAAAAAATAAATTATCTAAACGCTAGTATAAACCGTATGAAAGTCTGTTGTCTAATTTAGAAGAACTAAGAGAATATACAGACAGACGTGAAAAGAGACTTTGTTTTATACAATTTATAAATTATAGAAAGATAGATATAATCTTAAATCTATAGAATAATTTATACCAATGCTGTGATATAATATAATTATATTTCCCTTCAAAGTATATATCACTCAAATATAAGCTAGAATGTAAGAATAATGTAATGAAATCTTGAGATGTTTATTCAGAATTGTTCTTAACATTTTCCTTATCCATTAACGGCTCTTTTGTTATTATCCGATTAAGTGGGAGAGCATTTCAACACGAGGGAATATCTTTTTTAAGCAGTTTTACTAAATGTTGAATGAAGTACGTAACTAAAATATTTAGTAATCCTAATTAAACTTAATTATGTGAAAGTGAGTTTGTTTGTTTGTAACGCTTTCACGCCTAAAGTACTCAACCGGTCATCATCAAATTTTATGTACACGTTCGCAGGGGTACAGAAAAAAATTACTGATACCGAGACATATATGAAAACCATATTAAAGTAAGAGAAGCCGTGAGCAAAAACTAGTAAGTCACAGTTATGATTATTTATTTATTATATCTTCATATATAAAATTACAATGTACTTTGTATTCTCAATACAGAATTTGATATGACTGTGTTTAGTACATAACATAGTAATACACAAATATTAATAGTGTGTCGAGTTATCGGCACAGCTAGATAATACAAATTCAAAAGTACCTTTATTTGTCTGTCTGTTTGTTAGCTTCTAACAACTAAACTTTTAAACTAACTACGAAAAAATTAACCTGAGATCTAGAGAAAGCTTTAAACTACTTTTTCTCCTGAAAACTTTTACCGAACAATACGCAGACGACGTGGTGAGAAAAAGGTAACATATGATAAAAGTAAGGCCTAATTAACTAAACAATAAAAATGATGTAAGAAATGGAAACAAAGTCGAAATATAATACAATCTATAGAAAAATGACCATAAAACAACTCATTGAGACGGAGCTTTCGCAATATGTATGGTAGTTGCATTTTGTAGCGCTTACTAAATAAAATGGTGAGTGTTCAGGCGAAAATAAGTCTAAGATATCCAATACATAACGGTACGAATTCGTCTTTATATTTGAATCCGTCAAATGCCTTCCTTTTTCCTCCCCCCAACCCTCTCACCGCTACGTCGTCAGTCGAAGTTTCCCATCTTCTTCTTACTACAACAGAACTACGTGGGCACTATACGTTTCCATAGATTTACAGTAGCAACTATCCCGCCAAGATCGAAGAAGTTCGAATATTCTTATCTCTGTCGTACTGTGAAGATGTGGAATGACCTCCCGACTAGTATATCCCCTCCCTCTTATGATATCGGGTCCTTCAAACGAGGCGTGAAAAGGCATTTTTGCAGGTCGTTCTGAAGGCGACGATTGCCGTAGGTATTTAATACCAACAGTCGCTGCTGTTTTTGAACTGTACCTTACTTTCCATCAAGTATTGTGCAGTAGTTTTGCTGAACTAGTAAAAAAAAAACACATTTTATTTTGGACCTATTCAGTATCATTCATTGGCTTTAGAAACTAATTTCTGGACTTCTGATAGAAAACACAAGCGAAACCATAGGTCAAAGTTAGTTTCAACCGAGAGTTTTAGAAATCTCGGAACGCATTTATCGCAAAAAGGTTAATAAACGTCGCCCGTCAATCTTACTATCATCTCGGACGTAATGGATGGCCTGTCGATACCAAACGGGGGTTAATCTGCGAACGTGTTTCCATTACACTTCTAGAAAAAAACTTCAAATTTTTATTGTCAAAAAATATTATGTGTAAGTGGATGAATCATTGAAAGCGGAGGGAAGTTTAATCGTTATTAATATATAATACCACGGCATTAAAGTAGACAAGTACAAAATGACAACTTTTTAATGTGAGAAATAATGCCACAGTTCGATTTATGTAGGTACGAATGTTTACAAATGAGAAGAGCTTTGCGTGAAGGGTAATATCGGGATAAAACCATAGCATGTTGGTAGGGTTTTCTCTAAGTCTGCCTAGCTCGGTAGCACACTCGAGTTGAAGATTTGTCACCAAGCACCTATGGGTATGTTCCGGCAATTTCCCTTAAGAGCCAGATCCTGTAGGTTAAACATGTTTGACATCTTGGATTAAGTCATCATTTATTAATAGATGAGATTGTGATGAAATGCTAAATCCCATAATGTGTAATCGAAAAAGAGAATCTTGAACCAAGTCGGACGAACATCTGCTGTATATGTTTACCTTTTACCAACACGTCATGAGGTCGACAGGTTTGACTGATGGATCCGCAAATTTGAAGTCCGGTGTATACCAAGAGTTCGCGTGTATTACCTAATTTAAATTGGTATCACTTTCAGCTAACAGTGAAGAAAGATTTCGCGAGGAAACCTGGTCCTGTGTTATTTACAGTAACCACTATAATGTGAAAAAAAATATAGTACTGTTTAATTTTCAGAACTTGCAATCGGCAATACATCTTGTGTTGACGTAGTATTAGATATGACTGTCCCTTCTCGTCATGGTATATATTATACTTAAATACATAATGTTTTTTTTTTATATTACTATACATACTTCATTTCAGAGTCCAATAACCGTTAAAATATCAGATAATTAAATAAAAACGTATAATGGAAACGGACACGCCATTTTGGTGAAGAAATCTTCGAAGGGGTTAATGATACAACCATTTTTTACTTCCCTAGATTCCTGATGATAGAAACGTTGAGAGTTTTTTTTTTAAAGAAAAATCTGATTCGACGTTTTCCGTCCTTATTCGCAGTGCAAAGGGGATATTTTTATCTCTAACTTTTAGTATAAGATTAGAGAAATCGATTTATCACTGGAAAACGGTTGAAACTTTATTTGAATGTCTGTATGTACCTATATATATGAGAATGATACATTACAATACTTTGAAACGATGACAGCCTAAATCTGTTTAACAATAACTCGCTACTTGAGAGCGCTGTAGCATCTCAGTTTCTATACCGCTTAATTGATTGCATTTGTAAATTAGCAACATATGTAATATATATGTAATATATAGAGAATTTTTATATAATACTAATTTTGCTAAAACTCAACTATTTACTATAGTATATAATCTTATTATCATTATTGTAAACGAGATAGATTAGGAAGATGGATGGATGCTAGTTACTTGAATAGATTTTGATGCAATTTTACACTAATATAGCTTATAATAACAGAATATAGCTTATAATAACGGAAATAACAGAAATATATTATTTAAACTGGCCAAAATATTATAATAGGTGTCAAGTAAGCTTGAAGAAAATTTCTGATAGCTATCTCATTGTGCGCTGTAGAAACCGTTAAAGTTACATAAGTAGGTAATACCGAACGCATGTGGAATCACGGCCTACAATAGTAATCATCCTGATCTTCTTACCCTTATCCCGCCTAAGCCGGGTCGGCACAACGTGTTTTGCTTTTCCACTCTTCCCTATCAGAGGTCATCAACTTTTTTACACATATCATCTTTGACACAATCCATCCACACCTTTTTAGATCTTCTTCCTCTTCTCATAATATGCCTGTACCATGCTAATCTAATATTCCTCAACTTATCTGTCACTGGTTCTATCTTCAAACATTTAAACTTCCTCTAATATACTCATTCTTTAATCTTATCTATTCTGGTTACACCACACATCCATCTTAACATTCAAGTACAATAATATCAATAGTCATATCAAAAAAACAAAAACCGTCAATCAAAAAACAATTACCGAATATATATAAGCGCATCACTTCAGAACGGCTGCGTATATGGCACTTATATGACTAATTCGTTTATTATTGTGTATGTAATTATCAGGACCAGATTCGTATGAAGGAAAACGTTTAAAAAATCTTACGGAATAATGGAAACTTTTAACTAAACTTAATTTAAGATTTGATTTCTTCCAATTTTTCAAACAAAGCGTGTGTGCGCTCATATCCGCGAATCCACAGATCACGCCGCGATGGTCTGGCGGTGAATTCCGCTCCAACACACTCATCGCGATCCCCCTCGGCAGTAGTTCAAGCCTATGTTCGATCCTTAGGAGTGGAGCCCTCGAGCACACTGCTAGCACGACAGAGTGATACTCCGAGACTAATATTTATTATGGTCAAATTTTGAAAACAGGTCGACTATTAGTATATATGTAAATATATACAGTTTGCGTTTACAAAATCTTAATGTATAGAATGACAAATTCGTTCATTTTATTATAGACCATGCTTTAATATTCCATCTTTATAATAAAATACATTGGACGGATCGGATACAATCTAGCTTTGTTTTATGTCGAATACGTTGGAAATCTGCTAAGCAAGCAATTTTGAGATTAAATTCCTTGAATCCGGGTCGCTAGGGGAAATATAAAAACTTTGCGATCAAAGCATTTCCGCCACTACTAAGAGTAACTCGATTTTATGTCTGTTACGAGTGTCGATTTTAGTCTTAAAATAATTAAGTACCAGTAATACCATAATTAAGTAAGTAAATAACAGTAACCGGAATTCTAATGGCTTTCTCTACTTCAGCATACTAAAATAAAACGTACTGGCGTAGATACCAATATGGTTTTTTTTTTTATTTAATCTTATATTTAGGAGCTTTTATTCTATTGAATATATTGGCCCTATTGTTCCCCATTCTTTCGAGCCTCAACAGAAGAGTCGTTGGCGAGATATTATTACAAAGTCATACAACATCTTTGCTTCCTCCGAACAGGGTTCTGCCAAAATGCTGTGACAAATACCGATTTTTTGGCAATTAACATTCATAATACTCTACCAATATAGTTAACCTAACTTATGTTATAAACCTTATTCTCTTAATAAACTTTTTTTCCCAGTGTAACATCACAAATTATGACTTTTACAACTCCCCATATTTTACAACCCTATCGATAAACTCTGACAGCTTCACAAGCTTGCACTAACAACAACTAAGTATTCCACTGGTTAAACCAATCGACTACCATACCTTCATATAAATTCGGTAAACAAGACTAAACGAAAGTATTATTAAAATTTATCTTCGTAAGAGAAATTGTACTAAATAATCATTTTTTTACCATTCTCCGCGCAGTTAATTTCGAAATCCTATAGTAGGGGCAGGCCCGCATGTCATACAGTAATTGATGTTCTGTCGAAGCCTCTCTGTATTCAGTGTCGTAATGAGCTTACATCACCAACCGGTTTGTCATATAAAACTGTTCCAAAACATTTTATAAATGTCGAAGACATGATTTTTATTAACTTATAACAGTTTCGTCTTTTATAATACTAGTTTTACCCCGCGACTCTGCTCGCGTGATTGTTATTTAAATCGAACAACAAATTAATAAAATTAAAGTCCTTATTATTAATGTCAAAATAACGGCTTATTACTCAATTGATGTGAAAGGAAATTCTGTGGTTATAAAAGTTTTATCTGTCTCTCTGTATGCTTGTGCCGGCTAATCTCCGAAACGGTTGGACTAACTTTGAAAGGACTTTCACTGAAAGATAGCTGGTGTTATAAGAAGTAACTTAGGCTACTTTTGTTTTAGTAAAGGATATTAAGGTTCCTCGTAAATATAATAAACCAAGCGAGCAGTACCATTCCACGCGAATGATGACATCGAACAAAAATTTCTCGTATTAATTCCACGCGGACGTAGTCGCAGGTTAGACCTAGTGCAGCTATACATTATTGTCTACTGTATTTATTGGTTCTTAAATATTTGTATATGTAATCTGTTATTACTTTTACAGTACATTATTCTATACTAGTAGATACCGGCAACTCTGTCTGCGTTACCTTAAAATGATTTACAAAATATAAAACTATTTAAACGATGCTATCCGATTACTTCACCTTTCCTGTGCATGTGGACGACACCGCTTGCACCATTTCTCAACGAAAGAAAATACACATAGCTGAATGTTAAGACTTTAATAACTTTATATTAAATGAAGATATCACGATTTTTTTTGGCAAGGATGCTTAGTCACTTAGACACTAAGTCTAAGAAATTTATCCTAAAAAAAGATTATCGAAATCTATTCAGTATTATTTGAGTGATACGCGCATTACGACAAATCTCTATAATTGTATTTATATCGATAAAGTGAGTGATAGATATTTTAAAGAGTTCGCTTATATAAAATAAATGTACGAGTACTTTATAAGTTTGATCGTAATCTTCCCTAACACAAAATGTCGGTATAATTTAAATCAAAACCCAAAGAAGAATTTGTCATTATATGCAGTTGCCAGAACACGTGTATAAATGCTTGGTAATGGATTTATTATTTAAGGCTGGTAGATTAGATGGCTATTAGAAAATCTTTTCCATTAGACGAAGGTTTTATCACAACGTTTTCATCTACCGCAAACTTCGATTCATTTGATCGACAGGGTGTTTAAATATATCATCATGCAAAAAATATCTTCGTTGTTTACCATCTTTATAAAGAGTAAATTTTAAATAGTAGATTGTATCTATCCCACGGGAACGGTGCATTATTTCTGGATAATACTTCAATAAAAATAGAATCGATTTGTGTTAATCCGAATGAAGTTTTCAAAATTAATATGTAGCAATAAAAGTGTAGGAAAACTAAAAACTACGTTGGATAATATTCAACAGTGTTATGGAAAAAAGTGCTTAGAGCCGACAGAGAGAAAAAAAAATTCAGCTAGGATTTTATTATAAAACGAGGCAAGTTGAAAGTAAGCAGACAGTGATAGTTAAGTGCTTAATGTATCCGTGGAGAGAGCGTAGCTTGGAAATTGAAATTGCTTGAGCCGCGATACCGTTGTTGCGGTTTTTTTGTCGCAAACATTTGCAAATATTCCAAGTTGTTTTATATCAGATTAATTATGATCACGGTTTCGCTATTATTTGTCATAATGAATATTTAGTTCACATCAGCTTGTGAGAGGCCCACTGCATAGTCACACGCCTTTTTTCGAAGGAAAGCATGGGTATAATCATGACGTCAACTTGCGACGTGTCGGTGATTACAATCTCCGAGAAATCCACGGCGGTAATAAAATAAAAATTTTCAGGCTTAAATTTTCTGGAGATGTTTTTTTCTTCACCCTCAGCCGATAGTGTTACTAATTATGATTAATAAATGTATGCGAATTCAGAAAAATTCGTCGGTGCAAGTCAGAGTTCGAGGCTGCGGACGTCGCATTGACATTCTACTGGACAAACCATTCAACCACCACTGCTTTTTACATACTTTTTTTATATTTGGTAAAATACTTCATTGGGATTATCCCCACGCTGTTTTTATACTTATTATGTAAAACGATTATAATAATATGAAGAAGAGAGTGAGAAAGATTGTCAAGGATAGCAAGATCTGTTGTATCTGTTGAAGTTAACGAAATTATATATTTGGTGAGCCCAGATTAAATTTATAAAGTATAAAAAAAGCTTTAATTACCTTTTATAACGTTAGCTATCTGTATCGTGTATACGTTCATATCCAATCAGTAAAAAGTCGTTATTTTGATATTACATACAGACACTTCATTTTTATTATATATATAGATTAGGATACGGGCATCTATTTCATTTACGACAATTATAATATAGAATTTAATAAAGAAAAAAATATATATATCGTATTCAATGAGAACATAACTTTGTATCTGTGAAAGCCATAGCTCACTCCGTCGTAGTTTGGCAGTAAATTTCGCTCCTGCACACTCGCCGCGCACCCCTTCGTCAGCGGCTCAAACCTAGGTTGGGCGCCCCGGAGTGGAGCCCTTAAGTACGCTGATACAGTGTCACTGTACATTTTCATTCACTAGCTCAACGTATACAACACAAATCACAAACACACACAGATAGGTACACATATGGTTTTATTTTTTTTCCTTATTTTTTTGACCTTGATTAGTTTAATTTAGCCGACTTAACAGATACAAAAGGCATATTTAAGTTCGTGTGGCACACATGCTGGTACACATATATCTCTCATTAACTCATATGTGTATGACTAGTTTAGCTTGGCTCAGTCAGATTCAACATTCGCGATGTTGCAATCAAGGCATCAGTCCAAGCCGAAGTTCGATCACTTGGGCACCCTTGAACTTGTTGCCATACGGCTGAGTGCATTAAACACACGCTCAGTATGTCCCGGTGATGCTGTAAAGGCGAGACTAACAGAGTTAGTACAAAAAAGATGTATGTATTTGTGAAAGTATTTTTGTTAATGTATCATATTAGTAATTCTGGATATTACCTCCTAAAAACATACAATCTTTACCTTTTTACAATAATAGTATACAATTAACAATAAATACATATCATTCATAAATACATAAATTAATGTGTATATATTTGAGATTGATAAGCTCTAACATTGTGTGGCAAATTAATTTAAAGTTGGCACATTAAAGTTTTTCGAAGTGAAACTTCTTATGGGAGGGCTTTGAAATTCTGATGCGCAACCTGTGCGTGTCGAAAAGCGTTGGTGTGTCGGGTACAGTATTGTAAACATCGATTCTCGTCCGATCACCGAAGATAAGCAACGTTGGGTGCGGTCAGTATTTGGATGGGTAACCGCCTGGAAACACCGCGTAAGGTTACGCGTAAGGCTTTTTGTTGAATTTTTTACAAAGAAGTTTTCACTTATTTCGTATGTTTATAAGCACATGCACACTTTTTACAGTCATACGATTAGGTGGTACTGCAGTATATAAACGACTGTATCGTTCAAACAATCGCCATGAATATTGGTTTGAGTAGATATTTAATCACCGAAAAACATACACAGTATTTATTTTACTCTAACCGAAATATATACTGTTTTTGTTCGTGGCTTCGTTCACGTTAACAGTATTTGTTTATACGTCCTTTATATATTATTTATGCCCTTTTCTGTATTCCTAACAATGAGTATGAATGATTATGACAATTTATTAATTTATGCGTGAAAGCGTAACAAACAATCATTTTCGTATTTATAATATTAATTAGTTACTGTTAACAGTAACTTGTATATAAAAAAATATTTAAAAAAATTATATTAAAGTCTTGACAGTAGCACCATACCTTAAGTAAAGTCTACTTTATGAGAGTTATTCAGTTTTAATATTTCGCAAGCGAAATAAGCTCTAATAGCAAACGTTTATGATAAAACATTTCATTAGACCTGTTTAAATACCATTGGCCTGATGGTTCAACAGTCGTTCCCGTCCAGCCAGTTAGGAATTTGGTATTATTTTATTACTTTAGGCACGAATAATCATAATAATAATATCATATATTCATAACTAATTTTTAATAGTAAACCTGCCCGAGTAGTAAAGGTATTTTAATTCGTTTTCAGTATTAACAATTATGTACGTAAATACTAACTGCGTCCTCGGTTTCGCCCACGTAAGTTATAATATTATTCTATTTTATATCTAAACTAGCTTATAACCATGACTTCTTCTGCGTTGTTTATTATCTTCGCAATATAGTCTTTATATAGGAGGAAAAAAAATGTGTGTGTACTTATATACGCACGTACGAAGATATATTTCTTTAGCTTAAAAAAGACATTAAATGCAATTTATAAAAGTTACAATAAATGAAGCGATGATGGCTCAGTTGGTAGTGGGTTCGGACACAGCGTCGAAGGACGTAAGTTCGAATCCAAGCAACTGAGTCGGAGCTATCGGTGAAGGAAAACATCGTGATGAAACCAATAGCATGGTGGTAGGGCTTTTTCTAAGTCCGTCTGGCTAGCTACCATCCTCAAGTTGAAAATCTGTCGTCTAGCACCTGTTGGTGTGTTCCGGCAGCTACACTTCAGACCCACTCTCCCTCTAGGTTAAGCATGACTTACCATCTTAGACCACATCATCATTTAACATCAGATGAGATTGTGGTCAAACGCTTACCTATAAAGTACAAAAAATTTTTTTTATCACGAATACTCACAATAAATTGTCATACACCACCATATATACTTTAAATACACACAGATATACACATGTCTAAATGGACATAAATATGTATGCATATATTTTTGTATCTCCAATGCTATAAAAAACGTATTGTAGATTCATATATATTTGAATAACTACTTTATAATAGTTATCAACCAACCAACCTACTTCATGGTGTCACTTTTAGTAGTCGGTGTGCGCGCGCATCGTAAATCTTCTTTCTCATAATTTTTCCCAAACGCGCCAAAAGAAGTATAACTTCAACAACTGCTTTGCTTATAACATTTATTTTTGTTATACGTAGTCTCTTCTAAAAATCTATATTAAACAAAGATACCCTGATAACTTTCATTTAGAAAAGGATCAAATATCTGAAAAGTATAACTAAAAATAACTGATCGAATTGATAACTTCAACTCGATTAGTTGTTTTTGCGTTATGCGCGCATAACCACAGATCTAATTGGAAATACGAAATGTTTTTAATTCAATATACATTGGCGTGTAGTATACGACATCTTTAAAATGGTTTGTCAAGTAATTTAAATATAGATGTTATGTAAAAAGGAATGCGTACACGTTGCCAGGAGGTATAAGAAGGTGACATAGTGGTAGAAGGTGAAAATATTAAGCAAAACTTATATACTATAATAATTTAATTTAAAACAAAAACATGTAACTGTTGTAAAATTAAATATAACTTTATTTATATAGATGTTTTGAACATGACATTCGTTTTTTTTATATATTACAGTAGTAAAATGGTTCACCTAGTGATTACAACACTGTCGGAAACTTTTCACATATGCGCTCATAACTAATGAAATAAAGCTATAAATTCAAACGTAGCATTAAAATATTTTCTAAATAAATGTTACCAACCACTCGTGAGACATATTAATTATTTAAAAAAAAAAAAAAAATTGCACGGAATTTAAAAGAGAATTTTTGTTGCAAGCGAAAAGTGTTTCGCGTAATTCGCGCGGGGATGATGTCATGTGAGAAATGCGATTTCAAGCTGTACACGTTATAACGTGAATTTTGTTAATTTCCTACGTACTTATATTAGGGTGGCCATGTTTTTTGGAGCGTAAATCGAGACATTTTGGAGTAGTTTTGTTTATTAATTTGCCGACCGTTTCATGGGAACTACGTCTTTATCTAAATTAATTATGGGCCGTGTTTTGTTTAATTATAATTTTGTCAATAACTTTTTATTCCCTATAATTTTATAAGGATTTCAAATTACATGTGATAAATTGTGTCCTCCTGTTTAACTCCTATGGACAAAACAGAATAATACGTAGCTTATTTATTAATGCTATGAAAATCTCGATAAAATTGACCTAATCCACGAAGTACAACTGTCGGAACTCTGTCAGCCTTTCTACTTGAATATAGTAGCAATCTAGGTGAGTGTAGAAAAATCCCTATTGTGATTTCGTTATGACTTCACTAGTCCAGTGGTCAAAAGTCGATCGTAATAAATCATCATCATCATCATCATCTTATCCTTATCTCACCTAAGTAGGGTCGTCATAACATGTTTTCTTTTCCACGCTATATATCACTCTTATATTGCTATATAGTGTAATATTCAACGTTGATTCAATATTTGCTGGAACCTCACATTGATGATTTTTACGCTATCATTCTTAAAAAATCAAACCTGCCGATGAATCGATTATGTAGCAGTTCTAATAATATGCTGAGAATGTTGTCGGGCAGATTTTTATAGTTTGTTTCCTCGCAACTAGACGGTATTGTTAAAATGTATGGGCGTCTACACAAGTTAATGATTTTGCTTGTGTGAGTGTATATTATAAATGTATTAGTAAAACATGCTGTGTATCATTACTGACATAGATTACGTTTACTTACAAAATTTGTTGTAATGTCCGAGTTAAATAAATTATTATTATTGTTATTAAGATTTATTTTCAAAGAATGTATAGATGTTATAGATTAGTAGACGTAACGAGCGTGAAGTATGACGAATATAGTTTAGGGTGTCGACTCGTCGATGATAAGAGAAAAAATTGTTTTGAAACCTTTTCATTGTTTAAAGTTCATTTATATCTACTAAAGAAAAATACAACTAAGAATTACGATTAAAAACAGATTACAAAAAAGTACTGTAAGGTATTATCAATAATCTAAATCGTATCGTATCGATATGTATATCAATAACATCTTATAATACTTACTAACGTTGTATATACGATTGTGAGTTTGTTCCTTAAGACGAATCGGTCAAACCTACATTAACGCGAGAAAAGTCGCAAGATAAATGTATAGAACAAAATGTTAGGGAGACAATTATTAAAGAAAAATTCAAATACATGTCCCAGAGTGTCGGGATATATGGTTATCTTACTTTATATGCATTTAGCACATACTAGTGCAATTTGTGAATTCGTATGTTGAAATTGCTTTTTTAATTCGTTCCTTAGTTTTTATGGATAATTAATATTGTCATATATTTGTATACAGAGTGGATATATAACATTAATGTACTTGTAATGTACTGGGGTTGATTTTTTTATATTTATTGAGTACTTTTCCGATATAAGCCTACGTAAGTGACTTTCGCAGCCAAACTATGTTTTTTAAATCATATGGTATTGGTCATTCATTGATCACAATCTCACCAAATGTTCAATACTTCTGCTTTTCTAATATAATACCATACTTTATAAGCTTCTTTGCCTTATTTGAGCTTTATAGACTTAAAATGCTAGTAGCAAATGCTACATTAACATTTAATATTAAAGCTTACAACCTACTTAAATAATAAAAAAGTATTACCGTTTAACATAGAGTAGTGTCCAAGTTTCATTTGTTGGATTTTTTTTTACATATAAATTGTGTAAAAAGTACGTCAAGTAATCACATTTAATAATATATTAGTATTAAATGCTGTCGTCGTAAATATTGGCAAAGTCGTTGGGATATAGAATATAACTTAAATCCGTGTATTTTGCGAAATGGACCCACCGGACATGTAACGCGCTTCAATCACAGAGCACACTCGCAGAGGCTGTATTTACCTAGTACATAGCGCGCTTGTCCATTACACCATACCGATGCGTTATCAGTTTATTTTATTTTTTATGCCTTATCAAAGATCTTTGTTGACAAAACATTAAATGTGACAAAGTGACGACACTGTGTTTAATGGCCGATACAGCAAGTAATTTAAAAAGGATTAAGTAATTTATCTGGTTCATTACTGTAATTTTGGTTTGCATAAATGAACGCAATATTATAAGCAAGAAGAGACACATCGGTCGTAACACAGTTCTGAAGTCTTGCAGCGGAGCAAATACAAGATTTTTTTTATAGTTACTGTCAAGATGAAGGTCACCGTGAAACTATAACTCCGAAGCCCAGTTCATGTACTTTTCTTATGGAAGAGAGAGTAGGGATTCAATTGCTTTGAGCATAGTTCTTGCCAATATGGTGGTTACCATGTAACTATAAATCTAAATTTCAGCGCAAGTATTTCTGCTATAGAACGGAGAGAAGTGAATGGAGAGATTCCAATGTAGACTTTCTCAAAACACTAACCGTAATACAGATGGTAGAAATCGCTTAGAGGAGCAATATCTCTCCACAGTTGTAGCAGTCCAATGTACCTATTAACGTCTTTATCATCCGCAAATTATTTATTTTAGCTGCATAAAGACATTGAACTAGCTAATACGCGACTTCATCTGCGTTATCCTGCACATAGGCAGGACGCCGTTTGCCCAACTCTTTCACGGTAAGAATAGTACATCGTTAAACGTGCAATACTTCTATAAATCATAATATATTAATTTTGTAATAATTTTGTATTAAATGAAGATGTCGTAATATATTTAGTACTAAATATCTAAGAACTGAAACTAAAAAATTATAAAAATATATCCAGTAGTTTTTACGTAATGTGCTTACAATGGTATACTTCTATCATTTTATATATAGATAGCAGAACCATTGTCGATCTAATCGTCAAAATATTTCGAACATGGGTATTAGACCCTCAAAACGTACATAGTATGCGGTGTTCTATATCGATAATCGTTTGTTATTTCAAAACTGACAATTACAGTGGACATGCACGGTTTCCGTACAGTGCCGAGTCAACATAATGGATGAGCATTGCATTTGGCGAGCGCCCAAATTTACTGCTACACTCTGTATATAAACTAAGCGTATATATGAATGCACTGCGTTCGCAGTTAGTAACATAGTGTTCTAATTCACAAACAAATCAATATGTTGACCTGGATGTTTCAGTTCATTAAATATTCTTTTGTTAACATATCTATTCTTGTATAAGCTTTGATTTCAAAGAGTAGTGAAACATTTCGCAACTGTGAAACATTAAAATTGTTTGTAATCAATAAATAAAAGTATTAAAACTATATGTTCTGTATTTTTATTTCTTATATGTTAGCACAAATCATTTTTTGTTTTTTTTTTTTTAATATTACTATAACGTGAAATGGAATGTATCTATTCACTTATCTTCGTGAACGCATTTTATCTGAACACAAGTGCTGCCCTCTAAGGAACAACGAGAGTACGTTTTTGAATCTCCCAACGTCTTAACCGCTCTGAGCGTAACTGCATTAAAAACAATTGTAAAATCAGTAATACCACCTTAAAACCTGTACAAAACCTAGTGCCGGTGTGGACTAGTGCCTTATTAACAAGATCAGCGACCTAGGCCACAAACACTGCCGGGGTACCCCGAAGAAGCGGATTTCCGTGTAACGGTGAGTGGTGGATACGTATCCTCGTAATTTCATTTCCTATACAGTATAAATGTATATTATAAAAGGTATGTTACACGTATAATATCGAGACAACTTAAGGATAAATAAATAGCAATTTTAGATTCGTATAATAATAATATTTCAACGTTGTTTTGTATTAAGCTCTTGACTATATTAATCGCAAGCCCAAGCCTACAGCTATCTTCAGAGCGGTCAGAAAGACTGACAAGGACTGCAGATGTAATAATGTAGTACAAGGTATGGTGACATAGATGGCGTTTAAAACAAATAACATATAAGTATGTACACATTAACGGTCTTATTACAAAAACAGAAATGAACACGCGTTTAAGACGAGTTTTACTAAACAGTGTGTAAGCGGTGCTTAGCTAAATATGTGGTTTTTGTTTTTTATGCAAGCAACTCTGAATGTCTTTTGTCGGCAAACAGAAATCAAATAAATCACAACAATAAAATGAGAACTGTGAACTTAGACAAGTATTATATAATGTTTAAATTTAAATAGTGTCTATATTTAAACAAAGATAAGACACTCTTTTCTGATCAAACTTTTTTGAAACAAGTGTTCGACGCGTATTTAACTTTTTTGTAATAATGCGATAAGTCTCCAACCGTGACA
This sequence comes from Antheraea assamensis, assembly GCA_035772565.1. Classification (NCBI taxonomy): domain Eukaryota; kingdom Metazoa; phylum Arthropoda; class Insecta; order Lepidoptera; family Saturniidae; genus Antheraea; species Antheraea assamensis. The sequence continues at coordinate 1,077,299 of JAQQSE010000023.1, read as the reverse complement.
TGATCTCATAGCAAAAAATACCTAAAATGTAAGTATATATTTTTTTAATAATTAGTGCCCGAATGAAAAAAACAATATAACTCTTTTAGTCATTTAAATGAATGAGTTGTTCTGCTGATTATTAGTTAGCAAATAATTTTCATCTTTCTTTTGTTTTCAGTTTAAAACTTTTTGACAGTTCTGAATATACTAAATTCATAACACAAATTTAGGTATGAATATAAATTATGTTACATGTACAACATCGAAAAAGCTTAAGAAAATATGAATACCAAGTTTTGATTATTGCAATAATATTTTAAATTGGTTTAGTTTTTACTCTTACCTATATAAAAGACAAACCAATACTTACACCTATAATCAGAGCGACCAACAAGATTGACGGAGACTGCACTTAAATTGTATTGTATTATGAAACCCATCTCACTTCCACAATTAAGATAAATCTATCTGCATCTCATGTGTTTATTTACTTTTACAACAACAATAGTTACATAATATGTATTCGTAATTATGGAGCTGATCTTATTGTTGTCGAATTAAATAATGAAATAGTTTATATTTAAGTGGACGTTTAGTTAAGGCGCGTTGAAAAAAGCTTTGTGCGTATAGAGAATTAGATGCCTTAGCTATTTTAAAAATACTGGAAGAATCTACATAATTTTAATATACTGTTGCGTTGTTTACTTCCGTTGCTGTCTTGTGTTTCAAAAGGTCTTGTTGGCAATATATGACACACGAGTCGCACCAACGAAATCTTCAAGAAAAACCATTTATTAATGATTGGTTTCAGGACTGCGAACTAGTTAAACTTCTAGATAGATTGCTTACATGTTTTCTACTGGTAAAAAAATACCTTACTGCTTGAGCAATTGTTTCGAAGTAGAATATTTCCAACATTCACTCCCCACGGTGTCCCTAAAGGAATATACAGTCGAAAAATCTCTGTCACTGAAAATCCGCGCATCAAGTAAATATAAAATATTACAACGAATTCTCAGACAGAATTTTCATCCACTAATAGCGCGAGGTCCCAGAAGCGACATGAGTTATTTTAGTTATGCTTTTATCTGAGTAAATTAATGAGGGAATGGTTTCGTAAATAATTTTTATACTAACAGATAGCATAAATGACATACGGAATAACCGAGTTAAGAGATAGTCTCACCAACATAGTAGAATAATTGATAGTAGCCAAGCTGCAGACGCTATTACATCAGTGTAGGGTCGCATTTCCTGCGGTATTCTGTCGGTTACACTTTGGGGAATGTGCACAAGATCTGCACCAGCTAGTTCCGCCGTCTCCATTTCATCTGAGGGCTATCAAACGCCGTACAGGGCTACATTCATTCGTAGTCGATTTGCCATTTATCCCACGACGTTCTTTGCATCTTCATTTATCACGAGTACGGCAAAGAAATGGAACGCTCTATCTGCGTCTGTTTTTCCCAAAATATATAATAATATGTAAATCTATAATATAACGGTCTTCAAAAGAAGAGTGAATGAGTTTTTACTGAGTGAACGCGCTATATCTTAGGCCTCGTCCTCACTTTCTATCAGGTAACTGTGGTCAAGTTTCGATCAATGTAGTGTATAATAAAAGAGTACAGTAGGTACCGTTAGTAGAGTACAGGCAGGTAAAATAAAACTTAATTAAACCTCAGTATATTATACACTAATACAGCTTTATTCACAGTAAAATATTGGAGAAAACCAAAAAAAATTGACGTTTATCATAACATATTATGATTAAAAAAAAACTCATTTTTATGCACAAATGTAACACCAAGCAAGGACATAATAAACTAACAATTGTTTTTTTTATACATTAGCAGCGTGGCAAGATACTCACAAGCCCTTATCGTATAAGCTGGCATTATAATGACCCATATAATTAAAGTGGTCAAATCACACGACGCCGTGTGACGTAAAGAAAAAGCGTTATACTCCTTAAATGCTACTTTTTCTCTCTCTCTCTGTCCGTCTCTATACATTTTAGACGAGTGTGTGTATGCGCTAGAGTATTAAAATTCGAGAAATTCGATAAGATATTTTTTTAATATATATATATATATATGTATGTATGTCGACATAAAGTCAGATTCATGTCCAAATCAATCGTATCTGGAATGCTAGCGCCATCAGGCGGAGCTTGATGGAGTTAGTAATGCTCGCTATCGAGTCGGCAGTGTCGAGAAGATTCATTCCTTCGTTGGCGGTCGGTGCGTGCGGTCCTCACCAAAACTATTGCGTGTTCTAAGAGACTTACTCCATTAATTATACGTACTACTTACATATTGCTTGTAATATAATCGTTTACATAATTGATATCGAATCTGTGGTACGAATCGAATTCGTTCTATCCAACTGCGCACCGACGCCATTAACATAATTTATAGTTCACTATATTTAATTATTAATAGATGAATATTATTCCAAAAGAGTTAAATTAAAATTTTTGATGAGTTTAAATCGAAAAGTTACTTTATGTTAAAGAACTATATTCTTGATGGGCGTTCTCTGAATTATCTTTTTCCATAATTTCTAATTGTCTACATAGTATAGTATAGAATAATGTAGTACTAGTCTTAAAATAATGATTATTCTAAGATTACTAGTATAGGATAAATAGTACCAGTTTTCGATTTAAATCCCAACACCAACAAGTACTCAAATTTGGTAATAAATCACATATTATATAACACCACAGTATTATTAATACAGATAAAAAGGAAGAAATTGGAAATGTCTAAAAATAAAAATTGCCAAGAGCATACAACTTTTTGTTTATGTTACGAAGTGAACAGACAGTCCATAGGTATGTATACCCGAACTCAATAGGCCAATTATAATAGCGTGCATTGTTGCTTTGAGATGGATGCAGGCCTATTAATATTGATTCTGCAATTAATCCTTGCGCAGACACTATTTAATCTGGTTATAACCCTCTTCAACTAATAGCCGTGTTTGTGTACTGTCTATAAAACATTCATGAGGGCTTTTATCAACCCAATATACTAACAAAATCGTACTAATATATGTATATTATAGGACCAATCATTAAATATATCTTCGCATTTGCCAATTTCCAAAGGGAATTATTAATGAATTGTGTTTATATACGTATATATTCGGTGAACTTTGAAACGATAATTGATTCAACCATACATGTAAATCATTTCTCTAGTTAGATTCCATTAGTTAATATACACGTATCTAATGTTTAATTAGGAAATTAATATTATCAATGTATAATTAAAATTGAACTAGTACGTATCACTCTATTATTACGCCTGTAGGCAAAGGAAATGCCTTTTGCGTTGGATAAAAAAATTGCACTGATAAAGATAACATTGAAACAGATAACATTCTAATTACATGGAGGGCAGTCCGGTGAAATGGTAGAGGTATTGCCAGGTCAACAGTGTAGACAGTTCGAAAAGAAAAAAAAATGACATGGTCACACTTACATTATGTAATGTTGTGATATATAACAGTATTCGGACGTTCAAGACGGAGGGTGGAAATATCTGGAAAGCTGACGTCATTACTTTAGAGATTCGACAAGATTTGACATGTGCTATTTTAAAACCCTGCTGTTTGCTTACAATAGCCGCAGCGATATCATCTCAATATGAATGTTCATGTTTACCACGCTTCTATGACTCATCTACTGTTTATTTGTTTATAACAACGAGTTTTGTTACAGAGTGGAATTATACTATTGTTTTTGAAACGTTTTTATTAACACTATTTCTTGTACTAGAACGACTATATTTCTTTTCAAATGAAGAAATGTGAGGCGAAGAAATCGGTTTTCTTTATCGAAACTTAAAACCCTAAAACATGAAACATGAGAGTATTTTTTTATAGCAAATCGCGTTCATCACATAACCTCGGTTTAAGGGTGTTTATATGATGATGGTGATGATAATGAGGATCTTGTTGGGATTGCCTGGCGTTTCTAGTGCGTGGGGTATGTTCGCTGAAGCCAGAGTTGATGACTTTCATGTCAACATGCGTCAACCTCGATGTTGAGGTGACTAAGATCCTAAAACAAATTATTATATGTATGTGCATGCTTCGATAATTAGGTCTTCGTTACGAGGGGGTTGACGTGTCACTCTGAGACGTACGGACACGGCATAAAATAAAAATATATTTTTTTGTTTTTAATTATATTTTCTAATCATTTGCCTTCAAAGTTATGATTCTAGTAATATATTCAGGCATAAATAGGGTGGGGGTAGGCAAATATTATATTAGACATTTATATAAGCCAAAAATTGGTGATGATCGGTCACTTGTCCGGATCCCGCTCGCACACTCGGACTCATTTGTAAATCCTTTCTGCACGGCGGCACGAAACACTGTTCTGTGCTTTTGTATGTGGATTTTTAGAAAACTGGTACTCTAAACTATTGACAACGGTGGCAGAAAAGACTTATCAGGTAAGTGATCCTTTACCCCGTTTGTAAAGAAATACTTTCGGCATATATTTTAAAGGGATATTTTTTACCTTCAGCCAATCTAATCTATACATTCCACTTTCATAGATTAGGTACCCCGGCCTGCGTGGATATGGTGGTTGTCTCCCCACAATATTTATGATTGTTTCTTGCATCGCATTTGATGTTACACTACGTTTTTATGTCGTAAAAACGTTACGTCACTCAAACAAAAAAATCTCTCAAATGCATACTGTTTGTACCGTCAGATACGAAATCATCTCAAATAAAATATTATAAAAAAAAATAATTCTAGAAAATGAAGCATACAACATAAAAAATTTCACACTACGTGTGTTAAGACACCGTCACAGCTTAAGAAACCTTCAACTCTGAAAGTTGTTTCTTTAATAAACTTTTTTGCTTTTGTTTGCTTACTGTTTGAAATAAATCATCTCTCATTAAAATTTCCGTTTTACACTAATTATAAATAAATAGGTACTTCACAAAGGTGACTAACCTGTAATGGTTTGATTTAACGAACAAGGATTACAATTTTTTTTTAATAGTTAAAGTTCAACAACATTAAAAGTAGTTTAGAAAGTTAATTGTTAAATGAGCCGTTCCATTTCGACATGAGCCAAGTCAATTGTTGTCGTCCTTGAGATTTAAAGATTTTTTTTATACATGAAAAACTAAAAATCTTATGTAAGGCAAAATTTGTACTTAGTTTACATTGTATAAAAACTCAAAATCTTAAAAAAGTTAGAGTTCTCATTTAAACGATTAAAATGGGAATTGGTTAATTTTGAAATGTAACGAACCCAAATGTAACGACTCAAATATAGGTAGTATTAAATATTCAAAATAATGAAAAGAAATAATTTTAATTTTTCTACAGGCAGTACATAAGTAAACATGCAGAATCCCTCTGCCCTAGATTCGAGCTGCGCCCGCCGCATGTCTCCCTGTTTGTACACCAGTGCAAATAGTACCAGATCTCTATGTGTGTAGATTGATGGAGCTCGAGTAGAAACACGGGACGAATACTGTATTTATACAGCTTTAGACAGCTTAAACGTAAAAGCTTTTGTCATCTTTATTACTTTTTGAAGGTATGTGTGTTGTATAAATTTTTTGTTTTGTACACATACTATATGATGTTTTTTTTTCTCTCTTTAAACAGAAATATTATATTCTCTGTCTCATTTTGGCATACGAGTCACGGGGGAAAATAATGTTGAATTGTTTTTTTCCGCCTTATTATTCATTCTATATACTCGTATATAAAAAAATTGGAATATTCAAATGTGCGGGGATATTTTCGAAAATACTCGAATGATTTGGAAGAAACTTTCACCAGTATACAAAGAAATATTCAAAAGTATTATTAAGAGCAACGGTTCTCAACCACCATGTTGTGACACATTGGTGTGTTGCAAGCACCTGTCAAGTGTGTCGCTAGATTTACATACAAGGTTGTCGCGAATTTGTAAACAACCTGTTAGTGAGTAATTGTTTAACAAAAATTGAGAACCGCTGATCTAGAATAACATATTGCATTTGTCTATAGTGGATGTGAGTAATAATGATAAAATTTAGAAAAGATGAAATAAATTCCATAAAAAGGTTACAAAGTCGCATTGAAAAAAAAAATATATTGAACAGTAATATAAAATATATTCGTAAATATGTTTTTTTTAAGCTGGCCCCGGTACTAAATTAGTATGTAGTTTCCAACAGTAAAACCAACTCAAAACATTGTTTCTTTAAAAAAAAAACTATGGTTAATATAGGCTATTTTATTGTTATAAATTATATACTGTAACTAAGGCATATAAAGTCACGGATAATCATAAAGGTAATATATTACGGAACACGCCCGTCTTCGTCCGCGTTAAATTTTAATACAACATGGTCGACTCAGAGTAAAATAATATGGCGAGCGCTTATGACGCTAGGCCGCGCTTGGCAACAAGCTCAAGAGTGGCTTGGACGCAACAACGCGAAGCAATCTAAGCTAACCTAGCTAAGTTAATCATACATATACGAATTAAGTGAAGCACACAGGTGCACCAGCATGTGTGCCTCACGTACTCCTCAAACAGCAACGTTTTCTCATTAAATATGAGTAGTATCGTTTGTGACAGTCCGGGTGTTCGTGATTTCAGTCCCCCTAAACGGCTTAGCCTTTATTATGTTACGGAGTCATCTGGATGTTCTTGATTGAACCCAAAAGATAGTTTGATAATTAAGATATATTTATTTTTTTAATTTCCGATATATTTTTTTCCATTTACTATTTTAAATTTATGATTTATTAAGGTATGTTAGCAGTACAATATCTACCTATCAGCTTCACTAGTAAAAATAAATGTATGTCCCTGTATTGCTTAATATAAGCTCCAATTTCTTTATTCAAACAAAACCATATTAAAAGCGTTCAATAACAAAGCGAAATCGATGTTTATATATTAATAATATGTTTCCTTATAACCGTTAGGCAATTATATGTGCTATTGACATTAACTGAGTCATAAATACCAATTAAGAAGTAGTTCAAAGTGCTGTTGATAACATATTTGATATTTTGTTATGTATATTTTAAGTCCATGATGACATTCTAACCGCATGAGTAAAAAAAGACCCGACGTTAGTAAACATCCTTTTTTTTTCGAACTGACTACACTGTTGACCTGGCAAGGCCTGTACAGTTTCACCGCACTTCTAAGGGGAGCGCTTAAGGCGCTCACTCTATTTTATATAGGCAACCAGCACAAGGGTGCACGGCGTGCATCGGCTTGGACTATCGAACTAGTAATATTCCATTACTACGCTCTTCCTTAATTAATCTTTTACTTTACTGTCGTTTGATTCCACCAAATATTGCCAATAAATGAAGGAAATATTTGCGGGGAAATGCAAGTTTACAGGTTGAGGAAGAGACGGATGAAACGTATACATTTGGTATACTTAATTATTTCGTGCACATTCTCAGGTAGCTCTCACCAACAGTGAGACAACAAAATGTTTCCAATAAAACAATTCACATATAAATTACCCAATTACAAAAGTCATGTATTAATTAACAAACTACTTTGTCTAAAAGGAAATACGTTTAATTAATCCGAACAAAACATATCCATAAGCAATAAATAGTCATGCATTTTATAGAATTCATTCATTCGCAAAACGGACGATACGCGTATTGTAACCATGAATTTTATACTTGTTCTGTTCTTAACTGTAGCGAGTTGTGCTATATTACCGAGTTATGGAAAGGCATATGTAACTTTATCAAAAGGTCCCGAATTTAACAATAGAAATAAAAGAGATATCGGCATACATAAAAATAATGATGACAAATACGCAGTCAATTTTAACAAAGACCTCATTAATGACAGTGACAAGAAATTATCTGTGTTTGGAATGTTGGAAGGATTGGATCGTAACAGCTATGATTCAATCAGAACTGGATTCGATTTTAAAAACTCGTAAGTGATAACATTATATAATATCCACAACTTCATTTGTAACTTTAACCTTGTCTATTCGTTCTGGTAAACGTATTGATTTTGTCGTTGGATTTGATAAAGTTTCCGATATAAAAACAATTGAGTCATCAGATTTATTATGACTTACCAGTATATGATTTATATCATTGTGACCTTTGAACTCCGAGTTAATAGTATAGTAGAATTTGCTAGTAATATTTATTGCGTATCAAAAGTGCTCAATATGTCTCTTATAAGGAAAAATATACTTCTTTTCAAATGTATCTTGCTGTTACTATCTACTCGCTTATCGCAAAATATACTATAAGTTATATTAATACTTTTCGCATCAAATACTGATCCACGGAAACTCATAAGATGATTTTATTTTTTCTACCAATCAATCTAATCTGCTACATATGTATACTGGACATATCTCCGTCCTTATGCCACTTTTGCAATGTTATGCTGCCCAGTGATTTATTGCTTCTCTAGCCGACTCGTGTAATAATCGATCTGGTAATATATTCACTTAGTTTATTCTAGATACTTTTTAATTTGTCTCGTTTCGGAATCAGTTAATGTTTATCCTGTAGCTGAGAGGCTTTCAAACCCACATGAAAGTTAGTTGTTAGTTGTAACAATGTATTGTCAACCTTTCAATTGTGACCATTGTTTTGGACTGCTATTATAAAAAAAAACAACTGCCTTTATTTATCGCGCTTTTTTTTCGATCTGCCATACACTGTTGGCTTATGGCACTCACCCGATTTGTTTAGGCGATTAGGGCAAGGGCACTCGGTGCGTCTCGGCTTGAACTGTCGCTGGGTTTTTCGATCTGGTTTTATTTATCACGCATCTTTTCTTACCTAATACATTACCAAGCTCATTATAAATTAGAAATACTTTAACTAATGTAATAATGACAATGGATTTATGATACTCAATGTAACAAATTAAATTGTAGTCATTAGTTGCGAATTACATATTATAACTTCTATGTTTTACTAACAATAGATTTTGTTAACGAGTAAAAAGAAATTTACAGACAAGTAAATATTTTTTTTTAAATTATTTCAGGAATGGGGATAGTCTAGATCTATCAGCAATAACTAATAAACAAGAAAATAAAATATCAGGTGAAGGCGAACTGAATGTTTTCAAGACAGACAAGCAAAGCTTGCTCGCTAAAATATTCGGGGAAAAGGATATTCTTGAGAAAGATTCACTTCATAAATTCGGTGGTACTTTGGACTATATTAACAAGTTAGTATTTATATTATCAATTAAATGAAAGAGTGGAACTGAACCGTGTAGCGCAGGCCATAATTTCAAGCCTTATTGTATAAAATACGATAAACAATCAATTGTTATGATCCTTTTTACTAGATAATTAACTGTAAGTACTTAGAGAAACTGTAGGTACTTTTTGTAGGTGGTAGAGCTACGCTGAAGCTATTACTGGTTTCAGCATGAATGGGTCGGCTCGCCCGGGGTAGTACCACCCTCTCACAGAAAACCGACGTGAAGTAACAGTGGTTGCACTGTTGCGTTTCGTTTGGCCAGTGAGAGCGCCGGAGGCCCACATATTTAAAAGGCCGGCAACACACTTGCAACTCCCCTGGTGTTGCTAGTGTCTATGGACGGCGGTGATCACATACCATCACAGTTGATCCACTTGTTCGTTTGCCCCCTATAATATAAAAAAAAAGAAATGCTCTTAGTGGTACAGCACTAAAACTTGTTAAGGAGTACATTTAAATAGGATTTAAAGGTCGTGGAGTTAAATAACTGTAAAAAACATGCATATATCCATTGCTAGATGGTAGGGCTTTTTCTTAATTCTAAAACCCGCGTAGCTAACTACCGCTCTCAAGTTGGATTTGTTGCTAAGCACATATGTGTGCGGCCCCGTAACTTCATTTGAGAGCTAGCCCCTTTACGTTTAGTGTGCTTACCATCATGGATCATATCGCCATTTAAGGTAAGATTGTAGGCAAACGCTTTTAAGCCTATAATGTAGAAAAATAGATTTAACAATGAAAAGTTACGAGTATTTTTCATTATAATTCGGTACTTTACCTAATGGTAAACGTAATACCAATTCGAGACAGTCAGTTGGGTCTGTCATATCGGCCAGCTTAAATATCTTATATTTAAATGTTCCGATGCTGTGTGTTGGAAGGGTACACATTCGCCAAGAGGTAGTTTGTTCATTTATTTGGGTTACCAACAGAGTCAACATCAATACATTGTTATTCGAGTAAAGTATATAGTTCACTGTTTTTGCTAGATACTCGTATGACCCTATTTGCAGGCAACGACGGCATGCATATTCAATATTATAATTCTATATCATGATATCAGTAATTAAAACTTTAAAATAATTATAAACGAATGCTTAAAATATCGAGAAATCATATAATTTGAAATTATTACAATTTATTGACAAAAGTAAAAAAAGTGCATATGGTGAATGGCGAATTATTTCCTTTTTTTTAATTATCAAGAGCATATGATTGCTTAATGGTCGTAATGGTTTCGAAGACAATAACACATTACTTGTTGTGCTTTTAGCTGCAAAGTTATAATGTCTCATTAATCTATTTCAGTTCCACAGCTTCTTAGTACGGCGAAGAAATGACATATAGAATTCCTTATACTCAGCTGAGTGTCTGTGCTCTTCGTTATTTTTCAAAAGTGCCAATAATGGCATTTTATCAATAGTAACTCCTTCACAACTGCTCTCGAGTGTCACGTAAACACATCAATTAATAAATTATTTGTTTTAATATATAAAAATCTGTTATACAAATTAAGGCTTTTCTAATTAAGCTATATTAACTTATAACTGATTAAGACTGTAATATAGTAATCAAAGTAATTGCCAGTCTCTATGGTAATGTGGTTCGAATAATTTATTTTCCAGAAATGGTAACAGCTTAAGCCTCACAGGATTAAATACAAATGAAGGCAACAAGTATTCAGCTTTGGGCCACTTGAATTTGCTTAATACTGGCAAACAGAGTTTGGACGTCGGAGCTTATGGAGAGAAAATATCGAACGCCATAGGCGAACATAACAAATTTGGAGGCAGTTTGGACTATATTAATAAGTAAGCTATTTTCTATTATTATTATTATTATTATAAAAAGGGTAACGTTTAGATATTTGTAGGAGTTAGTTAGAATTACTGATTCAGTTCTAAAAATCATTTCACATACAAAAAGTTGCGTTGTTATTAAATTATATGGTCTATATATTGTAGGTATTACATGTTGATCAAATAGTTTCAAATAGATGAAGGTAATAAATATACTACAATAATATTATTCTACGCTAAAAGGTCTACAAAATAGCCTAGGGCAGTATACTTGTAGAAATCTCCATAGGGCAGGTAAAATCAAAACTCTGTAACAGAAATCTCTGGAACTATTAGTTTAAGCCTTTTTAATTGTATCCAAAGTAGTACTCGCATAGTTTATTTATATTTATTTTATAATGTTATCGTAACTCTTTTAGAAATTAGTATTTTGACTAACAGTCCTAAAAGTTGTTTCAATGCGTGCTTAGACTGATACACACGTGACATTAGCGAAACATTACACTGTACATTCTATTAAAAAAATGAGGTTCCATGTTATATAAATTTAATGATGAATGAATGAGTAACTCCAATAAGTAATGAAGAAGCTAATAGCTTAACGTGGAAAGAAAGAATTGCCACTATAATTCCATCTTCTTAAAACAATTCTGTTTCCTAAGATTATACGCAAAACCATGATCGTATTACTTACGCGATCTTCAAAAGCGATTTAAGGTTCTAATTCAAAATCTCTTTTATTACAGGAATGGTCATAATCTATTTCTCACTGCGAAACAAGACTCTGATTTGGGCAAAGAGTTAGCAGCTAAAGGAAAATACACGATTATCGATAATCCAAACTACAGTTTCGACGCTCAGGGATATTGGAACAATAACATCCCAAAATTAACTCTCCGATAGAAAGTTACGGAGCTAGTTTAAACTACTTGAATGGGTAAGAAGATTACGTTTAAAATGTTTGCGTTATCAATAGATCATAATCTCTAATTAGTTTTAACATTTAGGAATTAATTCGGTCACTTTGACACTTAACACGATTGCTATAAATCGTTAACCTACATAAAGTATTCTTTACTGTTATTATCATTAGTAAGTAAGTAATATCCTTTGACTCGTAAATATAAGCTTCTTTAGTAGAAGACTTCTCTCTATTTTATGTTTTACTAGCGGCCCGTACCGGCTTCGCACGGGTATAAAATATATAGCCTATGTCATTCACTGAAAAAATGATTAAAATCGATCCAGTAGTTTTGATTTATTATTCATTACTGCCCGTGGCCCGCACGCGTTCAATTTGGAATAACCTCAAAAATAACATTATTTCTCCACTATTCAATTTATGTTATTATACATATAAACCTTCCTCTACAATCACTCTATCTATTAAAAAAACCACATCAAAATCCGTTGGGTCGTTTTAAAGATTAAGCATACATAGGGATATAGGGACAGAGAAAGCGACTTCTTTTATACTATGTAGTGATTTCTTTTCCACAGTAGCTTATGTACTAAAGGGTTTATGTAGCATTTTATTTGCTACACCATGTTGCGCCTAAGCATTTAGAGTAAATTAAAGGATAACATGATATGAAAATGTTATACGTCGGTTGGAAAGTTTGATATTTGTCTGAGACGATTTTTCTTAATAAGTTCCTGTGGTAACGTCCTCGCGAAACGTGTGTGTAAAAATACTATACCGATCTTTAATTTTGGAGATAGCTGTGACAGAGCTCTACATTCTTTTCTATCTTTTGTATCAGCCTTTCGAAGGATAATATAATATTTCAGTACTTCATACTTCACTGATTCACATTGATGTAGGTGAGTTCTGTAAGGCAAATTAACACATATCAAGTAAATAACTTGTAGACATTGGAATGATTTACTGATGGTCTCAACTTTTTAGGTTTTTAAAGGCCTTTAACGTTGTACGAAAATTTATAGGTAAAAAAATGGAACTGTTTCTTTTTAGCAATGGAGATAAAGCGACTTTGCTAGCTAAACACACATCCGATTTTGGCAATGAGTTAGCAGTAAATGGAAAATACAACATCTTTCACAATAATAATCATAATTTAGATTTGACCGGAAAATTAGCAAGAGTGATTCCCGTCTGATTCTAAAATCGGTGGTTATAACGATTACTCTGCAAATCTGAATTATCTGTACAAGTAAGTCGACTCTAATTTTGTTTACCTATAGTAATGAATTAGGAAACAAGCATTTAGTCTATTTCCTTTGAGATGGTTACTGTTGCTTATATTCATTTCAAATTAGAATGCAATCCTAATTGAGACAATTACTGACTTATTTCCTTACGATATTATTGAGATCAGAACACGACTAGCGGCTGCTGTGAACACAGTTGTGAGAGATTACTTCAATATTTTCAACCTTTCCAAGATTTTACTATTCCTATCGCTTGTAAGTACCCTACTTTACCGATGCACACGATATATTGACGATGTTAAAAGCTGAATGTACATTTCTTTGGGTAAATAAAGAACCTTGTATGAGGAAATCACAGTGAGTGAACCACAAACTATTGGGAGTACATACGTAGACATAACTATGTGTTCCCTCGTTGAACCAAAATAGTGTTCTAATTAAATTCTTCACAATGCTTGACCTAAAATTCTAAATCTCAATCATCCGTATGACATTATCAATTGAAATAATAATATTTTTTCATTGTTTTACAGGGACAAGCTTACCGCAAATCTCGGTGTAGAACATTCTGGATTGTCTGACCGTACCGGCTTGTCCGCTCTAGGGAAGCTAAATCTAGTCAATGATAAGAACACACACTTAGACATATTCGGTGGTGTCTCAAGAAGTATGTCACCAAAAATCGATAGCGGCTTCCAACCGAATTTTGGAGTCGAGCTTAGTACGGATTTTTGAAAACAAAAAGCAGAACCTTATTTGTATGATAAATATTTGAATTGTATAATCGACATATTATGTGTTCACTGTAGTCAAAACATATTTAAATGGATTACCAATCGAGAAAAATGGTTTATTTTACAAAAAAACCAAGTGCGTGTAGCGGTTCTACTTTGTCTTTGCTCTCAATGTTATATATACAACATCATATATTATGTCTATGTATATTGATGTATGAATTAAAACATACAATTATTCTCATTTGGTTTTTTATTTAAATGTTTTACGTTTTCATATTTTCGAAGTTAAAACTTCTTCAGGCGCGTCGAGCACTGAACGAAAATGAACGCCGCGCCGCGCCGCTCGGTGACGCTAAGTCGGGTTGACTCGGCTCCACTCGACATCGAGCGCGCTCGGTTCGATGACGCACTGAATCGTGTACACGCGGCTCCAGTCGCCATGAACCACGTTTACTGTCTGACAAAGAGTGTATAGTTCCAACAAATACGTTTTTGTTACGTATTATAGTATATTATCGGTGGTAATTTTGACGTCCATAAGCGCCTTCTTAGGGCCTAAACTAAATAAAGTATATTTTGATTGCATTTGATTAAAATAATATTATTATATTTTGTATATTATAATGTAGTGCATATTCAATATATTACTATTATCTATTTATATACAAATTTGTATAAACTTTAATGTATCTGTACTTATTTATTAATTTTCAATTCCGTGTGGTTATAAGCACAAGCCCAGCATTTTTAATACAAAATAACGCACTAGCGTATCATACATAGTTTTTTTCTGTTTCCTTTTCCTGGCTAGTTCTGTTAGCTTGAAGAACCTAGACAAGTTTACCGGGCTTGGTGAGCCACAGAAGAGCATCAGTCGAAGGTTACTAATGAGGCCGACATTACGACATTACGACAGCGCATGTTATTAGGCGAATTGGTATTTGATTGATAAAAACGTTACTTTTCGGAAACCCGACGCTACTTTTGCTACATCTGGCTTCTGAAAAGAGTAGAAGGTACGTGTCCTCTAGAAAAAAATGCTGTTCCCGAGGTATAGGTCACTTCACACGTTTATCAGTTTAAACGCCATGTTAAGAGGGCTTTGATATCAAAAGGTTATTATAGAGTGGATCAATATGTGAACGGTGGTGATGTTTAAAATTGACATCTCAGGTTCAGGTTTCCTCACGATGTTTTACTTCAGTGTCAGCCGTTAGTGTTACCAATTTAAACTTGTAAATAAATGTACGCGAATTCCGAAAAATTCGTAGGTACACGATGGGGTTCGAACCTGTGGACATCGAATTGATACTTCACCTGTCAAACCGCTAGACGACCACGACTTTTATAAATACAACACACACAGACACAATTTCCAAAAGAAATTCTCTAAACGACAGTGAAAACTGTATCAAAATCCGTTGCGTAATTTAGAGGAAATAAGATAAAACACCTACAGACATGAAAAGCGACTATATTAAATTATATTTCATATTATAAACTATCTTATAACCGTGACTTCACCGACATAAGCATTTATTTATAGAGTCTAAATTTGTTATATGAAAATCGAATTATGATTTATTTTTATTACTGCACAGCGCCTGCAAAATATAATTTATAAGTTGTAAATAAGAGGAACAATTTAGCAGAAAAATGCGACGGTGACAACTGTTGAAACAATCATAGGTGGTCATCATTGTTTATAAACTATACCGTATTTAACATTTATCAAAATAAAATAAAAGAAATTTGGTAAATAAGAATTTAAAAAAATCTAAGTCACGGGGAATAACATATTGTCATAATAAATGAGTCAATGGACTAATAAATTAGCTTTTGTGTTTACAAAGTGTAAAATGTATCAAAGTGTTTAAGCGAATAAGGAAAAATAATTCATAATTCCAATTAAAAATTAAAATCCCCTTTCCCAAGCATGTTGGGGAAAAGTCCCTAATGTAAAGTACCTCGACTTGGAGACTTTGATATATATTGCCAACGTATTGCTCAAGTATCACATTACACTTACTGACTTGAACGGGTACACGGTGAGTACATAATATTAGGGTAACTATATTTTTTAATTAAAATTGGATAATGTAAACGAATATGTTTGTTTACTGACACGGTTTTAAAAATGTATATTTACGTTTAACCGTATTAGGATATGTTTTGTTAAGGAATATACCGTTTGGTCACATTATCTGTGATGCAATATATATGAACTAGTGATTCGCCCTGACTTCGCTCGGGTGCCAGGTACCCACGTAGTGGCATAAGGGTTTAAGCGATAAACGTATTTACTATATTTTTGACATTTACAGTTTATCAAACTAAAAAACATTCATGGGTTTCGTCAAGTGAATTATAATTTTGATAGGTATAACTTTAATCATTATACATTTTCTAGATATTTATTGAACTGGGTACGCTATCACCGACAATTTAGATCTACGTTAATGCCAGATATAAGTAACATATATAAATGAATAAACATTAACGATATATTGGTCAAAATAACGTGCAATTAATCCATTATTTATAACATAATTGACTTTTTTTTACAGATATTTCTACGATATACAATTCCATAGTACATTATTTTGATGTATCTCATAAGGTTTGACCAACGTCAGCAATTTAGGCGCCCGAAAATAATATTTTTCTCTTTACTTCCTTTACTTTTATAAATACAATATGCCTGGATTACACATATAAATATTTCATAAGAAATCTTCAAACGACTTTAAAAACAGATATATTTAAATTAGTTTAATCACCGGTAATTCCTAATAACGTTTACCCATTTATTAATATTTTACAGATAAAATATGCAGACGCCATTATTGATTTTTGTCGCTGCCATATTGGCAAGCGTCTACTCTCAAGTTTCAATGCCATTGAGATACGAAGAGAGGTAAGTGTAATTGATCGATTTCCTTATACTTAACATTATAGAATTGATGTCCATAATAAACTAATTTATCGTAATTTTGATTGGTGCAAAGAAATACATATTGACGAATAACTTATCAGCATTTTTTATTTATTTATTCACAATTTAAACTTTCTTGGCATTGGAATATATTAGTTAAAATTATAAAGTACTAGATGACCCGGTGAACTTCGTATTACTTACATATATTTGTGTAAAACGGGGGCAAAACTTAATAAAAAAAAAGATTTACATTATTAATGTAGCACAAGTAAAAATTAAATGGTCTTTTTTAGTATCTTCCTTTTCTATATTATTTATGTTTGTCACCGTTTAAACTTTCCCTGAACTTCCACAAATATTTCAAGATCGAAATTAGCCAAATCGGTCCCGCCATTCTCGAGTTTTAGCGAGACAAACGAACAGCAATTCATTCTTATATATATATATAGATGTATTATTCCGATGTATAAACTATATTACATAACATAACATATAGCGCCATCTCACAAAATCTATAAGTACTACTTTAATTTATCTTCCTTTGGTAACAATTTAAGTTCCACTATAATTTACGAGATAGTGCTACATGACATTGAATAAATAGTTGTAATATTTATTTATTGTGTAAAATTGTGTTTTAACAAGGGAGAAAGTTATATAAATATACTTAAAAAGCATGAAACCATATCTAGATACAAAATTTGATCCACATCCTCAGAGTCGTTTCCAAGATAAACGAAATAAATGTATATATAAGAAATGCGCTTTTAATCTTATGGGGTAAGTTAGAATGTATATTGTTCTGCTACATCGTTTACGAAATGATAAGGTAATACGGCCGCCAAAAATTAAGTTCGTATAGAAAGATAATAAGTAAAATAAAACACATAATCTACCTTATGTGCGCAGATATCCGGAATATTACAAATTCTCAAAGCAAGCCAGACACCCTAGAGACGTTACGTGGGACAAGAATATTGGAAACGGGAAGGTATTCGGTACTCTTGGGCAAAATGACGACGGGTTATTCGTAAGTAATACATACCATTTTTTTGTATAACTATCTATAATATGTACTACTAGATTACTGTGCGCAATACAACGCAGGAGCAAAAATAACCTGTACTAACACACGTGCAAACGTACCCACATACAACGATCAGACTAGAGTAAGTATTAGGTAGTGCAAATACATAATGAAGAGACCGCGAATATAGGAAATAATGTATAATGCATTCTATCTCATTCTTTCGCATATTAAGTCCTATACATGTATATGGTTGTCTCATTTTTATGTCGATTTTTCGTTTCATCAAATTTAAAATAACGGCGGGATAAAGATCTTTTCAACTAAAAAACTATTGGATATGCATGCCTCTGTATCATATATAACTCGTGTATCATGTTTAAACATACAGTCATCATACAAACATATTTTATATTCCAGGGTAAAGCTGGCTACAAGCAGCAAATTTTTAACGATCACCGTGGTAAATTGGAAGGACAAGCTTATGGGACCAGAGTGTTAGGCCCGGCCGGAGATAGTACAAACTTCGGAGGCAGACTGGATTGGTCTAACAAGAACGCAAATGCTGCTCTTGATGTCAGCAAGCAAATAGGGGGGAGACCAATCGTAAGTTTACTTCTAAATAGGGTCGGCACAAAATATCTATAGATGTTAATATTTAACCACAACCCCATCTGATTTGAAATGACGATGTGTTCTAAGATGGCAAACTCGCTAAACTTAGAGGGGGCTAAGCTTTCAAGTGCAGTTACTGGAACACACTATCTCCTCTACTTGGCGACTGATTATGCTCCATGCTATGGTTTCACCACGATGTTTTTCTTCACCGAAAGCTCCAACTCAGTGAAAAGGATTCGAACCTACGTCCACTATAAAGTATTACCTCAGTATTCATGGCTTTTATACACATACTAGCGATTTCTCGTGGCTTCACACTTGGAGTTACATATAAATTTTCATCCCCTTTTTCACTACCTAAGAGGTCGGATTTCCAAAAACCGTTCCTGAGCGTAAGAGGATACACCATATGCAAACTTCTGTTCGTTTCGTTTAATATTAGAAAAGATTGGATCTATTTTGACGGGCATTTCACTAGAAGATAGCTGATGTTGTGAGGAGTCACTTAGGCCACTTATTTTATATAAAAAAGTTTCTGGGTCAATGTAATAAGCTAACAAAGTAGTGCCCAGTATCGCGCGCCTTGTCCACACATTTGTACTGAACAAAACGTTTTTGTTAACTTCCATGCGGACGAGGTCGCGGGTAACAGCTAGTCTAAACTAAAAATACACGTTTTTATGGCAATGTAGAGCAAACAATAAATTAGTTTTAAAAGGATTTGTAACTAGATTTCTTTATATACGTACTTAGGTACAATATCTAATTAAAATTGTGTTTCTTGAGTGCCTATTAAATTTATAATTATTTCTTACATTCAGCACGGTATAATTAAAGCCTTGTGTGTTTAAGAAATATAGCAGATACATACTAAATTTGGCAGTTATTTATTAAAGAAAAATTATTGTTGGTTGGTTTGTCAATCATTATATGTAATTTTGATAAAACAACACATTTTTCTAGCTGTCAGCCACTGGATCCGGTCTATGGAATTTTGATAAAAACACACGTCTCTCAGCTGGAGGATCGCTGAGCACGATGGGGCGTGGGAAACCAGATGTCGGTGTCCAGGCTCAATTCCAGCACGATTTCTAAAATAACTCATGAGTATTATAATTTGTAACACTGTGTGCCAAAGTTATTTGAATAATATTTAAATTAAAAAATATTTTGTATTGTAAACTTAACTATTTTCTTAACAACAACGATATAAACCTTGTAATTAAGTTAAACAAATACGGCGGAAATATCGAAATGACGAACATCGGTTAATTATATAAATGTAAAAGGAACCCTTTTTATTTTATTTATGTGACTCTTCACACAAAACTTTTTATTGCACGTTATTTTAAATTACTGTTATTTATTTAGGGGCTTTTATGATTTATGACTATATCAGCCCCGTAATAACCTTAACTTAATTAACAGGCTGAGTGACATAATTAAAACTGATTATAAAAGCTAATATGGGGAATATCACGACGCGTCGATTCAACAATTTAAGTAGACTGTGCTTCAACACTATATTGGCCTTGGATAGTCACCCATGAAACATTCAAATATCTTGTAAATTCAAAATGAAAGTCGACATCGGTAACTATCTACGAGCTTGAAGCCAAATACTGTCCATTAACACATGATGTATGAATTCTATCGCCCCACAAACATTAAAGTTGTAGGATATTTTTTTATTAACTGTTTATACTTTAATTAATACTATATTCGTCAAAATAACGCCGCTAATTACCTATATTTTTTTAATAATATGTAAATGATAAAAATGCTTACTGTGAGCTAACTTTAGGAGATATACATATAGTATCTGGACTTTCTTGTAGGCATTTTTAAGATGCACAATACTGTAATACATTATTTTGATGTATCTCATAAGGTCTTCTAGCCAGTGATACCAATGTTAGCGTTCGAAAAATCTTTTTTACGACCCACTTAGAATATATCGTTTTTCTTTTATTTATACAAATTGAATATACCCGTATTATATAGATAAAAATTCTGGAAGAAATTTTTTAACTAATAGTGAAAACTGTATGAAATTTCGTTGCGTAGTTTACGAGAACTAAGGCAACACACAAACAGACACGAAAAGCGCCTTTGTTTCGTAATATTTATACATTAATTCCCGGTAATATCTTTAATAAAAATTTTGCTTGCCGCGCTTCTCCAAATTTGTTTTCAAAATCTGTCCTATCTATAGTCTATCGATTACTCTGTATTTTAACTTCATTGACGATTAAAGTTCTCGTCTGTCGTTATTAAAAAATAATTCACGTAGATATACTATAAAGGGGGCGTCCATAAATTACGTGAGGTGTTTAAGGGGAGGGAGTCGAGTCAAATCTCATCTAATCTTACGTTGGAGAGAGGGGGGTCTCGGCAAATATCACGCAATTTTTTTTTGTGATTGAAATAAAAAAAAAATTATACTATTTTGGTCCATTTAATCCAGATTGTACATGCTTAAGATTTAATCTTAAGCGTAATCGTAATACGATTAAGATCATTTACTAATTCTTTCGAAAGAAAATAATTTCATTCATACTTCAACGTTATACATTTACTGACTGTCAAACCACCATATTTGTTTTATACCAAATAGCTCAATTTAATCTGAATTTACGGTACAGTGTAGCCCGTCCTTTGTTTTCGCGCCACTGTCAGCCGAACACGCGACTCGATGAACGAGAGCGTACGGCTTAGAGTGGCTAGATGAGAACGAAGTTGAAGGAGCAGATGATTTTACTGTAAATCATATGGACATGTTGGTTCCAATAGTCTCTCTTGAGACCGTGCATGATTCTCCATGGACTGAATTAGAGTAGCTATTCTTTTTTTAATCACAGTAGTTACGATTTAAGTATTCTATTGTTAAATTTTTATTACACTTATAATTAAACTCTCAGCAATATTGATTACTAGTCTTAACTAGTCGTAAATAAAAGCACGAAGCAAATTTGTTTTTTTTCTTTTTACAATAACAATCCAACGCGTTTACGTAAGAAACTCACATTTTGAAAAATCTCACGTGAGATTAGGGGATGGGGGAGGGGGTTGAATAAAATCTCATGACATCTCACCAGGGGGGAGGGAGCCGCAGAAAATTAAAAAAAACACCTCACGTAATTTATGGACGCCCCCAAAGATGTTCCGAACTTGTAACTAAATTGTCCCCCATATTACAACTATGTTTATGCTTAACTTCAAACTTAACTTTTAACAATTCAGCAAAGTTATTTCATTACACAGCAGTTCGCAGTCGCAAGCTTTTGCTAACTTGCCAGCACAAAGTACAGTGTATATAACAGGTTGTAATTAACTCTTCGAACTATGCTGTTCGTTGTAAAACTATTCCTGTTGATTTTGAGAGTGTATACGTGCAACATTTTTAAAGATTTGGGGAAGCTTTTAATTTCTATGTCACTTTATTATATTTGATAGTATCATTTCTTCTTCTTTATTTTTTGGCTCCGTCACGGTTTGTGCACTAGCCAGCGTCAAGTAACAAAGATTTTGCCAAGTAAGTGTCTTGTGATAATTATAATGTTCTAACAAGATGGTGGTTTCCTTGTTAGAACTTTCCATGGAGTTTTGGTGGCATCTCAGAATGCATGCTCCGTGGTATTATTTCCCATCCACTTCACTTGTGCATAATAACCGAACTATATTACGTAAACCACCACCAATATTACAAAATATACAGTCTAATAACACAAGATTATGAATAAAATATAAAAACCACTACATGACAGACTAAGATCCCGCCAAAAACTCGATAGTATCATTTCATTACATTTTACTATATAGTTTGAATATAAAAAGTATTATTAAAATAGTTTATTTTTACACACCCTATATTTTCTGAAAGGAAACTTTACATACAGTTCATAAATGACTACATACAAATAAAAATATTTCTTATGGACGTCGGAAGATGGCATTAAAATCAGTTTGAAAAATTGGTCGAATATTGTTAAGAACAAATTTTATTATAGCAAATTCTCACCTTACGAATTTGTTTTGTATATCATCGGTAGATGTCACTAAATAATTATTTCAATTGAATTGTGGTTTTCCTTTTTTAAAGCATACGTTGCCGATAGTGTTACGGTCAGAATTATAAATCATTATTTTTTTAACTATGTCAGACGGCGCGGCGCTGCGTACAACATATCTGTAAAAACACGTTTTTTTAAGCCAACACACCGAGTAGTTGATGTCTAGACACTATGACATAAGAATACCGGTATTTGCTTATTTAATATGTATGTGTGATTTAAGTTAATGATCAAAAGTTTAGCAGAATTTCCTTAATAATCTTTTAATTGTAACAAGATTAGAGTAAAGTCGTAGCATAGATCTACTATTCTGTAAAAAAAAAACGAAAGTATAGAAATAAAGGATTAAAAATCATTGATCCTAATAAATGATGTATCTATTAAAACTAATAATCTGGATATAAATAGGGAAGGATTAACAGTTCTTTACCTCTCTCTGTACTGTTTCTCAACCGATTTTCCAATGTTTCTTGTTTAGCAGCTACTAACTTTATTAAAAAGAACGTATTTGCGTACACTTTAGTACATAAACCAGAAGTTATACTTCTTTAGAGTAAAAATAAACATTAATACAATTGATAACTGTTTAATTAAAAGATATATAATTAACTTTAAAAGTCTTTAAAAATAATTTTCTATATATCTGCAAACAGAATCAAGTAAGATACCAAAAAAATTAGTATAAACTAATAATTATCAAACAATAATTTATAATGTAAACAAATAGAAATAATATGCATAACGGCAGTTAACCTCAAATCTATAAAGCCACTAAAAAAGTTTAAAATATAAAAAAACACTTTTATAACGAATGCTCACGATAAACTATTAATCACCATTATATACTAGTGTTGCCTCTCTGCTCACGCCGCCGTGAGCGGGGGGTGAAGGCACGATCCCGCACATTCGTCGCGATTTTTCTTGTAACAATTCGAGCCTAGGTTTAAGCCTCGGTGTGGAGCCCTCGAGCATGTTACTCGTGCGAATACAGTGACTCACGCTTGTTTTTCATTTACCCAGATCACCCCACACACGTGCACACCTAGGTACATATAGTGATGGGCTGTTTTTTTGCCCTTTTCGGACTGAAATATGTCACACAACATAATAGTCAGATGCAAAATACACATATACATTCGTGAAACGTGCATGGTCATACATGCACTTTTCACGAACTCATATGTGTATGAAATGGATAGATAGCTTAGCTTAGTCAGATCGGGAAATTCGGCGACAGTTCAAGCCGAGGCGCACCGGTGCCCTTGCGCTGTTCGCCTAAACAAATCGGATGAGTGCCTTAAGCGCTCCCCTTAGTAGTCCGGTGGAACTGTAGCGGCCTTGCCAGGCTAACAGCGTAGGTCAGTTCGAAAAAAAAAAAAGACCCAAATGCAAGATCAAGACGAGACTTAGTTTGGTCTTGGTATTGGTCTTGCGTCAGTACACCTGTTCTTGGTCTTGGTCTTGCAGGCCTTGTAAGTCTTGCAAAACATAGCCTATTGCTTAAATAACAGCCTTAATAAGTGAAATAGGTTCAGTTAAACACTAGAAGAATGCAACAGATAGCTAACATGCATATACAGATACGTTTCGAGCTTGTATTGACATAGTCATATAGATATAATAAAGACAATCTATACAATTAAACTTATTAATCAGTGCTCTGTTCTAAAGCTAAAGCTCAACTAGAAATAAATGTAGTTGAAAAAACTCATACTTATAACACTCGCCGAAAGACGAATAAAGGATAGTTGAGCGTTCTTTGATAAATATAATGATTCTTCAGGTGGTAGAGCTACGCTGAAGCTATTACTGGTTTCAGTATGAATGGGTCGGCTCGTCCGGGGTAGTACCACCCTCTCACAGAAAACCGACGTGAAGTAACAGTGCTTGCACTGTTGCGTTTCGTTCGTTCAGTGAGAGCGCCGCAGGCCCACATATGTTAAATAGCCGGCAACGCACTTGCGACTCCGCTGGTGTTGCTAGTGTCTATGGACGGCGGTGATCACTTACCATCAGATGACCCACCTGTTCATTTGCCCTCTATAATTTGAAAAAAAAAAAGGTTGATGGTAAAGAAAAAGAAAAAACGATCTTTTTCCAATTTTCGAAGCTGTATGTCTTTTGGCACTTTGAGGAAAAATAAAATATATTAATTAGTTTCTATTCCCCATACTTCGCAATCCTTACGTAGGTATACTAATCCACATTATTTGTGCATCATTTAGTAAATAAGCTTCAATAACATAGAAAGTTAAAATAAATATGAGTTACAGTTATTTGAATTTGGATGACCACTAGTCCCCTATATCTACGCAAATATGTCTAATCACCAGCTTCTTACCCTAAGTAGGGTCGGCACGATATCTTTTCCTTTTCCACTCTCCCATATCAGATGTCATTTCAGTATTCACACCTTCTATACACATATCAGTTTTCATACAATTTATCCATACCTTTTTCGGTTATCCTCTACTCTTATATTCGTCCACCTTCATACTTAAAATAGTTTTATTCGTTCTAGTTACACCACATATTAATATTCACATCTCTGCCACATGTAGTCTTCTCTCATTCGTTTCTGCTTTAGCCCAACACTCAGATCTATACTGCACGGCTGGTCTTATCTTAGTGTTATAGACCTTCGCTATGAGTTTCAAGGGTATTCGTGGGTAACGAGCTACGGAAATATCTCTAAATAGAAACTAATTTATAGAGTCCATACAATTTCCAAGCCAATTTAGTAATTGAAATCGTGTTATATAATTGGCGCGGAGACGAAAGTCAATGAGGTATTGGTCAAAGTATTTGGCGTTCGAGAAAGTAAATACTACATTGCTAGCAAATATATTACTTAATTGCATACAATGTCGAGTCGTTCACACACTTCCTATTAATTTAACGTAATAGATCCGATTTTCTAATAGATAATTATGTTGATATACTATCCGGACGTTAGGACACGACAGTTGTCCGACTGTATCGTAATTGTGGACATACATCTGGTGTAAACGAGCCACAGCGACTGACTTTGTTTTGAATACCATGCCAATTTATTACATTACCGATATGACCGTATCTCATGACCAGTCATAAGCTGGGCATAGGCTAGGCTAACGGCATAGTTTTTAAAAAAAGACGCTGTATCGTATATTTGGATCATAACTTCTTTAAACTGAAGCCCTGTTCCATTTGCATCATTAATCTTGTGCGAATTCGATTATTATTAAGAACTGTCTTAAATCAAATTCTCAGTTAATGTCAAGATAATTTATGCAACAGGGAACTTGCATAAACTTCATTTTTCTATTAAAATACATTTAAGGCCCACATAAAGGTGAAACAAAAGGAAAAATTGGTAAAATATGCACGGATTAGTGCAAATAAATAGTTGACTATGTATTCAAAGTTTCTGAAAACGTTACCCGGCCTGACGCGACGTGACGTCACTCTACGAGTCGTCAACTTTTCGTCGTGTGTAAATATTACTTAGTACAGAAATATAAAAATAAAATATTATTTATATTTCTGTCTCATTCTTTGCTGTATTTGTGTCTCTTACCTGTCGTTTTTCCGTTGCATCCGGTTTGAAATCACAACGGTTCTAAAGAAGTTTCGCTTCAAAAAAGTAGCTGCTTCCTGCGACTTGATGAGCGTTGTCTTTCGGATGTGCACCACACAGCCTGCTCCACTTCTGAACGGTAATAAAGTATAAATCACTAAACGTGTAGTTCTTATGAAAATCGTAGTAAGTATAAGTAATAAGCAAATTAGTACAAATAAATAGTTGACTAGGTACTTAAAGTTTTTGAAAACGTTAACAGGCCTGACGCGAACTCGTAGTAAGTATAATTAATAAGTAATAAGGAACTTATATGAAATGATGATATTGTGAAATTTCTTTTTAGATTAGGAGCAAACATTTAACACTTATATCCACCATTTAGTAGGTGGTAGAGCTACACTGAAGCTATTACTGGTTTCAGCATGAATGGGTCGGCTCGTCCGGGGTAGTACCACCCTCTCACAGAAAACTGACGTGAAGTAACAGTGGTTGCACTGTTGCGTTTCGTTCGGTCAGTGAGAACGCCGGAGGCCCACATATTTAAAAGGCCGGCAACGCACTTGCGACTCCCCTGGTGTTACTAGTGTCTATGGACGGCGGTGATCATTTACCATCAGGTGACCCACCTGTTCGTTTGCCCCCTGTAATATATATATAAAAAAAACCATTTGATCAAAATCTATACAGTAGTTTTTGCGCGATGTACGCACACTGACAGATCTATATCATTCTCTTTATATAGATGCATTTATTTTCCAATAACGCTTCCAGAAACAAAGACAAATGTATTACAATAAGTGTAGTGACCTAGTATTATACCTAAAGGCCCTTTCAATACAATCAAGTGTACTGACAAATTATTTTAAATCGTGTCTCAAAAATTTAAACATGGAGAGAAAAGTGGTTGAAATTGGATACAAGGCGACATTCACCGTCTCCAAAATCCGTCTCGTGATGTCGTCGGAATCATTTATATAACCTACATATTTTATATAAGTTATAATCTGTAAATTAAAACAAGCAGTCTGCTTTAAATTATCCTTTTTGTATTTTATAACAATTTAATGTACAAATGAAATCAGTATCTATTCATTCTATTAATTATAATGAATTAAATTTTTAATCTAACGTGTACCTGTTGAAGAAGGTCTTATTCAATCAACTTCAACTTTTTAATTATGGCGTCTCGTAAATACGATTTCTGCCAGTGTCAAGTCGGTCAGGGGAGAGTCACTCGTGTTATTCAATATTATAATTAAATCAAATGACTTCCGACATCTGAGGTAAGCCCATTGACATTTATCACCTGTGATGGTAGGTACTTACATCGATGAAGAGCTTGAATTTCTTCAATTACTATTTATGGTCCGCGTTTTGCAAAGATTATGTATGAATATATGTAATAATGTAATTTACCTGCATTGCTTTCCACCGTGTAAAATACTCATGGAAGTAATTATCAATTATTGGCTTATGTAGTGACGTCACTTCGCGGTGATTGGTGATTAAAATTACGTTCCGATTTTTGCATAATAATCATAATCGAAAGTAATTTTAAGTACATACGTTACAATAACTAATTTAGTAATACATTGTACACTAATATTACTGATGAATTTTTGAAACGAAGATTTTCGCTATTTATTTAAGTACAGCTTCCACTGACCAACACAAATTACGTAGAGTCTTCGTCAATCTTTATGACTACTCTGAACTTCGTAAAATATTATTATACTTGTTTTTTTTTTATATACTTTATAGGTAAGCGTTTGACCAAAATCTCATCTGATGTCAAATAATTATGTGGCCTAAGATTGTAAACACAGCAAACCTACCTGAGAGGACTGGCTCTCAAGTGCAGCTGCCGGAACACACCAACAGGTGCTTGGCGACAGATTTTCAATTTGAGGGTGACAGCTAGCCAGACGGACTTAGAAAAAGCCCTACCACCATGCTATGGTTTCATCACGATATTTTCCTTCACCGAAAGTTCCGACTCAGTTGCTTGGATACGAACCTACGTTCTCTGAACACACTACCAACTGATCCATTCATCGCTTTTTATTACAGCATCTAGTACCTGGAAATCGCCAATTTGGAATATAACTTATAACCATGTTAACACGCCGGCCAGCAACAGCGCAAGATGCCAATACAAAGAATTGAGGACTCGTCAGGATCGTGGGGGCTCGTGAGAAACACCTCACATATTGAATACTAATTTCATGTTACAATTCGTTCATACTTCGAGCAGTAGTCACATCTCTTGGGTTAAGTTTTAAAATAGGTTTTAATAGGTTTAGTTTTAATGGACTATTGTCTCACACCTCTACCGAGCTGTACCCACCTCATGGTTTTGGATTTAATATAAGTTAAATGTAATCTTTTATTATTGATAAATCTTATAGTAAAAGTGTATTTTTTTTCAAATATCGCGGACGCGCCCCACGCTATTTACTAACTAAAATGGGCATTCATTTATCCATAAATTGTCACGATGTTATACCATAGAATTATGAAACGACTTACACTGCAAGCTTTTTTACTATATGCATATAACATAATATGTACTTATTCCTACAACAGAGCGGTCAAAAGTGTGGCAAAGGTTGTACAAATCCATTGGCGCATTTAAAAAGTTGCCACAGCATGCACTACATAGTAGAGAGTTTCAATTGAAGAATTTATTAATAAGAGATTGAGTAAATTATCAAAGAAGATTATTAAAGGAAAATATTAAATACAGAGACACAAAAGTTATACATTTTTAACAATCTATTAGTTACGAAAATAAGCGAGGCTTAATTATGTCATTGGACTTGTCATATTCGATCTACAACTGTATTTGAGAGCCATTTCCTCTATCCTTACCGCGTGTACTACTTTTTTTTTTTTTTATATCATAGGGGGCAAACGAACAGGTGGGTCACCTGATGGTAAGTGATCACCGCCGTCCATAGACACTAGCGACACCAGGGGAGTCGCAAGTGCGTTGCCGGCCTTTTAAATATTTGGGCCTCCGGCACTCTCACTGACCGAACGAAACGCAACAGTGCAAGCACTATTACTTCACGTCGGTTTTCTGTGAGAGGGTGTTACTACCCCGGGCGAGCCGACCCATTCATGCTGAAACCAGTAATAGCCTCAGCGTAGCTCTACCACCTACATTACATACACCTTTAATTACATAGCCGTTTAACATCACATGAGATTCCACTCAAGCGCTAAGTGTAATGTCTAAAAGAAGTTATGAAGTGACAATAAAACTAAGTGAGTAGGTACTAGAAATTATAAATTTCAAGTGAGAAAATCGGCGCCAACTTCATACATTACTTTTTGAAAATTGTACCAACAGCAATAGAAAGATAAAATATATAGCGTTACTTTATATTTATTAGAAGTAGCTACAATGTTAATCATTTGTATTAATATAACAGATAAAAGAACGTTATAGTTACATACGAAGAAAGTGAGTGAAACACAGTTAATAACAATAGAGAATAATCAGAGTTTATTTTATATTCACATTAGTAATTTGAAATGTTAGTCATTTTGAGTTAATTCTATTCTCGTTTCCCACAAACTATGCTTACGAGGAATAATGACGTTGTAATATAAATGCAAGACTCTATATTTGAAAAATGTATGAGTAGTTATGCGATACATATTATAATTTGCAAGTACTATTTTATTAAACTGAAGTTGTATGCGCAACGCGCAGTAAAAGATGGCGTTTTGACAGTTATCTTGTTATTTGAAAAAACCGTAATACATTTGTGTAGTAGTGATTTTATTTTGTATTATATCTAATGTACATTATCGGTTCACTTTTATTATTTAGCATTACAAATAGTATTACGTAGCACTCGACTTCGGTTTTTATGTGGTCCAACAATAGAATGACCTGATTAATTCTCTTAGGTGTTTTGCTTGTTTTCCGGACAATACGAATTGTGTTCTTAATTACTATTAGCTTGTTAAAAATCTCTTTTTGAAAGCGCGGTAGTGAATGGATTTTTAAAGAATTAAATACAAATTTTCTTAACTTTATATTATAAAACTAACTGTGAACGCGGTTTCGTTCACATCGATTTTGAATTTATTTATCCGTAGTTTTTAATAACAATGTACATGATGCCAATCAGATGTCTATGACAATACAAAATTATATTATACCATTGACAAATTAATGTAATTTAGCTTTTTTTAAAATAATAATGACGAAAAAGGACAAAAAAATGGAAAAAAAAATGCCAGTGAACCTCCTGAAGCGGATATGCAGGAAGAAATACTCATGGCTACAATAGACCTGAAACTAGAGCCTGTGGAGTTGTAATTCACAGATACATCGTACACAGGCGCGTCATTTGAATCCTTACCACCTGTTATCGAGGAGTCAAATATCCACCTTTGGTATCCATACGAAGTAAGGAAGTTGAAGTTACAGTAGTAGTACAAACTAATCCCAAGGAGGGCTGGTGTGAGGCGCGCCTGGCCGATCGTAAAAATTAAGCCAAATCATACATCACAACATGAGAGCAAACATGTTGTGCCGACCCTACTTAGGTGGGATAAGGATAAGAAGATGATAACTACGTTTTTAATAAAGCTTTTTAAACGCTACACTTATTCTTTTATATATAAATACTAGCTTTTGTCCGCTGTTTCATTCGCGTTATTCTCAATTTCGACTATCCGTCGACGACAGTACTTTTTATCCGAATGAAGAATGCTCTATGTTCTTTTATGCACTCCTGATAACGGAAACGAGTAATTAAGACGTGAAAGCGTAACAAACAAATTAATATTCGCATTTATAATATTAGTGAGGATAACGTCATACATTGTCTTCATGTAATTGTAGCGATTTATGCAGCGCACGACGATATAACTCTCAGACGGTAGATTTTTTACAAACTTCCTGGTCACTTCTTTTTTACTTTCTGATTAGCGTAATGTATTTTTTTTATATTACAAGCATATGTGCTATTCTGATGTATACACTACTGTAAAACTTTGTAAAAATCCGTTCAGTAGTTTTTGTGTAACATTCAGCCATCTTCATAATTTTTTTGTACATTGTATAAGGTTTTAACGCTTGGCCACGATCCTATCTGATTTTAAATGACGATGTGGTCTAAGATGGTAAACAAGCTACGTCTAGAGAGTGACTGACTCTGAAGTGCAGCTGTCGGAGTACACCAACAGGTGCTTGGTGACAGATTTTAACTTGATGGTGGTAGCTTGGTAGGACATAGAAAAATCCGTAGCACCAATATATGGTTTCATCAGGAAATTTGATGATAGTTCCACTGAAAGCTCTAGCTCGAAGAATTTGAACCTACGTCAATCGACGCGGTGTCCGAATAAGCTATCAATCAAGCCCTCATCGCTTCACTAACCCATTAAAAAAAAAAAACAAAAATACTTTATTCAGTTAAGACCTGAGAAGGCGCTTATGAACGTCAAAGTTACCACCGGTTCGGACAAACAACCCAGTCATCGAGAAGAACCGGCAAGGAACTCGACCTGGTTTATCTTTTCATCATACATAACACATATAGTTATAGACATAGATAATTAAATTCTTTTTTGGTGAATGCACAGAGAGTGGCATCATTTCCAAACATCTCCGTCGTTCACATAATGATCTACCCTATAACAGTGTTTAGACATAGAAAGACTAGCTTGACATGGTGCTTGAACTTAGTATCCGGTAAATCGGTAATGTGCTTTGGAATTTTATTATAAAACCTAACACTAACCTAAATAACTGTTACCGGTTTTAGTGAGCCTAAAACATGGAATGACCATTTTGTTAGAGTTGTTTAGATTTTATCGGTTTTTTACTAAATCTAGCTTATCTAAGTTTCTACGGAAGTACATTAGATTTTCTAGAATGTCTTGGGAGGGCAGAGACTCTTAAATATACTTATAAAGGATAAATGGATGATTTAAAGTGAAAAAAAAAACAGTGTTTTTGTCTTTTTTTTTCAGCATGACAGTCAATGTGTTAAATATTAATAACCTATAAATCGTTTTGGTTAAATAGTTAAACTACCTGCATAATTATCTAATGTTTCCTAGTTCGAGTCGCGGAGGAACATTACCTAATTTAAAATTTAATTATACGTTTATAATTATAAACGACATCCGCTGACGATGATGGAAGACATCGTGAGGAAGCTTGAATGCTTTGAGATATATTATCTTCGTAAAAAGAATAAAAAATTCTTGACTTACCTCCAAAACAGATGTACAGTAATTCTTATCAGTACCACGTCATTAAGCAATCGCAAGCTATTATTATGAATCTGTAACTTATTTTCTTTATACGAGCGAAAGAGATAGTATCACTTCCTCCATAATAACTCGTTAGTGTTAGAACGCAAATATTAGACTCTAAAAGGTACAAAAAGTAAATGAAGTATCTGTTGTAGATAGAACTATCGGATATCTACAGAGTTGTTAAAATATTTGTTTAAAACTAATTTCTACTCGTGGTTTCAGTTACAT
Organism: Antheraea assamensis; assembly: GCA_035772565.1. Classification (NCBI taxonomy): domain Eukaryota; kingdom Metazoa; phylum Arthropoda; class Insecta; order Lepidoptera; family Saturniidae; genus Antheraea; species Antheraea assamensis. The sequence continues at coordinate 1,044,608 of JAQQSE010000023.1, read as the reverse complement.
GAATTTAAATGTTTTTTTTTTATATTATAGGGGGCAAACGAACAGGTGGGTCACCAGATGGTAAGTGATCACCGCCGTCCATAGACACTAGCAACACCAGGGGAGTCGCAAGTGCGTTGCCGGCCTTTTAAATATGTGGGCCTCCGGCGATCTCACTGACCGAACGAAACGCAATAGTGCAAGCACTGTTACTTCACGTAGGTTTTCTGTTAGAGGGTGGTACTACCCCGGGTGAACCGCCCCATTCATGCTGAAACCAGTAATAGCTTCAGCGTAGCTCTACCACCTACCACAATGTATGTTTTTCTATATACTTTGTAGTAAGGTTTACTGTCGAATCAAGAGGTTGTGAGTTCGGCTCCCTTATATGACTGACTTTTGTGATGTGTGTGACTACCAGTTCTTGCAATACCAAAATTTCCACGTCGGTTCGGATCTTGCAATAAGATAGAGCTTCTTGTGAAGGAAGACACCGCTATTAGAGTTGCCAACTATGCTTTATAATAAAGTGTATTAGTTTATTTTCCATAAGTTTTGTATAAAAAATAATGTATAGGAACACTTGTATACCCTCCATACCAGCGATCTTCATTTTCACTAAATGTCTCCCATATGTTTAATAAAAAGTTATTTATTAATTTATATTAATCTACACCCGTAATGTAATACTGAAAAAATGGACGAGATACTTTTAAAAACAGCTAAGTCGTGACCGTGTTTTAAAACGACAACAATAAACTAAAGGAAATAAAAACTCAAGCAAGAAAAATACAATTTTTCTTGCAAACACTTTCCAAAGGATTAGTAGATACATTATTTATTACAAAGTTGGTAACAAATTAATCCTGATGAATCTATGGACGATACGGCCTAGTTTTAATGCCCGCCTAGCTAGCAACCACTCGTGATTTGAAAATATGTTGTTAAGTGCCTATAAATGTGAACTGGCGGCTGCAATCTGAATCCGCCTTTAGAAACCAATCCATTGACAATAGGCAAGACTGTAATCAGACCCTAAAATAATAAATTGAAAAGTAACTTACTACTGCGTTAAGGTTCTATTACGTTTTCTTTCATTCGAAAATTCAATTCCATTGCAGTATTTACACTGACATCACTCGACGCAACGACTGAGCGCGTTTTAACTTAATCCCAGTTAAATCATCTCTTTAAATTAAGCACTTTTGTTGATTTTCTCGTTTTTTTTTTACACTATTTGTCCAATTTACGAAGAAGCTTATTTATGAAATGTTAAACTATCATTCAAATAAAACGATGTTGCAATTCAGTACATAGATTTGCTTTAAAATTTAAACACATGACAATTATTTAACAGGGTACTGAAGTATTAGTACTTTACTTATATATGACTTTGGCATTATGTCGAACTGGTCTTGATCTCAAATATCAAGCGTTTGGTTAAGAGTTCCTAATTCAAATTTATTTCAAAATTAGGCTAGTGTATTTGTGTTTCGAACTCAGATAACTTAAAATATTTCGTTATTTACGAATGCGACTTCTACCGTGGCATTAGCGCTGCAGAAATAGCTCAAAAGATTAATGATGTGTATGGAGAAGCTATTGTAAAAGAAAGCACGATACGTTTTGGGTTTCATCATTTTCTTTCTGGAAATTTTGGTCTACGGAACAAACTGCGTGGATTACCGGAGACTTTAATTGGCAATGAAGAATTAAAGGTGATCTTGGAAGCGGTTCTATTACAAAGTATGTCAGAGGTATCCGCGGCTTTCGTGTACGTCGATAAAATAATTTGATTCATTTAATACAAATTACAAAAGTGGAAAAGCTCGAGCAATGGGTTTTACAGGAATTGACTAAAGCACCTACCAACAAACACGCTTTGAGTACTGAGTTACATTATTCAACTGTCACAATAACCAAGGAATTTTAAATTGTAACTTTACTTCCTACTAAAAATGAATCCTTTACGACAATCGGAAATGTTCATGACCGTGGTTAAACCTAGGAGAACTGACTAAATCCTGTTCGAAGCGAAAGTTGACCCAGAAAAATTGAATGGAAACAGAATTAAAATTATTTTATTACTCACACCGAAGCCTGCCGCTAACCCTGACGTGGTTTGCGATGGATCCGTATCTACGATCACCTTTAATTCTTTATTGTTAACTAGGGTCTCCAACCGTGTACAGGGTTTGGTCCGTAATTCAAAATTTCCAGAACGAAAACGTTGGAATCAAAACTGTATCGTGATTTCTTTTACAGAAGCTTCCACATACATATAATTAATCCTTCGGTCAGTTTATGCAGCGCTGATGCCTAGTTGGAACTCGTATTCGTAAATAACGCGATATTTTAACTTTTTCATTTTATGCATAGAACAATATTAAACAAAAATTAAATTGTGCGAGAAAAAGGAATCACTTAGTTCGAAACACAAATACACTAGCCTAATTTTGAAATAAATTTGAATTTGGAATTCCTAACTAAGCGCCAGATATTTGAGATCAAGGCCAGTTCGACATAACGCCAAAGTCATATGTAAGGAACTAATACTTCAGTACCCTGTTAAATAACTGTCGTCTGTGTTTAATTGTTACAGGAACACTATGTGATGAATTGCAACAACATTTTACTTAAATGATAGTCTAACATTGCATAAAAAAGCTTCTTCGTAAATTGGACAAATAATGTAAAAAAAAAACAGGAAGAAAATCAACAAAAGTGCTTAATTTAATTTACAATATTTATTTTTTAATAAATACATAAATCTCTATTCCATCCGCCAAACAATACTGTCATTACAAGATGTTTTATATATACAAAAACAAGTAAGAAGTCAGAAGGGACGGTTTCGGGTAAAGGCGAGATAACTTTGAAACAGACAAGAAGCGAAATTGTGAAAATTTATTCAAATGATCAAAAGGGTAAGAATGAACGGCATGAAATAATAAAGGCTAACGGCCGCCCAGTGATCTAAATTCGGCCATAATAATGGGTACAACTATTTCTTCATATGTTATATAAATGGGTATTATTATATGTATCATGTATTGTACAAACATTGTAGATTGGTGATTTAAGGAGAGTGAAGTCTGATAAATAGAAGCTTATTAATGAAGGTTTCGGCTCGTTCATGGTATCAAAAATAACATAACTATTTCCAAAATCATTTGATTGGTAACAACTAAAGCTCGTGATTATCAAATAAACTGTAGCGGATAGGATACCCTAAGGATAGTAGGGTAGTCTGTTCAAACGCCCCATGAGCGATAACGTATAATTAGAGAAGATTTTTAAATGGCCATACACGGTGTTAAATGTTTCGCAATCTTAATCATTCCATATCGTAATTATAATTATCTAATGTTGTCTATATAAGTCAATACATTGTATTGTCTTCCATTCACTTTCCATTCACAAAGGAAATCATTAGTGAAACACGGGAGATAGATATTCTGCTTTCCTTCTGCCTAGTTATTTATAAATTATTCATATCCTCTTATTTTTTTCACTTTTTGTTATACGTGTATTTCATAATTGTACGAAGTACGAAGTATTGCAAAAAGTTTCGTATAATATTATTTATTGTAAATTAAATTATTAAAAATATTCCTTGTAATAATTTCGAATATAATTTACCTATATATATAGATTAAACAAAATATGAGTGCTGTTTCTCTGACATGGTGGAACCAATTATGACAAGACTTTTGTTGGCAGATATACACAACTTTTACTGTATTATATAAGCGCCATACTTTTAAGTTTTTTAAGAAGTATTCATAAAATTTCATGGAGGTTATTTAAAATTAATAAAAGGTTTATATGGGATTAATATTAATACCACAATTATAGTATAGAATTTATTCAAATTTAATACATACCTTGGAATAAACTAGAAACTACTAGAAACTGTGACAAACTGGTCGTCCCATATTTCCGACTCAGTAAAATCTGTAACAGTTTTTTAGGTAATAGTGTTAGGTTTTATAACAAAGTCCCAAAGAATATTACCGATTCGCCGGACTATAAGCTAAAGCGCCATGTCAAACGGGATTTGGTGTCAAAGGACTATTATAGAGTGGATCAATATGTGAACAATGGTGATGACTACAATTGACTCCTCTCTGTTCATCCACTAAAAACGATTGTAACGTGTTATGTATTTTAAATATACATCTATATATGTTAAGAAGATAAACCCGATCGAGTTTCTTGCCGGTTCTTCTCGATGACTGGGTTATTTTCCGAACCGGTGGGAATTTTGACGTTCGAATGCGCCTTCTTAGGGCTTAAATTGAATAAAGTGTTTTTTTTTTCATTTTCATTTCAGCAAACCATTTTCACGATATCGAATATGCTGCCAATGAGGTACCTAAATAGTTAGTTTGAAAAAAGTGTTCTAACCTCTATTTGGATACGATTCAGGTTCCGAAATCAAAAGTTCGTTTCCCATTAAAATACGACCATGTAATAAAATAAAATGGCAACGGAACAACTAAGCGTTATTTTGTCAATATATCTGCAGATTTTCCTACTAACGTTTGTGTCACTAATTTACTCCCTTTTTTATATAGATGATTTTTAAATCCTTTTTTTTTTTTAACTTTCCGTACGACTTTTCAAACATTTTCTTTCGCACAAGTCCTGAGAAATATCCTGTAACGTGCCAAATTCGAATTGCCTTGGTCTTGGTATTTTCTGTATAGAGATATTATATGTCTGTTACATGAATTGAATAGTTCGTTTTTATACTTATGTTTAGCTATTTCTGGTAACGCATTGCTTTTAACAAATAGATAATCAAAGAACCGATTAAACACTTAAATATTCAATATACGATGAATCGTTACCCATAAAACGAATACCTTCTAACCTTCATCTGTTATGTAAATTTATTTGACCGAGAGAATTATCAAAGCCTTTGTTTGTATCAGAGCGTCTTATTTATATTCATTAGGTTATAGAGATAATGAAACTTTGATTGGAGGCTTTCGGGGAACCAATCGGGGTATTGGATTTAAGGGTATTATTATATCTTAGGAATATTAATACTAAATTAATTGATTCAGATTACTCCTACACAAATATTAAAGTTAGATATATAATTGTATCCTACATTGGAACTACTCAAAGAACCCGCGTGAGAAAATCTCTCGACCAGAGGGCCAGGTAATGGTCATCTATTTCTAGTATGAGCTGTTATAAAGTGCATCAATATGTGAACGTTGGTGATGTCTGGAATTGACTCCTCTCTGTGCATCCACTAAAACGATGGTAACGTGTAATGTATTTTAAATATACATCTATATTAAAAGGATACACCCGATCGAGTTTGTACATTTAGTCTTCGTTTCATTAAAATCGGTTCGCTCTATCAAAAGTTATTATAATTTGAATGACGGCGCGAGTTAAGTACAAGAGAAGAGTAGGTAGCCTTGTACACGCATCGTGCAAAACCTACTGGATAGATATCATTTTATTAGGCTGTTAGTGTCTAATTAAAAAAAAACACGGTATATGAAGAAACTACAATTATTAGAAGCACCACGCGTACGACAACGTATTTCCTTGTAGGTGAGAGGTGGGGTAAGTGGTGTAGTGCGCATACACAGGACAACGTAGATAAAGTTGCGATTATCAGCTAGTAAATAAATAAAAAAAAATCATTTTACAGGAATCACTCAACGGTTGAATAGATTTCGGTCAAAGATTTTTTGATTTACCACTTCGACTCTTGGTTCTTATCTAAAAAAAGATTGTCACTGTAGCTTTCATTAATATAAAGTAATTAAAGTTTTAATAGACTAAATTTTTTTTAAGAAATACTCGTTTAGCATTGTGTGTCTTACTTCCGTGGAGAAGTGGAGCAAACGGTGTGGTGCTTATATTCTTTCCTTTCTAAATAAAATATATTATTAAGATAATAAGTGATGGAGACGAATACGCGGGTATCAATTCGTTCAAAAATATTTAGGTGAATTGCAACATTATGCATTGATTGGACTTTTGCTTAGTGATTGACTTTTATCTAAGTCCCTACGTTACTTCTACTCTTACTGTGAAAATATGTTACAGTAGCTGTACTTGACAGTCGGTTCTCTCTCAGCTTAATGTCACTAAATACTATAAACAATAAAAAAAATTGCCTTTAGTTTCTATAATACTCGAGAATATATGTTACTTTTCCAGTCCTCTAAATATAAAAGTGTAAAGCCTGGTTTAATTATGTTCATGTATTTCATTCCTATAGATAATTTAGTTAGAAGGTATCCCTTCTTACTCGTCAGTTTATTGCTATTTCCTAGCGTGAAAATATATATTTTGTTCCGCATCTCTTGGCGTTTTAAGTCGACGCTACATCGTCGTAAATTTGCCTAATTTAATATATGCTTCTTTTTTATATACTCTGTTCATTTATCTGATATAGTCGAAAACTTTTGCTTCCCGCGAATTTGTTCCCGGCACACATTGCTCTCTATTACTTAGGAAGTTGACGTGAGAAGACATAACGCCCTTATTTTTTTATTTATCTTCTTTTATGTTGTTTTTTTTTCGAAGTGATTACGCTATTGACACGACTGGCCTTTATAACTTCACCGGACTACTAAGGAGCGCGTCTAAGACACTTACCCGATTTTATTTTGACAACCAGCACAAGGGTGCACCATGCGCCTCGGTTTGGACCGTTGCCTAGTATCTCGAATTTAACTACACTACACTAACAACTATAGGAATATATAGGAATTCGTGAGAATATATATGTGTACCAAGCATGTATTATACCTCACGAACTGAAACATGTATTTTAGATCTGACAACTAAATTAAACTAAACTAACTCAGTTCGAATAAGGGAAAAATATAAAACATTTCCACTATGTGTACCTACTTGTATGTGCATTTTTGGGGGTGACCTGTGTTTTATTTTGTTACACAACATGTCTCTTATATATTTTTCCTGTATTTCCTTTTGTATGTCTATTTATTTTTTATAAAATAATAATTCGTTTTGACATAACTACTGCACACTTTTAATCCGAATGTGTTACTCTCTTTAATTTTAATTTTTTACTAACACTTGTGCACCGCACCGCTAGCCCAAGAAGAATATACACGTCACTGAATATGTAGTGCTTATAAAACATGTAGTTTCTTAAAGCTTTAAGAATTTTATACTAAATAAAGATGTTGCATTTTTTTAAATGATAACCAAGTGTATAAGAAATAAAACTAATTTTTTTTTATCTAAATCTATGCAGTGCAAGTGCAAGATGCGTGCATAACGACGCATCTCTTTCATTTTATTTATATATATATAGATTCATTGATACAATTAAGTCATTTATACAAACTATGATGTTATTTATCATTTATATAGAATGTAATTTATATATACATATATATTTATTGTGCAATGATTCTTTAGAAGAAAATGAAAAAAAATCATCATCCTCTTACATTTATCTCACTTAAGCAGGGTCTGCACAACACGTTTCTTTCTTTCACTCTCCCCTGTCAGATGCCATCTCAATATACAAACCTTTTCTATACCTATCATTTTTCATAAAATCCATCCATACCTATTTCGGTTATCCTCTACTCCTATCCTATATCCGTCCACTTTTATATTGTTTAACTGTTCTAGTTACATGATTTCCGTCAAACAAAATAAATATATATAAAAAAAAACATGTTATTTAAAGAAAAATTAAAGAGAGAATCCTTTCGAATATAAAATAAATATTAATTTAGAGCGAACGATTCAACCTTTCCCTTAACTCTGTTGAGATCCGCAGTACCTTTCTACGTTCCCACACGGACCGCGTTCACTTCCGTTCGGTATAAAAATGTTAGCGCGTTTGCAATAAACTATCATAACACCACTGTAACCTGCTGGTGATCGTTCTCTAAGCTTTAACGACATGAAGACATTTGTAAGTGATACATAATTATCTTTTTATCGAATTCCTATTTTCATTAAACTTTATACAATTTGTAACACTGCTTACACCCACAAGTGATAAGATTGAAGTGATGACGTAATTTTTTAATTGACGCTCTATTTTATTAATTATCTACGAAATTACAAAAAACAAAACGAGGACATTTATTCTTTCTTTTTTAAGTATTTCATGAATTGCTACGAAATGTATGAAATAAATAAAAAAAAAAACATTAATTTCAATTAAAAATAGTCAAATTCTATGCCCAATTTTATTGATATCCGTTCAAACTTTCATTAATGATAAACATTCAGACGTGTAAATTGCTATTATAATATATGACGTCATCAACATAAAACTAGCCTAAACAAAGACTTAATAAGATAGCACAATCAAAAGAGTAAAACACATCATTTTCCCCCCAATATTTATTTCTAATTCAATTACAACTAGCTTTTGCCCGCAGCTTGACTCGCATTAATGCATATTTCTATACCTCAGAAAGAGTAATTCTGTCTAGATAAAAGGTACCCTATGTCCTTTTTTGTATTGCAAAAATTCATGATAATCGGTTGAGTAGTCAAACGGACACACTTTCGCATTTATAATGTTAGTTAAGTAAAATATAATACCAGTATTAGAAATTTGATTGTATCTTTTAAAAATGGGAAGAGCAACGTCAATTTTCTATTAAGCTGGCAGTCTATGTTAGGTTAGGTTGGATTTTTATGATGGATTCGTAGTAATCTCACAAGGTATAATAGTACTTTTTCATTAGTAATGCCGTATTTTTAAATTTACTGTTAATTTTGTAAAGGGTAAACAACTTTTTAATGCCTTATTACGTATACGTATAAAAGTTTTCTATGTCTTTATTTTTACGAATGCTGTACAGCTAGCTTTCGTTATAACTTTTAACTGTATAATGTTCATTGTTGCTGGTATATTTTTACTGAATTAAAGCTATACACTGCTAAAATGTCACACGCATATGTCCATTTAACAATACTTGCTTTTTAAAGATGCTAACGCCACACTGTATTTCATTGTTAAGTAATAAACAGTTTTATGGAATGTAAAATTGTATAATGAAATTAAATGTCAACTTAAGGATAATCTGTAATTATAATATTTATTTAATGACATCGAATAATATCAATTAATTTTCTATTCAGATCTAAGAATTCAAAAATTTGTGAGTTAGGCTATTTTTACATCAATGGCCTCACATATACAATAGATTATTATTTTATATCTTTTTTTTGCAATCAATTGCAATTGTCATTGTCAAGTAGGCATTAATACTAGAAGTGTTTTGTGATGATTTCAATGTTCTAGCAAGATGGTGGTAGCCCTCTTGTTACAACTTTCCACGGAGTTTCTGTGCCATCGCAGAATTCATCCTCCATTGTATTATTTCTAATCCACGTCACTTGTGCATAATAATCGAACTATATTATGTAAAATTCCACCAATATTACAAAATATAGAGTCAAATAACACAAGATTATGAATAAAAACCACTACATGACAAAGTACGATGCCGCAAAAAAAGGGGAAGCTATTTTGTATTTACCCAGTTATACTGTAATTTGCTGTCATAATTGTGTGTATTCTAAATTCGATTGTTCATTTGTTTCTTTCCGGCGAAGGATTGTTTTCATATTCAGTACTCCTTTCTACAGTTGCTTTACTTTCACATGTCTAGTCTTATAATAGCCAGTGTCTGCAGCGAAATTAATTTTTATAATTTAATTGTTATTTTGATGCTTAAAGACTGTATATACATAATTAATTTGTATTTGGATTACATACATGGAAATTGCTAGATTACAAATATTTTTGTAGAATCAAATTAATTTACTCTATGCATCTTTTTTAGCAAATATACTACAAGTTTGATTCTCGAATCGTGCTAGGGCACGAACTTTTTTTATGATAAATACAAAGGTTAGTTTTGTTGTATCGGTTACAATATGAACACAAACATAAGAGTTATTTACCTGTGCATAAACTGTGTCCGATTATACTAAGTTGCTCCTCTATTTAGTTCATAAAAAGAATTACACAGACATACATTAACATCGAATAATATATATGTATGTCGTCCCCATCTTACAATAGCAACCAAAATGATTTAAACAAGATGTGTCTTTTCATTGTCCAAGCTAATCTCCAAAACGTATTAACCGACTTTGAAGATAATTTTACATGGAGATAGAGCTCTAGTTGGAGTATATAATCTTCTCGTTATTACGCTTTTCTGTAAGGGCTAAGCAGTAATAATAAAGTTACAATAGAAAAAAAGTCAGCCCGCAATTAAAACACGTGGTGTCCAAGACACACCGATAACTGGAATTGTAATTCTGTAAGACGAAAATTTACCTTTTCTTCTTTTTTTGGTAAACAATCCTCTTTATTGAAGATTATTACTAGATTATCAAGTAGGTAAATGTTATAAAGTCATTTATGATGATTCCATTCTGTCAATAAGATGATGACTCTCTGGTTAGAAGTGAAAGTTTTTACAATGTCTCATAATTCATATTTCCTGTTATAATATCCCATCCATTTTACTTATAAGATGCCATTAATTAAAATACACAATACACGATTAAATGAAACAAGATTATGGATAACATATTATAAAACAAAGTCGTCCGCCGCGTCTGTCTGTCTGTCTGGATGTTCGCGATAAACAAAAAAACTATTAAACGGATTGTAATGCGGTCTTAGGTCCAATAGACATAGTAATTCATGTGGAAGGTTTAAGTATATAATTTGTTAAAGTTTTATTTAATTTGGTTGAAATATAATGATAATTGTTGAAAAGATCAGAAAATATCAAGCCGCCTTAAGCGTTTCATGCACATAAGTATATATATTTATTATTATCAGGGCAGTACAACGTCCGCCGGGCCTTCCAGTAAATAATAAATAAAAGCCGAGGTGGTTTTGACGTGCTGAGATCTTGTGAAAAACAGCCATTCACAACATATTAATAACCAAAATTCATTATTGTTTATATAAAACAATGAGTTTATGAACGAATGAGGACTTTATCTACCGATGTACTTAGCAACGATGCTAATACTCTACATATATGTATAACGCTAAAAGCTTCCGTAGCAAGCTTCTAATTTAAATGCTAATTATGACATACCACGGAAGCTATCTCGTTAACAAAATTCACTTTGCCGTCGCTAAAATCGAGTTCCAGAGGTTCGTGAAATATATTCATTCGTAATATGATTTTGTTCAGCGGCAAGGATAACTTTGCAAATGCGGAAAACACAAAAACTTTTACAACAATTTCAATTATAATGCTTAATATAGGTACTTTCTTGGGTCGTGTTTCTTGGTACATTAGAATTGATGTTTTACTCCTTTCAAATGAAATTTATATTTGATTTCAACTGATGAAGGGGCATTACAAGTTATCGTGATTACTTTAATGGGAACTATAGATTGAAGAATTAGTTAATATTTGGATGGTGTAAAGTAAAAAACATTTTAAAATGAAATCTTTATGATGAATTTGTAGCTGAAATTAAGAAGTTAAATTAAAGAGTGTATCACTTGTCGGGTTAAGCTCCAAAATCGATAAATTGACTTTAATGCAGTATTTGCTAGACTATAGACTTTTTAGAGTGTTATCAAAGCTGTTCCAAATAGGCTAAACATTATTTGATAGAATATAGAAGAGATGTCAGTATAAGCGCTTAATATGCGCTAAGTGGTAATAACAAAAATACAATAAAAAACTTAACAGACATTCCAAAACTTAATTCCGATAAAACAAATAGATGTCATGTCATGGCAAAAGAAAAAGGTTTTCACAAGAAACGTTGTTTTATCCTAACTTTACGAAAGCAATCAAATTAAGACTTCAATGAAAAAAAAAACACCGAAGCTAATAAATAATCCTTCAACTGTAATCCTTAAAGATTGATGCTGCCTTAACAGACGTTTGAAAGACTAATGAATTGGGTATAACAAAAAACTTAATTGAAGTGCCTGACATAATTCCAAAGTATTCTACTGATGACACAGATACAATAGACGCCGGTACTCTAGGAAACGTAGTTATACTCGAGTGGTTCCGTTCGTAACGCTTAAATTCTACTTTTTTTCAATTTCAAAACCATTGACACAGAATCCCAGTGAACAAATTACATAGTATTATATAATAATGATAACATTGCATAAAGTTCAATAGCATAATAGTGTGAGAGATCAACAAAGCGTGACGTCCTATTTATATCTGTTATTTCCGCTTGAACGGTTAAATGGTTCGCAAACTAAATTGAATTTTATCACGTTTGTTCTAATTTGCTTTTCGCATCACATTGTAAGGTAGTTTTCGGGTATTAATATTAAGCTCGGCTTAGATACTATTGGCATCATATTTAAATCGACAATATAATCATCTGTACAGACCACTTTAATTTGTCTTATCGATCAAGATACAGAAGCTTTTTTGTTATACTTTGTAGGTAAACGTTTTGACCACAATCTCATCTGATATTAAATGATGATGTAGTCTAAGATGGTAAGTCACGCTTAACCTAGAGGGAGACTGGCTCTCAAATGCAGCTGCCAAAACACACCAACAAGTGCTTGTCGACAGATTTTCAACTAGAGGATGTAGCTAGCCAGACGGACTTAGAAAAAGCCTTACCACCATGCTATGGTTTCGTCACGATGTTTTCCTTCACCGAAAGCTCCGAATAAGTTGCTTGGGTTCGAACCTACGTCCTTTAGCGCTGTGACCGAACACACTACCAACTGAGCCATCATCGCTCATAATTATCAGCATCATTAACGTGCGAGTATGAACTAAACCATTTATAGCAACATGTCAAATAAACATTTGATTTGATTACTAGAGTTTGTTGAAACCACAATCCAATAACAACGCCATTTGAAACAAGTTTATACTTTATAAATAAATTATCTATTAAGAATAACGAGTAAAATCATGTTGGAATCTCTTGTTCTCCGTTGCTTAAATGAAATTACTTATTCTGGTGTAATTGAGAGTCACCAAGCAGAACTAGATAATTTGCCTCGCCACGCTGCACTTACAATATTTTCGCATCGTGTAATTCATAAAGCAATGTACTTTTAATATGTACCTTATATAATAGTGAATGTCATAACGTTGTTTCGATCTGTTTGTTTGCACCTAAAGTGATTTTAATATTTACAGTTACTATGAACATTCTCTTACCAAAATTGGCATATTGATTATGTAACATCGGTTCTGAGTCGTCCGTTTCGACAACCTCCAATACAACCATTAAATGAGCACATATATTTTTAATGTTATTAAAAATGCTATTTTTACTTTTCAATTACTTTATTTACTTACATTTGTTTAAACATAGATCAAACTACACATAGATATGATATTGCTTTAACATTATATGATTAAAAAAATGATGCCATGTTTTTAAAATCCTCTTCTACTTTAGATATATAACATGCAACTCATCTTTAAATATAACTATTTAAGTTATCATTAATCAAACAATTATTTACAAAACGTGTCAGCCTTAAGTCATTTGATTAATTATTTTGACATATTATCAATAAAAGAAAGTTGTGTGAAGTGAAAGGAACAAATAAATCAGAACATGTCTGTGGATGCTTTTTTTTATCATCTGGTTCGCGCGCTGCTTTATAATTAAAGGAGTTTTTTTTATCTATAATAACTATAATAAAATGCTGTAACAGCTTTGTAGAAATTGAGAGTGCATTTTTTTCGTATTTGCATAACGCTTTCTTATTATAATAACATGCAAATATTGTTAATAATCGATGTCCAAATAGTTTTATGTTTACAAATCTTTATCTGTTTTGGATACAAGTCTGGCTGCGTTTAACCACAATATCAGGAATTAATTAAATGGTGAAAGTCACGTTTACTGTGTACTTCGGATCGAATAATTGTCTCTTGCAGTAATTTACAGTACAGTTAGTTATGTAATGTGCATTCCGTTAGTCGTAAGTTAGATTGCCAATGCTATGAAAGGTAATAAATACTTCAGACATGGGATAATCTTGCTATTGAGATTATGTAAGATAATGAGGGCATTGTAATTTGAGAAACTATTTCATATTTACCACTGGTAATAATCGAACGAAATATGTTCCGAGATGATTTTGTTTATTTTAATAGGTACAATAAAATTAAGCAATGTGCTTATTTCTTGGCTTAGATACAACAAGAATAGTAAATAAATTCCACGCTCTATAATATTTATTAACTATTTATAATGAGACTTAATGTTGTTAAAGATTATAATTTGTGTAACATATCAAAAAAAATTTATCTTCGCAGGTTTGTTTACTGTTGGCAATTGCCACTTGCAAGGCCGGATTTGATGGAGGATATTCCAATGATGTCGCTGGAGGTCATGGCGGTGGTGCAGGCTTCGGCTATGGAAGTGGTCAGGACTTCTCGGGAGGAAATGACGGACATACTATTGCTTTGGCTCAAGGAGGAGGGCATGATTTTGGAGGAATTCAGGGAGGGGGACATGATTTAGGAGCTTTCGGTCACGACGGAGGTAACATTGGAGGTGGCTTCGAAGGAGGTCATGGCGGTGGAGGTTTTGAAGGTCACAACGGAGGTGGCTTTGAAGGAATTCAAAGCGGAGGTGGCTATGAAGGAATTCAAAGCGGGGGTGGCTTTGAAGGAGGTCATATCGGTGGTGGCTTCAATGGTGATTCTTATTTGCAAGCTGCTCACGACTCAGGACTGCAGGGTCACGTTGAACTTGGCGGACAAGGTGGCGGCTTCGGAGGACAATTGGGCGGTTTTGGAGGACACGGTGATGTCAGTGGTAGCGATGAAAGTGTGGGCGGACACGGTTATGGTGGTCAACTCCAGTCTTTCACACTGCAAGATGCCGGTAACGATTACGGTCACGGTGGGGGCTTCGGTGGTCATGCTGAAGCGATCCCAGTTGGAGAACATATAGATGTCGAAAGCCCCGTCACTGTACCTCTCTACAAACACGTCACTGTTCCAGTACATAAACCAATCCACGTTAATGTACCCAAACCTATTTTGGTCGGTGTTCCTCAGCCTTACCCAGTCAAAGTTCCAGTCAACAAACCAGTGGCTGTTCCAGTTGAAACAGAAATCTCTATTCCTATTGAGAAGGTTGTTCCCTACCCTGTTGTGAAGCATGTACCTTACCCCGTAGAGAAACATGTCCCAATTAAAGTTGAGAAGACTGTAACGGTACATGTGCCTCAGCCTTACCCTGTCAAGATACCCGTTTACAAAACGATCCATCACAAAGGCCATTATTAGGTCAAACACTTCGTGCCTTGTAAATATTGTTAACTAATTTTAAGTCATTTTCAACTGTCTTCATGTTGTAGTTGATTTATTTATTGTAAATAGCTGTTGTTTGTTATTGTGTGTTGTTGTTGATATATAAATGATTGTTATATTTAAATTATATGTTTTATTAAAATTCCTAATTATATAATATTTGATGGTCTCAACTTCGTGCTTTTGGTATTACAACAGAATTGCGTCCCTTATCTCGGTTGAATGTATGTTGTCTTTTACGTTTAATTATTATCAATAATGTATAGCTCATAGTCTGGAAAAACAGAAATAGCCTAAACTATTATATTATATGCAATGGTACATTACTCTGAAATGTACATTTACATTAGTTCAATACATTTCGAGTAATGCAAGTTATGATACGAATAAAAAAATCTTTTTGTATTTGTACAGGATTATTCATTTATATAAAAAAGGCTTATACCTAGAAGTGGGGGAAGTTTGATTGTATAATTAGTAGCACTTGAAAGTCGCACTAATCATTAATAAAATTACTGAAAAATTGTCACGATGGTACACAAATCTATGTGACTTAGACTTTGCTAAACAAAGGAGAGGTATAGGTTGTTTATTTTACATGTAATTGTCAAATACAAAGGCCTCAAGTAGACCAAATTGCCGGAATCGACAACCAAAGGCACTTTGGCTTTGCACATAAATGAGAAGAGACACTACCACAAATAATGGGAAAAAGAATGAAAAACTCCTCTCAAACATTATCAATGAAGTGGTTTCATTGTCCATAGTAAAGGTCCTGATTGTAATAACCATAGGTATTGATTGTTTAATAAGCTTTAAAAGAATTATCTGAATATAAATAACATGTTTACACACGAAACAGCTATGCATTTGTAGACCTAGAAACATTCTAAAATAATAAAAAAAAACATGTCCACCGCCTTGTAAGGAAAGTTTTCAAAATAAGCAGTTTATTTAATTTAATGTTATGTCGCAAAACAATACAGTTGTTAAATAAACTCGTGAAGCGTTGCAGGAGGAAATTAATTCTCGCGTTGCGGGAGTGTGTGACGCTTTATTATTACGTCTTCAGTGTGTACGAGCAGGATATAGAATATGTCGCAATGGAAAAGACATATTCCCTACATAAAGTGAAATAGATTTATTCTCTATTTTACTTTTTGTTCTTTATTACGCTTATGTTGTTTTTTATACTCCACAGGTGAGGGGATTTGACCACAATCTCAATTAATGTTAATGGCGATGTAAGATAGTAAGCAGGCTGAACACACCTATATGTGACTACCGACAGACTATTAATTTTAGTGTAGTGGTTTTTACCGTAGCGGTTCCCAAAAGCCACTACCATCATTCTATAGTTTCACAGTAATGTTTTCTATCACCGAAAGCTCCTGCTCATTCGTAAGGATTTGAACATATATGTATACGGTTATAACATTAGATATGGTGTTCGTATAAGCTAACTACTGAGCTCATCATACAGTAGTCTATATTTATACAATGGTATTGTTGCATATAAAGTTCTATTCCCTTTTTTGTTATTGCTCAACAAATTATTAAAATATTGTTTTCAGAAAGATCCAGAAAGACCTCTACTTTATTTGTTACCTGATTACGCAGAAGTAGGGTCACGTTTTCGGATGTATATATTTATTACCAAAGGCCAGCAAAGAGACTAATAACCAACCTAATAGTAAATGGTTGCCGTCGCTTACTGACAACTGTAACTTTTTTTTTCGAACCGACTTCGCTATTTGACTCACAAGCCTCTACAGCTTCACCGGACTACGACAATTGCAAGAAATGTCTTGCTTTTCTTAAAAAGCGTATTTCACTCCCTTTTTGAAAAACCTCATATCATACCTCTGAGGATAACCGTGCTAAATATCTCATCAATAACCCTTGCGTATTGTCAGGAAGGTTCTAGAAAACTTTGGTATTGTCGCAATGTTACTAGACTTATACTTGACAGTGATAGCCTAAGCGTCTTTATTGATTTTAAGTTACGAGATGTATCATGTCTATAGGTTTGTGTTGATTATATTTTTAACATAGGGTTTACTTTTACTTTCCGACTGTTTTCATTTAAGAATTTTAAATTCTCTCTCGTTGTAGTGTATCAAGCACTTCCGTATCAAATCATTTGTGCCGTACAAAAATTGTCATACAGATCACGCGTTGTTAATATTTAATTTTTTTTTTATTTATATAAAAAAGTTTCCTTCTGATTTTTAGTTGTGCGCTGTGATCCATATAGCGTATAATGTATGGAAATATTACTATTCGAATTCATCTCATAACCCATATTATGTGTATATATCTAAAGAAAAGTTTTGTTGACACATCTAGTAAAACTTTTATAGTCAGACTAATATATAGGTCCGTGACATTTTGCGAACACTGAGTACCTATATTTACTGCATACATTCTAGGACTCTATTCACTAAACAGTACAAAATTAGGGTTTGTGTACTGGAATTGTTGGATAGTTTTCTGTGTGTAATTTTACATTTACACTTTAAACGTTGGTTTTGAATAGAATAGTATTTCTAGATCTTGAGTCCAAAATAAAAAACGCAGAGATAAAAGAGTCCAATATCTCTGTCTTTGCTATTTCTAAACCAATTTCCTTTCAATTCTATTTTTTTTGCTTGGTGTTCACCTCACGATTCACGTTCTTTGGCGTTGTCAATAAGAAATAATGGAAAGAGTTCGTTTATTTTTCTATTGTGTCGACTAGCCGAAACCGTTTTTTAAGTCTATATGCGCCATAGTTCACAATATTGAAGTCTACTAAACTGTACAAATGCATTAATAGTTGTGCGAAATTTAGAAAAATTGAACGCAAGTCAAATGGCGAGGTAAAGCTAGTTTTACATAAGAAGAATACAAGAGACGCCGTGTGCTATTATAAACATTAAAAAAAATATAGCCCAATTTGTACATTACGTGAACAAAAACCCAACATCTTTTTTCTACTATCCGCGTAATAAATGTGTGCTTGTTTAATTTACTGGGATGATGTTAAGGGAACCGAGCGAGTAAACATATAAAACGGTAATAATATAGGCAATGTCTTAATGTCTTTCCACATGTATATTACTTGTAGTAATAAAATCGTCTTTTGTTTTTTTTTTTTTGCTAAAAGTTTTAAATATAAGGCAAATAAATTTAAAGGAAGAATATGATTATAGTTTTTGCGTTATGAAATAATACATGAGGGTATGTTACTACTGGTATAAACAAGTGGTTAGATTTGGTTGGTTAGCGGCTGCCATGGTGATAACATATTAAGAAACTAGGTTTTGACTGCAGCTGAGCACGCGTTATTATACATTTAACCTATCCCTAGAGAATATTGCTTTTTCTGGCCGTTTCGGTATCCCAGATGTAAAATTTCGTAATAACCGCCTTAGGTACTAGCTTAAAAAATAAACACGTGAAGGATGGACCAAACTTTGTTGCGAAGGTTAGTAGGAAGAATTTAATTCTACAAACGACTGCTACTACAAGGAACTAAGATAGGAATACTTTTAGATTACTTTATGAGAAACATGAAGCGATGATGGTTCAATGGTTAGTGTATTCGGATACTGCATCGCTCGCCGTAGTTTCGAATCCTTGTTAAAAAGCCGGATCTTACAGTGAAGGTAAGCATCATGACGAAATCTTAGTTCCCCTTGTATTGAAAAGCTGTTGCCATGCATCTATAGGTGTATCCCGGCAAATGCACTTGAAAGTCTGCTGTCTCTCTAGGCTTAACGTGTTTGCCTTCTTATGTAAACAGTCATTAACATTATGTGAGACTATGGTCTAACACTGAAACCTATAACCCTACATAAAAAATATCGTGAAAGAAGTGAAAACTTCTTTATGAAAAGTACAACAAAAAGCCAACGTCACGCGGTATTCCCAAGCGCTTACCTATCTAAGTAATGACCGCGCGCCCGAGTTGGCCCGACGTTGTTTAACTCGAGAACCGATGTTGTCGATACTCTACCCGACACAGTGTTTATCCCTATCACTTTTCGTCACACAAAAAGGTTGCGGATCAGAATTTCAAAGCGCTTCATAAGAAGTTTCACTTCAAAAAACGAAACAGGCGTTAGAGCAAATTTTATTTTTTAATCACCAAGTGTAATCACTTCAAATAAAAGGAAACTCACCAAGAGTACGTAAAGACCAGATTAAAAGTATTAAAACCTATTAAACATTGTTAACGAAGTTCAACCTCGTAACTAAGAGAACTATGCAGGACAGGACACTCACAAAATTAATTTCATCTCGGTGCGAAGTTCGCGTTCCGAGTGAATTTTTTAACATTATGATAAGCAGATTTATAAAGTTTTATTAAATCCAGTTTTTTTTAATGTAGGATGAGGGTTCTTACTTAATTATTAAACTGGGCTCCCGACGCCATCATGCCTTACTTGTGCATGTTCGCGGATCACGGAGTCAGAAATTACTATGAAGGAAAAAAAAATTTTGAAAACATTGTGCGCTGCAATTTCTAAGGCTAGTTACCTCCCTTAAGTTGAATTCTGTAAACGAGCACCTGTAGATGTGTTTCGAAAATTGCATTTAAGAGTCACTTTTGTCTAAACTTACCATATTATCATCTCCGACATAATAGTCACTTAATGTAAGATGAGATGGCTATCAAATAAAATATATTATTTCGTGATAGACTACGTTATGAAATTTCTTTTATGTATAATTGATGACCGCTTTACCATCCAGAAATGCATAATTAAATATTAGTGTAAAACCACCACATGGAGTTGTTTTTTTTTATTTTATTTTTTTTTAATGTGGGAAGAAATCCTTCATTGGACACCCACAGCCCTGGGGAGCTGTGGGGTGTCAGACTCCTACTGACTAAAAAAACCCAAAAGATACCGTCTGCCGCGCTATGGAGTGGCACGGGATCGAACAAGCAAGCACCATGCCACCCCGGCGACAAGGCCCAGCGCGAACGCCCTGACCGCGACGACAGCCCGGTCAAGCTGCCTACCCGTCTACCGAACCCACGTACCCCAACCCCAACCACGTCTGACTGCAAAAAAAAACATTTTTGATTTTACTTGCGCTATGTCTACTTGAAAAGATAAATTGAAACTACTAATAGATAGAACAAAATATTACTAACTGAATAAAAAAAAACATTTAAACGCGTGAACGGACGACCCTCTAGTCGTTTTATGCTGTTCGTATGTAAGTACCTGTAAAATATAAAAATTCAAATCCCTACACATATATATTGTAGATTAAGGCTAAGGACTCACTAAGCGGTTTTTACCCGCGTCCGCCGCGTCCGCGGGCAGCAGAAGCGTTATCCTCACGATCAGTCATTGGGGGCATCAGCAGGGATCCAAACGAGAAAATAAACGCTTTGTGGGTTAGAATAAACTATTATCGTGAATTACAATAGGTGGGTACTATTTACTTAGTAAGTATCTCAAATACACAGTACAGTTCCTAGACAAGTATCACTTAGAGCAGGGCTGTCCAAACTACATGGGACCCAGGGCCCACAAAAATGACTCAATACATTGGGGGGCCGCAAAATATTTATAAAAATAAAATACAAGTATAATAAGTATCATTATTTTATTATCTACTTTTTCATTAATTTGTCTTTTAAGGCCGAGTTCTCGAGTGAATAGTGTTGTGTGCTGCATAATCGAATACATATCCAAAACATTTGAATTTCGACGCAAGAAAAATAATTTACTCATTTAATGTATTTAAACAAAGAAGATAAAAAAGATTCTGCGGGCCGCAATAATTCATGCCGCGAGCCGCAGGCGGCCCGCGGGCCGTGGTTTGGGCAGCCCTGACTTAAAGTATTCAGAACGATATGGGGGTCCGATTAAGAAAATACTCCTTTTTATAAACGTCATCCCATCCAATCTAGGCTCTGTACACCTCGCTTTCGACGTTTAAGTGTTGTGGACGTTCTATAGTCATGGATGCGACATATATGTAAAAAAATTAAAGCACACTTCTCACGAATCGTTTCACGCCCGCGGTGTCTGCGGTTGTTTGTCGATACAGCTTCACCGGCGGGCCAACTAGTATCTAGTGTACCTTACGTACGCTACATGCCTTTGCGTAGGTACAATAGAAATTCGCGTATATAACCGGTCTCGTGAGTGCAGAAATAAAACCGCAGTACCGACACCGCGGCGGCCACGGGGCAAAAACGCTCTGTCATTTCTTAGCCTAACAACGTTGACGTTCTGTTAATCGATAATATTCATATTTACATTATAAAATGCAGTAACTATATTTTCAGACACTCGTATCACAAAGCCCGTTTATTTATTACGTTATACTAATTAGGTACTAAAAGAGAGTTGTCATTTAATAATCAAGAATTTATACAAATGTCATTTAAAAACTCCGTACACGGGTGCTATTTTGAAAATGTCAAATATCTTCGTATGAGCCGACGTAGGTTTTTTTAAAAATAACTTCGAACAAAATATGACGAACGTAATAAAAACCGTTGCATTTTCGTTTGATGAAAATTCCCTTTACTCGTATCGCGAATTGTAATAAGTTCCATTCTGTAGTGCAATGTAATACGGTACAATTTTTGTGGACGAATTAAATGAATGTATTAATTCTACTGGAGACTTAACATGAAAAGAATTATTTCTTTTCGTTTAAATTTAATTCGAAACCACGATTATGATTGGAAAAAAAAGTCGAGGCAATCAATAAGGACTGCCGACAGAAGTGATAATACAAAAGAATGGAAAAAACTGTGTTCTGTTTTAAGTCTTTAAATCAATTATAATAATAAATAACAATAATAAAGACCATTTATTTCCGATCATGACATACATTTTTAAACAAAAACTGAATTTTTATTTTTACAAATACATGTTTGCAAAAATATTGAAAATTATATAGATTTATATTATGTTCTTAAGCATTGTGTTATCTCCTCCAGCCTTTTTCAGACCTTATAAATCAATCAATCAATTGTTAACATTACTCTGGTTTTCACATTAATTGGCACTCGATACAATACAAAATATATATCTTTCATATGCTCAATATAGTACATCAATATTATTACATCTTGTACACATGCCGCTATACTACGCGTAGCTAGTCTGACGCAAGCGTAATACGTCACAAACATGTCGGTGACGCGAACGCATAAGTTTATCTCCTACCAAAAAACGCTGAACACGGCTAGAAAAGTATTCGTTTCAAAAATATTATTTTACTTCTATGTACGAATGTTTGTAGTCATTAATTTAAAACATACGAAGACTCTGATTTAAATAACATTTCAATTGGTATTATGTCATCGGTTAAATTTAATGAACACGTAATAGGTTAATTAAAAATAATTATAGTTAGCATAACTCTACTTTGTTATGAATGCGTTGCAATTTTGTTTTAATTGTAACCTAAAACTTATCTATAATTGTATGATTGCGTTTCTATTTTAGTAAAAATTTTGCTTAAAAGACCGATATTCCGATGAATAATCATTTAAGTACACATATTAGTTAATTCCTTTTTTAATATTTGTTGTAATCTATATAGGTTACTATTTAAAATAGTTTTCGAAGGTGTATTTTCCACGGAGACAATCCGAAATCGCACAAATTGGTTTTCCTCGAACCCCTTTGGATCATCTCCTCGAATAGATTTTTTTTTCAGAGATGACAGATTATAAATGCTCGTACTTATGAGCCCGGTGACACGGTAGAAGCGCCGCGTCCAGCGACGTACGTAATATTCAAAATTTGAATAAAACCCACATTTAGATCGAGTGCGAAATGGAACGGAACAGTGTTGTTTTTTTTTTGTTATTTTACATCGATTGTCGATATCTCAGATAGAGATTGAAAAATTCGATTCATTAAAGCTTAAAATTGGAGTTTTTGGCGGGATCTTGGTTTTTTTTAATAGTATAGGGTCGGTTACGAACAGTTGGGTCACCTGTCCATAGACACTAGCAACACCAGGGGAGACGCAAGTGCGTTGCCGGCCCCTTAAATATGTGGGCCTCCGGCACTCTCACTGACCGAACGAAACGCAACAGTGCAACCACAGTTACTTCACGTCGGTTTTCTGTGAGAGGGTGGTACTACCCCGGGCGAGCCGACCCATTCATGCTGAAACCAATAATAGCTTCAGCGTAGCTCTACCACCTACAAGCGTAGCTCTACCACGTACAAAAGAACAAGACGGCCACCATCTTTTTAGATAATTGAAATTATCCCAAGAAACTTGTAATATCATTACCTACTCGACAAAGGCTGTAATAATCTACTAGAAAATTGATTACCAAAAACAAAATAAAAAAATAATGCTTAAATGGAACATCTGTTGTTTCTAATAAAGTAATAATTAATAGCCAGTGCTAATACGAGCATTGTTTCGATTTTTTAAATAAAATTTACTGTAATTATTTTAATCACTTCTATTAAATACTTATAATTTGATTTAAAATTATGCATACTTAGTAATTATACATACGAAATAACGAATAGATTTAATGTAATATATATTTTTAATCATAACCATAAGAAGAAATAAAAATAGTCAAACAAAATCAATAGAAAAATATCGAAGCGTACAAACGTCTTGGGCTCCATAAATATATTATTAGTGCCTATAACTAATGGGTGTTACCCGTAGCGTTATATTATTTTCGCCTTTCGGTAGAAGTGAAAGGCGACTATCATATCGAGTGTAAAAGGTACTTAACCGTAAATTTCGTTGTTTTAAAATCACTTAAGATCATCATTTCAGATACAAAGAATTTTATTTACCACCATCGTGTAATAAAACGGATTAACTTTTTGAATAACAATGCAATTAATTTTTTAAAGAATACTTTCATTTTCCGACTATTACTATCGCTTGGAACGGAAGGTATAAATTAAGACAGTGGTATAATATCCGCGCCGGTTTCACATCGTTGCGGTGTACTATTGTTAAGTCATTAGTGTCAGATCTACTATCAGATCTGTGTAAGACGCTTACATATTGATATTTCATCAAAGTCAAAATAGCTTCGTATATCTCGTAACATAGAAAACTTTTATACGTCATTCATAATTTTAAATCTGAGATATCTTCTAAGATATCCATTGAAATAATAACGTGTAAATGGCAATTTTGCTCTCCACCACATTTCCAGGATAACTAACATATTTAATTGGATAAAAATTAACACTATAATGAACAAAATAGCTTCTAAAATAATCTATTATTATTTAGTATTTTCTAAAAGATAAAACTGTTTGTATGAGTTATCATTAGAAGATAGACATATACTATCGATATCTTTTCTATAGGTCTTATTAAGATGTACAAGTTTGTAGTACAGAAATTAATGTGTTTTACTCCCAATATATGTAATTTTTATCTAATTCATATATGTATAATATACATAACTCTTCTGGAAAATATTCTCCAGATGAAAGTGATAACAGTATTAAAATCCTTTGCATAGTTTACAAAAAATAAGAGTATATACAGAATGAATTGAACAACGAACTTGCACATTTATTTCACCAAATTAGGGTCGATACAACATGTTTTCCTCTTCCACTCTCCTTTGTCAGATGTCCTCTCAACGTTCATACCTATTAAAGACATATAATATTTCACATAATCCATCCATACCTTTTTCGGTCTTCCTCTACCCTTATATCCGTCATCCTCAAAACTTAAATTAACTCAAATTATTTCTTTTTTTTCTAACTGACGTACACTGTTGGCTTCGTTAGGCCTCTACAGTCCCACCGGACTACTAAGGGAAGCGATTAAGGCACTCAGCCGACTTTGTTTAGACGATCAGCCCAAGGGCACTCGGTGCGCCTAGGCTTGAACTGTCGCCGACGTTCCCGATCTAAGCTACTCCAAGTTAAGCTATCTATCTATTTCATACACAAATGAATTCGTGAAAAATGTATGTAGAACCATGCATGTTTCACGAATGTATATGTGTATTTTGCATCTGATTACTAAGTTATGTGACCTATTTCAGTCCGAAAAAGGCAAAAAAACAGTCCACCACTATATGTATCTAGGTGTGCACGTGTGTGGGGTGATCTGTGGAAATTCACGGTCACTGGTAAACTTTCTCTGATATATCCATTTCTAATCTTATCCATTCTAATAGATGTACTCCGCCTTTCCCCAATTTGTGATTTTGTTAGATGCCTCCTTTTCATTCACGGCGCCTGTGTAAATTACTATGACTGCAATCTCTCAACAGTATATTTGTAATAATCAATACTATAAGCTGTAAATAGCACCATTGATTTATTATCTAAAATCGTTGTTTCGCTTGAAACCAATGATTTGGTTTAACAATACCTGGCGTAACGAAGGCTGTTCTTTACTTGTTTTCTTTTGTCATGGTAATATATAAATACATGATATAACAATTATATAAAAGTGCTAGTAGAAACTTTCCGGAGCTTTAACAGTTTTTTTTTAGTAGGTACACGAAGACTAGTGTGTCGACTTAATAATAAAATATTACGAACGGGCGTTAACTTTTACTTTCGAATTCAATTGGGTCTTGAATAAAAATTAACGAGACAAGCGTATGCAACTTTATGATCGTTCTGAGAAACAAGTTCGTCCTCAGTGCATTTCTAACCAAATAGTTCCCATGTGGTTAATTCTCTATTTATATTTAACACTAGATAGTGGCCGGAACTTCATCCACGCTATTTAATCACGCTTGTAACTTCACCTGTATCTATTCTATGTATGTAGGTAACGGAATTTTTTAACGTGATTTCCATCCACTTCAAAACATCAAATGAAATCAAAATTTAACACACTTATCAAGGATGCATGACAATGACAATTTAATAAGTTTGTCTCATTAATTTATAATTAAAAATGTATGATTACCGAAAATTCGAGTAATCAATCAAGTCGCTATGAAATTTATGTTCGTTTAAACAATGAAAAAAGAAAAAAAAGGTGTGTGTGCGATTCACACACGATAGAAGTGAAACTTCAGTAAATCGACAAAAGAATGAGATGCATATATAAAACAAGGGTAGGATAATTACAAAGTTTATTTATTTAAAAATGAAAGTATTTTGATTAATTTTAAAAGATATTTTCTATTTTATTTAACATGTGTTAAATAATTTATTGCTCAAGTTCCATATTTTCAGTTTCCACAAAAAAGATATAAAAATACTCACAAATACTGTTAAATAATAACACACCACGCTGACTTCTTGACGTCACTATGGGATACTAAAAATAATTCAATCGATATCTGTAATTTCCATCCCTAGACACTAGCACCATCTGTCGCTACAGCCGTACGATGTTTCGCTGAATATTTGATCTTCCATAGAGTTAAATCTCGTCTGTTTTTTATATCCTGTCGACGATCTGCACCTGATTTATTGGGATTTTACATTTGAATTGTCCTGTCTGTACTTGATGGCTACTCATCTGTCTGGGTTTCGAAATTTCTCGACCGTCTAACAACTTATACTACTTACACTAGCGATTTACCGCGTTTTAGCACGCGTCTTCTATACAGTAATTATTTTGTTTCTTTGTTTTATATCTCTATGTATAAAAGATTAACTGACTCACCAATTGACAGAATAATGACGGATTTTATCATAAACGTGAAAGAGAAGAAAGAAAAAAGGTGTTTATTGTTAGACGCATCCCGGTCCCAAATGTCCAAGAACAACACTCCCATTCAGCTACACGCTGCAATACAATTGAGTGCACTACAACGTTGAGTTACAATGGAAGTCTATAACAATGTACGAACGTCTAGTCTGAGGCTTAACATAAATATTATATAGCTATGAAAACCATAAAATGAAAATGCAAAAGAGTGATACAGATGAGTACAATTTGCATCCCCTTTCTTACTATTGAATGGCTTGAATTTCCAAAAAATCTTAGCTTAACTACAGTATAAAAGTAACGCGGAAATTTCCACGTAGCTAGTCCCGGTAGTTTCGACTGTGCGTTGATATGTCAATCAGTCAGTTATTTTTATATGTGTACACTAGCAGGCCCGGCGGATGTTGTCCTGCCCTTATAATAAAAAAATATATACTTATGTGCATGAAACGCTTAAGGCGGCTTGACTTTTTCCTATTTTTTCAACAATTATCATTATATTTCAACCAATTCACAAAGAAAACCTTAACATATATACCTAAACATTCCCCGTGAATTACTCTATTTATTGGTGAAGACCGGATTACTTTCCGTTCAGTAGTTTTTGAGTTTATCGCGAACATCCAGACAGACAGACAGAGGCCGCGGACGACTTTATTTTATAATATGTAGTGATATATAGATTACTAAGGTTAGATAATAAGATCAGGATATAGAATCAAATCATGTTCTATACATCGAGTTCACTTAAGTTACTTTTTTTTTTACTTTATAGATTTTAGCGTTTCACCACAATCCTTGATGTTGAATAACGATGTGGTCAATAGGGTAAATATGTAAAACCTAGAGGAGGACTGGAACTGTAGATCGTAGCTAGCCAGAAAAGGCACTACCATCAGGTTATGGTTTAGTCAACATCTTTTGCCATACCAAAAACTCCGGCTCAATGCATAATTATGCACAAACTATACAAAATCTATAAATAATATATTTGGTTCTATCCATTACATCCTTGTTAAATACGAATAAGAGTTTGTGTATTTTCTTTGTTACGTTTTTACGCCTTAACTATTAATTAAGCCGATCATCATTGCATACATCTTGTCAGGAGTACAGGGTACCTTTCATCCAGAAAAATGTACTCTTCCCAAAACATAAAACACATTTACACAAACGCGAGCCAAGCCAGAAGCGCAAGCTAGTTAAATATATAGCATACAATCGAAGAGCAATTTAAATTTAATATTTGTACTCAACAACTCGTCGAAATAATAATTTCATTCGAACACTTCGAGGAACTCACAAGTTTCATATTGTAAATAACATAAATTAGATTGTAACTCTTATATACACAGCATTAAAGTTGAATTTCCCATATTTCCAAATATATTAACAGTCAATTTAGTGTGATTACATTATTACTACAGGTGTTAGTTTACCCGTGACCTCGATTACGTTGGACTAAATTTAGAATTATCGATTTGTACCTTATCCCTGTATTTGAATTGAGACTAGAAGACGACCATGGCTTTTTCACTTCTTTGATATATTTTTTTTTATTGCTACCTATGTTCTAGATTATTGTTGCTATTGTCGAGATGGTAATAATAATTAACGGAAGTGGTAGGATGGATACCATTTCCTACTTTTAGAAGTTTGAAAGGTATAAATAAAATATCTGACTCCGATTGTGTAGACTAGTAACCGCTTTGGCAGCTGGATTACGAATCTCCTTTTCTTTTTTCGAATTGACTAAACGCTGTTGGCCTAACGGGCCTTTACAGCTTCACCGGGGTTTTAGGGCGAGCGCTAAGGGCACTCAGCCGAAAGGCAACAAGCTCAAGGGTGCCAGAGTGGCCGAACCTCGGCTTGGGCAGTTGCCTTGGGATGAACGCGATCTTGAGGCGGGATGAATCTCCTTTATTTGACGAAGCAGTTATATTGAAATGAGACGGAACTCGTGCAAATATTACAGACTAATATATTAGGCCATAAAAATATAGACAATATTATACTTATAAAATAAAAGTGAAAATTAGGAACAAACAATACCATCTGGGCAATAGAATAATTTACTAATAAGCTATGATAATAACAATTCATCGCATTGGGTGCGGTTTGTCGGTAAGATTATAATTGCGCCCAGGTAGCATGTAGTCGCCACTTGGGCGGCGAGTTTTTAATAATCGCATTCTTAAGCCAACTAAACTTGGACTATTATAGTGCCGCTGTTTTTTCGCCTGAATTGTTGTAGAACACACGTACCACGTTTGATGTAGTTATGTGTATCGCTACAAATATATTACAAGTGTCGTGTTATAATTTCAACGCTGTTTCAGTGTATGCCACTGTGTGACCCAACTAGGTATATATAATTGGTTTTAAAATTAAATAATTTGCTTGTGTTGTTTGAATAATATTATTATTTTTTAAGCAAATGGTAATCTATATTTTTATTTAGTTCATTTAAAACTAAATAAACATATTTTAATAGCAAATCAAACATTAAAAGCTTGTATTCAACCCACGCAGTATCTTTCTATAAATATATATGCAGATATCTTGTTATATATACAGAATATAAGAAAATGAAGAATAGCTCGAGGAATTTGTAAGAAAAACAACAAACCAAATAATAAGCGACGGAATATAGGTAATGAAAACTTACAAAAAAAAAGAGTTCACGCGGAATTTATCACTGTTTATATGTAAATATATAATAGAATTATTAAATACACACAATAAATGCAACAGAAATACTACATTAATTATGTAAAAAAGTAATATTGTATATTTCTTGACAGTTACAATTTCTTGTTACAGAGCATAGACCTACTAAAACGATACATTAAATTATAGATTACGACTAAACCACAGAGTACATTGTTCAGGTTACAGCCGAATAATTCTGTTATGTATAACGATAGTGTCATCCCTAACCGACATTTATGGCGACCACAGATAAAACATAGTGACAATAGACGTCCGTACACAAACAGGACTTAAATAAGTCATAGTAATGTAAAAACCAAACGAGTAATTTACTAAAAGGCCTGATTTTTTTGTTATGTATGTATTTGTAAAAATATTTTCAGTGCGTGCTGTTTTTTTATATGTTAACAAAATATTCCTCGTATATTATATGTTCTGTTTCGAGTTGCCAGGAGCTTTTGTGAAAGTAGGAACATTCAGTATCTAGTTGTAGTTACCTTTGGGAGGAGTTCCGCGATAAATATAATCTCGCCGATAACATCTTTCTTTTCTATCTTAAATTATAGGAGACGGTATGCTTTCAATTCAAATATATATTTATGTCCGTCTGTCAATATTCATTATGCCTGATAACGTTATTTAAAATTGTAAGAAGGAAAATAAATAAGTCAACTCTGTTGCGGAAAAAACTCTTTGAGTATTTGTCCAATTGACTTAAAACTTATATCATAGATTTGGCTGAAACTATTCCAAATATATATTTATTACGGCTGTAGAAACCCCTTTAGCAGAAGTTCATGAACGCGGCTTGTGGTAGGAATTCACTGCAAAAAACGTAATGTAAGGAAAAATAGTTATTCTACCTTTCTCTTCTATCTCTTTCTATTGTATTCGAGTTCGTATGTGCATGCGAGTATCGGAATCGGAGCAGGCGAAAATCTTGCGCTGCTTGTAGTATAAGCTTCATATTAAATGCGTGGCAATGTTATTAAAATATATTTGTGATTATTATTCTTTCCATATATTACGTCATTATATACTCGTATGTAATTATTCAATAATGAATGTGTTTCCTAAAATATTAAATGATACTTTTGTATTTGATATCAGACTTTACGTTAAGGAACTTTCATCTTTGACGACAGTCTTCTGACTACACGCGGTTTTCAAATCATTTATTTTAGTCAATAACCAGCTGTGAATCATGGTTTTACTTGAATTTTTTCCGTCCTCTGAATGATCTGCTAACACTATCATGTCATTCCCGTTCTTCGTATCCCATCAAGTACAATTTGTATGGTAATTGTTATGTTTAGAAAAGTTATGGCGTTGTACGAGATAGCATGTCATCTATCTCAATAAATGGAATATAAAATGTGTTATGATTTTTTAAATCTTTTTGGTAGTTCTGCCGATTCTCAGGAATCAATTCCAAAATTTCATGTGCTCAATAATATTAGTATAGATATAATAGTACGGCCCAAAATTGTTTACGAAGATATTTTTAGCAATTAGATTATAACCTACCAACTTCCTACAGCTTTTTTAAAATTAAAATTTAGAAAAGTATTAAAAAATGAGCCTTTATTGCTGCATATACATTGATTATATTTCCCTATCTCTTGCTATAATAGTTGTTTTTATATTACTACAAAAAAATCTTTATTCCGCTTCCCATTGTTTCATATTAAATTCTGTTAGGTCTTTAAAATGTTTATTCCCCGTAAATTTAAGTTCCGAAGCTGGCATCACTCGTTTTCACCCTAAATACGGTAAGCGCGTTCATTACTATTCTGTATCACGGAACGCATGTTGCGAGCAGCTTGTAGTCACGTAGTACGTGATATAGACTTCACACAGATAGACTTCTTAGAGACTTAGATTCTCTTAACCCTTCCATGTGTACTCCACCTATTTTTTTTTCATAAACATAATTTTTAAAACTAGTTAAACATATACTTTTGAGGGAATGGACTAACCAGCTTGTTTTGTTTGTTGAAAAATACAGCCCAAAATTTAATTTGTATTTAAAATAATCACTATTGCTAACTAAGCTTTCGCATT
This sequence comes from Antheraea assamensis, assembly GCA_035772565.1. NCBI lineage: Eukaryota > Metazoa > Arthropoda > Insecta > Lepidoptera > Saturniidae > Antheraea > Antheraea assamensis. Next base: position 1,012,893 of record JAQQSE010000023.1, on the reverse strand, counting down.
AAAAATCAGTTACCATCAGTATTGAAGCTTCACTTATTTGACTAATTCTTTTTCTCTTGTGTTTGTAATGTTATGAACAAGGTTTGTTTGAAAGAAAATGTTTTTTAAATCGTATGGAAAAGTGAAAGTTTGGGTTAAAAAAACACCCCATAAAAAGTGACTGAGACAGAAGACTATAGCGAAAATTTCAACAATATTGACATCGTTGACAGTTTGACATTGTCATTTTATTACGTCATGGTCGTACTAAGAGAAGATTTTGTCTCAATTTCGTCGTTAATACAAGTTAGTTATGTGAAATAAACTAGAAATATCTTATACAGTTCATTATTTTGAATAAATTCAAAAATTCAATGATTAGTTATACTAATTGGAAATTATAGTACAATTATTCCGGTAGATACGAATAATGTTGACAACGAAAATATTTCGCTAAATATTTAACAGATGGCGGTATTATATACTACTTAAGTATTTTAAAATCGTAGTGTTATATAAGAAAGTTTATAAGAAAATACATGTCATTTCGAAATACAAGTTTGAGTTTGTGAGGTACCCATGTGTATCTCACGAATTCCTATATACATGAATAGTTAGCTTAGTTAGATTCGCGATCCTAGGCAGCACTCCAAGCCGAGGCGCACCGTGTGCCCTTGAGCTCGTTGCCAATATAAAATCGGGTGAGAGTGCCTTAAGCGCTCCTCTTAGTAGTCCGGTAAAGCTGTAGACGCCTGTCATGCCAATAGCGTAGTCAGCTTGAAAGAATAGAAAATTGTTACACTTCCACGAAAACATTTCTGAACTGCTTATGGCGAAATTTAACAGTTCTTTAGGTAGATTATACATCAAAGTAACACATAGCCTATAATTCATAAATTATTATATAAATTGGCGTCAGTATAATTATAAGTGACAAATGCGACCATATACCCATAGGCTTCTTCCCGAAGGAAGGTATGAGCATAACCTAACGCGTCAGACCATGACGTATTGGCGATTTCAAACTCTGAGAAACGCACACTTCTATGTTTTCCCAAATGCGGTGGTACTACAAGAACGTTTCTCAGGTTCGGGCTTCCTCACGAGGTTTTCCTTCACTCTCAACTAAAAGTGTTAGCAATTTAAATTAGTAAATATACGGAAATTCCGAAAAATTCGTTGGTACATACCGGGGTTAGAACGTGCGGACATCGGATTGATATTCCACCGGCCAAACCGCTTGACCACCACGACTTACATCTTCCATTATGCGTCTTTAATTAAGTGATGGAAAGGGTAATGACAATTACATTTTTACAGAATTAGAATCGCGAATTTAAGTTTTTTTTTTAATGTAAGTTTAGCTATAATTCAAGATGATAATACAGTTTGATTACAGGTTAGAGGCTAGAGCACATTAAAGCTACTAAACCTATCGGCATAGGATCATTTGATGCTGGATTTTTCGTAGATGACCCTCTTCTGTTTATTTTTTTTAAATTAATAGTTTATTCAATACAAAGTAAAGCGGACGAGTATCACCTGCTTTATGAGTTTTGATGCTTGACTGTACTTTCGCTTGACATTAAATGATGATATAAGATGAAAATACGGTAACCCTAGAGCGACTGGCTCTCAAGTGCAGCCACCGAAATACACCTATACAAAGTTTGTGACAGATTTTTAAAAGTGTGTCAAGACTTTCGAGATAGTAGTGAAGGGTTGAAATACCAACAGTATATACTTCTTAGATAAAGCTACGAAATGTGGAAAGGTGGCGTGGTGATGCAAATATCGAGATGGTTATTTTATGTTCATTTGATAAAATCCTACATACATTTCGTTTGTTTATTCATATTACTCGTGTATTATATCTGATTCTTTTCAATGGTAATGTATGTCAGTGTCTGAAAGTGATAACTTCTAGTTGTATATGACCAAGTCACAAGACAATCAATTCTGATATTTATTAAATATCTCAAAATAATATCATTTAAAATGACAACTGCAGAACTATGTCATTTGATTTATATATGTTTGTAGTAATAATAATTTTAACAGCAATTTTAATGATTTTATATGATTAATTTACAATTTATGCCTTTATATGTCATGAGACACGGGTATAATATTGTTAGATTTATTTTAAGTATTGTAGGAACATCAAACAGTTTTTATTAAACCTTGAAAATAGTACGGAGCCACAAACTTTATTACAAAGGTTTTGGATACTGTTATGTTATGGAATAAATTTAACCTTTTCTTAAACGCCTACTAGAAACTTTTATGCAAAAGTTTGTTACGAGGTTATGTTGTTGCTATTAATAAATTGTCAGGCGTTATCTAATTTAGCTTCAGTAATGAAATCAATACCAGTTAACATTTATAGTTATATTTAATTTATAGCAGAGCTATCAGTGTAAGAATACTTTATGATATTTAAATCACAATTGAGAACAGATTAAGAATGAATATCAAATTATTTAAATTTGAGAGATGATTAAAACTTGACTCGTATCCCGCGTGTTATAACACTGAACTTTTTGTTATTCAAATAAATCATTTTTACTGTAAATTAGGTATACTATTACATTATAAATATTTTTAAAGGTTGTTTGTTTATAGAAGGTAATTTATTGAATTATGACTCGGATTTTAAAGATTATTTCCCTGGCACACGATTACGTTTTCTCTGACTGGCATATTGTAACTTAACCCGTGCGAAATCGGGTTGGTCGTTTGCTAGTCTCTCTTTTCTTTTACATAAATATATAAAAAAAGTGAATGCCAATATATCTGAGATATGACAAACTTCAACATCGTTCCGCCGACCACGAAAATTTATATACCTAAGTTTTTTTCATGTATGTTTTCATTTTACTGTATTTTATTATTATTAAATTTGATTTTGTAAATTTAACGCGTACTTACGAAATCATTATTGTTATTCATGCGAAGGTTTTTATGTCATTCAATTTACTATAACTCGCTGCTAGAAGGCGCTACAGCATGCGAAGTACCCACTACATCCTTTAACTTATCATTATGCAAGTCGGTATTATAAAAATATTAACGAAATATCCATTCTTTTATGACTGAAATATTTATTACAGTAGATAATAACAACAACTGCAAGTGGAATCGCGAGTATTACTGATTTTCTATCATCAAATTTCTGTACATTGTACCCATATAAAAATTTCTAAATCTCGCTTACTCAAAATACAGGGTCGTTTGAGTCACAATTATGTCAAAACTACTGAAGCTATTGTTGTAGAACTAAGAGCCTGTAGTCCGGTGAAACTGTAGAGGCCTTGGCAGGTCAACAGTGTAGTCAGTTCGAAAACAAAAAAAAAGATAGGAACTAAGTCCATTCGATGCAGAACTTTTCGTTTATAGTTTTAGTTTTTGCATTTCATCGACCCGTTGCCATTTGTTTTTTATTGTTCATGACGCTACATTAGTACATTGCACCCATGCGGGGCGGGTCTACCCGCGTGTTTAAGACAAAGACAATTAAAAAAAATGGAATATTGAAATGAAACGTGTGTTTGTGGTTACAATCATACGAAAAACATGTTAAAACTTTTTCATGAAAAGGTGTTAATCAGGCGTCACCCACGCAAGATCGAACGCGCCCACGTTGTTGCGGTGATTGGACTAGAACTGGTGTTTTCAATCCTCTACCTGACGCAGTGCTTACTCCTATTACTTTTCGTAACACAAAAAAGGTTGCGGATCAGAATTTCAAAGTCCTCCCATAAGAAGTTTAATTTCATAAGAAATCAATCTTTTACTTTTATAATATTGTATTGACAGGACATTGGCTTTCACGTATCATTCCATCGTATATAATCCACAGTGATTAATAAATGTATATCGATTTACCATCGCATAATTGAATATTGCAACTCGTTACTTAAGTGTAGGTGTTAGAGAACGTACATGTGGTCTGAGAACGTGCTCAAGCAACGATGTCCCGGTTTGCGCCCGTTTCGATTGATCTTCGTAAATGGTATGATTTCTAGTGAAATTAATATTTAGAATTTAGATTATCGAATAAATGGAATTTACAATATTATTGATAATATCTATTATGAGTTTTCAATAAAACAATACATATAGAAATTCTGTAGTCTATTTTCTCTTTTCTGTACTTTTTAAAGTGAAACTTCTTTTACATCGCCTCAATTTTTTTCGTCCAACTATGGCAGAGTTTTCCAGACATTTTGAGTTATTTGCCTACGATCCGAAATAAGTTTTACTTGCATCGTGGTTTCATAGAACCCCACTATAAATTATTTTGATAGACAAACAATTTAAAATTATAAGTCATGCTAAAACTACCAAACGGATTTTTATGAAACTTTTACAGTAATATAGCTGAGATATCGGCTAGCCTCACTAATATTATGAAAGCAAAAGAGAATTTGTTCGTGTAGCTTGCACTCCATAACTATGTACGTAATCGACTGTCCTGAAGTTTTGCGTACATGTCGCTAGGTATACAAAAATAGATATAGGATATATTTCATCGTCATCCATCATCTTTTAAGACTGATACCTGCTGCTGAGTTCCGTTACCGAACGACTCGGAATAAAATGAAATTCCATCAATGTCACCTCGATCGTTGGAAGTCGTTTACTGTGCGGTTCTCATTTACGTTCTTCCCAGGTACGTCGGCCTTCTGGAATGAACTCCCAGCGGCAGCGTTTCCAGACCATCAAGCAACGAGCCTACTCCTTCCTCAAAGGCCGGCGACGCATCTGTGATGCCTCTCGTGTCGCAGGTGTTCATGGGCGGTGGTGATTACTTACCATCAGGTAACCCGTCTGTTCGTTTGCCTACAATCGTATAAAAAGAAGATCCTGATAAATGTACTATTCTCGAGGGTTAGCTTTAATCTACATTAATGCGAGTGAAGCCGCGAACATAATCTAGTTATATAATGTTATAAATGTTTGTTGCTAACTCTAACAAATACTCGTATTCACGGAATAAAGAATGAAGTGGAAGTGCCTCACGAGTTTAATCGCACGGGACCGGGCTCGCTAAAATCACACAAACAAATGGTACAACTACTAATGAAACACCAATCACGTTTCAAAATAAATATTAATCTAAAACAAAATTAGTTTACCAATATTTGGATCTAAATTGAGCTCTCATACTTGGACATAAGACTTCAATTTTATTTTGCATAAATCACTATTAGACGTTTTTCTTTCGAAGTTTGAACAAAATACAAATACGCAATAAATAAAACAAAACATTATAGATCGAGGCGCCGTATACTTATGGTTGTAATTAGCAAGGCGGATTTGAATAGGGATGTAGTTAACTCTTTATTCCAAGAATTAGTTATCGATAATATATTCGGTTGAAAATTTTCATTACATTTAAATTGGTTAAGATTAAACCAAATAGTATTTTTTTAAAACACTTTTACGGTTTTTAAAAGTATTGCGTAGTACTATTTATATAACCCACTAATTTCTTAATGCCATATTGTTACCTTGTAAAATTGTCATCAAAATTGGTTAAAAATAAATAAAAACATACTTTTCGAATTTTTTCTAAAACTGTTTTGACAATTCTAAATACCCTTTATAGAGAAATTATAGGTGCTTATATAAATGTCAGAAAAGAGATTTTTTAATGCTAACATACAAATTTCATTGTTCCTGATCAGCTGCTTTTATAACAGACATTTATTACAAAATATTGGAAGACAAAATAAATATACAACAAAGATATTAATTTATTTGTGTACATTTTAAAACGTGTAAATGTTAGAATTATAGTTTTATAATCTACACTAAGCAGCTGTTACTTTATTAAACTTTTTTCTTTATTTCCTCACTCATCATTGGCCTTCGAACAGAAAATATTTATTCAAAATCTGTCGTTCAGATAATTTTACATTTAATTTCAATAGAGAACGTTGTATATTTTTCTACTATTGATTTAATTGGATCTGTTAGATGATTACAAGTAGGATAACCACCGAATAGATAAAATTTTATATTATCAAATAAATTTGTACCAATAAACTGATGCACGAACTTATTGATAATGAAGTCCTATTTGTATGTGCCTCCGCCTTTAGTTTTAAAAAAAATCAGCTATTTTACAAATTTTTATTACCTCCGGAGAGAGGTACAACAGTTCTTCGTGGTCTTTAGCAAATATAAAGCTATGAAAGTGTTCCGTGACTAAAGCAATTACACAAATATTACAAAGATATTTTTAATCAAGATTCTTGTAATGTAACCAGCAATATAACCAATTACTTGGATATCAAAATCTGAAAAAAAAATATTCTCTTCAAATTCTATTTCTTCCTCTACACCTGTACATCAGTTATATTTTGTGTTATGTTGTTGTTTGTATGTATGTATTCCCTTTATTGCAGAGGAACAATTTAAAATAGAAATATGCTCTAAAGTTGCACGATTGCCATGATGTGTATCTTTTAAAGAAATATGCATTAAAATCTTATTATATGCATATATAAACTGCATGACAGTAGGATTATTCTTCATACCTCCTCGTGCACTGATATTGTAGAACAAAATTCCAAATGATCTTGGCTTAATTTGTGGAATGATAAGTATAAAAGAGTTTTTGGCTCGATCAAATGGGCAAATAAAAGAGTTAATGATTTTTTATAGATATTTATGTGATAAATAATTGCAAATTACTTGAAAATAAACTAATAATATTGTTTGTGATTGTTCGATATGCATGGCACTTCACTACGATAAGTAGGCGGTACCATACAATGAAGTATGACATTTTTTGTGTAGTACAAATTACGGAAAAAAATATGATAATTCATAGACGTTTTATACCACCATTTAAGTTTCTGTATTTTAAATAAATATAACAATGGTTATCATTGATGGTATGTAACACCTATATTTAGCAGATTTTTACTTCTCCTGTTACTTTTTATACTTCAGAACTGCACAATAAACCATTATAATACGATTTATATGGATTACGTAAAATGAGTCCATACGACCGCTCTGCCGTCATGTTAAAACATGATTAAGTTCCAATTGTATGCGCATTTGGTTAGTTACCCAAATGCATGAGTGACGCGCCACGCCTACTTAGCACTTCCACTCTTCTCTTTCTTCCGTGCTCGTATTGCTCGATCACAATACAGTTAAGGTACTTATAAGTTTCTTCATGGAAATCACTCTGAAGCTATTCGTTTCACTGTAACTCGATGACGATAGAAAGTGGATCAACTTCAATGCGCTTGCTTTTGAAGCGATGATAGCTTAGTTGGTAGCGTATTTAAAAACTGCGTCGATCTGAGCCGGAGCTTTCGATAAAGGAAAACAGTCCTGGTAGGTGGTAGAGCTACGCTGAAGCTATTACTGGTTTCAGCATGAATGGTTCGGCTCACCCGGGGTAGTACCACCCTCTCACAGAAAACCGACGTGAAGCAACAGTGGTTGCACTGTTGCGTTTTGTTCGGTCAGTGAGAGCGCCGGAGGCCCACATATTTAAAAGGCCGGCAACGCACTTGCGACTCCCCTGGTGTTGCTAGTGTCTATGGACGACGGTGATCACTTACCATCAGGTGACCCACAAAAAAAAAAACAAAAAAAATCGTGATGAAACGAAATGATGGTGGTAGGTCTTTTTCTAAGCCCGCCTGGCTACCTACCACCCTCAAGTTAAAAATATATCGTCAAGCGTTCCGTAGCTACATTTAAGAGCCAGCCAGTCTCCTTTAGGCTTGGCGTGCTTACCATCTTAGACCACATCGTCATTTAACATAAGATGGGAACGTGGTTAAACACTTGAAACTATAAAATAAAAAAAATACAACCGGTTACTCTGTAAATTGGTATCAGTACATATTTGAACAGACGAAATTAAACAAAATACAAAACGCGCACAAAGATGCAGACAGAGCCTAGTATTAAACAAAACTGGATCAAATTTTATGTTCCTTAATAATTCACAGCTAGCTTAGGCGTGAAATAAAAAAGGGTCCTATTCTAAAACTGTTCGATATTCGAATGGTTAAATTTTATCGTGAGCCAACTGTCGATTCTACGCTTATAGATAACGTAACCCGAATGGAAATGTCGCGCGACAGCTGTGACTATGCAAATGCAACGGACTATTTGAATTTGGAATCGGTTATCTACCGGTTACTATGTCGTAATGTGTTTTGTTTTCCTCGTGGTATTATTTAATTTGCGCGAGCAAATATTAAGAATAAAATACTTTAGGACCTCGGTAAGTAGAAATTCAAGGAAGACGAGAAGAAAATCGACTTAAAGCGGTTTTGATAGATTTTTTTATATGTAAATGTGTATCTTACAAAGTTAAAATTCTATTCAATATAATTTTGATTTACAGAGCTGAGATAAATTATGCTCTTGTTATAAAGGGAGTGTATGATTTAAAAATTGTGTGGTTTTATGAAACCACAATGCAAGTGAAATGTTCTTTTGGGTCGTAGGCATTTAACTAAAAACTTTTGGAAAAATATTCGATTTAGAGTATTCAAATCATGTTTTCAATCTTTTTGAAATCTGAGTAGAATATTTATTCAAATCATTGTATAATTTTGAATTGAACCATAGGCGCCGCCATATTGGTCGTGGCTGCTCTGCCGAGCGCCTTTCACTTTACCCTTACTCCACGGTCGTCTGTAATCCGTCATCCATTAGATGGACGAAAAGATTTGAGGTGATGAAAAAAAGTTTAACTTTAAAAATATTTCTGAAGAAGAAGTAAGAAGGACAGGAGGAAAAACCTTTTAAGAAATTCGATACCTTATTTTTTCTTCAAGTTAGAACAATCAAGCACTAATATATTTGAGAGGCATAGAACGAACATATGTCTTACAAGTTATATAAGGAAGATAAGTACTAAAACAGTAGGTGTATACTAATTATTTTAACTTATCGAGGAATCAGATTTCAAGTAAAGCTTTAATGGAACGGAACAAACCTTTCGTTCGAGTTGTTGTGGTGTTCGACTTTCTCGAAGTTCGATATATAAGGTCTCAGACAGTCTTTACACCAAATTTAATTACGATCAGAATAAGAGTCAGGTTTAGTTGCGGAAAGGTAACAAACAGACTATAATATGAATATAGGATTTATTTCTTGTTAACAAATTTCTTAGATTACTGTTTTACAACCATGGATTTACATTACATGAACTAAATACAATAAACAGAATACAGTTTCATTCAAGATCACTTAAATTCAAAATAAGCATACGAGTATCTTGAACTATTGTAATTAAATATCTAATTAAACTACACACGGCATTCATGTATAATATGATAATGTAAGAAATTCTCAGAACGATAGTGACAATCGTATCAAAGTTCGCAGCGTAATTCAAACGATAACAGAAATACGCGAAAAACGACTCTCATTTATACTGTTTATCTATTCAAACACAGAACTGATAGTTATACTCTTTACGTAAAGGTCGAGAGTAGGAGAGTAGGAGAGTAATCCGGTGAAACTGTAGAGGCTTTGCCGGGACAACAGTGTAATCAGTTTGAAATAAAAAAAAAAACAATTAGTAGCGAGTATAGAACTTACGACTCGTCGGCTCATTATTAGGGCTTACCACTACTGTGCTACTGTACTGTGCTAATATGAGCTATTTCTCAAAAACCAAATTTATAAAGCATAAATAAAAAATAAATTTAAATGCATTTAGTAATGTCGCGGTTTTTTCATGATACAGTTTCTAAATTAGCTACCACCAACGGAGCATAAATTGCAGCATCAAAACTCATAGAACGGCGCGGCGCAGAGCGTTGAAAACTCGGCATAAATTGAATCAGAAAAGTTTTGCGCGTACCTACGATGTGGAGTAAACATTTCACCGACAATCTGTTTGCTCATTTATGTATTTTTATGGAATTTACGGACGCCTAATAATTTATACTTAGAATAGAACAGTAAAGAAACGGTCTGTACGCAAACGAATAGGTGGGTCAACTGATGGTAAGTGATCACCGCCGTCCATAGACACTAGCAACACCAGGGGAGTTGCAAGTGCGTTGCCGGCCTTTTAATATATGTGGGATTTTTAAATCAGCCTGTAAGAGACCCAGTGCAGGGCCATAGGCGTTTTCCCGAAAGAAGGTATGGGCATAATCACCACGCTAGTCCACGACATATTGGCGATTTCAAACTCTTAGAAATCCAGTTCTATATTTTTCCTACATACTGTGATACTATAAGAACATTTCTTAGATTCAAGTTTCGTCGCGACGTTTTCCTTCACCGTCGGCCGATAGTGTTAATCCATGTTGTCAAATTTAAATTAGTAAATGTACGTGAATACTAAAAAATTTTTTGGTACATGCCAGGGCTCCAACCTGCGGACATTAGATTGCTGTTCCACGGTGCAACTACTAGACTACGACAAATACAACTTTTGAATCAATGACTGATAATTATTAAAATTATTAGGTAATTCCATTCGTGCATTAGTAGATGACACACACGTCCTGTGAGAATCCAAGGCAACAGCTCAAGCCGAGTTTCGGCCACTTTGGCACCCTTGAGCTTGTCGTCAAGCGGCTGAGCGTAATAAGCTCTCTCCCCATTAGTCCGGTGAAACTGTAAAATACCATCGGGCCAATAGCATTAGGTGTTTGTTAATATAATAAAGTGTTGCATTTTGACAAAACACTATTCAATTGCGTAATAACATCGCCTTTACATATTATAAATAAGAATGTTCGCAAACACGATGTGTTTAAGACTAACAACTGAAGTTTTTAGTTGGCTAATTAATTCCGAAGCACGCTGTTAACTTAGCCGCTTTAAGATGCTTGTTGTCGACTACGCGAATGTATGCAGAAGGTAAACAAGGGTTCTTAATTAATTACACGGTTAAAAGGATTAAGTACGAGACTGATCAAAAGAGGATTTTCAAGTAACAGTTTGTTATTTGTTCGGGACTGATGGATATATATTTTGAACTAGCTATTGTCCTCGCCATCGCTCGCGTTAATACCGGATACTAATTTCAAGCACCGTCTCAAGCAGGTTTTAATATCTAATGGCTATTACAGGGTGGATCAATATGTGAACGACGGTGACGTCTGGAAATGACGCCCTCTCTGTGCATCCACCAAAACCGAATGTAATTATTTATAACTATGTTTTAAAAATGTGAGTTATAATATGTTAATGAAAAGATAAACCAGATCGAGTTTCTTGCCGGTTCTTCTCGATGACTGGGTTGTTTTCCGAACCGGTGGTAACTTTGACGTTCATAAGCGCCTTTTCTCAGGGCCTAAACTGAATAAAGTAGTTTTTGATTTTGATAATATTGATTTGAAATATCTCTCAGGAACATTACTTTTATTGTGCGTTTATGATAATCCGTAGGAGTAGCTACTCGGTTGTGAGTAGGGCATCCTATTCAAGTATTTTCCCTTATTTACTATTCAAATACTGGCTGCCCAAGTATTCCGAGTTTTTCGAGTGTTTCGAATAGTTTATACCGTAAAATAACTGTGGACTTTCCTAACTTGGTCATTAAATACAGCCGACGAAGGCAGAAACTAATATTTTGCTATCAGCTGACACTTTTGACTTGTACCATAATAAATTATAGATGAGTCTCAGGTAAAAAAATATACAGCGTGCTGACATCACTCCTATCCTAAAAACTAAAGATAGCTATAATGCAATAATTGCTAAAATGACCGAGCATCAATTCAAGTATCAAGCAGTATGTTCAAAACAATTACCAAACATAATAAAGAAAGCAGTAATTTGTCAGTATTTGTCAATAGCGAAATCTTGGAAAAAGTAGTCATAAACCTACTTGAAATCCATAAAGGGTAGCTCCGAGTAGTTGGCTCCCCATTATTCGTGTAACGATTTGGAAATTTGTAGAGGGTTTGCCCATCGATTGCAATGTAATTTAAATCTTTCATAACATATAGACAATAGAAATGCTAGTTGACTAACGTGTATTTCACAATCTTTATATGTTAGTCAATTATTCTTTCCACAGACGATATGTGTCTAGGTAATTGTGTTAAAGTAATTATAGGTATGATTGTTGTTGTGAAAGAAGACCTGAAACATATTAATCGTATTAGATATTCAAGAATAAAGAAGGTATGCGAAAAGCTTGGAAAACTCGAATAGTAAGGATAGTGGTATTCGTAACACTCGAATAGTAAAACACAAAGTAACGAATATTACATGCCCTAGTTATGAGTTAATCAAACAAGTAAACTTAAAATCCTACTGATAATACTGGTTAAGATTGTCTGGGTGGAAGGTGTTTGTATTGCGGAGAATAAAGCATATTTAGTATTTTTAGTTTATTTGTTTAGTAATTTTGATAGTCAAAGATTATATAACATTTATGGATATAAGAATGTATTACATATCATTGTGGATAAAGGTTTTTGTGTACAAAAATATTAGCGCCCGGAAGAAAGGACGTGGCAAAAAACATACACCTTTCACGGTTGACGGTTCTCGCTCCGGCCAATGTATCTTAAATATGGAATGCATGACACATAAGCGAAGCTCGCTTATTGGCATATCACAGCTGCAAGGTGGGTTAAAGAGGAGAGCGGCTTAACTCACAAAAATACAGTTAGACAACAGACTTCGACAGAGATAATTCGAGAGAGCAGTTCGAGAACATAGATAGACAACAATTAATCTACAACAAGCTACAAGGAATGAATTACAAATAACAAATGTACGAACATCAAATCTTCGGATCACCGAGCGACATATGATCAATTGCATTATATAAACAGTGTTGTACGATAGAATGAATTTCTAATATTGTGAATAAATCTGTCTTATAAGTACCTCATTTATATTCGCAATAGTGTTTTTGAGCAGTAATATGAATTCTACAATAGTTAATCAAATACATTGATCAAAAGCTGCTTCAATTTTCTATGATTGAAATAAAAACGAGATCGACTTTCAATGCCATTACCAGAATAAGAATTGATTCTCATATAAAATAAAACGTGACTGTTATTTAACAAGTTTCAACTCTTAAGGGTTGTTTAGATAGTCAAATTGACTATAGATGTGTAGGGGAAACACGAGTATACATGTCTATGGAATGTGCAAGCGAGCGACACGGCTACTTCGCATCAGCCGCAGACCGGCCGGCACAAAACTACCGTATCTAATAGTATATATTTTTATATTATAAAATATGGTGGAAACTTTGGAGCTGACGTCATTACTCGAATAGTTCGTAAGATTTCGAAACAGTTTTATTTTTGTGACACCCACTGTATTTCGTTCTCACAGTTGATGGGTCCTTCGTTGTTTATTCCTATTGTGTTCGCGTACAGCGTGTACCAGTGGTGTATATTTCTACTCACATCAAAAGAATAAATCATTAACATTTCCAAATAATTGTTAATAAATTTTGTTTGGCTCCGTCTTGGATGAAACGTCCATCGTAAAGTCGCAGACATTAAATAATGTCTAAAAGGGTGTGCTTTATCGGTTTAAGGGCGAGGTATAAAAGGGTTATTCTCAAACACTTATGGAATAGAAAAATTGAACGAAGATTTTCTTATAGCGAGAAGAGTTTTTTGCGCTATAGATTGGTGTTTTACGTCAGTTGTATGGTATTCTAAGTAATACCCGATGGAAGTACATAGTGTTTGTATTGTAATGTATTATTATTGGTGGTATTGATTGGGCTATTTTTAATTAAATCGGGCTGGCTAACTACCACCCTCAAACTGAAAATCTGACGCCACAAGCACTTATGATTGTGTTCTGGTAACTGCACTTGACAGCTACTTCTTCTGTTGGTTTAACGCTTATACCACGTTATACCACATTGTCATTTAACATTAGGTTCGATTTTGGTTAAACGCTAGAATCTATAAAGTACAAAATATGCAAAAAAATGTACATCTGTAATAACATTTTCACAAAAAAAATAAAGCGACTTCACTATCAGGTTACACTAAGGAAACAAGAAGGCACTAAAAAGCAAAAAATAACTAAACTATTACATTAATCAAATTAAATAAAAAATATTAGTATATGTGCTACCTAATAATATATTTGAAGTCGGTGCCAACACGAGTTCATTGCATACACGTAGTAAGTTTAGGTCCACTTTCGCTTCGGGTATATATATTCTTCTACCAACTACAGATTTGCGTTGGCGCAGACTTCATTTATATGGGACCTCCCCTAAATATAGTCAATTCAAATAAAAAAATAATTATTAAAATCGGTTCACAATTGACGAAGATATCGACTAACATACACAAAAAAAAAAAATATACAGCCGAACATAGTAACCTCCTCCTTTTTCGAAGTCGGTTAAAAAGTAATACAAAATTTACAATCGGAGGAGAAAAAGCTACTGAATTCTTTTCTCTCCGCCTATTCATTTATATATTTCTAATATTAAAATTGTTTTGGTCGATTATTATAAGAACAAATTTATATTTTTCAGAACGCCTATCAGACCTTTGTTTCTGTTTTCTTGATTGTATTGTTCATCGGTTGATTCTCGTACAGTATTTTCGCTTAGAAATTATTCTAGGAAAGATAGAGAATTTCGAATAAATAAAATGAATTAACTAAATTATTCTCACTTGAGATGAACTCTGGTTAACGCAAGAAATAGTGTAATACAATTATTCTTAGGTAATAATGTTATCCTTATGTTTTCATATTATATTAGAGGTAATGATGTATCTGTGCTTCGATTAGTGTGCTTCTAACTTGAACATTACTGAACCGACTTACATGATTCTTAACATAAATCATAGGTTTTTTTCTCTAATTAGGTTTTAGTGCATTTTTAATCATTTTGGTACATTATTAGGCAACATACGGGACAAGTTATAAAGTTAGATATTGATTAAGTCGATACAAAATAACTACCCCCTTTTTTATTGGGAGATTTTATAACCCAAAATTTTCACTATGCCGTACAATTTTTCACACACTTTATTTCATACATACCTTGTCCTGACAATTATAAATATAGTAAAAAAGATGTAAAAAAAAATCTCAAGTTAACAAAATGCTTAATTTTAAAATTAAAAGCGGGCGTTTTAACGCGATCACTTTGTCGGTATCCTGGACAATATTTTAATAAGTCGTGGTGGTCGAGTGGTTTGACCGGTGGAATATAAATTTGATTACGCGCATGTTCAAGCCCCGGAGTGTACCAGCCAGTTTTTCGGACATTTACTAATTCAAATTTGTAACACTATCGGCTGACGGTGAAGGAAAACATCCTGAGGAAACCTGAACCTGAGGTATATTCTTGTAGTAGTAGCGCCGTATATGTGAAAATATAGAACCTATGAATTTCTCACAGTCTGAAATCGCCAGTATGTTGTGGACTGGCGTGGTGATGATGTCCATATATTCTTTCAGGAAAAGGCCTATGATCATATGATTTAGATTTGTGTTAGTACAAACGTATTACTGAAAAATAAATATTGCATTAAAAACTTAAATCTTTTATTAGGTAAGTTAGTCACAAATGTTCCTACCTAACAGTAGTTTAACGATAAGACTCTTATAAGGATAATAACTCATTTTTATAGACCTGGAAAACGTTAAAAAGTCGTATAAATTATCAGAACTTACTTCCTTAAATATTAGACTCGCTTTGGATAAATTACTTTAATTTAGGAAAGTCGAGTCTAGATATTTGATGTTTGTTTTATTATTTCGTTTGATCCTCGTTCCAGAATATTCGATTTGATTTCTATCTTAGACAAATAAAATGGTAGATGTTTGCCGTTGTGGGCGCATCACTCAAAAACTTCTGTCTAGCATTTCGATCAAAGTGTTTTGACGTATAATATCTTTTCTCCCGGATGCTGGATATTTTTTCTGGGAGTGATTTTGGAAAAGGGACGGAAATGTGTTACAGAATACCGGAGAAAAGCGCGCTATTTCATTTGACCAAGGTGGCGAAGATATGGTTATGAGATGATACCAATCCATTTTGTGTGATGTTTGTACCACGACGTATTGTCGCATAGTATAATGTGTGTATGTAACGAAAAAGAGAAAGGGAATTAGAGAGAAGAGATAGAGAACGCATCAGCTGTACAATCATCGACAGTTATACATTGTTATGTATAAAATCTGAGGTTATATTTATATGTGTAAACTGTATCCATAATTATCTTAACTATAAAGCGTCTGATAAAATGTATCATTCTTAAAAAAATGCGAGTAGGTAATATGGAATTATTCGAATTTGAATTGGAACAATTATTTTTGATAGAAATTTGTATTACTCCTTCTATTAATTAACTAGGATTTTTAATGAAATATATAAATATTCGATAAAAAATTATTTCCAATCATACCCGATTTATTTTTTCAGGATTCAATTTATTATAGCGTACTTACCACGATTAGAATTAAACCTGCGTGAGAAAGCGCGCGCCTTAATATAGATTTAATTACACATATTTTCATGCTTAGAATATATTCGAACAATAATATGACGAATAAATATTTATATAAGAAATATCAAAGTTTTTATATAATCTCTGTGGTGATAAATCGAACGGCATCGAGGGATTCTAAAAGAACATAGCGTAGAAGTAACATTATGTTGTAGAAATTTTAGCTGCAATGGGATTCAAGGAGGGGAGGGATGCGGCTCGTACTATGCAAATAAGACAGCAAACTAATCCAGCAAGTCGTATTTGCATAATCGCCGGATGAAATGTAAATATACTCCCAGAGTACCTACTTCACTTTTTCGCTTGTGAAGCTAAATTTCGTAGTTGATGTGTATTGAATCATACGGTAATGTTTGCTCTGTGATATTGAATGAAATTGTATATTACACTAATAACGTTCCGCGACTTGGTCCGTATTAAATTACTAATTAAAACTCAATAACAGTGAAGTACAGCCTAGTGTCATATGGTGGTGAGTTTTAGTAAAATTGGTATCATAAAATCTTTCTCCATGAAGAAACATGTTTTTCATAGTGACTGGTCAGATAATCTTTGAGTACAATTATTGATGTGAGATAATTAATATACGGGCACCCCTTTTTATATAATACTAGCTTTTCCTCGAGCCTTCGCTCGCGTTAGTGTATATTTTGAAAATTAAATATAACCCGTGTTACCCGCTGCTAATATTGTTTTTTAGACGAAATAATTGTTACCATAGATTATATATTTTAATAATATTGTGGGTGGGTTAACCGCTTACTATGAATATTCGTATATAATATCAATTTGTTAATAACTTAACAATTTCCTTAACAATTAGTAATGATCATAAATGCCAGCGAAGTAGGTAGGTAGTACAGTTAATTTTAATATAATTACCAAAAAGCCTGCGTAAAAATTCATAGCAATGTCTCTTGTAAGCATATAACAAAACATTTACGGTCTTATTACAAAAAAAAAACCTCAAAAAGAACACGCGTATCTATAACACGAGTTTTACGAAACAGTGTCTAAAATTTGAAATCTTGTTAAACACGTGTTTAAAATACTATATTACGAAAGCGCGTCTAAGCGGTACCTAGTTAAGCATCTTGTTTAAGTTTTTTATGCAGGCAACTCTGAATAGCATGCAATTCAATCTTATCGTTCAAAAACGTTCCATTACACACAGATATTGTGCGAATAATTTGAATTTATGAATAACATCTTTTTATTTAATTATTTTAAGTCAAATTGGATTATTATGAATGTAACATTTTGGTAAAAACAAAACGAAGTGATTGTAAAAATAAGCAATATATAAGTTTAATATGTTATGTCAAAGTGCGTAAAGTGGAACAACCGTTTAAGATGACATTAAACATGTTGTCAAATGCCAATAATGTCATATCGTATTAGTTGTGAATCTCAAAAATTGTTTAATTTATCTACATCTTTCAAATTAATCGAATGCTATAATTTAAAACGAAACGTCTTTTGCCGGCAAATAGAAATACAATAAATAAAACTGTCAAAATAGACAAATGTTACACAACGTTTAAATTGAAACAGTGCTATCTCTAAACAAGTTTAAGACACTATTCTTCGTGATCGAAGACAAGTGTTCGATGCGTATTTAACTTTTTTTGTAATAATAACATGGATTATTTTTCGAACAAGCACCTTCGTTATCTATAATGAGATCGATAATCCTTCAGCCGTTCCGCTTCCACGTATCTTTTTGAGTTGTTTTGTAAGTACAGTCACGTTGAAAAGTACAGATTCAATGTAATAAATGAATGTATACTTTATCTTACTTTTTAGTTCATACACTGGAGAGCTTAATTCCATAAAGTATTTCCTTTCAGGTGAATCAGCATTATTATGCAATAAAAAATATTACGTGATGCAATTATTAAAAATTAATAATATAGAAATATAATAATAATAAAAATGACCTTAAGACTCAATTATAGCCAAAGTACATATACATATGTAGTAAGGTTACATACAGAAAACAAATTTTCTTGTACATAAAAATATATATTAACAACTAGCGGTCCCGGCGGCCGATGTCCTGCCCTGATAATAAAATTCATCCTAGAATCAGACCGCAATACCACTTAACGGGTCCAACTGTGAATCTAACTGAAATTTCAACCTCTGAACCATTGAAAATCTATCATTTTTGAACTTGAAATCTATAGAAATTGATATTCTATTCAGTTAGAAATTAAATTAAAGAATTCAGTTGACATAGTTTTATCGAACTAAATAAATATGTTATATAGTCATAAGACATAAACTCAGACCAGTAGTTACAAATCAATACATATTATAAAACAAAGTCGTCCGCCGTGTCTGTCTGTCTGTCTGGATGTTCGTGATAAGCTCAAAAACTACTGAAAGAATTGTAATGCGGTCTTCACCAATAAAGAGGGTAATTCACGGGGACGGTTTAGGTATTTATTTGCCAAAGTTTTTTTTGTAAATTGGTTGAAATATAATGATAATTGTTGAAAACATCGGAGAAAAGGTAAAGCCGCCTTAAGCATTTCATGCATATAAGTATATATGCATGAGGGGCCTATCCCCTCATTGCATAGGTCCGGCTGACGAGGGGAGGTAGCTGGTTGTGTACCCAGTCTACCTCCCTATAAAGACGGAGCCCGGCGACCGCCTTCCGTCGTTCTGATTGCTGGGGCGACATGGTGATAGCCTTAGCACGGTCCCATGTCGCCCCAACCAAAAGCGGCGGCCGGTACACAGTGGGGTTTTAGTCCGTGCGAGTCGGACATAACCCACTCTCTCCCCCGTGAGGGTGGATATCCACAAGGGATTTCCCCACGTTAATAAAAAAAAGGGACTGCTAGTGTAATATAAAATATAGCTCCGTGATCCTTGATAGATTATCAGCTCAGGTGGTAACTAACTGTTTGGATATTTAGAATAAACTTTACCATCATGTTATTATACAATTTTATTTTCTTTTATCGATTTATAAGCTCATTTTAGAATTAACCACGAACCTCTCAGTAACAACCTTTTTGACTGTTGTTGATATTAAATAGTATAAAAAAAAGCAATGCAGTTTTTATTTTTGTAGCATGACAGTATTTTAAGAGAACACGCCTCACAAATTAGATCGGCCGCCAAACAGCCAATTTACCTTATTCTGTCCGCATTTCGCACACGTAGTCGAAAATCTTATTACCTAGCTACGTATGAGGGCTAACTGCTTAAATACACGATTTGTATTGTAACACACTGTTGCTTATTATTTTTTATTGTTGCAACAGTTCATGTTATAACCAGCAAGGATACGTGTTAGGAAGTTTACCATATTAGTCTTTAATTACATTACATTGTTAGACAATACATCGTTTAAACTGGTGGATTTAGAAACATTTGCATACTAGCAGATGTTGACCTTTTACTTAGAAATAAGTATTGTTCCCGAGGTATTAGTCAAATCTAAATTCAAAATAATGAAAAATACCCCGAGAAGGCGCTCATGGACGTCGAACCTATTACCGATTTGGACGAACAACCCAGTCATCGAAAAGAACCGGGAAGAAACTCGATCTGGTATATTTTCTCGTCATGCATATTTTTTTATAAATATAGATAGTTATATATTCGTTTTTGGCGTTTTCACAGAGAGAGGTGTTATTTCCAGACGTCACCATCGTTCACATGTTGAGCCATCCTGTAATTGAATTAATTTAGACATTGAAACCTGCTTGACATGGTACTTGAATTTATTATCCGACAAATCGGTAATGAGCTTTCAGACTTTGTTATAAAACCTAACACTATTACCTGAAAAACAAAGTGTTACTGATCTTAGTGGACCTAAAATATTGTATGATCAATGTATCATTGTTTCTAGTATTTAAATGATGTCGGTCTTTTACTAAATCCAGCTTTTCTAAGTTTTTACAGGCGTACGTATCAAGAATGTATTGGGAGGGCAGAGTTTAGATTAGTTTTTGTAGGTGGTAGAGCTATGCTGAAGCTATTACTGGTTTCAGCATGAATGGGTCGGCTCGCCCGGGGTAGTACCACCCTCTCACAGAAAACCGACGTGAAGTAACAGTGGTTGCACTGTTGCGTTTCGTTCGGTCAGTGAGAGCGCCGGAGGCCCACATATTTAAAAGGCCGGCAACGCACTTGCGACTCCCCTGGTGTTGCTAGTGTCTATGGACGGCGGTGATCACTTACCATCAGGTGACCCACCTGTTCGTTTGCCCCCTATAATATAAAAAAGATACCCGTGAATAAATTAACGCGGGCATAGCCTCGAGCAAAAGCTAGTAACTTGATATTCCGGAATTCATGATTTATTCGAACATAAATAATTGGATCTTCCAAAAAACTGTACTTATAGTAAACAGATGTACGTAAATTTCAACTATCGTTTTTGAACTTGCAATAAATATTATTCATATGATAGTTTGAAGCTGTATTTTCTTGCTATATTATTGTACACTTTCATCAGAATACTTTCAGTAGTCTTTGCGTTAAATAGCAAGAAACATCGGTTCACCCTGGGAAACTGTTTCGTTAATAATACTTGAAATCAATAACCAATTTTCAAAATCAATATTTGACATATTTGTTTTTAAAATCAAAACTATTACGCCAGACTCCTTGCACCTCTTGAAAAAGGGTTTCCATTTGTTACTTGATTTGGTTAGGGGGGAGGGAGTCAAGCTGAATCTAACTAAATTTCACACGGGGGAGAGAGTGGGGTCCGGCAAATATAACGCAATTCTATTTTGGACAAATATAGTGTAGTATGTGAGAAATTCCGATTAATTTAAAGTAAATCATGTTTCTACACTAAAATAACCCAAAATCTGATACAACGGCTGGATATAAAGTTATATTTAGTATATACATATATCGAAATTTTGTCCCCGATTCTTTATTGGTTGAAAAAGATATGGCACGCAGTTTAAATTTCTAGCAATATTTATCGTGGTTATCCTAAGGCCTCAAAGTAGAACGATAGCCCTTCGATTGCTTAGACTTTATCGGTCAGCCTAGCCGACCCGCGACCCTTATAATGTTATCTTTGTGATTTTAGATATGTTCTAAACAATCTCAAATACTGATCTTAATAAAAATAACAAAGCAAACTGTGTTTATTAATAAATCCAACGAATTTCTACTTAAAATATAAATTTCGAAAGATCTTATGCGAGACTAAAGCATGGGGAGGAGGTCCAGATAAATCTCACGACATCTCAACAGTGGGTGTAAAAAAACGTCTCACGTAGTTAATGGATACCCCCAAAAAAGTTACCAAAACTCAAATACATGAGTTGTACGATGCGCATCGGGTAACGTTAGAGCACAATTGTTCTGACGATCGGGCGTCAAGTGGCCCGGAAAGCGATAGCGCGACGATTTATGTTACACCCTATCTGAGCTAATATAACTTAGGTTTCACACACGGCTCTCTTCAATTAAATTTACACCACAAACTATCGAGGAGACTATAGAAGGTTGATGTCTGTCCGGGCATTTTCATATTTTTCATATGTAGGTAAATTGCGATACCGGGCTCTGACCTTGCAACGGTCAGTATGTTCTTTAACGTACGACGGACTAAGCAAGCTAACGGATCATTTTTTTGTGTGTGTGGTTTTTAGAGCCTTCCAACAGGACAATAAACATTTTCGTGATTACTGTGAGTACGTGTATGTGACGGTGCACCGTAAGAAGGACATACAACAGCCCAGGTTAGTGGTTTGCCTGGTGTGGGTTTATGAAAATACCGGACTGAGGGTTGAACCAGACCATCCCGGATCTGTGTGGAATATTCGCCATAACAATGTCAAACGTTAAACTGAAATATAACTCAATGATGTCAAACTTTGTACACACAAATAAAAATTAATTTGTAATTTGAAAATAACAGCTTTATGATAAATATGTTGCAGATAGCGAGACATGCTTAGTTTGTTTAGTAATGACTTTGATATGACATTATAATTATACGAAATTATAATTGTATCTGTATTATCTTTTATTCCGCAAGGATCGTAGGGCATAATAATTTTGCTCGAATATACCGGCACGCTTAACCGTATGATATTTTGTAATTAGTCTGAATACAAAAAAACAAATAGCAAGATAGGGTGCCAGTACTCGTACTGGTTCAGCAGTCTGGGAGGCAACTTGGTATATGTTGTCTTTATATATTGTAGGAGGTCCGGCAAGGCTGGGTCGGCCGCTGGGGTGATACGGCAGATGCTTGGGCGATCCTGTATCAGCTCTCTAAAGCGGCGGTTGGTACCGTGACCTACTTTCTCCCCAGGTAGGGTGGGTATTCATCTAGGATTTTTCCATGAACTAGCTACTCGCTTGGATTGCTATCACCATGTCAATGTATGTAAAGCCATCATGCCCTGTTTTGCATTGTTGCATTTTATTTTACGAACTGACTAACATTGTTGATCTGACAGGCCTTTATCTCTTTACCTTAATTCACTTAAGCTTGTCGCATTTCGATATCAGACACTGTGTGTATATCCAGGTGTTAACGGGCTTGCAGACTAATAAGAGAAACAACTGACATTAGATTGTGAATTTCTTGGTGAACACTGACCACCGCTGTTTCTGATTGTGCTGTATTTTACCTTCTACGACAATTGTCTAGCTACAAAAAATAATGCACTATGATCTTTATCTACTTGGAGAGAACCGTGATCAACTATATTAAGATAGGTAAGCTTAACGAAACCTCCGCTTCGTAAACCATCCTTGATATCTTTTACCATTAGCCGTATTGAATACAATCAACTTTGCGATGCAGCTAAGGTTTGTACGTGCGACTTCACCAGAAAATCTGAGGACCCTGTTAAGGAATACAAAGGTGCACCTCTATATAATTATGTCTTTAAAATTAACCCGGTTTAATTATTTATAGTTTTATTTGACAGGTTACCACCAGAGATTAAACCAAGAGAGATATTCCAAGCAGCAGGCGAGTTATAATATTTGAGTTTCTCTTGAAATTTATGTCGACATTTCGATATCAGCTGCTCCAGGCAAAAATGGTAACTTTAACGGCCTTACATACATACATATCCCATGAAATACCTTCATAACTCGGTATTGAAATGTTAAATAATATCAGCCTGTATGTGTACCACTGCTGAGCAAAACTTTCAGCTTGGAGGAGTCAACTAACATAATTATCTCTTCAGCTCACTTTATTGTGGTAAATGAAGAGAAATCAATAGTTACATTTTGTCCCAAATATAGTAGTCCTAACAAATAATCCCAAAGAGGGTTGATGTCAGGCAAGCGTTCGATCGTAAGCATTAAGCCAAATCAAACATCACAACATGATGAACATGTTGTGTCGATCCTACTTAAGTGGGATAAGAGTACGAAGATGATGAAAATTAACATGAGAAGCAACAGAATCTGTTTCCCAGAACACTAATTAAAAACGTATATACATTTGCTATAGGCTATATAAAAATTTAATTATAGATTACTAGCTTGATTTGGTTTGGTTTGGTTGGTTGAGCATTAAAACATGTCGTAGGGGCAATAGAACCCGAAAAATAAGTAGCCTAGAACCATCTATGAAAGATAAGACATCGAATGGCCCAAGTCTTATGCCGATAGGCTTAGTCATTTTAACATGGTTGACCTTCAAATGAACTGTATTTTCTATATATATGAAATTAATATTATTATAAAACTTTATATATAATTGATTAATGAAGATTTAAGCACATTCATTTTTACATGAGATTCTCCAATATTATAAACGGAAAAGAAACGCTGTCCATCTGTTTTTGTGGCCTCTTCACAATTTATTTAAACCGATTATTATAAAATTGGGCACAGAGGTGGTATGTAGGCACTTAAAAATCAGTTTCTGTAAACTTAGCATTCTACTATGGTACATTGCATAGTTACTTATTATCTAGTGAGATTATATTTAATCTATAGGGTATGAAATACACCTTCAATCAGAACATATAAAGAAGCACCTATCACGAAGATTTTTTTTACGTTTTTATTTACAGAACTTTTAGTGCCGGTTGTACACGATGTTATTGTTCGGTGACAGCTGTGAATGTCGACTTTTAGTTATTCGCATTTACACTTTCAGAGAATGTTCGTGGAACTTTGTCCGTATGTGTTCCGTCTGTGGTTTTATCTTTCGCCTATTGTCTCCCAAGTAACTTTGTATTAGTAACAAGAGTGTTTTCGCCGAGATATATTTTGGGGTTTGTAAGAATGAGGCTTAATTTATTAACACTATAACAATGAGAATTTAGTTTAGGATAAAGCTGTCTTCAATACAAAAGGTATACGTAGTGATAATTGCGTAGTGTGTAGTACACATTTTGGGGCTAAAATAATTTTGCCTAAAACGTGAGCGAGATAGCCAAGTTGAAATCTACTAAACAATAGATACTTCTGAGTGAAATTGCAAGTTTCAGTTTATGTGAATTTATGGGATGCGTTAATCCATAAATCTTAAGAATGTTTCGTGGCTCATGTGTTAGGAATGAAATAAACCTTGTATCTTAAATGTAATAAAAATATTTTAGTTTACTTAATATTACTAAATCATAAATAAGATAGAGATAGATATATATAGAACCAGAGAGAGACAGAAGAAAAGAGTTATAGAAATAAACGGTATGGAATAGATGAGCGCAATAAAACAAATGCAGGGAACGCGCGAAATTGAATAATAATGGCAAGTAAAGGCCTTAATTAATAATCGTTCATATATTGGGTAGTTACTGTACAATCAGTATTTTTTTGTTATTATTATAAACTAGCTTTTTTCAGTAGCTTTGCTCGGGTTGACGTATATTTTATCTATACCTTGGAAACTATATTTTCTAGATGAACGTTTCCTTATGACGTCTTAAGATCACTGAAGAAAAAAAAAGTAGTGTGTACTTATGTACACGCGTTAGAAGGTATACTTCTTTGGCGTAGCAAGATAAAAATCTTTTCAAAAATGTTATCTTTCGCCTTATTCTACGTTTGTAGAAAAAACGACACTAACAATAGAAAAAGGTATTTAATACATACATACTTTTTTGAATAAAATATTGACTATAGCTAACATCAGGGTGTCGGTTTTTCGTGCCGGTGTAAAAATTTACTCTCATCATCTTTCCCTAACGCGCCAAAAGAAGTATAACTTCAAAAACTGTTTTCTTTTAAATTTTATTTTTAAACATGATGATAATTTTCGTACAGTAATAAAACTATTTATTCCAAACCTTATATATTTACCTACAACACCATGAGTATTTCATATTTTTAAAATGGGCACGCCATAGTTTACAAAAGTAAAAAACACATTTTTACGCAATTTATCAATTTGGATATATATGTATAGGCTTTTTTATTTCTATAACGCAAATTTATGTCTTTTGTATCTATCTAGAATAATGTTGCACGTTTAAGGTTACGACAATAATTTTCTTCTGTCAAATTGTAATATTAACGCCACATGAATTAAAAAGAAAAAATTATATTTTTATATAAAAATCTATTTTCATATGATCACATCTGAAATTAAAAATTTTGAAATTATTATTATTATTATAGTCCCTCTATCGCCTTTTATGTCGTTCGTTTAAGTAATTACCGCGTAAGAATAGTATAAAAAACTCGCATTAGTATTTTGTAATATTGATTAGGAAGTAAGCATACTTTCAGTTAAAAGTAGATTTTAGTTAGAAGTTGTACCTAAGAAGTATCACTTCCGTCACTTATAGTGAGTTGAATACGTTATTTTTTTAATGGTTTTTGTGACAGCGCCATAATGCGAAACTATAGCAGAACGTCACAATTACAGTGGAAACGACATAAATTGTCCCGTTATCGGTTTCCGGGCCACTTGACGCGCGATCGTCACTCGCACGATTTGCGGTGTTTCACCGGAGGCCATTTATTGTGGTCGCACTGCAATTCTGATATTTCATCCTATTTTCGCTGTGTAATTCATGATTTTTGGTATATAATTCAATCGTGTGTGTTCAATTAACGTCCTCAATTGATTATTTAAGAATAAAACTATAAAAGGGCTATTAATCAATCCATGACATTCATTTTTAAAATTTTTGTCTGTCTGTCTGGTGAGTGGTGACTGTATAAGTCTTCGAAACGGCTATATCGATTGTGACGGGACCTTTCATTCGTAGATAGAAGAACTTTTAAAGAGTAATTTTACTTATATATAATTAAATGTATACAAAAAAAACTAAGCTTTAATAGTACGATTGTAATTAAAGAAAGAAATAAATAAACAGTAAATAATATATTTTCGACCTCATCTAAACAAGTCGCGGGCTCCAGTTAATGAATAAAATTACTTTAAGTGGCCACACTTGTTCCTTCGTTATCATAAAAATGGTCCAACACTCTATGGGCAAGTGCGATCAAATAACACCGGATTAAAATTTTGATTTAATGCAAAACAAAAAAGAATAATAATAATACATGGAATATATATCTATAATTTTTTCTTTGAATTGTGGGTTTGTTGAAACGAAACTGTTATCTACCACTGACGTCGAAAAAACTGAATGTTTTTGTAATATTTATTTCTGATTTACTAAGAGTAGATAATAAAAATGAGATGCTTCTTTTGAAGTGATGATGGCTCAGTTGGTAATGTGTTCGGATACATCGTCGAAGGACGTAGGTTTTCGAATCCTAGCAACTGAGTCGGAGCTTTCGGTGAAGGAAGACATCGTGGTGAAACCAAAGTATGGTGGTAGGGCTTTTTCTAAGTCCGTCTGACTAGCTAGGACCACCCTCTCAGGTTGAAACAATCTTTCGTCAAGGATCTGTTCTTATGTCCGGTAGCTGCGCTCGAAAGACTGTCTCCCTGTAGGCCTTCCCTCTTTTAGCGTGACTACCATCTTAGACCCCACATCATTATATAACATTAGATGCGATTGTGGTTAAACGCTAACCTATAAGGTATAAAAAAAATGTGTATTCCCTGTATTGTATGTTGTGCTAAGCATACAAATTATTTTAGAAAATAGTTTACACCGCTTTTGTTTTAGCCGTAGTCAAAATTGACAGACTCGAAATACATGTACGCGTTCGTGAGGGACATATGAAAATACTCATATGTTCGTATGAATAGTTTAGCTCGATTCGCGTTGTTGTATTCAAGGCAACAGCCTAAGCCGAGGTTCGGTAACTTTATGGCACTTTACACCTATTGTCATACCGAGTATAAATGTCTTAAAATAACTTCATCTAAAACAGTTTGAGTAACTCTCCAACGGAAAAATACTCGATCTGCCAGATGACGAACTCGACTTTGACGCCATAGCTTTCATCAAACCCGGCCACTATCAGAATCACTGTTGGCCGGCAAGGTTATACATAGCTCTTTTAAAAGACGTCTCGCGTCGGGTATGATGTATCTAAGTCGCACACAACCTTCACTCCGATCACCGTTCCGTAGTACTTCAGCTCGGTCTGACGTCATCTCTCTTTCGGTCGAAGTAATTGATAACGCGAAGTAGAAGTGAGTTTGAAAAAAGAAACGTATATAACATTAAACCGCTTAGATTAATGGTATAACGAACATTTTGAATAAAATAATAATCAACGTTAAAATAATCACAATCGAATTTACGGGCGATCGTAAAACCGAACGTTAGTTAAGATGTAACAGGCTATCAAATGAACGAGAGATAATGTCTTCATCAATTTTATGTAGCAAAAGCAATTTCCGTTCGCGGAATTCAACGCTAAGTTAATGAGTCCGTTCGCTATGTTTTTACTTAAGTTTAAATTTGACTGTTCGTAGTGTTCCAGGTATTCGATTTTAACATTAAAGCTTAATGTATTAATGTTAGTTGTAGTAGATAACTAGCTCGATTGAGCTATCTCAGTGAGGAGATGTTCTAAGCGTATGCGCTAGACCTTGCCGCCGCGCCGGGGCAACACGATGCATGTACGCGTGAACTCGTGGCCTCCATTAAAGCGGCATACAGTTCACCGTGGGGTTATAGTCGGTAGAAGTGTGACACTACCCACCTCTCATGGACAATAACTAGTTAATATTACATATGTGAATGTGGGTTTGTTTGCTTGTTATGCTTTTTCGCTTTAACTATTCGAGTGATCATCGAATTTTACTTACAAATCAGGGGTATCAAGAAGGGCATTGGGTATTTTTCACCACAAAAAAGGTTTGTAGGTGGTAGAGCTACGCTGAAGCTATTACTGGTTTCAGTATGAATGGGTCGGCTCGCCCGGGGTAGTACCACCCTCTCACAGAAAGCCGACGTGAAGCAACAGTGCTTGCACTGTTGCGTTTCGTTCGCTCAGTGAGAGCGCCGGAGGTCCATATATATTAAAAGGCCGGCAACGCACTTGCGACTCCCCTGGTGTTGCTAGTGTCTATGGACGGCGGTGATCAATTACCATCAGGTGACCCACCTGTTCATTTGCCCCGTATAATATAAAAAAAGGACTGTTTCCGAGGTTTAATCTACATAAACGCGAGCAAGAACGTAGGCAACAACTAGTATTAAATAAAATACTAGCAAACGACTTCCATCAGTAATGACGTAACAACTATTATAATCTTTCGTATTACAACCAGGACAGGTGTTTAAATAGTCCGTGAGTTTCTTTGTGTGAACATTCTTTTAACACAAATACCTAGATGAAATTGTAATTTCATATTGTAACAATTGGTGACACTGCAATAAAACCGCATATCAGTGGGTTTACTTAGAAGAGAAGTAAGTTTACACAAGGCGCTTCAGCAATAAACATATGTTCCAATAAAACTAGACATTCACGTAGCTTATTGCGGTGATAAAATAAAAGACCGTTTTGCCAAAAGTGGAACGAATAGGCAATTACTCCCCTTTTATGTGTGTGAATAGATTGAATGGAATCGCTTTGTGTATTTTATTCTATGGAAGATTTTAGGCGAGGTCATTGTTTTGAAAAATCGTAATGCCCCGAGTGAAAAGTCTAACCTATGTCTGAAATTTGGTTTGCATTTTTTTATAATACAATTTTGCAACTATATATCATTTAATATTTATGTACGACACTAGCTGATACCCGTAACTTCGTCTGCAATGTTTATTAACTTTTTGTTAGGAACTTATATTATATATCGTACAATAATAGTATCTTCGAGTTAGTTCACGTAGTAGACATGCGTCAATGAGTATCCGACTGGATTTTGAGCACTGTTCACTAAGCGTAACACCCACCGTAATTTCCACCATTATTGCGTAATCAACCAGTGTATTTCCAAGGTGATAGGGATCTATGTCCGACTGATTCGCGTTTATCACCAAACCTATGGTAATAAAACCGGCACAGTGACTTGGATGCCGCCATGATATCTACGACCACATATCTCCAGCTGGTAACCGTTCTATTTAAGTACTGCTGTGTTTCTCATCTCAAAACAATGGAAACACTAAATCACCGGCTTAAATAGGCCGTTAACTATATAAATTGTTTAGTTCAATAATATTGTGCTGTAAAAAATTAAAAAAAGTGTGCGTGTGCTTATGAACACACGATAGAAGTTAAGACATACATAAATACTTGCACATTAAAGTTCATTTTTTTTATATATTATAGGGAGCAAACGAATAGGTGTGTCACCTGATGGTAAGTGATCACCGCCGTCCATAGATACTAGCAACACCAGGGGAGTCGCAAGTGCGTTGCCGGCCTTTTAAATATGTGGGCCTCCTGCGCTCTCACTGACCGAACACAACCACTGTTACTTCACGTCGGTTTTCTGTGAGAGCGTGGTACTACCCCGGGCGAGCCGACCCATTCATGCTAAAACCAGTAATAGCTTCAGCGTAGCTCTACCACCTATTATATACACAAATTTATCGATATTGGTATGTAAATAAATAATACCAATAATGTAAGACTATGCTATTTTAATACATAATAATAGGAATTTCATTATTGGAACGAAGCATTCGTTGTCAGACTCTAAATGTAGTCGATAACGACTGTAGCCGATTATACACGATTCAGCGCCACCGAACCGAGCGTGTCGGGTCACTTTCATCTCCTACTCAATACACCTAAAGACGTTTTCATTTCAAGAATACATTTTTATGTATATAGTAACAATATAAAACAAATACAGTACATCAAATAATTGTATAAGATTTACGTTTAAAAGAAAACCTTATACTCATAAACAGACTACGGTAACGACGTATAATGTGTGTTACAGACGCTGGCCGCTAAATAGGTAAAGTACAAAATGTCTGCTTACACGTGCTGAAAATTAGGTAGTGTCGTGAATGCCTCGAGGCAAATTACTGCTACCGCATCCCGGCTAACACAACGGGGTCGTTTCACGTAGAGTAAAATATTTTACCGACTATGTCACAGTGGACTCGGCTACATTTTCAGCTACATTTAGACTTGTATGTCACACAGAATTAATACAAATATTATGAAATTAGTACGAGTAATGTGCCCCAAGAAAATTATTTTCCATACAAAGCATGGCTACTACATTTCACACATCCAAGAGTTGAGATGAGCGAAAAAATGTAAACATACAACAGCGGATCCAGAGAGGGTGTACAGGCGCACAGACCCCTGCCCCCCTGGTGGGTCAAATAAAACAAAGCGCTACAATTATGACAAATGAATATCGATATTACAGAAAGTGACAAATAGCAAAATATTAAATTATTATGTAATATCAATTGGAGCTACGATATAATAGTCAACTGTCACCATCATCCTCATCATAACATCACAGTAGAATCGAAGAGTTTGGTTAAGCCCACCTTTTATTTCAATTCGAGCTGTTTAACCTTTCAGTAACTTCGGACGGCTTGTTGGATATCGTACACCCTTGGCCCTACATCGACTATAAAGGCGTCAATGTGACCTCATGAGACGGGTATTTTGCACTCCGTTGCGAGAGTTTTACGCCCGTTCATAACCACCAACACATCTCTCGGTCTAGTGACGCATATCAAAAAACCTTTTATTACTAGATTTACAGTACTTTTATAATTATTCTTGTATGACATTCATAGAAACTTAATCCTGAGGAATAAAAGAGCGTACTCGTTATTTGTCTGCTCCTTATGTGGCACAAATAAATCCTGGATACATCCTTGGAAAAAAGGGTTTTATTAATTGTACCCAAGAGTATATTGAACTTGAAATCAATCGGACCTAAAAAATGTGATATGCCATAAATACTTTGTCATCCCATTTCATACCCTTAACCACTGAATTATTAGAAATCTGTTCTTAATCAATGCTTACAATGTAAAGTCAACATTCTTCTCAAATTCTTGCCCCTAATTGTTTGGGATGAGAGAACAATATAAACCACGTAGCGAAATTTACTTTATGTTCCTTGTGTTAAAGATCATTACTCTTTAACAAAAATTTAAAATTGCAAATTACAGAGGCAATGCTCGGATATGGCAAGAATAGGGTGGTCGCGTTGTATAGCATGCCATATTATATGTGTATTATATATGTGCAAATACTTATGTATTATAGAAAATCGACAATTTTGATCCCATAATCTGTACTGAAATATCTTTGGTATAGTAAAAAACGACTCGTGTGATATCCGGATCTCTTATATTAACGTTTAGAGGTCGAGTAATGCACATTTCTACTTTCACTATAAGTAATATAGAATTTTTATTTATTTTGTAGCTTACAAACCAGTAAATGGGTTATTATAAGCAATATCTGTTGTTGTAGGAAATTGAATGCTCTACAAAAATGTATTGTATCAATTTTGATTGTAATTAGAGTATTTAATTGAATAAATTTTAATTTTATGTTGGTTAAAATAGCATTGCAAATTATCAATTACATTTTAATACGGAGTAAAAGATGTATATAATAATTATGGATCAACCTTCTGAGGACTTTTCTGACGGTATTGTTAAAACTTAAAATATACAAGTCTATAGTTAAAGTATTTGGATGGTCTCATACGTTATATATTTGGAACGATATAACGCGGCTTGCGATAGGTCTGGACTGGTAGAAATAGTCGCGTAAGGAAAAAACGTTACGCTCCCTCCATTCGTCTCTCTCTGTTTCTCTATCTATTGGATATGAGTGTGTGTTTGCGTGCGAGTATCGAATTTGAGTAGATGTTCATTGTGTGCTAGCGGTTGTATGATCCTTAGTCGGGTGAAGCTATGAAGGCCCATTTCGAAAAAAAATCTCATACCGTTTACTTAACGTTTGCAATATAGGTGCCCGAAAACTCTTTCTTTCGACTGCATTAGAATACATCGGTTTTTCTGAATTTCTTATAAATATGTGTTTTACATTTAAAGATATTGGAAGAGATTCTCAAAACAATATTGATAAAAATTCACAAATCGTGTAATAGTTCAATAGAAATAAGGGAACACAAATATACAGCAAAGAAAGGAACCTTTGTTTTATAATCTTTGTGTAAATAAAGGTTACAGTAAATAAATACACTCAGAAATAGCTATATCTGTCTCGATAACTCTTTATTAAAATTACATCAGTGCGAGTAGTGTCGCGAATTACTCCATATAATGACGCCGGCAGCTTCGCAACTCGCGCTGCAGCCAACTTATTTGAATTTATGACAGCTTTGTTGCGAAGTGCTCGTTTAGTAAATTACATAAATACTATTATAATATGACCTCGGCTACTGTTTCCTTTTATATTATGTAGAAAATACAGTAGAAATCAGAACTGTCACTAAACCATTTTTCCACTGTCTCATTTTCTACAAGCTGATTCGACAGATGTTGTCCTGTTTGTATTGCAATTAATTGGTCTGTCGTCGCATTTTAAGTTTGTGGTAAACAGATAAAAATACATACAAAAAATAAAAAAAACATAAATAAAGCGAATTTGTGAATGATAATATGATTTGCTAAAGATTATAGTTCATATATATCTTAGCTACGCCTGGAACTTATAATAGCAGTAATAAGTTTAATGAACTACTTTCGATATGCAGATTTTCTATATTGAAGTTATACTTCTTTTGGCGCGTTAGAGAAAAATGATGAGAGTAAATTTTTACGATGCACGCGCACACCGTCACGAAAAACCGACATCCAGAAGTTACCTATAGTCAACATTTTATTCAAAAAAAAAGTATGAACGTTTTAACTACCTTTTTTCTATTGTTAGTGTCGCTTTTTCTACAAACGTAGAATAATAAGGCGAAGGATAAAATTTTTGAAAGATTTTTATCTTGTTGCGCCAAAGAAGTATAACTTGTAACGCGTATATATAAGTTCTAGGTGGTAGAGCTACGCTGAAATAATTACTGGTTTCAGAATGAATGGGTCGGCTCGCCCGGGGTAGTACCACCCTCTCACAGAAAACCGACGTGAAGTAACAGTGCTTGCACTGTTGCGTTTCGTTCGGTCAGTGAGAGCACCGAAGGCCCACATATATTAAAAGGCCGGCAACGCACTTGCGACTCCCCTGGTGTTACTAGTGTCCATGGACGGCGGTGATCACTTACCATCAGGTGACCCACCTGTTCGTTTGCCCCCTATAATATATAAAAAAAAAACAACTTTTTTTTTGTTAATTAAAACACTAAATTAAGTTATTTTAATCTCGGATTAAATAATAGACGATTAAAACAATAGAATCAACTGAATTTATGTCCATCACTATAAGACGATATATTTTACTTATACGAAACAACTGACTATAGTGGGTGAATACAAAAACTACTATTTTTGCCGTTAGTCAGAATCTTCCGATTTTCGCTTAATAACTAATTTTTCCTATTTGCTTTCCAGAAAACTGTTCCAGGACCATAACGAACGAAACGAAAAAAGGTTTACGCATATCGATCGCACGTTCGAATAGTGTGACCTTTCTTTAGTTTATACAAAAATTACATTGAAAGGGATATCTTAATTCTACACGAATTCGCTCACTTTTCGGACGATCTTTCCAATTTTTTATTTTTTCGATAAAAACAAACCTATTTTCTACAATTAAGAACTTTACAACAAAAGGTTACATCAATCCAGACGTTCTCAAGTGACGCGTTTACCAACAGTTTTTGATTTGATGTTTGTACGCTTGTCAAGTTTTATATTCATTGACAATTAAATTTAGTATGCAGTATTTTTGCAAGCTATATAATAATAATTTTTTTTCTAAACTGTAACATACAAACTATGAACAAAATTGACTATAATCGCTAATCCTATTCGATCCCGCACACTCGTCGCGATTTTTCTTGTAACAGCTCGAGCCTAGGTAGTCCCTCGGTGTGGAGCCCTCGAGTATGTTACTCGCACGAATACAGTGGTTTACACATGTTCTACACTTACACGATCACCCCACACACTTGCACACCTAGGCACTGGTGGGCTGTTTTTTTGCCCTTTTCGGACTGAAATAGGTCACATAACACAGTAGTCAGATACCAAATACACATATACATTCGTGAAACATGCATGGTCACACATGCATTTTTCACGAATTCATATATGTGTATTGTATGGATAGATAGCTTAGCTAGTTTAGTTAGGTCGGGAATCCGGCGACAGCTCAAGCCGAGGTGCACCGAGTGCCCTTGAGCTGTACGCCTAAAACCAATCGGGTGAGTGCCCTAAGCGCTCCCCTTAGTAGTCCGGTGAAACTGTGAAGGCCACAATGGCTGGCAGTGTAGGTAAGTTCGAAAAAAAAAAAAATAATAATCGCTAATCCAGGTGCTATATAATATTGTTGTCAGAACATAAAAAATAAATTTAAATTGCGTATAAATAAAAATACTTAGAATCAATTCATTACATTGAATGCTTATTTAAAAAGATTTAATAAATTTAATAACTCGATTCGGAAAAAACGAATCCGATATATCGGTTTTCTAATTTAATCGATTCGTTGTCACTAAACATGTCATCGAGTAAATAACTGAAAAACCATTGATATGATACCCAATCGTGATGCCAATTTAACGTCCAACTATAATGAACACCACGAAACATTGTTTCAAATATATAATACAGTTTCAAATCCATTCACACCGGTTAGGAATTGGGCGTAAATCTCAATTACAACACTAGATATCCAAATCTGGGTGAGCGTTACACCGTACTGTAATATTGTATACATCAATTTATGTAAGCTCCCTTTTACACAATATTGAATAAAATGTACGCTTCTTTTTTTTATTTGAACTGACCTGCACTGCCAGCCAATAAGGCCTTCACAGTTTCACCGGACTACTAAGGGGAGCGCTTAGGGCACTCACCCAATTTGTTTTAGTTAATCACCTCAAGGGCACTCGGTGCACCTCGGCTCGAGCTGTCGCCGATTTTCCCGACCTAACTAAGCTAGCTAAGCTATCTATCCATTTCATACACATATATGAATTCGTGAAAAATGCATGTGCGACCATGCATGTTTCACGAATGTATATGTGTATTTGGTATCTGACTACTATGTTGTGTGACCTATTTCAGTCCGAAAGGGCAAAAAAACAGCCCACCACTGTATGCCTAGGTGTGTAGGTGGAATGACCGTACACCTGGCAGTTGTGACACTGCGAGGGTACCTGGAACTTACGAGGAGGTTTTACGTAGACTGGGGACAGGCCGCACACAGAGTTGAGGCTGAAAATGGCCTTGCCTTCCAAGGTACGGTCCAGTGTGACCATCACCAAGTTGAAGGGGGCCTTCGTACGGGGGTGGTACATGCACTGTACGCTCCGGACTGGGACGTCTTGACCGTTCAGGCAGTCGGAGATGTCGTATTCAGAGAGTTTTGAAGGAACTCCACGAATGACGGCACGAAGGAGGCGCTCTTCCTCGAGAGCGTAAGTGAAGAAAGGGAGTTTTCGCTCCCGGAAGTACCTGGTGAGCTTGCGATGCTTATCGGGGGTCGAGACTCTGATAAAGATGTCGGCAACAGTGTTGACGGCGGACTTGTAGAGAATCTCTTTCGACTTAAGGTCGTCCGAGATCTCCACCCAACGGGTTTTGTCACGGAAGGTGAAAGGAGGTGGTGGGCGTGGCTTCTTAGCCGCGACCGCGGGTTTCGCAGCCGGAGCTTTAGCCGAATTTGCGACGGAGGGCGCGGCAGAGGGCGCGGGAGAGGCTCGGGGCACCCGAGCGTCACCTACATTGGACTGCTTTGGGACGGAAAGTCCCGCAGCCGAGTCGCTGTCGGATGGATTCACGGCGCGTGGGCGTTTACCGCGGCGCGTAACGGTTGTAAAACCGTCTTTATTGGCGGACGCGGCCGCGACATAAGCGTTGAGCTCCATGTCGGACTCGGAGTAGTCGTCGGAGTCGCAGTTGGACGGCGCGAACGGGTCATCGCGGAAACAACGCGAGACTTTGTAACTGCTTACATTGCGCGCGTAAGTGCGTTTGAGTCTATCGAACTCGGAGACTAGCAAAGGGTTTTCCTGACGCACTAACATGTGAAAATGAATAAGATCTTCAATTTGGGTGACATCGTCTAGGGCTTTAGGGGCCTGAAGGGGCCGCGCGGGTGCGGGGGTAGACATGACTAACCTCCCTGCCTGAGGGGCAGGGGGGTGCGCCTAATTCAAATCTAACGGACAATCCGTGTCCGGGCCAAAGGGAGACGCGACGCGACGCGAAATCTTCTCTTCGTATCTGCATACGGCGCGGCGCAAAGAACGACGCTCTGCAAGAA
This sequence comes from Antheraea assamensis, assembly GCA_035772565.1. Lineage (NCBI taxonomy): Eukaryota > Metazoa > Arthropoda > Insecta > Lepidoptera > Saturniidae > Antheraea > Antheraea assamensis. The sequence goes on along the minus strand of JAQQSE010000023.1, from coordinate 975,742 downwards.
GCACGGCGAATCGATGCACTGCACACAGTGTGCACGGCTTCGCACCGAAAAGTGCGGTTTAAGTGGTACACTAAAGGAGGTGCACCGTCGCTCTGAAAAGAGCGTGACGATCGACAGTAGCCGTAGGAACACACTATACTTCCGAACACTCACAAAAATATCCGACAACTGCGCGCGAGTTGCCGAACGAACGGACCGTTAGAGCTGCGAGCGAGCGCACGTGTGCACTCGACCGCTGCTCGAACGAAACTTCAAGCTCATTCAAATGTACGCTTCTTATATTTGCATTTTTTTATATTCCAAAGACTTCAAACGTACGTAACCGGTAGAACTCACTGTACCAGTACCTGTACCTGTTTGAAGCGATGATGGCTTAGTTGATAGTGTAGTCGGGCACAGCAACGAAGGACGTAGATTCAAATCCTAGCTACTTAGTCGGAGCTTTCGGTGAAGGAAAACATCGTAACCTATAAGGTATAAAAAACATCAAATATTCCCAAAGATCACATAGTAAAAATAAATAAATATTATTATCAAAGGAATGGCTATGTAGTCAATTATAGGCAGGCATTATGTAGCAGTAGAAGTATAAAAGTATACCAGCGAAATCTCTATATAATCTAATAAAATATTTTGCTATCTCAAGAGCCACCATAAAGTCTTTATTGCAGAGAATAATGAAAGTGGCGTTAGTGAGATCTTGCTTAATTTAGGAAAAAAAGGCTTTCCATGTCTCCTCATTTTTTTAAGTGGTGGCAGTGGAGGTGAACATTATTACATATTCATAGGTACCCCTGGAATATACATTTTAGTCATGAGTCCCAAGCACTGATTCTGCCACTTTCTGCAACATATTGGATCCGGCACTCGCACCATAATTGCACAGAAAGGTACGAAGTTCGTCGGTATGTAATGTTTTAATATTTGTGGGCACCTAACGTGACGATAAAATTAGGTGAAGTAAAACGGGCATACAAGTCCGTACGCGTAACAGAGATGAAACTACTTTATTAAACTGCTTTACTCTAATTTAACTTTGTTGTCAGATTTCACATGCGTATACACTTGTCTTATTCTATCACGCTCATCTATCTCTCTCTATTTATAACATTGTATCTTTTTCTCTTGCCAAATATATATTTTCCGTTATTTTTTTCTATTGTAAAACTTTGCATACGATTTGTTGCATTCTAATTTTACTCCAATCACTTCAAAATAAATTTACTTCAAAAAACGTGTTCGTAACGGTGTAAAAGTAGCTATCTTGTACACAAGCTTTGTTTAGCCATTCCGATTGTTTATCCGACGTAGCATGCAGGAGTGTAATAATTGCGTTGATACAGTGCTTTGGTGTGAACGTATATCTGTTCCACATTGACATTACAGTATACAATCCAGTATCCATGCAACATACTTCCCCGTATATATACGAGTATAATTACGAAACGGTTGTTTCTCTAATATACTAAGTATAAAGGGGTCTAGTTTTTTAATGCGGCTTTTTTTTCGAACTGACGCTTTTTTTTCGAATTGACCTATACTGTTAGCCTGGCAAGGCCTTCCCAGTTTCACCGGACTACTAAGGGGAGCACTTAAGGCACTCACCCGAGGACTGACGGGCCTTTATAGCTTCACCAGGCTTTTAGGGTGAACGCTTAGGGCACTCAGCTGAAAGGCAACAAGCTCAAGGTTGCCAGAGTGGCCGAAACTCAGCTTGGGCATCAGTTCGTAGGGTGCTAATTAAATTTATGTATGGTGACGAGGCAGATACCATATCGACACGGTGTTTTCACTTCTTTTATTTCTTTTTCGAAAGGATTATATTACGAATTTTGGTTATGGCGCGTGTCACTAGATGGCGCTGTTATGTAACTTTCGGTTCTTTATTTTCTTTTGTCGACTAACAGCATTTTGACGAATTGGCGTGTATACAGTAGTATTATTTCATTACAATAAATACATATCTTATTCTAAAGGGTAAATAATTTGTTAGTATTGTATGTGTCTATACTCTTGTTTTAAACCTACCTTTAATTTTAGAACTAGATGAACATACTTTAATTATAATAGAAACTATTAAAATTTTGAATATAACTAGTACCGCTCTATGCATATTATAATATTTATTTATTTTTACTATGTGATCTTTGGGAATGTTTGATGTTTTTTATACTTTATAGGTATGTAGGATATGTAGATATATATCCCTATAAATCGCATGTATTCGATCTAATATATATTCCTAGAGACGCTGATCTAAATATGTGTAATGTAAATACGGTATTTAATTGGACAAGTATTAATACAGAAGCTCACCAAAATGGCATCGCGAATAACTAATTATTTTTTAATAACATGTATAACATAAAAATAGCTATTGTTAAAGAATGTTGGCCGGCGTGTTGTGCACTCGTAGTGGCGCTAAAAATATTATAAAAAAAGGGTTTTAAATTCGATGCGTTACAACGTCTGACGCTTGAATTTGTAATTGTATCTTAAACACTGATTAAAAAGGACTTTGAATAACTTTGTTGAGTTCAGTCTTGTGGGTGGACAAAATGACGACAGCTCCAGCCTTTAAGGTCTCCAATTGTACAGTCATTCCTACATTACACTGCACATATTAGTACACACAGGCAAATGGAAGCAAGAGCAACGCCGAGGCTGAAGTTTTGTAAATTTTGGTGTGACTCACAATATATTGAAGTTTATATATTATCGCAGTTTTGACTAGGATTGGTCACGACTCCGAATTGTATTTATTGAAGGGCTCACCAGCAATTCGGTTTACGTGGTTGTGACCATATCCCACAGTTATTGTATAAGACAAATTAACGCCTGCGTAAATCAAATAGCTCCACAATTACCATTTTTATAATTGAATATATGAAATATTTAGTGGTTTTTTCATTACCTGACGTACTTAGTTGAATATTAAATACCTCGTGTAACGAACCGTGTCTTTTATTACCAAAATTCCTTACGATTTCATCATACATTGATTTTTTCTACAGCATATATATATAATGCAAATTGATTACCTATACATGTAAATCTTCCCTAAGAAATCTCGCACATGATAACTGGAAACTATATTGAAATCCATTGCACGAATAGTGTCTTTGTTTTACACTAATTTTTGATAATACCTTGATAATATAAATATGTATGTATGTACGTGTATATTTATTATATATTTACTGTTACCTATTATTATTACAGTTCTATTAAACTCGTATAGGTATGATTGAGTCCAGTCCAGCGTCGCTTTCTACGGATACCAGTGCGGTAAACTTGGTCACAGAAATAAAATTACAGAATACAAAGATAAACTTTACAAATTCAGTCTTAAAAGTCTCGAAGAGCGAATATCTATAACCGAGTTATGTATACTTCACAAAATCGTAAACGGTACCTTTAGTAGCGACCTGCTTGGGCAAATTTATTTTAAAAATACCTACTCGTTCAGTAAGAGTGCACCACCAGTTGTTTAGCATACAAGCAGTTAATAACAACGTTTCAAGGACCGCTTCGCTGTTTCGAATGTACAATTATTATAATCAATTTTGTGTTCACCGAGACATATTTCACTCTGGTCTAAGAAAATTTAAGAGGTCTATATATCTGTAAAATAAATATCAGCTTACATATTATATATGTGATAGTATTGCATTGTACATAATTAATAGACTGATTTTAGGCTAACCCTGTTTATTGTTAAAAGTGAATGGGTTGGGTAAAATTTGTAATTAGGATTTCAGATTTGTTATCAATGTAACTGTCAATCTGTAATTGTACCTTATTGTATAAAATTAATATACATATTTTTTTTTTCTGACTACACTGTTGGCCTTGCAAGCCTCTACAGTTTCACCGGACTACTAAAACAATAACAATTTCAAATATATAAAAACAATTTCCATAGTGAAAATCAGCGCTGAAGGATTAACCCTCATCAGTACATAAGCTAACTCGGGACCCATTTGCCACACACATGCAAAACCATAAATTTTTATTTGTGTTTTTTTGTTACATTATACGAATGCTATAATTTGTAATTAATAACTAAATTTGTGTGTGTGTTGCAAATAAATGTGTTTTATATCTTGTCCTATAAACGCCCTTGATAGTAGAAAATAAATATTTTCAAAACCTATTTCAAATTTAATTCAATGCGTTAAAATATCTCAAGATCTTTTAGGGACGTCAGCAGTTTAAAGAAATAGCTATACCCTCATATTCGCGTACAGCCCATGTCCATAACAATTGAACTGATCGTTGTCCCTTCTGACGACCTCTGAAATACACTTTTGACCATTGAATGTCTCTCCGTGTAACGCAAAGTTAATTATGCGCTCGATAAATTAAAACGAACGATCAAATTCAACGGTGTCGAGTGTTAGGCTGACCGCAAAATATATATTTGTAAAATAAACTAGATACAGAAAGTCGGTAAAATAACATTAAACTGAATTGGCTACAGTTTATTTCAATTATTTTTGTTGTTATTAGTATTATTATAAATATTTCTATGGATTTCAACTTCGTGAATTTTCATTTCATTTTAAGCTAACGACCTGCGCCGGCTTCACGTGGGTGTGGTGTATTAACGTGGTGTCAAAGTGTCTCACTCAACGTGTCTCAAATTTTTTCGTGCTTTGCTATATGGTGGTCGTCAAAGTTATTGAAGGTACATAAGCGTTCTTAAACAAACAACTTTTTTTTGTGCATCGTGCATAATTTTAAATCTCTTATATCTTCGAAAATATTATTTGAAATGATATTCTGAGAAGGCAAAATTGATCTGCATTGTAAGACCGATATAACTAATTTCATTTAACCAATAATTTTCTAATAACACGAAAAGCATAAAATGAGTACTGTTGTACTAATATATGGCAGCCAGATAATTGCCATCACGGCCTTTTTTGTATGATTTTTCAAACTTTTTCGTTCATACAAATCTTTTCCTGACAAATACAGCAAAAAATAAAATATCGCGGTAGTCATAACAACTGCCGATTGAAGTGAAAACTCAAACAATGGAATAACTGTTTTCTTTTTTGAATTTAGAAATCAATTCTAGTACGAGTTAATTAAATTTTATGATTTATGAATTGAAATTATTAATATTAGTCTGGTTTTCACATCGATTTGCACTCGGAGCAACAATTATGTAAATTCTTGTACACTTTATTAATTAATCAAACATACAATCGGGTGCATAAGCTCAATAAAAAATATCAATATTACATGTAAACAGATTCCTATACTACAGCGTGATTAGGCCGGCGCAAACACAAACATCACAAGTAGGTCGAGGTCATCGGTGACGCGAAGCTGTAAGGTTATCCCCTACAAAGAGTCGCTCAATGCCGCTAAAGAAGTTTATACTATAAATTCTAATTATTGTAACTAGTATTATAAACTACCCACCCGATCATCACAATGTTTTGCATATATGTTGTCGAGTGCACAAAAAAGAGGGTAACTTTCATTCATTACAAACGTACTCTTGTAAATATAATGTAATAACCGCGAGCGAAGGCGTGAGAAAAAGCTAGTTACTTATAAGTCCATGTGTTTTAAATAACTCTCCTTTTTTTGTAATTTTTGTAACTTGTGCTACAATCAAAATCCCACATATCCGCTGTTAAGTAAATTTTATAATCTCTGTGTGTTTTCTTTGCCAATATTAATTATAGAATTTCTATTGTATTAGATAGTTGACCGTAGTAAAAAATAAAACGTTGTTGACCATAGTTAGGTACCTACTTTAGACTACCTTTTTTTAACATGGGGAAATCCATCATTGTAACGTCAACCTCACGGGGGAGAGGGTGGGTAGTGTGAGACTCCTACTTACTACAACCCCACGGTGTGCAACTGCCGCTTTTGTTGGGGCGACACGAGATCTCTTCAGCATTCATCGTGTCGCCCCAGCGGTTGGCCCGGCATCAAACAGTGCCACCGGGCCCCGTCCTTGTCAGGAGACGACAGTGTACACACCGGCCGTCTCCTCCGTCCGTCAGACCAGTTCAATGGGAAGATTGATCCCCCGACCCACCTTCCCAGGCCCGGCAATTACTAGTATAGACTATCTAATTTTATACTGTCATAAACCTACCGACAGCTCAAACACTATAATATATTTCAGCAAATATAACCAAATCAAAAATCCACCTTTCTGAAGTCGGTTGATAAATGAGATTTGCAGCGAATTATAACAGTACACAGAGGTTGTACTCTAGTTGCTTAAAAAGTTTGGTTGCTAGTGATATGAAATCTCAATTTTTCATTTTTACACCAATACATTTTAGCCCTTTCAGTTATAACTGTGCTCTGCCGAGATTCGCAATTATAGGTAGAGATTATTAGTAGATATTACATAACAAAGAAATAAGTCGGATTTGAATAATAAATTTGTCTAGCAATCAAAATCGAACGGCAAATCTATTTATCTTATTAGAGTGTATCCAAAAATCCAACTATTTTACACAAGCACCTTGAAAATATCGTTCGGGATACCGAAGAAATAAAAGAAGTAAGAAATTTTAACAGTAAGGTAAGCCTTACAACGATTTTCCATTTCCTATATGATTAACAAGGAATTTATATCTCAACCTTTCGAATATTGTAACTTCTGAACGGCTTATCTCACCCGTAAAGTCTAATTATGTTATATGCTTGCTGGGTTTAGATTAAAAACATCTTTCTGTAAGAAAGTGAGTGTTTGGGGTAGAAGACAATAGAACAATCTTCAAAAATATTGACACAATTGACAGATCATCTTCAGTTGGCATTTTGTTTTATTACAACGGTCGTACAGAAAATGGCAGAATTAGTCTCTTTTGATGTTATACTTCTTTTGGCGCGTTAGGGAAAAATGATGAGAGAACATTTTTACGATGCGCGCGCACACCATCATGAAAAACCGACACCCTGGAGTTAGCTATAGTCAACATTTTATTCAAAAAAGTATATACGTATTAAATATCTTTTCTCTATTGTTAGTGTGGTTTTTTCTAGAAACGTAGAATAAGGCGAAAGATAACATTTTTGAAAGATTTTTATCTCGTTACGCCAAAGAAGTATAACTTCTAACACGTGTACATAAGTACACACATATTTTTTTTAATTTCTTCTTTAATTTATCCATGCGAAACCGGGATGGGAAGCTAGTAAAGCAATAAAAATAAGAACGAATTGAAAAAATTTCACGGTTCATTAAAAAAGAACGCTGTTCCAATAATTGAATATGTATATTGCAAGTTTTCGAAGGTCTCTGGATAACGTCGCGTTTCGTATTTTTGGAAGCGCGAATGTCGGGACATTACAATATATTTTTATGTTAATCGTAAAAGTACAGTGAGTTTTCACCTCGCTCATTAGAGTTGGTGCGATGTACATGATTTAGCGTTTTGGATGTGAAACATCTACAGCCGCACATAAAACCGGTTACTGCCGTGGCGACGCATGCCGTGGTGACGCGTCGCCACATATATGGTCTATATGTAGTAGTGTGTACGGTGTTGCGACAAGAATTGAGTTGTCGAAGTTTGAAAGAAATTTTTGAATTTTTGTATTTATTCAAAATAAATGTTTATTGAATAATCAGTCAAGATTTTCGGGAAAAGATTCGTGATATTTTATTTTTACATTATACGATATTTCGTTCCTGTCGTAATCTGTTCTTTTATGCATATTACTTGTAGAAAATAATTTCGATGTTTCACATATGCCAGACGTCCCGCGACGGCTCGCAGTGTTTTTTTTTATTGATTAGATTGTATTATAACAGAATCATGTTTACATATATTAATACTAGCCAGTGTCATCGTTTACATTATTTTTCGTTTTTTTTTAATTTGCATTATGTATATTTCTATATCCTTGACAAAGTATCTGCAAAATTTCATGACGATCTTAATGAGCTATTTAATAAATGAAAATCGGTTAACAAAAGAGAAAAAGGTACTACACGGTTTTGTCTTTGCGTATATACATATATATATAAAAACGTGAGTGTTGATATAATAACTGATATAGCAAGTTGGCGTAGTTAGCAATCAGCGCTGTTGTGGTTCTGTTGTCGCACATAACGAGCTGGATTACTTTTCCGTGCTGATTACGGTAACTATTTCAGCAATGTTATAATTGTGCGTAATGTTTTATTACAATAGTACTTATTTGATTGATGAAGGTGCGAAAATACATCATTTCAAAATTAGGTTGACGTTACTTCGCACTTCCGCTTGGAATTGTTTGGCCGTTGTCACGTCTTACTGCAAAGAAAGGGTTGTGAAACAACTACAAGTAATTAAAAGGCATCGTTGCATCGGCGGCTGAACTTGACGTTGGTGGATGGTTGAACTTGTCGTCGATTAACGCTGTTGGTATCTATCTATAAAATATAATAAATATGTGTATATATAATGATAAAAATGTAAAAAAGAATAAGGAAATATATAATTAGTTTTATGTTGCATATTGATGTGTAACGACTACAATTAATTACACGTATTTCACTCCTTCACGGATCATCTTCAGATCGATGTTGACTCTTTGGTCGGAAGCGAGCACCTTGTTAACACGCTCTTTATCATTTTTTAAATTTTTTTATATATTAAAGATAGATACCAATAGTGTCAATCGACGTCAAATTTGCCAACATTGAGTTCTACCACCGACTAACGACGCCTTTTAATTACTCTTAGTTGATTCACAACCGTTTTCTGTTGCCGTCAGACGTGACAGCGGCCAGAAAATTCCAAGCGGAATTGCGAAATAACATCTACCCTATTTTTTAATTGTAATTATATATTTGTCTATTATCCGTATTTTATACTGAATGAATGTTTTTTATTTCGCTATTTCCTTAAAATGTAATGGTCCCAGTATCCATACGGTGCATCCATGAAATACTAAAATAAATCGTCTCTAAACATATATAATAATTGTTATATATTTGTATATGTAAAGAAAATACAGTTGCTTTGAGGCTCGGCATAGGGCTATAACCATTTGAAGCTGAATTATTCGTAGACGGTTGTAGGCTACTTAATTTTGGATTCGATTGACTCTTTCCCATTTCTTTTAATACCCAACAAAGCTGGTGAAAATTAATAGGGTAGTTAATATATACATATATTTTGAATCGTATTACCCGCTCCGCTTCTTTTGTATAAACCGCACACCGCAAGGCTGTTTTGCATTAAAATTTAATAAAACCCAGTGTATTTAATTCGTATTTATCTGCATATCATCGTAAAACTTTATGTGTCGACAGTACTTACTTTCTTTATGTGTTTCCAAAAGTTTAAATTGCCTCTCGGATACAAGAGAAGCGCTTTTAACAGGCTACCTTTGAACTAAATATGAAGTATGAGTGAAGTTTATGGCAAAACTTGTTTTAATCTATTCATCGCACCGTTATTCGGTGTGTTTTTGTTTCTTGGTATGTTTTGTACATTTGTGTAATACCAAAAACTGTCCGCGAGTTTGTCAGTATTAAATTACATAAGTTATTGAATTAGAATGCAGTCGGGGAAATAAAATATACATAATTCAGATATAATAATAAATGTATAAAATGTTAGTAGTTTTAGGCCCTGCATACATTTGCCTATAAATAGCGTACCAGGTGCTGACAAACGAGCATACCGGTAACTGGCATTCCCTGAAGCCGCGATACAGAAGCCTGTCGGTGGCATACCAGTTTCTAGAATCAAGCAGATGCTTGCAAGTCATGCTTAATAAATAATAAATATGCTAGTGACGTGCTCCCCATTCCCCGCGAGAGGAAAAAATCAAACGAGCTACGATCTCCTGGTAAGTTTTGTACTGGCATGCGACCTACGGGTAAAATTTCGATACACATGTAAGTAGCTTGTTTTTATCAGTAACTGGCATACTTTTGTGCGGGTAACAAGCATGTGTATTGTGGGTTTTATCCTAACTAATAGTATATATACGAATGTGAGTTTATTTATTAGGATTTCACGACTTAACTACTCAACCGATCGTAAAGAAAATTTTGTGTGCACGTTGTCAGGGGTAGAAACAAGTACATAAAATACATTTTATTTAGAAAATAGTACTCAGTTCCTGAGTAACAGATTAAATTAATTAACGCTGACGTAACTACGGGTAAAAGCTCGATACATAAATGTTCTAAATTATAATAATTTTATAGTATAAAATCAATATCGTGAACCATCCACGCGCCTACGCACATAGAAAGATATTGGAGAAGACGACCCATCAAGGACGTGGACCACGTGAGTACCTTTCTTACCTATCCTACATCCATTGTCGTATGAATTCAGAGATATGATTTCACTCGCATATAGGTGGGAACAACCCCCAATACTCTTTTCTTTTCGTCACATTCTGTTTACTATCAAATTTCATAATACAGTTCACTACTCGTCGCTACACCATATAGTTTCCGAAAGTGTAATTCAACATATAAGTAGATGCAATTTATCCAACTTTCTTGACATTAGTTTGGCTGATTTGGTTATTGACAATACATTTTTTTTAACTTACATGTATGGACTAGTAAAACTTGGTATTGCACTGTTATATATTTTTGTTCTGTTTGATTACACTAAATTGATTAAGGTTTTGATGCGGGTTGTAACTACACCGTATAAATAGTTATGTTCGTACAATGTTGTGATCTGTGTTCTTATTTTCAACTAAAAGGTTTCTTCTAATTTACGTTACATGAATATTCATCGATTGGACGTCCGTAAATCGTATGGACTACCATTGACAATCAGCGCTGTAGTATTGCTTGTACTACCATATTGCTAAATGGTGTTGTCAGTTGTTGGACATTTTTTATTCCTCTGCTTACCAATTATTTTATTATTTTAAAATAATTCATCTTTTTGTTCTTGTATTGGAACTCCATAAAGGGATATCTAAAATTCGACCAAGTCTAGATTTTGCTGTAGAGTACTCTATTATCCAAGTTTATTACAGGATTTGGCGGGGTCACGTACAGCGCATGCGTAAACCCTCGCACAGACTACATATTGAAATTTATATTTATTATCTTTATTGATGGTAACGATGTGTTTTATGTTCCTGAATACGGAATAACGTACATTATTTTAGCATATCCGATAACTTTACATCTTTTATAACAGGCAACCATTATTTCCAGTATTACCCCATTACTACTTACAAATCATTAATTTAGAAAAAGCTCCTTTCTATACTTTATAGATTTTAGTATTTGACCTCAATCTCACCTGATGTGATGTTACTTGACGATCTGGTCTAAAATGATAAATACGGTAAGCCTAGAAGTGGGTCGGCCCTTAATACCAGCCGGAACACACCTGTAGGTGTTCCAGCTGTCGGAACACACGGTATAGGTACTTGGCGTCAATGTTTCAAATTAAGGGTGGTAACTAGCTATGCGAGCTTAAAATAAGCTTAAACACCATCCTATGGTTCCATCATGATGTTTACAGATCTTAGAATTTTAGGGATGCTTTCATCTTTGGTGGAGGAAGCAAATCACCGAGCTCATCTTTCGGTGCCATTCGTCATCAACTAGGCGTCGGAGGGTCAGGTATAACCTTCAGCTGCTAAGAATTACACTTAATATAATCGAATAAAATAATAGATTTGTAAATTTTTATGCTTTTACTTTCATAGCCTTTTTTACAATCATGGATACAGAATATGTCCTTTTTAAATATCAATTTTAAAATACAAAAATAAAAAAGATACAAAGAGGTTTTTAATAGCAAGTAAGCTTTCCGTCTCTTACAATTTTTTCCCGGGTTACCTCTTTCAAGTCTCAAAGCGCAGAAGAAAGTATCTTATGAGAGATTAAATCTGACTAGTTGAGTGGATGAGATATGAAATAAATTCCCATACACGAGCCAAAGGCTGATGACGAAACACCATGGGATTTTATTCAGTATAAGCTACGCCTAATCCATAACCCAGGGGCGGGCAGAGGGTGGATTTGGGATTTTCCTACGTGAAAATAAGGGTTCATTTCATCTCGCCACATGTAGTACAGTACACACAATAGAGTATGTAGTTTAGAGTACAGTATCCGCCATTTGATTTGGCACGTCAGGGAGAAGAGTGAGACTTTCAGCTAAGATCATTTTACTTCGGTTTTCTTAAGTATCTTCTCTATCGTACAGCGCAATGACTGCGCTAGACAAAGATAACGCTATACAAAACCGAACTCAGCCGACTATCTCGATCTTCTTCCCAACGTGCTATACCAAAAGCCGGGTAACTGTACTTACTTCGACTTAGCACATTATTCACAAACTTGCCGGTCGTCGAGAGTGTCTCTTTATATTATGTGACATTATTAATCACTGGCAGAGATATTAATGTAATTTGTACAAGTTGTCAAGATTTATTATAAGTACACCTTAATCCTAGATAAGACTAATTTATTCGTTCTATTACAATGATTTATTCATATTATTTAGATTAATAGTATAATACAATATCGGCTATAATCATAAAATTGCTTGTCCGGGGTACTCTCTAAAAAGGATGAAACGATTTTGAAAGAGAATTGAAAGAGAATCTTGTATTTACACCATACTTACATATATATCTTGTAACTAAAAGGAAACGCACAATGAATGCAGAAAAACATTAATGATGAAAAAAAAGATCGAAGTCGTAAACACTATCTAAACAAACGTATTAGAATATATGGCGTACATTTGATTTCATGTTTAAAGTGATAAATATTGTATATACGTAATAAACATTTAAATACATAATAAAAACGGTAATGCTTTATTGAAAAGAAAACACCTTAACAATGGTACTTCTGTAATTCTAGGATATTAATGTCTTACTAGTCTCTACATATCCTCTAAGTACCGTTTAAATATGTTTCTAGGGCTCAATCACTATGCTTATGCTCCTATGGCCTTAATTCATAAATACATTATTAAAGTTACAGAAATGATAGTTTTAGCAGCCTTACCCATACATTATATGACATAAAAAATCTTCATAACTTTATGTATAAATGCTACATAATGTCAGCTTTCTGGGCAATGCTGAGCAAAACTCTCTGCCTGGAGGAATCAACTAACATAATCATTTCTTCAGCACATTTCATTGTAGTTAATGAAGAGAAATCAACAGTTACATATTTGTTCCATATATATGTAACCACTATATAGTGGTATTATAAATTAATCCTAAGGAGCATTTATGTCAGGCAGGAGGCCGATCATAAAAATTAAGGCAAATCATACACCACAATAACAAACATGTTGTGCCGACCCTACTTAGGTGAGATAAGGGTAAGAAGATAATGATTATTACAGTTACACAACTGTACTTATGAAGTATTATCGAATGCCTTTGAATGAGACGTATACAAAAGAATTAAGATATAGCATGAAATTCAGATCTCAAATTGTCGAAACATCAAGGCGAGTTGGTGCTGACGTTGAGTTATGCTTATTTTATTGTGGTATAAGCTATAAACGAATGCGATTTTTGTTTTACTATTGGAATATCACTTATTTGCCCTTTTGTTATCTGAGGAGATCCTATATTGAAAAATCAGTGTCCTTGGGGTAACACAGTGAGTTATGTCAATTCTTACCGATAGAAATCCTTTAATGGTAAACACTTGGTAAATTGCAAACGTCCTTTGGCAGATAGCAAGTGATATAAGGAGTAACTTACAATACTTTTATTTTAGAAAAAAAATATTTGTCTGTAAAGTTGGTTCACGAACGATAATTTTACGTGATAACGTCATAAGAAAACATTGATGAAAAATTGCATACTTTTGCCTTAATTGTTGTTGTAATAAACAATGGAAGCCATATGAACTTTTTCATTTCACTTTATAAACAGTTTACAAAACAGTTCAAGTGTAGGTTGTGTGCTGCCTCTGTCTCTCTTCTACACGGAGGCATTGGCCAATGGAATGGAAGAGAGATAGATGCGTCACAAGCCGAATGCTTAGGCCCATCGCGACTCATTATCGCTTGTTCCGCGTTCCCACTTGGCTCGGACAGAATGTGATAATAAGTCATTCTTTCTCGTGCGTGCAGCCGGCATTCATCGGTTTATATGACGTTATCACTATAATAAACTAAAGAAGCACTAACTATGGGTAGACAAGTTCGTGCACGATCGTCCTAGGTTGCGACAGATATAAGCGAAGTGAGGCAGCGCGTCGTTTTCCCTTCTCTACTCCGTCGCCCACCCCCGTTAACGTCTGGCGATAGATGTTAGCGGAGTAAGGTAGCCAACTGTTTCCTTTCCCCACTATTATTACCCACCCCCACTCACATCTAGAGTATCTTGTCTCACCGATGCCTGTCACCCCATAATATGTTCGCGGATGAAGTTGTTGGACTGTAGTACCGCGTGAGCTTTATGCACACGTTAACAGTGAACAAATTTGTTTTTGCTAAAATCTACGCGAGAGTAGTCGTGCATAAGAGCTAGTAGAATAACAAAATATGTTACTAACAAAATATATTAACGCGAGTGAAGCCACAAGCAAAAGCTGGTTGCAAATAAAACCGCCAGAGATGAAATTAAAACTGTATTACGTTTCAATAGTTAAAGTGACACTTTTTTACATCGCCTCAAATTTATCGTCCATCTATCGCATATCGCATTACAGCCGGCCGTGGAGTAGAGGCAAAGTGAAAGGCGCTCGGCAGAGCAGCCAAAGCAAATATGGTGGCTTCCATGGCCCAATTCAAAATGATTCAATAATTTAAATAAATGTTATGCTCAATTTTTAAAATACTATAATCCGAAAAAAGTTTCACTAACATCGTGGTTTCATAAAATTTCACTTTTTTTAATCATATCATTTAGTTACGCAAAATTATGACTAGTAATACATCCTTTCCCTTGCGATGCATGACTAAATAAAAGCCTGTTAGGTCTAGATTATTTAGGAATGCTTTTAGGAAAGCATATAATTAAATTTCCCTTATCTATTGACTTGGATCCACCGAACGAGGCGTGGCGTCGGAAATGATTCCCTCACCGAAAGCGTCTTTTAAAGTGTCAGATTGTTTCTATGGACTTTAAGGAATGCGTCTGTTATTTTCATTGTGAGACGAAAATTTACTTTTCCTTATTCTTCCACTATTCTATTTTTCTGTCTCTTCTTTGAGTTCTTTCTTCTTTCATTCTTGACGATGTTGTTTTCTCACATAGATATTCGATAAACCTATGTTTAAATTATATATTAACAATATCTTTGTTATTTGATTGATGAAGGCGTTACTTTGCGGATATCCATCTTTAAAAATTAGGGTGGACGTTACTTCGCACTTCTGCTAAAAATTGTTTGGTCGCTGTTACGTCTTAACAACAATATCGAAGATATCATATCATCCTTGAACACATAAAACGCAACATAAATCCACACGTGACAGCGACCAAACAATTCTTAGGGGAAGTGCGAAGTAACGTCTAGCCTAATTTTTAATATCCGTGTTGTCATCTGTACCTAAATAACAATCATAAGACTTGCGTAGCGATAAGAGGATTATGAAATAAAATTTTAATTAAAGGAAATATTATTTAACGAGTTTTTAACGTACGAAGATGGGCGGATATAGAAGTAGAGGAAGACCGAAGAAGGAATTAATAAATTGTGTGACAAATGATATATGTATAAAAGCGGTAAATACTGGGATGGCGCCTGACAGGGGAGAATGGTATAGGAAAACATGTTGTGCCGACCCTACTTAGGTGGGATAAGGGTAAGAAGATGATGATGATATGTTTTTTACGTTAACGTGTCATGTATTTAAATTGATAAAATTAAATTATTTAATGTGTTTCTATGTAAACGTAAAATTGATAACAGAGTACAGGGATGTTAAATCTCTTTAAAATATAGATTGGACACTGCCGTTTTGCCATTGTATTTTTTTTTTTTAAATAGAAAAATTATGCTCACCTGGCTAGCTAAAACCCTCAAGTTGGAAATCTGTTGTGAATTACCTTTGGTTTAAAATGTTTACCATCTCAGATCGTCATCAAATGTAATTGTGGTCAAACGGTAAAACGTACAAAAGAAAAAAAATATATATATTTACTTACAATATTGCTGGAAGTAGTTAAAACTTATAGATTAGCGGATATTGAAACGGTCAACGAAAGGCAGACATTACTATTGAGCTGAGATGTCGCGAATTCGAACCCCACACTTGTTTTATTTTCGTACGATGGTTCTTATTGTCAGGTGTACCTAAGTATTTATGTTTGCCTATGACCCGTCTATTAATTTTGAATCAAATATCATTAAGCAAACTAAGCTCTAATCGATTGTTTTATATAAAAATAATAATAAAAAAAACGACTTTAAAAAAATCTACACTAAGAAAATGCACAGATACATCGTTGACCAGAGTTAGTTGCCTGATCTTGGACTGTCATAAAACTACCAATATTTCAATTACTATATATTTCCTATTCCACTTTATTGAGCTTGTGTATCTGTAAATCAAGATGGATACACGACTAAAGCGAAACTTTTGTATCACCAGCAAACATTATGATGAAAAAAAAACAAACAACAAAAAGCCAACGTCACGTGGTATTCCCAGGCGGTCACCCATCTAAGTACTGACTGCGTCCGACGTTGCTTAACCTCGCTTCCGTCTGACGAGAATCGGTGTTTTCAACACTCTACGCGACACTGTGTTTACCCTCACCAGTTTTCATCACACAAAAAGGATACGGATCAGAAATTCAAAGAGACGAATAAATAAGAAGTTTCACTTTAAAAGCTATTTTTTCAATTTGGTTTATAATAGACGATGTTGTGAGGTAACAGACATAAATAACAACAGATTAAGTGAGAAGCTCCTTTTAGAATTCGGTTAAAAATGAATGTGTACGATAATTAATATTATTGTAAAAAATATTCATACAAAAAAGTTAAAAATTCAACAGAAGATAAATTGTAACAAATTAAAATAATGAAGACAACAAACATAATCTTGTCACTACGCCAAAAACTACAGAGAATTTAACTTCGCCTCGAATTAGCCCGTCGTCGCCGGGTCCGTGGCAAATGTGTTTAAATTTTTACACCGCCTAGCCAAGTTTTATGGGGGAAAGTTTCGTTGCAAAATTTGCTGGCGGAACTTTAATTCATTAGCGGCCCGACAGATGGCGCTGCGGGAAAATTGAGCAACCCTGTTTTAAGGGGTCTTTGTAGTCATATTAAAGAAACTTTTTGTGCATCTACCGTGCAATTTTACGCTGTGTAAAGTACAACAGTGTCGTTATTTATGTGACATGGGACGATCAGGGATAGAATCGGTTTATATATGCCGTAACGTAAACGACAAATTTGTTTTCAGCGCCACCTATCCGCTACTTTGTACTACATTGCTAATTTACATTACATTGCTGTTTTTTTAATGTTCTTAATCTTCGTGCAGTACACATTTTGTGTAATGTTGCAGCCTATGCATATAGGCAACTAACCCTACAAATACCGCAGTCTTAAGGTCACTTATAGCAGATAGACAAGAATATAGCTGTACAAGCACTGCTGATTTGCAGAAGAAATAGGTAAGATGGTGGTGCTTTAGAGTTGACTTTTACACAGAATATAATAGAACCTCCATAAGTTGCATATCTCTATAACACAGAAGAAATATGTGTTCCTTTGCCTCCAAGCCCCGCTACCTATATTATTCGGAATTAGATTGAAAAGTGGACATAATCGATAATTCGCTGCAAGATAATTTCAATACTTATTTTATTCAAATATTTGAAAAAGTAAAATTCGGCTTCTATATGTATGACGTCCAATTTTTTTTGTTTCTTTATACTTACATCTCATTATGTACATACATTATGCCTTAATTAATAAGCCTAAACAGGAAAAAAGTAAGGTATTATGTGTAATAGAATCTAAACTGATGCATGTCGAAAGTTAAGTTTAGGTGAAAGTTCTTTATACGTCGAAACCATTAAACTAAAATATTTTCCTATCTGCCTTGAAGTTCGAGTTACCGAAGTATAACTAATTTTTTTATGTAATCAGTAAATTTCTGTTAACGCCATCTAGGTTTCAACTCTTCGATAATTTTAAATTTCTGTTTTATGTTACTGTGGAGCGACACACATTATAGCTTACACACCTTACAGTGGACCCCTATCCTCCAGTTGCGCTCTCTTATTCATCTAAATAAAGATTGTCGAGACTACAACGTTCTTGTTGGAAAAAAAATCACGCATAATTCTAATATCTTTTATTATAAATCCAAAAGACAAATATTATTTACAAAATTAATTTCATAATAATTATTGTCAACTACATCATTCACTTTTATTGCGTTTAAATTCCATTTATTTTTATATTACACTATAATATTCTAATCTTCTTGTAATGTATAGTTTATTATTGTAATGTACA
Source organism: Antheraea assamensis (assembly GCA_035772565.1). Classification (NCBI taxonomy): domain Eukaryota; kingdom Metazoa; phylum Arthropoda; class Insecta; order Lepidoptera; family Saturniidae; genus Antheraea; species Antheraea assamensis. The sequence goes on along the minus strand of JAQQSE010000023.1, from coordinate 957,306 downwards.
GTTTATTATTTTTATCATTATGTTAATTGTTACATTCAGTCATTAGCTGATACCCCTTGCTTTGCTGTGTATTAAAAGAAAATACAAAAGGTCAATGCAATCCAAAAACTAAGTAGCCTAGGACCATATGCGAAAAAATTCGCATTGAATGGTCTTAGTCATGTGCCAACACATTTAATAGCTTAGACGCTATTAGGTCTCAAAGCAATTGCATTTTCATTATATATTTAAACAGCTTATGATGGTTGTATACTTTTTCTTTCATTATGGTAGGTACTATAAAGTAATAACATTATACCTTAAATAAAGTGCAAACCTAAACCAAAGACTGATATCAAAAGATTCATAACCCATTAGCAGCTGATTTATTTCAAAATGTTCTAAAATAGAGAGAGAGAGAGAATATAATCCAGTGTAGAAGCTATGGAGACCTTAAACATACAGATACCTTAAAATCCCGTTCACAATCGAACGGGTAGTGCCAAACATTACTTGACTGCTAAATATATCAATGTTTATATTGGCTGGTGATGCAACGTGTCACACGTGCTACCATCACGTATATTAGATCTGATTTATGGTTGTCGCTTTTATTTTCTTGATGCAAAGCGATCACAAGACCTAGATGCGAAACACCTTATAATTTAAAGTCGTCTGAAGCCTTCCTACACCTGTACATATAACACTGACTATTACGCTGTACGCAATTCAATAAGAAAATTAAAAACATAATGTGGCTTCGCCAGTCAAATACGTGGTCACAATCGAAAATAGTTAGGTTCGTCTTTGACAGACACGTCAAGATAGCTCATATTTCGTTGTCCCAATACAAGAGGACAAACTCGCCATATTCTATCACTGAGGAAAATGATATAATTTCTTTTATAATTGAAGAATCACATACATTTATCCTTTTCAAACGTTGTTTGTTAGTAATTTTCTTAGACGATTATTCAATTAGATCAGTGTAATATTTCAGTAAAAATAATATAAATCTATAGAAGTAAACTCGCTGATACAAACTAGTTTTTTTTTAAATGTTTTACAGGCTCGCGCTTGGCCTCGTTCTCACCTGATGGTAAGCGTAGATGAGGCCAACGATGGATCGCACTTATCTGCTAGATGCCTGTTCACTCTCCTCTCCCTAATACTCCCAAGTTATGAACGGGACAAATATAGTTTTAAATCTAAGAGTGCTATGAGCTTATGAATGAAATAAAAACTAATGTTAAAACAAGTATTTCTTTCCACCGTAAACCGGTTATTCTCAATGTCAGAATCTAGACATATTTACATCTTGCTACAAATGCAGTCGTTTGAATATTGTTAGCGAGATGACACGGATTCTGTTCGCGTTTTTGTGTCTTTTTCTAACATTTGTGAACATCAAAGCCGCAAGGATTCTAGCTGTTTATCCCACACCATCTATCAGCCATCAACTTCCATTTCGGCCGTTGACGCATGAGCTGGCCAGACGTGGTCACGATGTTACCGTCATCACCCCAAATCCGGCTTATCCAAAAGGGAAAGCTCCAGCGAACCTAACTGAGATCGACGTGCACGACATGTCTTACAAACTGTGGCAAAACATAATGTCGGCTTCTTCAAAGGCGGAACAAAATTTAGAATTACAAATAAAAGTGGTATTTAGAATTGATTGGTATAATATTCGAGAAAACATTGCAGACAGATGAAGTTAGAGATATTATTAACGATGAAAGGGGTTTTGACTTATTGATATTAGAAGCCTGTGCTCGACCGACTTTGGTATTCTCTCATATATTTAAAGCACCAGTTATTGTCATAAGTTCTCTTGGAGCTATGTTCGACAATCATTTTACTATGGGATCATCGATGCACCCATTTCTATTTCCTGCAAATATTCATAAGAGAATTAACAATCTAACAATTTGGGAGAAAATTAAGGAGCTTTACATGCAGTATGTATACCATTTAACTTATGAGAAACTCGAAGAAGGGGAGAATGAAATGATCAGAAGGAATATTGGAAGCGATGTGCCTAAGTTACACGAATTGAAAAGGAATATTGATGTGTTATTTTTGAACGTCCATCCGATCTGGGAAGACAATAGATCAGTTCCACCGAGTGTAATTTACGTAGGCGGTATGCATGAGATTCCAGAAAAAGAATTACCATCTGTATGTGTTATACTTTACTAACAACTTTTTTGTATTTAGCGTACATTAACTAAATTGAAGTACTAATTATAGTTAAACAAATCATTGTTCGGAACTACCAAACGTTTTAATAGCTCTTCCATGTTTAATGACATAATATTTAGGATTGCCAATAAATCTAGGATAGGCACAAAATGGTATTTCTTTATACGATACAGAATTTTATTTTTAGATACTTTTCGATAATGTTTTGTAGATTTTTGTTGTATATCTCTAATGGTTATGAATTGAATAGCTTTTAACCGATATAATGACTAGCTACCGCCCGTGAATCTGCTCCAGTATAAGATTCCTATGTAATTTTCTCATATATATATAAGTCAAGCCATTTTTGAGTTCAATATGGATATATAAACAGATAGATATACAATTTATTAACATCATATTCGTTAATCAGTGTCCTTTGTTATACATCCTATTCTAACTAATTTTATAAATATAAATGTGATTTCGTTTCTCACTCAGTAAAAAAGTACTAAACTCAAAGGATAGGTAAAATCTGCTTTGATACGAGTTTATTATAGAATAAATTACAATATTCTATTATAAAATTATGAAAAAAATGAAATGTATAGACGGAACTAGATATATGTTAATACAGAAGGACAAATGGATTATGAAATGGTAAAATAAATTTACAGTCATTTCGGTTAGCTTTTTATGAAAAAACAACGAGTTATAGAGAGCTACTATCTCAGACTCTACGCCATTTATGGCTCTGAATTTGATACACATTCGTGCACGAGTGCCTTAGATCCCTCTATTTTGTATGAGATATTCGAGCGTCAAAGAGATGAAGGATCCGTATTAAGTTACCGTATCATCGAATACGATGTATGAAGAGTGTTTAAGACGGTTTAATGGTAAAAAAGGCAATACTGTAGCGTATATAAAGAACCATTTACTTTTGATATTATCAGTTAAAAAGGGGATTTGCGTTAATTAAGCGTTTGTTGCCCTATAACTTTCTGTATTTAACTATTTTATCGTATTACAAAGTATCGACCGCAACTTCACTCGCGTTTAATATTTAAAAATTTTCATCATCAACGCAGATGAGTGAGTGTAACTAAAATGGGTATACATATGACTATTCCGTTGGAAGTCGACAATGTGAGAGAACTATTCAACATTGTATCTCACCGCGATTGGTGTTTACAGTTCGAGCGTTCTCGATAAAATTCGGTAGCTAACGGGCTATCGCACAACACGGCTCATCCGCACTATCACTTCGTACTTGCTTAGTGAATTTTATGATCTACATTTTGTATGCTATTTAGTAATTAAAAATGCATAAGTACCTTTTCTAACATGAATTTAGTTCCAAAGATTAGGTCTTTCAAAAAAACAAAAAAAAAACCTGTTGAGGTTTGTTATATTTATATAAAAGTTAATTAACAAATGCTTATATATAAGCGCATTACTTCCAAACGGCAGCACGTATTTCGCTAATTATTTACGTTGTTGTGCTTGTAATTCTCAAGACAAGATTTCTAATGAAATTCGCACGGAACAATGGGTGATTTAACTTTGAAATATTTACAAATAAAAAGTGAGTGAATAAGACAAGGAGATTAACTTAAATTACAGATTGACCGTTCAATTGCGCAGTTGTAAGCTTATTCCATTACATGGTCGTACTATTAAGAAAAGAGTTGGATTGATTCTCATTTTCTTTGTTAATATACACGTGCGAAGCCGGGCGGATAGCTTGTAACACTATAAATTATCACCTATGAATTAATTTTATAGTCATAATTATTTCTGTGAAACGAATTTACATCTTATGAAGTCAGGTTTTTATTATATCATCATTATTAACATCACGTACATCAAACTAATAGCGAGTTCAAAGTATCTATTCGCGTTATCCTTAATAAATACGACGTCAACAGAGAACACAACAAAAACCTCTTCGTGGTTAAACATTTTATGAATTAATAATTTGATGTACAAACCATTTTTTACATTTAAAAATTAATTACGAATAATTTTGCGTCTTCATAAATACCTATTCCATTAATTATGCGCAGAGGTTTTAAAATAGTAAAACCTCGGTAACTCAGGACATGGATAAGTCGCTAACCTTTGTAACATCAATAAAACTCGTATTTCTTCCTCTTCGCGTCTCAATAAGTTTGTTATTCTAAATCAGAATCTCCGAGAAAATGAGTCATGTTTGTTATTTAAATCCTATTTTAAAAATATGTCCATTTTTTGTAAAATTTCAATAACAACATGGCAATTTTTGAGCTATCCCTTGTGGCGGCGAAAAGGTATATGGCACTGCATTTACCAACAAAAACCTGTTTATTGGAAAATAGTTATTAAAACAAAAAAATATATTTTCAGGAACTCAAATCTTATCTAGACTCATCAAAGAATGGGGTTATATATATCAGTTTTGGAACTAACGTAACGCCGTCTATGTTGCCACGTAACAAAATACAAATATTGGTTAATGTGCTCTCTAAGCTTCATTATAACGTCCTGTGGAAGTGGGATAAAGAAGAATTACCAGGTAGAACAGACAACATCAAAATTGCAAGTTGGTTTCCACAATCAGATCTTCTTAGTAAGTGTCTCTCTGAATTATATAGTATGTGTAACTGATATAAGTAAAGCGAATATGCCAAATAGTCACCCGGTAGTAAATTGCTCTAAATAGCAGCCATCAGAAATTCGATATAAAAATCATCATCTTACTCTTTCATCTTCTTACCCATATCCCACCTAAGTAGGATCAGTACATATTTATCATGTTGCGATGTATAATTTGACTTAATTTTTACGATCGACAGCTTGCCTGTAATAAACCCTGTTTGAGATTATTTTGTAGTTCCACTATAACTTCAACATCTTAAATTCGTATGGATGCCAAATGTGGATATTTGACTCTTCGATAACACGTGATAAGGATTGAAACGATGCGTTTTTGTACAGTATATTCGATGTGTTGGACCTCCATAGCGCTCTGGTTCTATCTCTGTTGTAGTCATGAGGATTTCTGCTCCCCAAATCTGATTCAGGATTCCGAGTCACTGGATTTTGTATTCCTTTCTTGTTCTATTTGTGCATTATTAAAAAAATAGTATTACAATAACAGTAAATACTAATTTTCTTTTCGATTACTCATAATTATTGTAAATTGTATAAAAAAAATAATTAATTTCAGGACATGATAAAATTAAACTATTTATCACTCAAGGAGGACTTCAATCAACAGAGGAATCTATCAAAGCTGGAGTACCCTTGATCGGTATACCGATGTTCGCGGATCAATGGTACAATACAGAGAAATACGTCCAACATAAAATTGGTAAAAAACTAAACATTGAGACATTAAATGAGGATGATTTGAAAGAAGCTATTGTTACACTTATTGAGGATAAAAGGTAAAAACAGGTTATTGCAATCTTATTTGAAGTAGCGTGTAACTTTAATCGAGAATAGACGTATGTTATTAGGTTAATTGAAGTGTTAATGAGCGTTCTCTCGTTCTCGGTTGTCGTTCGTAAGATGGTTGGCAGTGAGACCGGATGGAAATCCATCGCCTCGTACGGTCTACCATCTTGACCCCTCAAATCCCAGAAAGGGACGACAACTGCCAAGGGAACAGATGCTGTGCTATAGACAGTTCCTGCTCCCCTCAACTCGAAAGGTGTAAGGAGGCACCACGGGGTTTTAGTCCGTGCGAGTCAGACATAAGGGATGTCCCCATGTAAAAAAAAGTTTTAATGAGCATTACGCTATACTCGAGTTATGAATATGCATCTCGTTTTAAATAATAGTTCTTCACTACACAGTATAAAACAAAGTCGCTTTCTCTGTCCCTATATCCCTATGTATGCTTAAATATTTAAAACTACGCAACGGATTTTGATGCGGTTTTTTTTAATAGATAGAGTGATTGAAGAGGAAGGTTTATATGTATAATAACATCCATTAAATATTGGAGGAAAACTGTTATTTTTGCGGTTTCTAATGTGATGTCGCAAATAATTACATTTTTTCCGCTTACATTGCAACAAACGCAGGCTGAACTCTACGAGATTTATCAAAATAATGTGTGCGGGCCACGGGCAGTAATGAATAAATCAAAACTACTAGATCGATTTTAATCATTTTTTCATTGAATGACATAGGCTATATATTTTATACCCGTACGAAGCCGGAGCGTGCTTCTAGTTATAAATAAGTACAAGTTTATTAAATTCTAATTTTTTGAAATATTACAGTTATCGCCTCAATGTACTTAAACTACGATCGTTGATGTACGACCAGCCGCAACGCCCGCTGGATCGCGCCGTATGGTGGACTGAGCACGTGCTGCGGCACGGTGGAGCGAAACATCTGCGGTCGCCCGCAGCTAATATGCCCTTGACGGAATACCTAGAACTTAAATTGGTTGCATTTATTCTGGGTATTGCCGCTATATTTTTGTTAATACTGCTTTTAGTTGTTATAATCTTGTTAAGAGTTATTTATAAATTACTTTCTTCTAAAGGTAAACCAAAGAAATGCTAATGTTTGTGATAATATTTTTAAATATTTGTTTTATATGTATTGTTCGGGTATAAATTGATTGGGAGATAGTTCAAATCCTTTTTGGCACAATATATATAAGTAAAATTCGAATATGACTGGTCGCTCGCCAGTAACTCGCTCTTCGGCACTACACGAATATCGACGCTATACGATAACCAATATTTCGATATTTGTGACGTCCATTATTTGATCAACTGGTTTGCTTTGTTAACACCGGCAATGCCGGCGGAGAAGATTATCAGATAAGTGAGCCTTTATCTCAATTATAGGGGAGTACTTTTGTAATTTATTTTACGGGGTTATTACGTCTAGCCAATTTAAAATATACTGTCCACTGGCTAGTTAGATAACCCGGCCTATACGGGTATGATTATTGTCACTCCATGTATACGAAGTAAATATTTTATAATTTTTTGTACAATTTTGCATCCTAATAGTTTTAGTGTAGAAAGTATGAAAAAAGGAGAAAATATAGATGGATTGTGCGAAAAGTATGTATATACTAAAATGTCTGATGATACACAATAAAATTCCATAATTCCAATACACATTACCGATTTGCCGTATATTAAGTTCAAGCACTATGTCAAGCAGCTTTCAATGTCTAAAGTCTATTACAGGGTGGATCAATATGTAAACGATTATGACGTCTGGAAATAACGCCCTCTCTGTGCATTCACCAAAACCGAATGTAATAATCTATGTCCTAAAAATATGAGTTATAATATCTTTGATGAAAAGATAAATAATAATTTCCGAATCAGTGGTAGCTTTGTTGTTTATAAGCGCCTTTTCAGGGCCTAAATTGAATAAAGTATTTTTGATTTTGATGTAGTATACTTTGGTGTGATAAGAATAAGAAGACGATGATGATATTTTAAAGTTGCTCAAATGCATAACTGACCTGATATTAGATAGCCACTGCAAACTTGTCTGTTTGAAAGGGGTAATACTTTGATCCCTTGTAAAAATATACATATTATTATTTATAAATCAACAAATTGGTGTTAAATGTAACTACAGTTCAGGGAAAGCAGTGAGTATGAAATGTAATCAAAAAGAGTTTAGTAACTTTAGAAGATGGTAAGAAGGTGATTATGAACGCAAAAACTCTGCTAACGGTACGAAACCCAAATCAGTCATCGATAAGAATCAAAAAGAAACTCGATATGATTTATTTTTTATTGCCTATAGTTTTATAAGAGCACATTTTAGTTATAACGATTTTTAGTTGATGTATAAAAAGGAGTGTCATTTCCTGACATCACTATCGTTCGCAAATCGAACCATTTTAAATTGTAGTCCGGTAAAACTGTAGAGGCCTTGCCAAGTCAACAATGTAGACAGTTCGAAAAAAAAAACATTTTATGTTTTATTGATTCAAAACATAATGATCCTTTTAAAAATCAAAACCAGCTCGATGTATTGCTTGAACCTACTATCCGGCAAATAGGTCATATGCTCTGGAACCTTGCTATAAAACCTAAATCTATTACTTAAATAAATGATATAAGTCATACTTAACCTGAAATGTGGAATAAAGGATTTGTGATTATTTTTGGTATTAAAATGGGTGGTGTTTTTTTTTGTACAAAATCTTGTTTTTCTACCTTTTCTTTTACATACATTAAATTATCAAGAACGTATTGGAAGGAATAAGTTAAAATATCGAATACCTGAAATTTAGTCTTTAATGATCACCAATCACCATCAAGGAGTCTGAAGCAACTCTTCCGAAAGGTAAATTTAAAATGAATATATTACTTGAACTTGATGTACCAATATTCTATGAAGTTGACATTGTTATTTCTACAAATTCTTTTCATCAAAATGATCACATTCAGGTGAAGACGGTTTATATGTGTGGAATGGTCAATAACAGTCTTAGCTATATATACTCCACACAGCAATTTACACTTCGCAAAATCATTATTTCCCTTCGTAAAATATTAATATATCATTTTCGGAGTGTATATGTAATGTAATATACACCGTTGGTATTATTCTCTACACGATACCATATCTGAGAAACGACTTTCAGAAAACTTCCTAACAGCGATTTATTACAAATGCCCTCTGGAAGTGTACAAGTTTTTCGCTTGTATTTTGTTTTAGAAGTGTTTCATGTAGGCCTTTGAAATATTGCCGTATTTATTAATGGAGTATGAGCATCTACTTTGCACGATAATTTTTTTACATTTAATTAGAAGTAATATTAAATATATTATCTTTTCATAGGCAAAGGTACAATTATAAATTATATTTAGAACAAACTAGGTTCTTTAGCTTCAATGTTATATAAATTAATCAATTTAGCATGAACACTTATTTGAAATCGTCTATATACTTAAAATCACATAAATTCATAACCATGAAGTGAATTTTGGCAATGTTTTCATTTAATTTCGATGTACTCCATAAAGTTGAATGTACACGTCCAAACAATGAGAAGTGGTAAGCAATAAAAACAAGATTTGGTAAAAGTTTTTTATAGTTAAATAAGGTTACAAATATGAAAACCTAATAACGAGCGTGACCTCCTCTTGCCAAAATCATGGCTTGAATCCTTCTGGGTATGCTTTCCACGATGCTCAATTGCACTAAGGTCAGGACTTCGAGATGGTCAATCTAAACGACGAATCAAAACTTCTACATCGTTACAATGGTAAAGGTGAACGTTGTCATCCATAAAAATGGAATCTTTCTCAAAAGTAATCAATATACGAGTATGTGTATGTGGAATTACGACTTCCGTTATATACCAGTATGCGTTCAATGTTCCATTTTCTATGAACACTAACAAATTAATTACTGCCCAAAACATGATGCAGCTGCTGCCATAGGGAATGATTGCTTCGAAACACATTTCCGTCTAGCATTCCCGTTGTCTTCGCAGTATTTACCGATGTTGGTCCTCTCCACACAAAGAGATTCTAGTTTCATCAGAAAACAATACTTTGTTTTGGTCACCAGAGTTCATTAAGCACAGCTTTGAGCAAACTGCAGTAGAGCGACACGATACTCACGAAGTAATTTAGGGCTCCAGGCTAGGCGGTAACTGTTTATATTGGCAGCCAAAGGTCTCCTTCTAACCGTCTACAAGCTAATTTCTATTTCTTTTATATTTTCAAGGCTCTTCTTTAGGTCCATATTTAAAGCCTTACGTTTCCGCAACGCCTGACTCACCCAAAAACTCTTCTGAATAGTTGAACGATTCACACTTAACCGCTGAGACACATAACTTTGGGAACAAATTTACAGTCGGGTTTCAAATAGGGTTATAATTTTATCGGCCCTTATAGTTTTATTAGTCATATCATAAGGTGATATTTAATGTACAAAGAAACATAAAATTATCCAAATTGCAGAAAATATCCGAAAAGTTTTAAAATTTTAATAATCTGCAAAAACCAGTTTCAAAAATTCGCTGCATTCGTAAAGCAATTTCACAATATTTTCTTATGTTAATATAAAATTAAAGTTTTGGTCGTAAGGAATCATACAGGGATGCTGCAAATTATATGTTAATACATTGTTAAATTAATAAAAACTCTGTCTTGTAGTATTCTTTGAAGTAGAGAAATAAAACCTGAAGTGCTCGTTTTCTTGCAAAAGCGCTTTGTCTAAAGGAAAATTTGACACAATTTTTTGATGGCTCCACTCTTCGTTAAATGTGTCCTTACTCGTTTAATACTACAATGAATTATCACGTTGTAACCGGGTCCATTTATTTATTGTCGCTTAGTGTAAAGTGAGGTGACTTACAATCAGAAACATTTTGATTGGTGAAATCGATGTAATGTGTGTAATTATTAACGCTATAGGAAATAATCAAATTTTGACCTGTCGAAGTGGTTGGTACTCGAGCGCATATCTTGCAAAACCCATAAACATTATATGAATCGAGCGATAGATTACCATTTAGAAGTATTTCTTTACTATCGTGTCTGTTTTATGAATGTTTTATTTCACTAAAAAATACGTGTTCAGAAATGTTAAATTGTCTCGGATATAAACACACTTCAATTTTATTTATATTTGTAGATGTAAATCGGTCATTGTTAGACGTGACAGCGGCCAAACAATTCTACGCGGAAGTGCGAAGTAACGGCCATCTTAATTTTAATGATGGATTTCCGCAAAGTAACGCCTTCATCAATCAAAATTCATGAATCAAATAGATATTGTTAGCTGATATAGATAAGTGCGTGTTATGTTCTATACCAATAAATAAAATAGAAGTGTATGTTTACAATATTAAAACAACTTTTTACTATATGAATATAGAAGTGAATACTTTACTTTCGAAAAAAAAACTTTTTCTAACAATAGTATAAAACCTTAAAAACGTGTGAAATCTTAATTTTTTTTTAAATCTAAAGAATTTAAAAAAAACTTTTTCTGTTTGTTTCTTGCGGCCAATCTCCGAAGGGGATGGACTCTCAGAAATTACTGGTAGATAGCTGACGTTGTAAGGAGTTATTTAGGCTTCTTTTATTATAGATATTAAGTTAGGGACTCCCGTAAATATAATAAACTAAACTAGAAATGTCCAGTACCGCATGCGCTTTATGCGAATATTTACACCAAACAAACATTTTTCGCTGAAATCCATGCAGACGAAATCACAGCAACAGCTAGTATATTATATCGTGATATATATATGTCACATTAGCTAGAAGATTTTTGAAGATATTTATAGTTAGACACATGACAAACATTTATTTTAACTTTCAATGACTTGGCAGGTCTTCGAAGTTTTCAACACGTGAGATAATGTTACGTCATACTAGAGTTGACTTTAAATTATAACAACTTGCAATATTCTTATCAATTTTATAATAATATATAAAGAGTGGGCGACTGGTAAATTTGAAATCAGCTTGTCATTATTTGTTGGTCTTGATCGTTAGTAGTGTATATATAATTCACACATCCTTTAAATTTATAACGAAAATGTTGTTCGTAGTATCTCTTTCATTATTACTGCTCGCTACAGCAGATTCAGCGAGGATATTAGGAGTATTTCCAGTGCCGTCTGTGAGTCATCAAGTCGTATTCAGAGCACTGTCTTTAGAATTGGCAAAGAGAGGTCATGAAATGGTAATTATAACTCCAAATCCTGCATTGCCTAAGAATAGACCAAAGGACAACGTAACTGAAATTGACATCGGACATTCATACGATGTTGTAAATAATTTTTTTAAACAAGATGCGGTAATGAGTTTCAAACGAGGTGTAATTAATGACGTTGAGTCTATGATCTCCAATGACTTTGCTCAATCTATGTTCTACTTTATGTCGGAAATGTTTAATAATACTGAAGTGAACCAACTATTGCAAGATAAGAATCAAAAATTTGACCTGATCATTGCAGAAGCAATAATGAACTTCCATTTAATATTCGGTAAGATATTTAATGCTCCGGTAATTTTGATCTCTTCGTTTTATGGAACACCTGAAGCATATGAGATTGTTGGTGCGATGACAAGACATCCAGTACTGTATCCACATTTATTAAGAAGCAACTTCAGAGACCTCACATTATTTGAGAAGATAAGAGAGATATATTACGAAATTCAATTAGCAAAGTCATTTTGGCAGATTGAGGAGATGGAAAATACACTACTTAGAACAAGATTTGGTAATAATGCTCCTACGGTTCAGGTGCTGAAAAATTACGTGTGCTTATTATTTTTGAATTCATTTCCTATGTTTGATAATAATCGTCCTGTTCCACCGAGCGTTGTTTATTTGGGTGCCTTGCATTTACAACCAGTCAAAGAGCTTCCAAAGGTAAGTAGCTTATTTATTTAGTATACAAATTGTACTTTACAAATTTAAACGATTTTTTTACATTGAGCTCTGTTTTTATAACTTAAATAGAGATATATTAATTATAGCCTTAATTCTGAATTAAGTAGATTTATATAGTTTTGTGTTTGCATATATTTACTAATAGTCCAACTCTATTTAAAGGAAGACTAGTACATTTGACAGCGATGTAATTTTTTTAATAATATACCAGAGCTACGTACTTTAAATTTTCCTTTTACTTTATAAAACTATTGTTAAAAGCAACTTTAGTTTGTGTCCTAGTTCACACCGATTTTATTCCAGACAAGACGGTAGTTTTTTTTCATCATTAAAAGCAGTTTCACGTCAACGAAACTAGTATATTTAAAAATAAGTCATATTGTAAAAATTAATACCATGCCGTAGTGTTATCATTATAGATATTACATCATTTAAGTTTCATTCATTAATCACGCAGCTTGCACTTGCCTGTGAAACGTACAATATTATCTAAACTGATTTATTTGTAGGATTTACAACAATATTTAGATAATTCTAAACGTGGCGTCGTTTACGTCAGCTTAGGAACTAATGTTCGGCCTTCAATGATGGATCAGGATTTACTGGACGCATTTCTGAAAGGCTTTGAAATGTTACCGTATGATGTCTTATGGAAATTCGACGGAGACAATATTAAAAATATCTCAGAAAATGTAAAGGTGCAAAAATGGTTTCCGCAAAGAGATTTACTGGGTTAGTTGCTTTCATTTACATTATTTTAAATATAAGACAGACTAGCGAATATGAATACCTAATAAACGTCTTCGTAGAGTTAAACTATAATGCAATTTGTAGAACCAATAAATACATTTCATGCTCTTATATATCACTAATTGCCCGCTCCGGCTTCGCACGGGTTTACAAACGAAGAAAATGAGACCAATTTTTCTCTTTAAAGTATTACCATGTAATAAAACAACATGGCAGCTGAACAACTGTAAATTGTTTTAAAGACCTCCTTACTGTTTTCTATCTTACTCACTCATTCACTTTTTATTTGAAGATTTTGTAATCTAAATTTTACACTTTTCGTATGGCATGGTATGGTTTCATTTCATACAAACCTTGTCCTGACAATTGTAAACAGAAAAAAAAAATTAGTCCGATAAGTGTATTTTATATATAGAAGAACAACTTAGAGTTTTATAACATGTTATCACTAAAATACCGCCGAATTGTGAACAAAATAAAATTTCTGTACGACCTTGATAACTCAATTATAGCCCAAAACTTTTAAGCAAATGAAATTTTAGGTTACTTAGTAAAATCATTAGAAACTCCACTTTGTTCGCAATTCCCTACCATACTGCATTCTTAAACTCAAAATTGCACAATTTGTAGATGTACTACAGGGTACAATAAATATTGCAATTACATTAATATTTTCCATCTAAATCGGAATCAGTTTCTAAGATCGGTTCGCATAAAGTTAGACTCAGGTGTCATACAGGAAAACTAAAAACAATTAGATATCAACCCCCCCCCCCCCCCATACATACATAGGACCGCGTAAAGTTAATTAATCATCACACAATATCACAAATAATCTCATACACTTAATATTTCGTTATTCGAAATGTAAAACGCATTACTTCATAATTGGCACTCGGTAATTATATTCACATGTTTTTAGAATAACGTCATTGTGCTGTGAGAATTCAAAAAAAAAAAGTAGCCGTTCTGAAGCGATGCGATTACATCCATTGGGCAATTAATTTTTATTTATATCAACAATAAAAGTTAATATTAAATCAACGTGCTGGACAACGACTATATAAGTATATACTGCTTATAGAAATTAAAATTGCCAATTTCTAATTAACATAGTGATGAAACGAACTTTGCGTATTATTATAATTGAACATAGGATATTTAATAATATTACATCGTATAGAAACATAAAACAAACGGTTTCTGTCTCTAAACACAGTCAGGATCATATAACGCTAGTCGACATTGAAAAAGTTGGAAATACTTTTGATATTGTTGGATAATTATACATGGAAAACAATGATGTATAATTATATATAACAAATGTGATCTTTGCATTACGTACCATTCAATATAATACAGATCAAACATAACCTTGTAATATCATAGACCCATGTAAACGTGTAAACATTATCGCATTTCTGTAAAATATTTTTTGAATAAGAATGTACAGTTTAAATATTTTCATTTCAGTGCATCCGAATATCAAAGTGTTCGTAACTCAAGGTGGTCTTCAATCTACCGACGAAGCAATTGATTCTGGTGTACCTTTAGTCGGTATACCTATAATAGCTGACCAGTGGTATAATGTTAATAAGTACGTCGAAATGGGAATTGGTGTTAAGTTAGACGCTGTCACGATGACTGCTGAGGATTTGGTGAAGGCGGTCAAAAGGGTTATCGGGGATGAAAGGTAAACAAATGAAAATACTTTCTACCTATACTCAAGTCGAGATGTACTCACTTTTTATAGTTAGTGTAATATTATTGACTATTACCTAATGAGTTGTAAAACAAATGTATTAGTTATTAAAAATAATATTCCTTACATATTAATTGCTGACTTGAGTTGCTTACGGGATTTTTTTGAAAATTAAGAGATAAGTAGGTCATCTGAATGAGAATGAAAAATAACTGTAATTTTCTCAACATTCACCGGACATCTACTTACGAATTTCTATTATATTTTTAAGATACGTGAAATAAAGTTAAGATAAATTATTGTTGCATTTAATCAAGTTATATAATTTCAAATAATAATTGTTTTAAAATAGTTTCAGAGAAAATATCAAACAAGTAAAAGCATTGATGTACGACCAGCCCCAGCGTCCGCTAGAACGCGCCGTGTGGTGGACTGAGCACGTGCTGCGCCACGGCGGAGCGAAACATCTGCGGTCGCCCGCAGCTAATATGTCTTACTGGGAATATTTAATGGCTGACGTACTGCTTGTAACAATCGGCACTTTCATCATTGTATTATATATTGTAATCTCTATTTTGTATTATATAGGTAGTCTACTTAAATCTAGTAAAATATATAAAGAGAAACTTAGTTCATAAATAAAAATATAATTAATATTTAATTCAGTATTTTGAACTGTTTTATTTTTTTATTGTTTTTTTTGTTAATTCTAATCATTAATTTGGTTTGTCTTATACTGTTAACTCTATGAGAAATATAATTTAAAATTTCTTTGTATAATATAGTCAGGCTTTTGTCTGTTGTACATATAGGTGAATAAATATATTTTAGTATATATATAAATTACTTTTTATCCTGATTGCAAGTTACTAGATTAGTAAAGCACAAATATTTTTAGTGAAACGGTCCGACTTTTTAAAATCTCTTACGGAGAAACAAATATAAAAATTTGCACTTTTGTACTTTTCATACATATCTATTTAATCACAGAATTATCCGCTAAAAGCTATGTGCTATTATTATGAAATAATATTGTATAAGTAATTGCAATGTGTTAAACGGTACAGTGGTAGATATATTTCAGAGTTACGTAATATCGAAGCCTAGTATGCTGGAATGCCTAAACATATTCATATTCCTTTTAAAAATTAAAACTCGACAGGAAGATTATTTATTTATTGATTTTATTAAATATCTTCAGTATTTTATTGCGTATATAAGTAGAATTATTAAGAGGAATATAAAGATACGTTGCCATACGTACGAAATCCATTGCGCCGTTTAGTTCGCAAATTGTGGCAAATACTCAAAATTAAATGGTCTCCTTTTGCGTAACCATGTTGTAAAAAGCTGTTCAATAAACAATTAAAACTATCAACTTTTTTATTTAAACTGCAATGATCGACGTTGGTTTAAATCCTGCTTATACTGACGAATTACAGCATGATGAAATCATAGCATAGTGCAAGGGTTATGTCTAAACCCACCTGATTGTCTAATATTTGTCAATAAACACTTAATGTATCTCGCTAAGTATTTGGAGTCAATTTCCCTCTATTTTTAGTACTGCGTGTTACCTTTAGGCCACATCACATTTAACATCAGGTTAAATTGAAGTTAAACGAAATATAGAAAACACGGAAATTGACTACGCAATATAATTGAATATTACATAAACTAACCAGAGAGAAAAAATATTAATTGTATGATATTAAGTCTTATCATAAAACATATTGTCATATACTTATTTTGCGTGACATCCGATAACGTTATGTGAATAATGTTTAATTTGTTTCATCATAAAAGATAAAATAATATGTCCTCAGAAATGACAGATTGAGCTTTTGTGACTAGTAACGTCAAGAGAAATTGAAAGATAAAGAAAAGTCGGCGGGAGACGAAAGTAATCGTTTCGAATGTCGCAGAATTTATGTTATCTTGCTAATAACAAATTACAAGAGCTGATTACCAAACTTCACTATTTGTAAAAGTTATCTTAGAAGTACACAGGGCTATATTGAAGCATAATGGACTTCTAATGTAAACCGTCTTTTGTTTGGTGTGCTTACATCTATACTACTTTAATAGTTGTAAGTAAATACCTAGTGAAGTGTTGTAGTAATAGCCTTTATAGAGTATCTAATTTCTGTTGATTTACTGAAAGATAGTAACAGAATGAGGATTCAGTGGTAACGATCATAAGCGACTCTGAGACCGCTACCAGTTTGTATGCTGTGTAAGGTTGTAGAATTTCTATAACTTATAGCAATGGTATATGTAGAAGTCTGATGAAGAAAGACCTGCGCGTATTAGCATATACGTAATTTGGAAATTTTCATTAATTTCTATGACAAAATGTTTGTTTTTCATCTATCGTTAAATTAAAATGTTTGTTTGTTCACAGTCTATAATTTTGGGAAAGTTCTTCTGCAATTGCTTTAAAATTTTGTCACAGTCTGGCATTCGAATTGGTAGGTGTAAAAACTATGCTACAGCAATGTGTAGCAGGGAAAAGTTAGTTACAAAAGTTCAGTATGTTGATTCTAGAGAAACTGATTATTTAAGTATATTATTACACGGTTCAGTCAGACTTGATTTATGATCAATTTTAACGGTATTGAAGTTAAATTACAAAATTACGTTTTATAATAGTAATCAAGTATACATGAATAAGTTCAAAACATAAGGTCAAACTGCAAAAGTTATTACAAGAAGGCGATTAAATCCTAGCCTGTGCTAACTTTACAAATGCGATTGATACGTAACAAATTATTTGATACAGTGATTTAATAATATTTGTGGAATTATTGTTTGTGGTGGCCTATAATTTATATTATTATCTATAATATTTATATTATCAATCGGTATTTACGATAATATGTATTGCGTGTAATGAAGTAACATATTTGTTACGTGTTGAAGTAACAGCAATTGTGCATTATGAAGTGCTAATAATATTGCTATATCTAAGTGGGTATATCACAATAAGCAATGAAGTACTCTCTTTTTGTGTATTATCAAATATATTTTAACTGAACTGATCACAATTGGATTTTTTATGTATAATGGATGCTACTGTGGTTTTGCATAGTGGTAGAACTTTTTGCAAGTCCGCTGGGCTGGATGCCAACCTCAACTAGAAAATCGTTAGCCAAGCACCTATTGATGTGTTCCTATAGCTGTACTCGAGAAACAGTCTCCTATAGGTTTAGCTTGTTTACCACCTTTGCCCACATTGTCTTTTAAACATCAAAAGATATTGTAGCAAACGCTAAAATGTATTAATTATCATACATTCAGCAGTACAAAAATTGCTACAGTCCTCGCCAAATTTTTTTACCGCTCTGCAGATAGTTGCGAAGAAAACAAATTTAGAAATAAATACGTATAACATGCTTATTATATGAATGATTTTGCGGCCACTTAAGGATAAATAAATGCCAATTTTACATTTTTATAATAATACTTTAAATTTGGTTTGTATTAAACTTTTGACTATATTATGCGCATGCTCAAACTTACGGCTACATTGAGTGAAGCCACAAATACTGATGAAGATTGTACTTTGTGATAGAAATGGTGTGATGCCGTACCTCTATAGACAAAGCTTTTACAGGCTCTACTACGCTGTTATTAATATCAGTCACTTTAGCCTTCTTTATAATTTTTGAAGCTCTATAAAATGTTTGGATTGCACTAGATAGTAAGCACTGTGGAAGTTAAATTAATTGCAACCATCGACTTATTTATAATCCATCGTCAATTGTTACTGTTATCCTAACCTGGAAGTCTGTCTGCAATTGGATATATCCAGACAATTTCGTAACAGGTTTAGGCCATTTGTCAGGACA
Source organism: Antheraea assamensis (assembly GCA_035772565.1). NCBI lineage: Eukaryota > Metazoa > Arthropoda > Insecta > Lepidoptera > Saturniidae > Antheraea > Antheraea assamensis. Next base: position 938,439 of record JAQQSE010000023.1, on the reverse strand, counting down.
AATGGTGCATGATAACGTGAGCCACTGGGATGATTTATTGTAACGTGTATGGTGGTAGTCTTACAGTTGACCAAGGCATAAACTAATTGTAGTCAGGGCTGCACCCGAAATGGGAACCCTTATGTAAGCTAATAACACTTACTCACCAGATTGATGTGAATGAATACAGGAGACTTTAAAAACACCACAGGTTCATAGGCTTAAATGTGAGATTGAATATTTGTAGGTGGCTAGCAACTGGAAGTGTCCGACGTACAACCCACACGAACTTTCACACTAAATTCTACTCAAAAAAGGTGAAGAGTAAAGCAAATTAATTTTGAAGATGTTTATAGAACATGCATTAATATGTACGCATATAACGAAAATTCATTTTATTTTTCAATGACTTGGCAGATCTTCGAATTTTTATTATTAGCAAAATAATGTGAAATGACATAGTAAAGTTCAATTTAAATTATAATGACTTGCAATATTGTTATCAATTTTATTATAATTAATATTTAAGTAACGGGCCATTACTAAGCATAAAATCAGTATTATTAGTTTTCATCGTTAGTATTTATATATAAGTCACAGACACTTTAAGTTTATAACGAAAATGTTGTTCGTAGTATCTCTTTCATTATTACTGCTTGCTGGAGCAGATTCCGCAAGGATATTAGGAGTATTTCCTATGCCTTCTATAAGTCATCAAGTCGTATTTAGAGCACTGTCTTTAGAATTAGCAAAGAGAGGTCATGAAATGATAATTATAACTCCAAATCCTGCATTGCCTAAGAACAGACCAAAGGACAACGTAACTGAAATTGACATCGGACATTCATATGAAGTTATAAATAACTTTTTTACACAAGATGCCGTTATGAGTTTTAAACGAGGTGTCATCAGTGACGTTGAATCTATGATCGCTAATGGATTCGCTGAATTTGTGTTCCATGTTATGGCGGAAATGTTTAATAGTACCGAAGTGAACCAACTACTGCAAGACAAGAATCAAAAGTTTGACCTAATCATTTCAGAAGCAATAATGAGCTTTCATTTAATATTTGGTAAAATTTTCAATGCTCCGGTAATTTTGATCTCTTCATTTTATGGATTTCCTGAAACATATGAGACTATTGGTGCGGTCACAAGACATCCAATACTGTATCCACATTTATTTAGAAGTAACTTCAGAGACCTCACATTATTTGATAAAATAAGAGAGGTATATTACGAAATTCAATTAGCAAAGGCTTATTGGCAGACTGAAGAAATGGAAAATACGTAACTGAGAACAAAGTTTGGTGAAAATGCTCCTACGGTCCAGGAGCTAAAAAATTACGTGTGCTTATTGTTTTTGAATACATTTACTATTTTTGATAATAATCGTCCTGTTCCTCCAAGCGTTGTTTATTTAGGTGCATTGCATTTACAACCAATCAAAGAACTTCCAGAGGTAGGTCATTTATTTGTTTATTTATAGTATGAATTTTACCGTACAAATAAATTTAAGTTTTTTTTTTTTTACGTTGAGCTCATTCTCAACAAGTTAAATAGAAATGTATTAATTTTGGCTTCACTCTGAATGAGGTTGAGTACCATAATTGTTTGGTTACGTATATTTACTAATTGTCCGATTCTATATAAAGGAAGACCAGTAAATTTGATTTACTAAATTCATATGGTTTATTGATCCAAAACAATGGTTGTGTCAACAAGGACGCGAGGAATAAGTTAAATGTAGATTAGATGAAATGGAGAAAAGTGTGTGTGTGTGTGTGGTAACTTGTGACCCACAAATGTCACTGAAACTCAAGGTGAATATGTATAAAGCTATTATAAGACCAGTAATGCTGTATGCATCTGAGTGCTCGGCTACGAAAGTAACGGATAAGAGAAAACTACGTTTGGCAGACATCCGAATGTTAAGATGAATGTGTGGTATAACTAAAATCGATAAGACTAAGAAAGAGTATATAAGAGGAAGTTTGAAAACATCAGTGACAGAGAAGTTGAAGAATAATAGGTGAGCATGGTATTGGTATATCGTGAGGAGGGATAAAAGCTATGTAACTAGAAAAGATTTGAGTATGAAGGTGGACAGATACAGGGTAGAGGAAGGCCGAAAAAGGTATGAATGGATTGTGTGAAAAATAACATATGTATAAAAAGTGTAAATACTCAAATGACATCTGATGGGGAAGAGTGGAAAAGGAAAGCATGTTGTACCGATCCTACTTAGGTCGTATAAGTGTAAGACGATGACAATGATAAACTTGCACTACAAAGTGTATACCCTAGTATGGACCAATTTATTCCAGACATAACGGTAGTTTCTATTAATCATTAACAGCAATTTTACATAAACACTGACTAGTAAATTCAAAAATCAGTCGTATTGGAAAAACCAATACCATGTTATAGTTATATCTTTTTAGATATAAGATAATTTCAGTTTCATTAATTATTTACGCAGCTTACATTTGCCTGTGAAACATACGATATTATCTAAACTGATTTATTTCTAGGACTTAAAGCAATATTTAGATATTTCTAAACGTGGCGTCGTTTATGTCAGCTTAGGAACTAATGTTCGTCCTTCAATGATGGATAAGGAATTGCTGGACGCATTTTTGAAAGGCTTTGAAATGTTACCGTATGATGTTTTATGGAAATTCGACGGAGACAACGTTACAAATATCCCAGAAAATGTAAAGGTGCAAAAATGGTTTCCACAAAGAGATTTACTTGGTTAGTTGGTTTTATTTATCTTATATTAAATGTAAGGCAGACTAGCGAATATTAATTCATGATATTTAAACTTCTGAATCAATTCTATATTAAATTTGTCGTAAGTTTGTTTAACTCAATTAATTTGTTTGCTATGTTTTATTAACTTTATCCTTTTCTCTAAATTGAATACAATATTGTCACATTATAATACTAAATCTAAAACCTCGAATCGAGACGTATTACAATTACCCTTATAAAATACAAATCGAAAGGTATATACATACTATTAATGTAATTTGGTTTTTGTTGTCATATATAAAGTAGCTGTTTTTTTCCTATTCCTAGCCTATCAATTCTTTTACTCTCACAACACGTTTAAATTTAATTCTCTGATCACTATTTGTTCGAGACCTAAAAGTAAAATATTTGTAGTCATAAACAAATTACGCCAAAACTACTATTCAATTTAAACAACAAATAGATGAATTCCATTCTCTTATATATCACTAATTGTCCGCTCGGCTTCGCACTGGTCTACTAACGAAAAAAATGAGACCAATTGTTGCCTTTAAAGTACGATCATGTAATGAACTAAAATGGCAGTTGAACAATTGAAAGTCAATCTGACAATTCTTTTGAAGAAATTAACTTCTATCTACTGTCTTCTGCTTCACTCACTCCCTCTCTTTTCACATGGAGATTATTAAGCAAAATTTTTCAGTTTCCATACGATTTTCAAATATTTTCTTACATACCATCCTTGCACTGACAATTATGAACTGAATAAAAAGGTATTTGACAAATAAGTTCAGCAGTTGTAACACTATAAGGCGATAATTTTTATTTGTATAAATAATAAAAAGTTAATATTTAACCAACGTGCTGTGTGAAGATTACATAATAAGTAGATAAAGTTAGTTATAAAGATTGATATTGCGAAATTCTAATTAATATAGTGATGAAGGGAATGTCCCTTATTGTAATTGAAAATAGGATATGTAATACTATTACATCGAATAGTAAAGATAAAACAAACATTTTCTATGTCTCTGCCTTCAGTAAGAATCATATAACTCTAGCCGATATTTAAAAAGTTGAAAATACCTTTGATGTTGTTTGACGATTGTAACTAAAAACAATTATATTTTTATGAGTTTATATGTGATCTTTACATTACATAACATTCAATATAATATATATCAAACACAATCCTATAATATCAAAGACCCATGTAAACGTGTAAACATGATCACATTTTTATAAAATATTTTCTGAATAAGAATGTAGAGTTAAGATATTCTTATTTCAGCCCATCCGAATATCAAAGTATTCGTAACTCAAGGTGGTCTTCAATCTACTAACGAAGCTATTGATTCGGGTGTGCCTTTAGTCGGTATTCCTATGATAGGTGACCAGTGGTATAATGTTAATAAGTACGTCGAACTTGGAATCGGTGTTAAGTTAGACGCTGTCACATTGATTGCTGAGGATTTAGTGAAGGCGGTATTAAAAGTTATCGACGATGACAGGTAAACAAAGATGTACTCACTGCTTATAGCTTTAGTGTGAAACTATTTACAATTACTTGATAAGATGAAAAAAAGCATTGTTTGTAATATAACATATAATATGTTTGTAATATTGATTGGGCAGCTACTTAGGAATTTCTACCATATTTTAAGATACGTAAAATAAAGTAGAGATTACTGCTTGATACATTAAAACTTATTAAGTAATTTGCAAACAATAATTGCTTTAAAATAGTTTCATACAAAATATCAAACAAATAAAAGCATTGACGTACGACCAGCCGCAGCGTCCGCTAGAACGCGCTGTGTGGTGGACTGAGCACGTATTGCGGCACGGTGGAGCGAGACATCTACGGTCGCCCGCAGCTAATATGTCTTACTGGGAATATTTAATGGCTGACGTTCTGCTTGTAATAATAGGCACTTTCATCATTGTATTATATGTTGTAATCTCTATTTTGTATTACATAATTAGTCTACTGAAATCTGGTGAAAAATGTAATGAAAAACTTAGTTAATAAATAAAAATATAATTAATATTATATTTAGTTCAGTATTTTCACCTATACTTTAAGTTATATATTATTATAAGTACTTATTATTAAATTTTTTTATATTATATATATATAAAGGAAAGTTAGTTGTAATTATTATAATGATTCTGAAGAAACTTATTATTTGATTATATTACTACACAGTACAGTCAGACTTGACTTTCGATCAATTGTAACGGTATTGATGGCTTATCACAAAATTAGGTATTATAATAGTAAGCAGGTATACATTAATAAGTTATAAACATTAAGTAAAACTACAAAAATTTTACAATAAGGTGGTTAAATCCTAGCCTGTGATAACTTTACAGACATGATTTACATGACATGATTGATAGACAGAAATTATATGATACAGTGATTTAAACGTATTTGTGGAATGATTGTCTACATTCACCTATGATTTCCCAATTAGAGAACTTTATCAAGCGGTATTTACGATAATATGTATTGTGTGTAATCACGTAAAGTGTTTGTTGTTTGTATTGAATTAACAGCAATTGTGCAATACGAAGTACTAATAATATTGCTATATCTAATATAAGTTAGAGTAAAAGTATCCTTTTTTTATTATCGTCGATTAATTGCTTACTCTATTTGCCGCTGCGAAGTGTAATTTATGTGGAATGGTACAGCAGCCATAGAATTATGAAACGGCTTCCATTTCAACCAGACCGCTCACAGCTTTGTTACTCTATGGCAGCGGCCAAAAATTTGTTTGACCTTTAACACCACCCGGGGAAAACATACAGGAAATAAGATGTACACTTCATGTAACATCAGGCCCATAAGCAATGAAATACTATTTCTTTGGATCTCATCTGAGCTATTTCAGCTAAAGAGAATACAAATGGATTTCTTTATTGTAATTTATGGTGGTAGGACTTGTTCTAAGTCCGCCTGGTTAGTCACCACCCTCAAGTTGAAAAATTACCACCAAGAACCAGTTAGTGAGCTCCGATAGCTGCATTTGAGAGCCAGTCTCTCTAGATTTAGCATGTCTACCATCTTACACCATATCGTCATTTAAGAACAGATGAGATTGTGGTGAAACGTCAACAGCTATAAAGTAGGTAGTAAAAAAATGCTGTCCATATGATGGGAAATACTCACTGAAGCTGACGGCTATATATAACTATACTTATAGTATAATATTAATAGTTATAATAAGTTGCTACACCTGACAACTGGGTCAGACTTGCTGCTTCTCGTATACTAGTGTATGTTAATTATCATACATTCAGCAGTGGCAATATTGCTACAGTCCTTGTCAAACTTTTTAACCGCTCTGAAGATAGTTGCGAAGAAAACAAATTTGGATATAAATACGTATTATATTGTACGTATAGCATCGAGACTACTTATGGATAAATAAATACCTAATTTTAATTCCATGGTAATATTTTAACTTTCCTTTGTAAACTGTGAATTTTATTTTATATTTGTATTAAGCACGAACCCGAAATTACGGCTACATACAGAGGAGCTAAAAAGACTGACGAGGATTGTACTTTTTGATAGAAATATGTGTGATACCGTAACTCTACAGGTACAGTGTTTATATGCTCTAAGAGTCTGTTATTAATATCAGTCACAATAGTCTTCTTTATACATTTTTACTTTTTGAAGCTTGATAAAGTGTCTGAATTGTACTTGATAGTAAGTAACTTGGAATTTAAGAGTAACTACAACCATCGATATATTTATCCTTCGTCAGTTGATATTGTCACCATGGCTTGGACGTCTCTCGGCATTTAAATATCTTCTGGTCAATACCGATACCTGATAAACGGTATATAATAAGGAGAGCTACTGTGTCGAGTTTTTTGCAATACGCGTTTTGGTAGTCTTCCAGTCGAAGAAGGTATAACCTGACTGGAGGCATGGCTGCTTCTGAAATGGAAAACCCTTATGTTAGATAATAACACTTACAGATCAGATTGATGTGAGTGAGTACAGAAGACTTGGAAAATACCGCAGGATCACAGGTGTAAACATTTACACATGTTTTCGAACTTTAGAAGGTGATGGCAACCGTATAGGTGCGGTTAAGGGGAAATAAGGAGGGATTGAGAGTGAGAAGAGTATCATCATTGTCAGTGGTTTGCCCTTGTAAAAGAATTTTAATAACTGCGCTCCATATAATGAAATGTGTTTCTGCTCTGCATCTCATTGACTGAGGAATGCAGACGCTTTGCTAAAACTATATCACTGTTATTTCGATATATAAAGAAGGAAATTTTGAATATGTCTTTAAAAATAATTAGATACCGTTAATATATATTAGAGAAAATTACTTTCTAAAAATCGCAATAATACATTAAATTATTGTACATCGCCGATATATGAAAAATATATAAAAACGCTTTGTCTAGAAGACTACAATAAGAAACATATATATTCATTGTTGCACCGCTTGCGTTGAGAATTACGCTCTCCTCGCCTGTGACGCCGCTGCTTCGTATGAGGTGCTGAGTTGCAGGTGAGTTCACGCTTTTTATTTGTGGTCTTTGTTATTATATTTATTTATAGGAAAGGCCACCTACCGCACCACGCTCTTTTTTTCTTTACACTCATCTTTTTTTCTTATTCTTACTTTCACCGCATGCCACCCGTTGGGACTTATTTACATGATCCCACCAGCCCCTTCAGTAGGTAATATGCCATCAACAAATTAAATTGGTCCATTCATGATATTCACGCGCTTGTTTTCCTTTGGCCCCATATATTTACTTAACCTAATTTTTTTTTAAATAAAATATGACTTTAGATATTTAGAGCAATCGGCTTCTTTAGCTTCAATTTAATATAAAATAATTGTTTTATATTAACTAATTATTTGTAATTGTAACAGTACAGATATGCTCAAATGCACTGAGGTCAGGACATTGAGCTTGCCAATCTAAGCGACGGATCCAAACTTCTTGCCTGTACAATGGCAAGGGAGATCGTTGTCGTCCATAAAAATGGAATCTTTCTCAAGAAAAGTCTACACAATAGAATTCTAGCTTCATAAAAAAACAATACTTTGTTCCCGTGCTACCAGAGTTCATGAAGCACAAATTCGAGTAAACTGAAGTGAAGCAATACGATGCTCACGGAGTAGTTTTGGGCCCCGGAATGGATGCTAACTGCTGATATTGGCAGGCAAAATCCTCCTCCTTACTGTCCATAAGGTAATTTCTACTCCTCTTACTTCTTCAAAACTCTTCTTTAGGCATACTCAGAAATACTTACGATTTCGCAGAGCTTGAGTGACAAAAAAGCAGTCATCTCGAGGTTGTGCACATAGTTTCCTTCCCGAAGCTGGTCTTCTTTTACCAGAAACAGTCTCTTGATACCGTTGCCAAATCGTCTGGATAGTTGAACGACTCATATTTAGCCACTGCGACACATAAGATCGGGAACCACTTTCTACAAGTAGGACTATAATTTTACCGGTCCTTATCCCTTTATTAGTCACATCGCAAAGTGGCATTTAATGTAAAAATAAGCATTAAATTGTTTAATTTAGAGAAAATATCCAAAAAGTTTTAAAAAATCTTAGTGACCAGCAGAAAACAGTTTCAGTAATTCGCACTATTCATAAAGCAGTTTCACGATAGTCATTATTCTTCTTTCGTTAATTTAAAAATTAAAATTTAGATCGTAAAGAATTTTGCGAGAATGCTTCAAATAACATATCAATGTATCGTCAAATTAATGAAATCTCTTTCTTGTAATACCCATGAAAATAGGCAAAAAAATCTAAAGTAACCGTTTTTTCTAAAAGGGTTTAGTTTTAACTAAATTTTTGACTTTATTGTTTTGCAAATTGATGGCTCCACTCCTAGTTAAATGTACCCTTGCTCGTTTGATGTTACGATGAATTGTCACGTTTTAATCTGGTCCATTTATTCATTTTCGCTTAGTGTAAATTTTTTTTCTTTTTTTATTAGCGTAGAAAAATCCATCATGGACACGCCACCCTCTCTGGAGGGAGAGTGGGTAGTGTGAGACTCTTATTCACTAAAACCCCACGGTGTACCGAGCGCCGCAATGGTTGGGGCAACAAGGGATCGTGCAGTGCTATCACCATGTCACCTCAGCAGCCACCCCAACGAAAGGAGTTTACCAGGCGTCGTCCTTATAGGGAGGCAAACTGGGTACACAACCAGCCAACGTCAACCGAACCAGTGCAATGGGAAGATGGGCCCCACCCATCCCCCCTGGCTCAGCTACGGTGGTGAAAGGATGGGGGCTAGTCCCACCCCCCTCCTTCTGCCAAAGTGAGTTGACTTAAAATAAATTTTTTGATTGGTGGAATCGAGATAATGTTTCAAATTATTAACGCTAAAGGAAATCATCAAACATTAACTTGCCGAAATGGTACACGGCTATGTCTTGCAATACCGTTAACCGGTATACAAATCAAGTAGTTGCCGTTCCGAAGTATTTCTTTACTATCATGTTTCTTTTAAGAATGTTTTATTTGACTAAAAATTACGTGTTTTATCGATTTCGATGATGCTCTAAAAAGTGAAATTGTCTCGGATAAAAACAGACACTTGAATTTTATTATTATGTGTAGATATAAATTGGCCGTTGTTAAACGTGACAGCGGCCAAAAAATTCTACGCGGAAGTGCGAAGTAACGTCCGCCTTAATTTTTAATGATGGACTTCCGTAAAATAAGGCCTTCATCAATCAATTATATATAAATTAATGATATAGATAAGGTTTCAACATGTGCGTATTTTATACTTTTATGTTTTATACAAATAAATAAAATTGAAGTGTATGTTTGCAACGTCTAAATAACAACGTTTTACTTTATGGATTAGGAAGTACATATATACGGTACTTGTGACAAAAAACAAATTGTTGAAATTTTTGTATTTCTATTCGTTCCGGTTAATCTCCAAAGGGGTTGGAATGATTTTTCTGAAATTGCGGGTAGATAGCTAATGTTATAAGGAGCTACTTACCGAAGAAACATTTTTTGCTTAAGTCCATGCAGACAAATTACATACGTCTAGTGCAACCGATGAAACGAATCAATTTTGAAGATATTTGTAAAAAATCGATTAATATATAGGGACATATGACAAACATTTATTTTATCTATGAATGATGACTTGGCAGAACTTCAAATATTTCATAACACGAAGTAATACGAAATGCCATACTAGAGTTGAATTTAAATTATTGAAAATAATAATTTTATCTGTTTTTATTATTTTTATCAATTTTATGATAATATATAAAGTATGGCGATCATTAAATTTGAAATCAGTTTATCATTGTTTATTTGTCTTGATCGTTAGTATTTATATATAAATCACACATACTTTAAATTTATAACGAAAATGTTGTTCTCAGTATCTCTTTTACTATTACTGCTCGCTGGAGCAGATTCCGCAAGGATATTAGGAGTATTTCCTGCGCCTTCTATAAGTCATCAAGTCGTGTTCAGAGCACTGTCTTTAGAATTAGCAAAGAGAGGTCACGAAATGGTAATTATAACTCCAAATCCTGCTTTGCCTAAGAACAGACCAAAGGACAACATAACCGAAATTGACATCGGACATTCATACGAAACTAAAAATATTTTTTTTACACAAGATGCCGTTATGAGTTTTAAACGAGGTGTAATCAGTGACGTTGAATCTATGATCTCCAATGGATTCGTTCAATTTATGTTCTATCTAATGGCGGAAATGTTTAATAGTACTGAAGTGAACCAACTATTGCAAGACAAGAATCAAAAATTTGACTTAATCATTGCAGAAGCAACAATGAGCTTTCATTTAATATTTGGTAAGATTTTTAATGCTCCAATAATTTTAATCTCTTCGTTTTATGGATTACCTGAAACATATGAGACTATTGGAGCGATGGCGAGACATCCAATACTCTATCCACATTTATTTAGAAGTAACTTCAAAGACCTCACATTATTTGAGAAGATAAGAGAGATATATTACGAAATTCAATTAGCAAGGGCATATTGGCAGACTGAAGAATTGGAAAATACATTACTTAGAACAAAGTTTGGTGAAAATGCTCCCACGGTTCAGGAGCTAAAAAATGACGTGTGCTTATTATTTTTAAATACATTTGCTCTTTTTGATAATAATCGTCCTGTTCCTCCAAGCGTTGTTTATTTAGGAGCTTTACATTTACAACCGATCAAAGAACTGCCAGAGGTAGGTAATTTATATATGTAGTGTATGAATTGTACAGTAAAAATTTAAGTTTTTTTTTTGCGATGAGCTCTGTCGTTCAAGTTAAATCGAAATCAAATCAAATCAAAAATATTTTTTTCAATTTAGGCCCTAAGAAGGCGCTTATGAACGTCAAAACTACCACCGGTTCGGAATACATCCCAGTCATCGAGAAGAACCGGCAAGAAACTCGATCGGGTTTATCTTTTTAACATATACTTATATAATTAAAATTCATTATACATTACAATCGATTTTAGTGAATGCACAGAGAGGAGTCAATTCCAGACATCACCATCGTTCACATATTGATCCACTCTATAATAGCCCTTTGACACCAAAACCCGCTTAACATGGCACTTAAACTTATAATAAATGTATTAATTTTAGGCTTAACTCTGAATGAAGTAGATTTTCATGATTTAGTGGTTGCATATAATTAATAATTGCTCAATTCTATATAAAGAAAGACTAATAAATTGGGCAATTATATTGGCTTTAAGTACTAGAGCTATGGTACTTTAATTTTTCTTTTACATTTTAAACCTATCGCTAAAAATAACTTGCTCGGCAAAGTTTATACCCTACCATACATCTATTTTATTCCAATAAGAAGGTAGTTACCATTAATCACTAAAAGCAATTTCACGTAAACACAACTAATAAATTAAAAATCAGACATATTGTTAAAAATAAAACCATGTCATATATGACATTACATAATCTCAGCTTAATCTATTAATCAAATAGCTTATATTTTCCTGTGAAGCATATAATATTATATAAACTGATTTATTTCTAGGACTTAAAGCAATATTTAGATAATTCTAAACGTGGCGTCGTTTATGTCAGCTTAGGAACTAATGTTCATCCATCAATGATGGATAAAGAATTATTGGATGCATTTTTAGAATGCTTTGAAATGTTACCGTATGATGTTTTATGGAAGTTCGATGGAGACAATGTTAAAAATATCCCAGAAAATGTAAAGATGCAGAAATGGTTTCCACAAAGAGATTTACTTGGTTAGTTGATTTTATTTATCTTATAGTAAATATAAGGTAGATTAGCGAATATTAATTTATGATAATTCTTGATATTTAATCATCCGAATCAATTCTGCATCAAACTTTTTATAAGTTTGTTAACTTCAGTTCGATTTCTCGAGGTACAAGTCTGTTCTCGTTTCGGTGCTTCTACGCGTCGTCGGTATAGGGACGCATGGGCTCTCGCTTCCAGATCTCAAGGTGAGGATCCAACTAGTAGGGAGGCCGTCTCGTAGGAGATATTGCGGTATACCTGTTTGCGGTTTGCGTAGCTAAGCAATGCTATTCGTCGTTTAACCATGTGCATACGCGGAGGCCTCATAATGGGACATTGACCGCGCGATTTGTAAGTACATCTTCTGGCAGGAAGAGTTAGGGTCCTCCCAATTTGGGCAGTAGGTGAGTGAGCTCTCCCATCGGGCCTATTAAATGGAGTGCTAGCTGCCGGAAGCGCTTTTTGAATCTCGTCTCCCATCGACGAGCTAGAATCCTCAAGGTGGAGCATTTCGAGGTCCACGAAGGAACAATACATCGAATTTTTGTAATGCCACTTTCAATTGCATACGCTGCGTCCTATCGACAATCTGAGTGACGCCCGCCGTAGCAAGTATAACAGCCTCATGACACGGCTTTGCTTGTTTAACTACACGACTTTACGCTTCGAGTTAACGCCAGTATATCATCAGCGTTATAAACAAGGCTGACACCCCCAGAAGAGTGCACCACGCAACATTCAGTTGTATCCAATGTTCCACAAGAAAGGGCCTAGGACGGATCCCTGTGGAACAGCAGATACTGCGTCTTGCCGATCCATTGTTTCTCCTTGACCGGGAGAAACTTATTATACGCAACTCCCTGAAAGGTACGTCCCGACTACGCAGTGAAGGTAGAACGGTACTTTATGCTATACGAGTGCATCTCTAATACTGGTCCAGGGTAGTTTATTAAAGGCGTTGGCGAAATCAAGAGACATCCTCGCCGCGAACAATTGCTTTGGCTACTTTGATCTTAATTTGGATAGTGTTCCAATTAACTCACACTGGCGATGTCATTAGCGTTTACAGTCGAGCGCCCCTGGCGGAAACCAAGTTTGTTATTTGCCAGATCCAGGCCCAACATTTGTAAGGTGGCGTACGAAGTGGTCTGCGATAATTTGCTCGCAAGTTTCAGCACCACGTCCAGTAACATTATGGACCGGTATGCTGATGGATTATCCACTGAGCACCCCAGAGTCTTGGCGCGCTCGATCGCTTTATAGAGTGCCAACTTGGCCATTCTATATCGCACGTAGAGCTCAGTTTTTAGTCCGAACACAATCTGCGATTGGCCCTGTCTGCGTCGTTGCTGGGTATACTGACGGCGGAATGCAATACACGCTGCGAGGAATGCGCAATTTCAACGGTTCACCAGTACACCTAATGCTTGATGGGCATTGACCCATTTATTCCGGCTTGCAGAGACTCCGCTTCCAAGTCGACGTCGGCAGACCTGTCTTGTAATTCACTTACATACAATACTTTGTGCACATAGTGACGTCATACATACACAAATGTCAGATTTTGGTTTTTTGGTATTTCCTGTTCTGTTCAAATAATAAAAGATAATATTAAACCAACGTTCAGGACAAATACTACATAATTATATGCGGCTTACAGAAATTGACATTGCGAAATTCTGATTGATATAATGATGAAACGAATTTTGTGTACTATAATTGGAAATGGGATATGCAATAATACAAACAAACATTAATTATGTCTTAACCTACAATAAGGATCATATAACGCTAGCCGATATTAAAAGTTGAAAATACCTTTGAGGTTGTTTGACAGTTATAACTGAAAAACAATTATATTTTGATGAGTTAAAATGTAATCTTTGTATTACATAACATCCAATATACTACAGATCAAACAATCTTGTAATAATATAAACTAGAATAGAATATTATAGAAAGGTGTAAAGATGAACACATTTCTGTAAAATATTGTTGAATGTAGAGTTAAAATATTTTTATTTCAGAGCATCCCAATATCAAAGTATTCGTAACTCAAGGTGGTCTTCAATCTACCGATGAAGCAATTGATTCTGGGGTACCTTTAGTCGGTATTCCTATAGTAGGTGACCAGTGGTATAATGTTAATAAGTACGTCGAACTGGGAATTGGTGTTAAGTTGGACGCTGTCACGTTGACTGCGGCAGATTTCGCAAAGGCGGTCAAAAGAGTTATCGCTGATGACAGGTAAACGAATACATGTACTTTGTGTTTATATGAGGTGTACTTCTCTCTGCTTATAGTTTTAGTGTGATATTATTGACTAATACTTAATAAGTTGTACAAGAAAACCGTCAAATATTGCAAAATAATATTCTTTACAGGATTACTGTTGACTTGATTTGCTTAAGGGATTTTTGAAGGTTAGCAGATTATCTGAATATAACATCTGAATGATAACGAAGTTAAGCTGTCATTTTCTTAATATTGTCTGGACAGCAACTTACGAATTCCTATGATATGTAAAATATTTTCGAGATAAATTCTTGAGGCATTTGAACCTTGTTACATAATTCGCAAACGATAATCGCTTTCAAATAGTTTCAGACAAAATATCAAACAACTAAAGGCATTGACGTACGACCAACCCCAGCGTTCGCTAGAACGCGCCGTGTGGTGGACTGAGCACGTACTGCGGCACGGTGGAGCGAGACATCTGCGGTCGCCCGCAGCTAATATGTCCTACTGGGAATACTTATTGGCTGACGTTCTGCTTGTAATAATAGGCGCTTTCATCATTGTATTATGTGTAATAATATCTATTTTGTATTATATAATTAGTATACTTAAATGTGGTGGAAAATTTAAAGAAAAACTTAGTTAATAAATATATAATACATTATTTTTATGTATACATTTATTCCTTTATGGGTTTTTATAAATATTTATTATTAATTTGATTTCTATATTCCTCGAGCCACGCAGCCGAATTATGTTACAACAGGCGCCACCGTTGAACAGATGCTATGGTATTACAAAATAAACCCAAGGAGGGTTGATGTGTGGCGTGGGTGGCCGATCTTAATAATTAAGCCAAATCATACATCACAACACGAAAAACATGTTGTGCCGACTCTACTTTGGTGGGATGAGAGTAAATAGACTATGATGATTATACTGTCAACTGTATCAGAAATATAATTAAAAAGTTCGTTTCAAAATTTGGTCAGGCTTTTGCCTGTTGTAGATATAGTAAACATATTTAAATTACATTTTTTTAAGCTATTTTTAGTTTCTATATCAGTAAAAAACAAATATTTTTATCAAAACAGTGCAACGTTTTAAAATCCCCTTACGAAGAATAAATAAAATAAAAATTTGTATCTTTGTACTTCTCATACATGTATATTTAATCACATAAATATCCCTAAAATCTTATTTCTCTTATTAAAAATCAAAACTAAACCGGAAGATTATTCTTTTTATTGCTTCTAATAAATATCTTCAGTATTATATATCTAATATGATTAGAATGATTAAGCGAAATATAAAGATACGCCATATATTAAAATCCAATGCGCCGTTTAGGTTACAAAATGTACCAAATACTCGAAATAAAATGCTCTCCTTTTACGTAACCAGGTTTTAAAAAACCCAATCAATAGGCAATTAAAATTATTTAATCTTTTATTTAAACTGTGTTGATCGACGTTGCTTTGAACCTTGCTTATACCGACGGATAAAAGCGTGATGAAATCATAGCATATTGGAAGGGATTTGTCTAAACACTTGATATACTTCACCAAGCACTTATTGTCTATTCTTCTCTAGATTTATTACTATATATTGTCGCATTAGTCCACATAATTTTAACATCAGGTTAAATTGAATTCAAATGATTAAACCTACGAAGTATACAAAACACGGATATGGGCTACATAATATAATTGTATATTAAATAATTGACACAGAAAACAAAATTATTAATTTCATGATATTCAGTTTTATCATAAAACACATTATCGTATACTTATTTTACGTGATATCTGTGGAAAGTTGCGCAATATTGTTTAATATTTCTTATCATAAAAGGTAGAATAACGAGATTGGTAAAGTAGTATGCATACTTTGCATGGCTTACTATGTCCTCAGGCATGACTGATATTATCTCTTGCTACTAATAATCTCAGGAGAAATTGACAGAAAAAGGAATGCCGGCCATAAAAGAAAATGATCGTTACGAGTGTCTCAGAATTAATTTTAGCACGCTAAGAACAAAATAAACTAGGAGAACTGACTGCTGACCTTCACTAATTCGAAAAGTTTCCTTAGCAGTATATAAGGCTGCATTGTAGGGATAATAGACCTGGCTATATTACGCGCAAGCCCGAATCTACGGCTAGATTCAGAGCGGCCAAAAAATTAACGAAGATTGCTTCTTTGTGATAGAAATAGGTTCACACCTATTTCGTGATATTTCGTGATTATATTTCACGACCTTATCTCTATAGATAAAGCTTTTACAGTCCTTTTCTACTACTCTGTAATTTATATCAGTTACTTTAGCCTTCTTTATACTTTATGAAGCTGGACAAAGTGTCTGGATTACACTTGGTAGTAGGCTCCGTGGTATTTAAAAATAACTGCGACCATGGACATATTTATAATCCATCGTCAGTTATTACTGCCATTCTGGCTTGGAGGTATCTCTGCAATTGGATATCTCCTGCCCAATTCCGAAACGTGACTAATGGTGCATGATAACGTGAGCTACAGTGACAGTTTATGGCAATGCGTATGGTGGTAGTCTTTTAGTTGAGTAAAGGATAACTCTATTGTAGGACTGGCTACTACCGAAATAGCTCACTAGATTGATGTGAGTGGGTACAGCAGACTTTGAAAACATCACAGAGTCACAGGTTTCAATGAGTATTTTAAGTTTTGTAGGTGGCAGTAATCGTATAGTTGCACGCGCGAGAGTCGTTAAAGGAAAAGAGGGAGGGGTTGGAGGTGAGAGGAATATCAAAATGGTCGGCACTATGGGATTATCCAATTAAATTTGCCCATTCTTGTCAGTTATGGGCTCGTATTTCTTTGATATCTTTACTTAACTTACTCCGCTCCAAAATCCCTTTAAGCAAAATAGTCAAATGCTGGTAATTTTATAAACGAATACGTAATATAACGTACGACTAATGACCTAACCGTATAAGTAAGACATCAATATAAAAATTTAAAACAATTGACACGAACTTAAAGCTATATATTTTGCAGCGTATCTGCGTTAAATTTATAGTCTTTATCCTTCAATGACAACTCAGGTACAGCTACAGGAGAAGTTCTGATTATGATGTAACCCGGAGTCAATACAGATACATCGTCAGGGTTGTTAGACATATGTCCTATGAGATTGATCAACACGTATGTTAACCATAAGAGTTTCAGGCGATTGACATTTTAGGCGAAAATAACACAGATATTTATAAACTCTTGTAAAATACGCTTCTACCTGATAAGATGCATACTCTTTCTATAAGTACTGACATCAACAAATTAGATGCCACATATAAATACTTCATATGTATTTATATTAATTATCAGAGTCGTAGTAAAATATGAACAGAGTAAATTTAGGAAATATTTAGTTGTGCGGATTAGTAACATTTGAATCAGTCGACCACCTGGTCACAAGAGTCCATTACCGTTCACAAACGAGTGTTAACATTGAAACCCAATAGTATATATTATCTCTTATAGATTTAATATCAACCTTAAAGTGAGTTTATTTAACTTCTCTGATTAGAATTAGGGAGGTGAACTTTTATTCTTAACGGGACAGATGGCTATTGGTTATAATATTGATTTTAGCTATTTGTAAACCGGAGATACCAAGCCATTTCACGTATTAGTTTTGTAAAGAAGCCGAATTTGAGTACTTATTTATTTAGTTTTTGGATAGAAAAATGGTCTGTCTCTTTAAACCTGGCAGTGTGCTGTGATCAAGTACCTTATATCGACGAGATCAAGGAGTCTTTGATACGTGTCATCAAAACCAGACAACACCAAAGCTCATAGTGCACAATGTTTTAGGGTGATATCTCGCGCGATATAGAGTCGAGAGGATTTAATTCTGATGGTATACACCTTCAGAATTTGGGTGGAAACGTATTCTGATTTACACTAGCATGAGATTCGAGAGCCTAAAATACAAGTGGTTTCATTGGTAACCAGCATAAAAACTATGGATCAATTACTCCATGTATAGGTATGTTTCAAACGGCTCGTATCTGATTTGATACTATCAGAAACAAGATTAATTATACATGTTAATAATAAAGCAACTGACAGTTTGGACTTAGGAATTGTAAAGTTTTATGTAAAACGTGTTAGATATAAGCAAATGCATGATTACCCTACTATCATTATGAGTGCATCGCATGTAAACACAAGCCGCGTGAGCAGTCTACAGACGCATCGCTAGAATCGTGTAAATCTAGTTACGCAATGTGGTGTCTTAGATATGAAAAGATATATGGTCATCATACTATCGATATAAACACATAGCATGTGAACTTATGCGGCTAAAGCAGCTCATGTCTTACTCATCGCTGAAGTCGTGTAAATCGAACTACACAACGTAATATTAAAACGCGTCACAGACTAGATATGTTGCTAAAATAATTTAAATTATGATAAAAAAGATTTGCTGTTTTAACAATACAATTTGACGGTATTTCAGAAAATACAATTTCATGCAATAACGAATAATATTTACTATATTTTATTGAAGTTTGTATCCAGATAGTAGTACTAATATTAAGGATAAAATGTGGAGCGAATACAAATATAGACCGAGTCGCGATACAACTAATTTGTTGGCTTACTTACTTAACCAATACTATATATTCGTCCTTTTTTGAAGTCGGTTTAAAATCTAATCTATTTTGATGATATTTACATAAAACGCATTAATATATAGACAAATCATCAGCCTGTATAAGAGTCACTGAAGAGCCATAGGCCTCTTCCCGAAGGAAGGTATGCGCATAATCAGCACGCCAGCTCACGACGTAATGACGATTTCAAACTCGTAAGTAATCAACAATTCCATATTTTTCCCACATACAGTGGTACTATAAGAACATTTCTCAGATTCAGGTTTCCTCACGATGTTTTCCTTCACCGTCAGCCGATAGTGCTACCTATATAAATTTGTAAATGTACGTGAATTCGACAAAATTCGTAGTTACATGCCGGGGTTCGAACCTGCGGAGACTGGATCAATATGTTACTGGTCAACCCACTAGACTACCATGATATATATATACAGGCATATGACAAACATTTATTTTACTTTTGAATGACTTGGCAGATCGTCGAATTTGTCATGAGTGAAAGAATCTTAAATGTCATACTACAGTTGAATTTAAATTATAATGACTTGCAATGTTTATATCAATATTATTACAATTAACATTGAAGATATGGGCGATTATTAAATTACAAATCGCTTTATCATCATACTTAGTATTTATATATAAGTAACACAAAGTTTAAATTTATAAAGAAAATGTTGTTCGTAGTATCTCTTTCAATGTTACTGCTCGTTGGAGCAGATTCCGCGAGGATATTAGGAGTCTTTCCTATGCCTTCTATAAGTCATCAAATAGTATTTAGAGCACTGACTTTAGAATTAGCAAAGAGAGGTCATGAAATGGTCATTATAACTCCAAATCCTGCATTGCCTAAGAACAGACCAAAGGACAACGTAACTGAAATTGACATCGGACATGCATACGAAGTTGTAGATAAATTTGTTACACAAGATGCCAGTTATGAGTTTTAAACGGGGTGTCGTTAATGACGCTGAATCTATGATCTCCAATGGATTCGCTCAATGTATGTTCAACCTTATGGCGGAAATTTTTAATAGTACTGAAGTGAACAAACTATTACAAGATAAAAATCAAAAATTTGACCTGATCATTGTAGAAGCAATAATGAGCTTTAATTTAATATTCGGAAAGATTTTTAATGCTCCGGTAATTTTGATATCTTCATTTTATGGGCTACCCGAAACACATGAGACTATTGGTGCGATGACAAGACATCCAATATTGTATCCACATTTATTTAGAAATAACTTCAGAGACCTCTCCTTATTTGGGAAGATAAGAGAGATATATTACGAAATTCAACTAGCAAAGATATTTTGGCAGACTGAAGAAATGGAAAATAATTTACTTAGAACAAGGTTTGGCGATAATGCTCCTACGGTTCAGGAGCTCAAAAATTACGCATGCTTATTATTTTTGAATACATTTGCTATATTTGATAATAATCGTCCTGTTCCACCGAGCGTTGTTTATTTGGGTGCCTTGCATTTACAGCCAGTCAAAGAACTTCCAGACGTAAGTAATTTATTTATTTTTTGTATGAATTTTACTGTATAACTGTGTATTTTTTTTATTTTTATCGTATGATATTTTTATTTTATGATTTTTATATTAAATTTTAGGTTTACCTCTGAATGAGGTTGATTTCCATAATTTATGTGGTTGCATACGTTTACTAATTGTCCCGTTCCATATAAAGGAAGACTAGCAAATTATTCAATGATATTGTTTTTTTTACTATCAGAGCTATGTAGTTTAATTCGTCGTTTTATTTTTTAAACCTTTGACTAAAAATAACTTGCACGGCAAAGTATATATCCTAGTTTTTACCAATTTAATTCCATACAAAACGTTGGTTTCCATTATTCATTGAAGGCAATTTCACGTAATCACAAATAGTAAATTAAATGAATCTGTCATATTGCAAAAAATAATACCATGTCATAGTTTTATCTTTATGGACATTATATCATATTAGTTTAATTCATTAGTCACACAGCTTACATTTACCTGTGAAATCTACAATATTATATTAAGTGATTTATTTCTAGGACTTAAAGCAATATTTAGATAATTCTAAACGTGGCGTCGTTTACGTCAGCTTAGGAACTAATGTTCGCCCGTCAATGATGGATAAGGAACTACTGGATGCATTTATAAAAGGTTTCGAAATGTTACCGTATGATGTTTTATGGAAGGTCGACGGAGACAATATTAAGAATGTCTCAGGAAATGTAAAGATGCAGAAATGGTTTCCACAAAGAGATTTACTTGGTTAGTTGCATTTATTTATTTCATATTAAATGTAAAGCAGATTAACGAATATGTATTCATGATAATCGCATTCCAAAATTTACACTATAATGTAATTTGAACAACAAATAGATAAATTTCACCCTCTTATATATTACTAACTGCCCGCTTTAGTTTCGCACGGGTCTACTCATCAAGAAACTGAAACCAAATCTTTCCTAAAAGTACAACCATGTAAAGAAATAAATTGACAGCTGGATATCTGAACATGAATTTGTAAGTTCTTTTGAAGATCTTACTTCATACTTATCTTACTTATCTTCTATCTCACTTACTCAATCACTTTGTATGTGGAGATTTTTTAATCTATTTTTTTCACTTTCTCTTTACACAATTACAAAACTTTATATTTATTTAAATAATAAAAATAATATTATACCAACATGCACGATAAAGACTACATTATTATTAGTTGCTTGTAGATAGGATAGGCTTATAGATAATGGATATTACGAATTTCTAATTTTGGTAGTGATGACACGAATTTTGCGTATTATAATTGAAGATAGGTTATGTAATAATAATATTGCATCGAATAGTAAAGATAAAACAAACATTTTCTATGTCTCTTTTCTAAGTCAGAAACCTATAACGCCAGCCAATATTGAAAAATAGGAAGTACCTGTAATATTTTTTGACAACAAACATTGAAAAATAATTATATTTTGCTTAGTTTAAATGTGAGCCTTACCTTACTTAACATGCAATATGATACAGATCAAACATTATCCTGTAATATATTAGAAAATATGTGTAAAGATGATCACATTTGAACAAAACATTCTTTGAATAAGAATGTAGAGTTAAAATAATTTTATTTCAGAGCATCCGAATATCAAAGTATTCGTAACCCAAGGTGGTCTTCAATCTACTGATGAAGCAATTGATTCTGGTGTACCTTTAGTCGGTATTCCTATAATAGCTGACCAGCGGTATAACGTTAATAAGTACGTCGAACTGGGAATTGGTATTAAGTTAGACGTAGTCACGTTGATTGCTGAAGATTTAGTGAACGGGGTCAAGCAAGTTATCGGTGATGACAGGTAAATGAATACCAATACTTTCTGTTTACATAAGACTGAAGATATATTCGCTGCTAATAATTTTAGTGTAATATTATTGACTATTACTTAAGAAGTAGTTAAACAAAAGCATCACTTATTGCAGAATAATACTCTTTACATATGAATTCCTGGCTTGAGTAGCTTACGGGAATTGTTCGAAGTTTAGGATATGAGTAAATCATCTGAATGAGAACGAAAATTAAATATAATTTTCTTATTATAGACTGGACAGTTACTTACGAATTTCTATCATATTTGTAAGATACGTAAAATACAGCCGAGGTAAATCGTAGATGCAGTTAATCTTGTTAAGTAATTCGCAAATAATAATTGCTTTAAAATAGTTTCAGACAAAATATCAAACAAGTAAAGGCATTTATGTACGATCAGCCACAGCGTTCGCTAGAGCGCGCCGTGTGGTGGACTGAGCACGTGTTGCGCCACGGCGGAGCGAAACATCTGCGGTCACCCGCAGCTAATATGTCTTATTGGGAATATTTAATGGCTGACGTACTGCTTGTAATAATTGGCGCTTTCATCATTTTATTATATGTTATAATCTCCATTTTGTATTATATAAAGAGACTACTTAAATCTAGTGAAAAATTAAAAGAAAAATTTAGTTAATAAATAAAAACATAATTAGTATTTATTTCAGTATTCTTACCTATGCATTTATTTCTTTATAGTTTTTAATAAATACTTATTATTAATTTTGTTCATATTATACTGTTAACTGTATAAAAAATACAAATATACCGTTATATATATAATATGTTTAGGCTTTTAGTCAGTTTTAGATATAGACATTTGAATATAATTTAGAACATATTAAATATTTTTCAAGCTACTTGCAAGTTACTAAATAATACATAACGAATATCTTCATTAAAATGTTATTATGATTTAAATACCTTAACCAATAACACTAACACGATTAAGCCAAATATAAAAGATACACCGTATGTTAATATCCATCACGCCGTTTAGGTTACAAAATTTGCCAAATACCCGAAATAAAATGTTCTCGTTATGCGTAACCAGATTTGAAAAACCATTTAAAAGACGATTAAACTTACTTGATTTTTTTTAATAAACTGCGTTGGTTTGAATGCTGCTTATGCTGATGGATAATACCGTGATGAAATCATAGCACAGTGAATGGGTTTCTTCTAAAACGGTCTGGCTGTCTAAAGATTGTTGACAAACACTTGATTTATTCCTTCAAGCACTTGGAACCAAATTTCCTCTAGGTATATTACAACATTTAGCACCACCAACATCACCAGCCAGTTACCATTAGGCGACATCAGTTAAGATGGAGATCAAACGATGAATTTGAAATGAGGATTTTGCTAGACAATATAATTGAATATTAAATCATTTATACAGATATTAGTTGTATGATATTAAATCTTATCATAAGACAAGACACACCGTTTTGGCCTTTGGTGTTGTTGGACAACGCCGGGCGTTGGAGAGGATCGTTGCTTCTCGGGTCGTCCAGCACCTGGAGGGAGTTGGGCCGAACATCGCAGGACGCGCAGTATGGCTTCCGAACAGGGCGTTCCACTGTGGATGCCCTGTGCCTCTTAAAGTCGCTGTCCTGAATATATATATATATACTATATATCTTATCTTATATAATATATTTACATAAAAATTATCATATTCAATTTCCAGTCTAGACAACTAATATCCAAATAACAATTATATTCCACTTTTTTTTATGATTCTCACGCCACGCGGAGGGGGAGTTACGGTTGATAACGTGCGCATGATTAGTCTGATTACGTGTTGTTATCTTTTATGTTGTTAATTTTGATCATTATCAGAATACTCACGATGATTCTGTAAGATTAATAGACGGTTAGTTATTGGTAATAGCAGAGTGGTGGGGCTGATTTTGATTCTTTTAATATTTTTACTATACTATACTAATACTACACTACTATACTATACTAGTACTACACTACTATACTACTATACTATACTATAATAGTACTATAGTTGTGGTCCATAAAAATGGAATCTTTTTTGAGAGCAGTCAATGCGAGCTCTGCATATGTAATTAGGTCTTCTCTTATATACCGGTGTGCATTTAATGTTTCATTTTCTATGAAAACTAACTCCGTATACTTGGTCGCATTAATTGCTGCTTAAAACATCACGGAGTCACCACCATATGGAGTAGTTTCTTCCAAATACATTTCCGCATAGTGTTTCTGTGTTCTACGGAGCATTTGCCGTCATAATTCCTTTCCACACAAGGAGATTCTAGCCTCATCAGAAAACAATACTTTGTTCCAGTCCTCCAAAGTTCATGAAGCACAGTTTCGAGCAAACTGAAGTCGAGCAACAATTTTTTTTAAGTCTCTTTAAGATGGATTTTTTATTCGAATTTGATTGTGACTAATCAGTAATTTAATAAAAATCATCGAAATCAGTTTAAAGTTGACGGAAATGTGTGTACGTGAAATGAATGAAAATTAAAAAAGTGGTATTTCACCTCCTTAGGGGTTGAATATTTTTTCAAATTTATATGAGACCACCCTGCGTATAACTAATTCAATTCAATAATCATTAAAATTAGTTCTTAATTAACGGATATAGCGATTAACACACATGTTAGGGAATGTTGATTGGTGATGCTTATGAGTGGCGCAAAAAATATACAAAAAGGGTGCCTGCGTTAGTTTATGAATACTATGTGTCATATGTGACATTTTTGTTCCGGTTTTGATGCGTTACGACATCTGACTGTTAATAGTTAATTTATTACTGAACCTGTAATTGTATTTCAACACTATCGAAAAGGACTTTGTTTGTGAGTAAAAAAGGTTACAATAGCTACAGCTTTTAGAGATTCCAAATGTACACAAATTTATACATACAATTACACTACACATATTGCTACACACAAACCACTGAAGACGCAATAGGAACGCCGAAACTATAAGGTAAGTGATTTTTGGCGTGGTTCAATATATTGGAGTGTGCTGTTTATCACAATTTAACTAGCGTTGGTCACAATTCCGAATTATTATTATCGAAGAGCACAGCAGACAGTTCGGTATACTTGGTTGTGACCATCTCAACATAAATTTAAAAAAAGACATACAGCCGAACTTCCTCGTTTTTCGCAGTATATTAAAAACTAATCAATTTTGTTGATTTTTATAGAAAACGCTTACATAATGTACATAGGTATACATAGGTGTACATAGGTGAATGACAAACATTTATTTTATTCTAATTACTACTACTAACTATTGTAAATCATAAAATCATGTTAAATGTCATAAAAGAGTTGAAATTAAATCATAATGACTATTTTAACAATTTTATATTAACATTGAAGGTATGAGTGGTTATCAAATTTGAAATCAGTTTATTATCGTTGGCTACTTGACATCCTTAGTATTTATATATAAGTCACACACACTTTAAATTTATAACAAAAATGTTGTTCGTACTATTTATTTCATTACTGCTGCTCGCTGGAGCAGATTCCGCAAGGATATTAGGAGTATTTCCTATGCCTTCAATAAGTCATTAAGTTGTATTCAGAGCACTGTCTCTAGAACTGGCAAAGAGAGGTCACGAAATGGTAATTATAACTCCAAATCCTGCATTGCCTAAGAACAGACCAAAGGACAACGTAACTGAAATTGATATCGGACATTCGTATGAACTTCTAAATAAATTTAATACACAAGATGCCATTAAGAATTTTAACCGAGTCGTTATCAGTGACGTTGAATCTGTGATATCCAATGACTCCCTTCAAATTATGTTGCACTTTATGTTGGAAATATTTAATAGTACCAAAGTGAACCAACTATTGCAAGATAAGAATCAAAAATTTGACCTGATCATTGTAGAAGCAATAATGCACTGCCATTTAATATTCGCAAAGATTTTTAATGCTCCGGTAATTTTGATCTCTTCGTTTTATGGATTACCTGAAACATATGAAGCAATTGGTGCGATGGCAAGACATCCAATACTACATCTAAATTTATTTAGAAGTAATTTCAGAGAACTCACATTATTTGAAAAGATAAGAGAGATATATTACGAAATTAAATTTTCAAAGTTATATTGGCAGGCTGAAGAAATGGAAAATGCGTTACTTAGAACAAAGTTTGGTGAAAATGCTCCTACAGTTCAGGAGCTAAAAAGTTACGTGTCTATTATTTTAGAATTCATTTGCTATGTTTGCTAATAATCGTCCTGTTCCATCGAGCGTTGTTTATTTAGGAGCTTTGCATTTACAACAAGTCAAAGAACTTCCAAAGGTAAGTATTTTATTTATTTGCTGTATAAATTATACCTTACAAATTTAAGTGATTATATTAGTTCAGCTCTTTGTTAATAAGTTAAATAGAAATGTATTAATTTTAGGTTTAACTCTAAAATAAGTTAATTTCTATAGTTTGGTAGTTTAGTAATTGTTAAACTTTGTATAAAGAAATACTACTAAATATGAAGACAATAATGTTATTTTTAATTATGAGAACTATGTACTTTAGTTCTTCGTTTTACTTTTTAAGCCTGCTGCTAAAAACAATTTGCACGACAAAGTATATATCCTAGTGTACACCAAATTTAATCCCGACAAGACGGTAGTTTTTTTTAATAATTAAAAAGATTTCGCGTAAGCACATCTAGTAAATTCAAAAATCAGTCCTATTGTCAAGATTATTACCATGTCGTAGTTTTATCTTTTTAGACATTAGATCATTTCAGATTCATTCATTAGTCACGCAGTTTACATTTGCCTGTGAAATCTACAATATTATATAAAATGAGTTATTTATAGGACTTACACCAATATTTAGATAATTCTAAACGTGGCGTCGTTTTGGGTCAGCTTAGGCACGAATGTTCGTCCTTCAATGATGGATAAGGAATTTCTAGACGCATTTTTGAAAGGCTTTGAAATGTTACCGTATGATGTTTATGGAAGTTCGACGGAGACAACGTTAGCAATGTCTCAGAAAATGTAAAGGTGCAGAAATGGTTTCCGCAAAGAGATTTGTTCCGTTAGTTGTTTTTATTTATCTCACATTATATGAAGGGCAGACTAGCGATTATGAATTCATGATAATTATCTTCCTAGATTTGAAACTACAATTCAATCTGATCAACAAATAGATAATTTTTTTACTGTTATATATTACTAACAGCATACCCCGGCTTCACACGGGTCTATTAACGAAGAAAATGAGACTAAATTGGATTAATATAGTGATGAGACGAGTTTTATGTACTATAATTGATTGTAGGATTGTACTAATATCACATCGAAGTATAAAGATTAAACAAACATTTTCTATGTCCCTTTCCTCAGTCAGGATCATATAATATTAGCCGATGTTGAAAAATTATAAAAACCTATGACATTGTTTGACAATTAACATGGAAAACAATAATATTTCGATTTCTTTAAACGTGACCTTTGCATTACTTAACATTCAATATGATACAGAATAAACACAATCTTGTAATATCAAATATGAAAGGTGTAAAGATGAATATTTTTTTTTTTTGAGTTTTTTTAGTATTTGTTAGAGTTAATTAATTTAATCGCTCGGTTAAATACAATTTCAGAGTATTTCAGTTATTTCAGAGTATCCGATTATAAAAGTATTTGTAACTCAAGGTGGTCTTCAATCTACAGATGAAGCAATTGATTCTGGGGT
The DNA here is from genome assembly GCA_035772565.1 of Antheraea assamensis. NCBI lineage: Eukaryota > Metazoa > Arthropoda > Insecta > Lepidoptera > Saturniidae > Antheraea > Antheraea assamensis. The sequence continues at coordinate 910,410 of JAQQSE010000023.1, read as the reverse complement.
GCCTTTAGTCGGTATTCCTATAGTAGGTGACCAGTGGTATAATGTTAATAAGCTGGGAATTGGTGTCAAGTTAGACGCTGTCACGTTGACTGCCGAGGATTTGGTGAAGGCGGTCAAAAGAGTTATCGGTGATGAGAGGTAAACGAATACAAATACTTCCTGTCGATATTCAAGTCGCGATGTACTCGTTGTTTATAGTTAGTGTAATATTACTGTACTATTAATTAACGAGTTATAAAACAAATGTATTAGTTATTGCGAAATAACATTCTTTACATATTAATTGCTGACTTGAGTTACTTACGGGAACTATTTAAAGCTTAAAAGTTTAGGAGATGTGTAGATCTTCTCGGTGATAATGAAAATTAACTGTATTTTTCTTAATATTAATTGGACAGCTACTTACGTATTTCAATCATATTTTGAAGATACGTAAAATAAGGTCGAGATAAATTCTAGATGCGTTTAATCTTGCCAAACAATGTCGTTTAATCAAACAATAATTGTTTTAAAATAGTTTCAGACAAAATATCAAACTAATAAAGGAAATGATGTACGACCAGCCCCGGCGTCCGCTGGAGCGCGCCGTGTGGTGTACTGAGCACGTGCTGCGGCACGGCGGAGCGAAACATCTGCGGTCACCCGCAGCTAATATGTCTTACTGGAAATTTTTAATGGCTGACGTTCTGCTTGCAATAATGGGCGCTTCTATCATTGTATTATTTGTTATAATCTCTGTTTTGTATTGTATAATTCGTCTACTTAAATCAGGTGAAACTTTTAAGGAAAAACTTAATTGATATTTATTTCAGTATTCTTACCTATGCAGTTATTCATTCATAGATTGTTATTCTTACTAATTTTGTTTATATTACATTGTCAACTACATAAGACACATTTATGTATTTTTTATATAATACGATCAGGCTTTTATTAGTTTTAGATATAGGTACTTAAATATATTTTAGTCCATATTTATTTTTCTTCAAGATATTTCTAAGTTATTATTAAATCAGTAAAGAACAAATAGTTTTATTAAAACGTTATTACGTCTTCAAATCCCTTATGGAGATTAAAAATATTAAAAAAATATATACATGTGTTCCTTCTTTAATCAGAGAATTATCAGGTAATAGCTAGGTGCTATTATTATAAAATAAATATTATATAAATAGACGCAATCGTTTGAACGGTACAGTAGATATATTGTAGAGTTACCTAGTTGCAGGGGACAGTATACTGGATAATCTAAAAATCTTTTTTCTCCTTTTAAAAAATTAAAACTTGACTGGAAAATAACTCTTTCTATTGATTTGCTTTAATATTAGATCTTCAGTATTATATAGCTTATATGATTTAAATGATTAACGCACATATAAAGGTACGCCATATATTAAAATTCATCACGGGGTTTAGGTAACAATGTGTTCCAAATACTTGAAATAAAATGCTCTTCTTTTCGTAACCAGGTTTTAAGAAACTAATCAAAAGAACATCAAAATTATATATATTTTTAAATTAGACTGCGTTGATAGACGTAGTTTTGAATCCTACTTATGTTGAGGGCTAATACCGCGATAAAATCATAGCATAGTTGTAGAGTTTTTTCTAAACCCGTTTGGTTGTCTAAAATTTGTCGACAAACACTTGATGTATTCCGTCAAGCAGTTGAGCTAATTCCCATGTAAATTTATTATTGTGTGTAACCATATTAAGCTACATCATATTCAACATCAGGTATGATTGAGGTCAAACGATGACACCTACGAAGTATATAAAACACAGAATTTAGCTGGACAAAATAATTGAATATTAAATAATATATACAAAAAGCTAAATTATTAATTGTATGATATTCAATCTTATCATAAGACTTAACGTACGTTATTATATACTTATTTTGCGTAATATCCGTTGAATATTGCCTAATTTTGTTTAATATTTTTATCATGAAATTTAATATATAATAGAGATTGACCAAGTATTATGCATACTTTGTATTACTTGCCATGTCTTCAAGTATTACTTATATAAGCTTTTGAAATTTAGCCGGTCATAGAAGAAATTGGTCGCGTCGAGTGTCGTAGAATTTATTTTAGCTTGCTAAGAACAACAGAAACTATGAGAACTGACTGATAACCTTAAGTAATTGTAAAAGTTCCCTTTGAAGTATATAAGTCTACATTGAAACATATTGGGCTTCTAATATAAGCCATCTTTTGTGGGATGATGTACTTACATATATTACTTCAATAGTTGTAGGGATATATGCCGTCAAAGTGTTAGAGTAGTGGTCTCAATAGAGCATCTAATTTCTGAAAAATAATCATACAACGTGGATTTAGTGGTAAAGAACATAAACGACTCTAAGACCTACTACCACTTCCGGCTGCTGTGTAAGATTTTAGAATTTCTATAGATTAGAGCAATCTATACAATAGGAGTCTAATATGGGAAGACCTGTGTGTATTAGAACTTACGTAATTTGAAAGTTTGGTGGTCCTTGAAAACACACGGCAAACATAATACCACTTTATACTGCTATAGCTTAGTCCATTTTAATACGCGCAAATTCAGATACTAGGCTTTTACCACATTTAAAAGCAATCGCAGAAAAACTTTCCGAAAATTTAGACTTTTATTGAACAAACAAACATTTCAGTTTAATGATAGATAAAAAACAAACAAGTTGTCGTACAAACTAACGAAAACTTCTAAACCACGTATGTTTTATTACACGCAGGTCTTCCCACATTAGATTTTTGCAGATACCATTGTTATGGGCGATAGAAATTCTACAACTTTCCAGACCTGGTAGTGTTTTCAGAGTCGCTTATGTTCGTTACCATATTTTATGACTATCTTTCAGTAGATCAACAGAAATTAGAAGCTCTATAAAATATTACTACAACGTAATGTTTTCATAAACGAACTACCTCCAAAGACTTAAATATACATATCTGTCTTGTTGGCGTGTTGCCGAGAATACCCCTCCTTAATTAAACTGCAATCACGGTTTCCTGAGGAGAGTCCTACTATATGTTTTTTTTATTATAAATAAAAAAAAAACACTTTACGAGGTATTTCCTTACAACTATTAAAGTAGTAAATATAAACATATCATCAAGTAAAAGATGGTTTATATTAGAAGTCTATTATGCTTAATGTAGCCTTATATACTACCAAGGAAACTTTTACAATTAGTGAAGGTTAGCAGTCAGCTCTCATAGTTTATGTTGTTTTTTCCAAGCTAAAATAAATTTTGCGAAACTCAAAACGATGAAAAGTATGCATAAATAAATGACATATCAAGTCATGCAAAGTATGCATAATATTTGGCAAATCTTACTATTTTCCTATTCATGATTAAAAAAAATATTACACAAAATTGCGCAACTTTCAACAGGTGTCACGCAAAATAAATGTAGAATGACGTGTCTTGTCTTATGATAAGATTTAGTATCAGACAATTAATTATTTTGTTTTGAGTATAGATTACTTAATATTTAATTTTAGTATCTATCAAAATCTTGTGCTTTATATACTTCGTAGATTATATCGCTTGACCTTAATTATCTAACCTAATTTTAAATGTGATGGGGCCTAATATGGCAACACATGATACTAAATCTAAGGATGCATTAAGTGTTTGACGACAAATTTTAGACAGCCAGATGAGCTTAGAAGAATCCCACCACTATGCTAGTTTTTTTTTCACATTATCCGTTAGTTTAAGCAGGATTCAATACAACGTCGATTAATGCAGTTTAAATAAAAAATAAAGTAATGGTAATCGTCAATATTGTTTTAAAAATCAAAAAAAAATTATTCAATTTAGACCCTAAAAAGGCGCTTATTAACGTCAAAATTACCACCGGTTCGGAAAATATCCCAGTCATCAAGAAGAACCGGCAAGAAACTTGATCGCCTTTATCGTTTTAACATACACTTATATATTTAAAATACGTTATACGTTACAATCGATTTTACTGGATGTACAGAGAGGAATCATTTCCAGACATCACCAACGTTCACATATTGATCCACTCAATAATAGCCCTTTCACACCAAAACCCGCTTTACATGGCACTTAAACTTATAGTCTGGTATATCTGTAATATGCTTTGGGACTTTGTTATAAAAACTAACAACAAAAACTAACCTGTTACTGGTTTTACTGAGTCTAAAACATGGAATGATCAGTTTGTCACAGTTTCTAATCTTTAGATCATGCCTGTGTTTTACGAACTCCAGCTTTTTAAAGTTTTAGCGAACATACATCAAATTATCAAGAATGTCTGGCCCAGGGAGAGTTAAGATACCGAATTCTTGAAACTAAGTCTTTAATGATTCGCGCGGTCCCATATTGTAAATTGCTCGAACTTCTCGTCTTTGCAATAAAAATATGGTGTCTACCATAGCTACTGTACCTCACAGCAAAATATCATACTTAAGACCTAACTAAAACCTGGATAAGCAAAACGAGAGCATTGTATTTCGATTATTTAGCACATTTTAGTTTGACGGATTTTAATATATTGCGTATCTTTATATTCCGCTTACTCGTTCTATTGACATTGGTTATATTATTATTGGAGATATTTCATTAAAACGATAAAATGAATTATTTTTTGGTCAAGCATTGCTCTTTTAAAAGGAGACAGAGGATTTTTAAGCATTCTAGCATAGTATGCATCGCTACTAAGTGACTCTGCAATATATTTACTACTCTAGATTTTAGCCGGATCTCGATTATTTATAAAAAAAAACCCATTTCATAATAATAGCATCTAGCTATTAGCGGACAATTCTGTTATTAAATAGAAGTGTAAACCTACAAATTCGTATTTTTTTATTATCCGTAATTTAATTTTAAAATCGTTTGACCCGTTTAATAATAAAAATTGTTCTTTTCTAATATACTGACTTGCAAACAGCTTAAAAAAATATAATTGAAAATATGTCTAATTACACATTACACATCAATGTAAATCGATGTAGGCATCAAAGACTGACAAATACTTAACCATATTATTATATAAAGAACTTTTTTATTATGTTTCTTCATACAGTTGATTGTATATTATAAAAAAAATTAATAATAAGCCTTTATAAAATTCTACAAAGGAATAAATGCATAAGTAAGATAAAATACTGTAATAAATATTAACTAGGTTTTTGTTCATTAACTAAGTTTTTCTTTCAATTTTTCACTAGATCTAAGTAGACTCTTTATATAATACAAAATAGAGATTATACCATATAATACAATGATGAAAGTGCCGATTATTACAAAAAGAACGTCAGCCATTAAATATTCCCAGTAGGACATATTAGCTGCGGGTGACCGCAGATGTTTCGCTCCGCCGTGGCGCAGCACGTGCTCAGTCCACCACACGGCGCGCTCTAGCGGACGCTGTGGCTGGTCGTACATTAATGCCTTTACTTGTTTGATATTTTGTCTGAAACTACATTAAAGCAATTATTGTTTGCGAATTAGTACCAAGAAGACTGAATTAATAACACGGTTAAATACATCAATAATTTATCTCGACTTTATTTTACGTAGGTATCTTTAAAATATTATAGAAATTGGTAAGTAGATGCCCAGTCAATATTGAAGGAAATTACACTCACTATTCGTTAACATTCAGATGATGTATTCAGATAATCTGCTAACCTTCAAAAAATCCCTTAAGCAAATCAAGTCAACAATAATCCTGTAAAGAATATAATTTTGGAATAATTGGTGTTTTTGTTTCACAACCCTATTAAGTAATTGTCAATAATATCACACTAAAGCTATAAACAGTGAGTACGACTTGACTTGCATATAAACAGAAAGCTTTTATTATTAGGTATATATTTACCTGTCATCACCGATAACTCTTTTGACCGCGCTCGCCAAATCCTCTGCAGTCAAAGTGACAGCGTCCAACTTAACACCAATTCCCAGTTCGACGTACTTATTAACATTATACCACTGGTCAGCTATTATAGGTATACCGACTAAAGGTACACCAGAATCAATTGCTTCGTCGGTAGATTGAAGACCACCTTGGGTTACGAATACTTTGATATTCGGATGCTCTGAAATAAAAATATTTTTGCTCTATATTCTTATTCAAAAATATTTTATGGAAATGTATATTTACATATTTGATCTGTATCATATTGAATGTTAAGTAATTCAAAGATTACATTTAATCTAATCAAAATATAATTCTACAATCACTCGTTTTTCAGTTATAATTGTCAAACAATATCATAGGTATTTCCAACTTTTTCAATATCGGCTAGCGTTGACTGAGAAAAGAGATATAGAAAATGATTGTTTTATCTTTATAATTCATGTAACATTATTACATATCCTGTCTTTAATTATAGTACGCAAAATTCGTTACATCACTATAGTGATTTAATATATTAAACAAAATTTCGCAATCTCAGTTTCTATAAGCATATAATTATGTAGTATTTTTTTTTTTATTTGGTCTACGAAACTGAATTTAATGTTTTACATTGCGAGATACTATTTATTGTATAATTATACTTAAAATTAAATTCTTCTTGACGTAGACACAGCCTACTTTGTTGTACATGCAATAAATTTAAAAAAGAGAAAATAAAAATAATAATAAGATACATAAACAAACATGGCGCGACTGTTGGACAAATATACAATAAAAACAATTAAAACTAAAATTTAACACTTAACAAATAAATTACGGTTACAAAAAATAATAATAATAGAAAAGTAGTGAACTAATGAATCAGTTATATAAATAAAAGGGACAGTTATAAGTACGGAAAAATATCAAGATGCTTTTATTTGTCCAGCATGTCGCTTTAATATTACCTTTTATTATTTATATAAATAAAAAAATAATTGCTTAACGTGTGTAAATGCATCACTTCAGAACGGTATAGGTAGAATACTGTGCATATTTGGATTGTCTTTTTTTTTGTTATTTTAATAATTGTCAAGACAAGGTTTGTATGAAAAAAAAATGAAATTCATAGGGAGAGTGAAAAATGTAGGTTAAAGAATCTCCATATACAAAGTGAATGAGTAAGTGAGATAGAAGACAGTAAGTGAGATCTTCAAAAGGATGAATAGATGAATTGACGTTCAATTGTTCAGCTATCATTTTATTTAATTATATAATCATACTTTCATGACAAGATTTGATCTCATTTTCTTCGTTAATAGACTCGTACGAAGCCGGAACGGGTAGTTAGTAATATATATGAGTATAGAATTTATCTATTTGTTATTCAAATTGAATTGTAGTTTAAGTCTAGGAAGACGATTACCATGAATTCATATTCCCTAGTCTGCCTTACATATAATACGAGACAAATAAAAACAACTCACCAAGTAAATCCCTTTGTGGAAACCATTTCTGCACCTTTACGTTTTCTGAGATATTCTTAACGTTGTCTCCGTCGAATTTCCATAAAACATCATACGGTAACATTTCGAAACCTTTTAAAAATGCATCCAGTAGTTCCTTGTCCATCATTGAAGGGCGAACATTAGTTCCTAAGCTGACGTAAACGACACCACGTTTGGAATTATCTAAATATTGCTTTAAGTCCTAGAAATAAATCAGTTTAGATAATATTGTATGTTTCACAGGCAAATGTAAGTTGCGTGACTAATGAATGAAACTGAAATGATATAATATCTAAAACGAACGATAAAACTACGACATGGTATTAATTTTTACGATATGACTGATTTTTAAATGTACTAGTTATGTTTACGTGAAATTGCTTTTAATGATTAAAGGAAACTACTCTCTTGTCTGAAATAAAATTGGCGAAAACTAGAATATACTCTTTGTTGTGCAAGTTTTTTTAGTGATAGGTATAAAAAGTAAAACGAAGAATTTACCTACATAGGTCTCGTAGTTAAAAAAACAATATCATTCAATAATTCACTAGTCTTCCTTTGTATGGAACGAGACAATTAGTAAAATATGGAAATCAACCTTATCCAGATTTAAGCCTAAAATTAATACATTTCTATTTAATATGTTACGAAGGAGTTCAACGTAAAAAAAATCTCAAATTTGTACGGTACAATTCATACTTCAAATAAATAAATAAATAAATTACCAACCTCTGGAAGTGCTTTGACTGGTTGTAAATGCAAGGCACCCAAATAAACAACGCTCGGTGGAACAGGACGATTATTATCAAACATAGCAAACGAATTCAAAAATAATAAGCACACTTTATTTTTTAGCTCTTGAACAGTAGGAGCATTTTCACCGAACTTTGTTCTAAGTAACTTATTTTCCAATTCTTCAGTCTGCCAATATACCCTTGCTAATTGAATTTCGTAATATATCTCTCTTATCTTCTCAAATAATGAGAGGTCTCTGAAGTTACTTCTAAATAAATGTGGATACAGTATTGGATGTCTTGTCATCGCACCAATAGTCTCATATGTTTCGGGTAATCCATAAAATGAAGAGATCAAAATTACCGGAGCATTAAATATCTTACCGAATATTAAATGAAAGCTCATTATAGCTTCTACCATGATCAGGTCAAATTTTTGATTCTTGTCTTGCAATAGTTGGTTCACTTCAGTATTATTAAAGATTTCCGCCATAAGGTGGAACATACATTGAGTGAATTTATTGGAAATCATAGATTCAACGTCATTGATGACACCACGTTTAAAACTCATAACGATATCTTGTGTAAAATAATTATTTAAAACTTCGTATGAATGTCCGATGTCAATTTCAGTTACGTTGTCCTTTGGTCTGTTCTTAGGCAATGCAGGATTTGGAGTTATAATTACCATTTCGTGACCTCTCTTTGCCAATTCTAAAGACAGTGCTCTGAACACGACTTGATGACTTATAGAAGGCATAGGAAATACTCCTAATATCCTGGCTGAATCTGCTCCAGCGAGCAATAATAATAAAAGTGATACTACGAACAACATTTTCAATATAAATTTAAAGGATGTGTGAATTATATATACACTACTAACGCTCAAGACTAATAAATAATGATAAACTGATTTCAAATTGACCAGTCGCCCACTCTTTATATATTATCCTAAAATTGATAAAAATATTGCAAGTCATTATAATTTAAATTCAATCCTAGTATGATGACATTTGACATTATTTCGTTCATGGAAATTTAGAAGATCTGCCAAGTCATTCACAGATAGTATAAATATAAAAAACATATATGTATAAAACCTAAGGCACGTGAGATACACACACGTTGAAACCTTATCCAACATATATCAGCAACTAGCAGGCTTGGCGGACGTAGTCCTGCCCTAATAATAAAAAAATATATACTTATGTGCATGAAACACTTAAAGCGGCTTGACTTTTCCGATTCTTTCATCGCTTATCATTATATTTCCACCAATTTACAAAAAAAAACATTGACAAATTATATACCTAAACCTTCCCCGTGAATTACTCTATCTATTGGTGAAGACCACATTACAATCTGTTCAGTAGTTTTTGAGTTTATTGCGAACATCCAGACAGACAGACAGACACGGCGGACGATTTTGTTTTATACTATGTATTGATCTACATTTGCGATAATTATCAAATTTAAGCGTATGTTTGTTAACCGAGATAATTTTACTTTTTAGAGCATTATCGAAATCGATAAAACGCCGTACGCGTTTTTCTACAGAAGCAAAAATGATCATGCGTTTTATTAAATAATAATGTCTATAATTTTAAATCTCGTTGAACACATCTCTAAAACATTTCATTACAAAAAGTTGTGTAACCGGTCTCTAGCTAAATATCTGGTTTAATTTTTTACGCAAGCAACTCTGAATAGCATTCGGTAAATTCAACAATCTCATCATTCAAAAATGCTCCATTAGGTACAGATATTTTTATTTTAAGACTAATACTTTTGTTAAGGTCTTCATTAAGGGTTTGTTTTTTTTTCACCTAAAAATGGTTATCATTTTAGTGACATCTTTTGGTAAATGGTGTAATTATTAAAATACATAATAAAATAAAATATAAAAGATAAGTATAAATATTAATAGGTTTAATATATTACGTCAAAGTGTGTAAAGTGCAACAATAGTTAAATCTTAGATTAAATATATTTTCAAATGTCAATAGTGTCATATAGTAAGTAGTTACGACATAGTTGTGAATGTCTAAAATTGCTGCTGATTACTAAATTTTGTTTTTGTTTTTTGATATTTTCTGCACATTCAATTATTTAATGTTTATTTTTACATTAAGCACACACAAATTATAGCCCTACTCGAATAAAGTTGTTCCCATACTTATGTGTCTCGGCGGCTAAGTGTGAGTCGTTCAACTACCCAGAGGACCTGGCAACGGTATCAAGAGATCGGTTCGGTCAAAAGAAGACCAGCTTCGAGAATTAAACGAGGCACAAAACCACGAGATGACCGATTTTTGGTCAGTCAGGCGTTGCGGAATCGTAAATAAAGAAAAAAATCGTAAAGTGTGAACCTAAAGACGAGCCTTGAAGAATTGAGAATAGTAAAAATTATTTTGTTAACGGTCAAGTGGAGGCTTTTGGCTGCCAATATCACCAGCTATCGCACATCACGGTTCCTGAACTACTCCGTGAGCATCGTCTCGCTCGACTTCAGTTTGCTCCAAATTATGCAAGTTGAATGAACGCAATTTGAGTTAATTGTATCGAAATTGATATATCTCAAGGAAGGTTAATGTCAGGCAGGGCGGCCGATCGTAAAAAGTAAGCCAAATCATACATTACAACATGACAAACATGTTGTGCCGACCCTATTTAGGAGGGATAATGAAGATGTTTCGAAATTGGATGCGCGCGGCCACGGAGGCGACAGACGGAGGTCCAACTGTTTCATGGGCTTTGGCAGGGGCCACCATCTATGGCTTGAAACTCTGTGGCTTTACTATTATCCTGGCTTGATAGTTTCTCTGCAATTCGATATCTCCTGGCCATCTCTAAAATCTGACAAACGGTGTATGACAACGTGCGAGCCATTGTGAGACGAGTTTATTATAATACGCATGGTGTTTGTCTTCCAGTTGAGTAAGGCATAACCCGATTGTAAGCATGGTTGCACCAGAAATGGGAAATCCTTAAGCGTTCTTCATTTGTCATGATCTACGACACGGTGTGCATCTATGAAATCCGTGGTAAACTGTGATATAATCTAAAAAGTATGTGTATACTTATGTACACGCGTTAAAAGTTATGCTTCTTTGGCGTAACAAGATAAGAATCTTTTCAAAAATTTTACCTTTCGCCTTATTCTACGTATGTAGAAAAAACGACACTAACAATAGAAAAAAAGTATTTAATACATACATTCTTTTTTTGAAAATAAAATGTTGACTATAGCTTACTTCAGGGTGTCGGTTTTTCGTGACGGTGTGCTCGCGCGTCGTAAAAATTTACTCTCATCATTTTTCCCTGACGCGCCAAAAGAAGTATCACTTCAAAAAATTCATGATCTTATACGAGTCCATAAGAAATAGTATTTTATCACGCAGTCTAAAGCCGTCTGAAAACAGTTTTATCTTATGTGAGATAATATGTTTACATAAAATTATCATATTCATTTTCCTGTCTAGACATCTGATATCCAAATCACAATGACATTCCACTTATATGAATGATTCTCACGCGGCGGCGGAATTACGGGTAATAACGTGAACAGTATTAGTCCTGATTACATCTGGCTATCTTTTGTGTATTCATTGTTGTTAATTTTCATCATTTTTAGAATCCTCACATTGATTACGTAAGACGTGTTAATAGACTGATAGTGATTAATAATGACCGAGTAATAGGTCGCTGATTCTGATTATTCTAAAATGTTATTATACTTTAGTTTATTTTATGCATATTTCCTGTAAATATAAAGCAATAGCGGCAGTGTTCGCATGTGTTGACACCGTATCAGTTGACATATGTTTGAATACTATTATTATAGGGAACCATAGAAATTGGTCTCACCATTCGGAAACCATATGGCATTGTGGTATGTTTCTCTTTAATGCTCGATTTACTAATTACCACATTGTAAAACTTGAACATTGGATTGGAAAACTTTCACTAATCACTAACAGATGTGTTCTGCCAGTTGCATTTGTGAGTTAGTAGCCCTATAGGCTTAGTTTTATGCTACATTATCATTTAACTTCAAATGAGATTGTGCCCTATTGGAACGTGTGACATAACCCTGTTAATTTTGTCTTCCTATGAATTGTTATATGTGTTAAATTCCATTCATGCACTGTCTTTTTGTGTCCCTTTAGATAGTTAATCTCACCGTTTCTATTTACTATCAGCTTGCTATTACCGTCAGACACTAAGCCTATAATGTATTGTATATATTTTATATATAAAAATGCAATATATTAGAGATTAATAAATGCCAACATCCTTGTACTGATCAACATAAACGTTGGTACATCTAAATGTTTGCTTAACGGAGATTACTACTTTTCAAACAACTCAAACTAGGTAATGTTGCAAATTCAACTTATTTACCTTACAACTAATGGCCATGAAAATTTGTATGAGAATTTTTATACAATATATATTTCCTTGTAGCAAACAAATAAAATTCCACTCTAAAAACACCAGACCGTACTTGAACTTGGAATAGTCTTAGATTAGCATCATAAACCTGTCAATGACAAAGCTATACATATCCTATTCAATTTTGCGGAGTTCCTTGGTATATCTCCGAAATATAAAATTCAATGCTAATGAAATTAAAATGAGACCCTATTGGAAAAATACTACATAAAAAAAAAAAACAATTTTTCAGATCGGTTTATAAGTTACAAAGTTTTGGCGTGACAAACAAAAAGAAAATAAAAACTGAATTGAGAACTTCCTCTTTTTTGCAGTCAGTTCAAATATCAAACTCGGAAGAACCAGCGAGTACAGCTAGTGAAGTATGAGATTAATAATCACTTATAAATAATTATGATTTGGAATCGCTAATATTTTAGGATTTGACTTTATCATTGTTCTCATGCCTTTCTTTGGGAAAGCGCCTTTTTCTTTTGTGGCATTTAATATATCGTTAGCCATTTTGATATATAAAAAATAGGTAGTAGAATTATTATTGTTGAATATTTCAAACATGGTTTCCAGGTTAATACCCTCAAATAAATGCATTTCATTGACCCGTCGAAATGGTTGGTACTTTAAAATTCGGGTTCCTGGGAATAAAATCAACGTCGTATGATTCCACGAAGATAGCAAATTACTCGAAGGAAGCCGGCAAATGAAGCGAAAATACGATTATTTCGCACTGAGACTTGCGCAAAATTTATACGAAATGTTCGCCTTTTATTTAACGACGCCAGTTTAGGGCTGAGATACGCGGAGAGTTAGTTTTGTAATGAGCGACTATAGATTTGATGTGTTCTCTAACTTCTTTCAACTTTAGAAGTAAAAATTTGGGTATATTTCACGGTCCTTATATTTATTTCCTTCATTGTGAATTTATTTTTTTGATTCATAATTTTAAGTTTTATATTAATATGTCTAATGTGTCTATATTTGGTGTAACCAGAATGGATAAGATTATGAATGAGTACATCAAAGGAAGTTTGAAAATAGCACTAAGGACAGAGAAGTTGGGGAATAATAGATTAGAATGATACGGGCATATTATGTCTAACATTAAGCTTTTTCTATAGAAGCAGTTGGTGTAGCCATGTATGGGGTCAAGTGGGGATGAGATACTTGTACCTCGGAACCGCAGGGGGTGGACCCACAAGCGAATACAGTTCCCTCGTGGAGCCTTAACCTGCCTGCCCAGACCGTCAGTGCGTGGTGAAGAGCCACATCCTATACGAGGTGACCCTGTCTAGCAGAACACTACGGATCTAGGCTAGAGAGCTGATAAATACTCTTGGGGCTCGGTTTCAGAACCTGGATCGGGGCGAATACCCCGGCAGACGGCGCCTCTCGCAGTACCCCTCTGCTTATCAGAGGGGACAGGGGATGGGGTAAGGACGGGCCTGCTTTGGTTCTCCCGTCAGAGGGTGGAGGGAGAAAACCACGTAAAAAAGTTACGGAGGGTAGTGCCTTCGGGCGGCGGGAGGGAGGAAACCTCGGTAAAAAGTCACCGTGGGAGAAAACCACGTTAAAAAGTGACAGAGGGGAGGCCTTCGGGCGGAGGGAGAGGGAGAACACCTCGTTAAAAATTCACCATGGTAGAAACCCACGTAAAAAAGTTACAGGTGGCGGTGGTTGGAGGGGGTGACCCCTTGACTGCCCAACCGGACTAAGGAGGGAAGGGCTGGGGACCTGTCTTTCCATTGCACATTGGTTCGGTAGACGGGTAGGTAGCTTGACCGGGCTGTCGTCGCGGTCAGGGCGTTCGCGCTGGGCCTTGTCGCCGGGGTGGCATGGTGCTTGCTTGTTCGATCCTGTGCCACTCCATAGCGCGGCAGACGGTATCTCGTGGGTTTTTTTAGTCAGTAAGAGTCTGACACCCCACAGCTCCCCAGGGCTGTGGGTGTCCAATGAAGGATTTCTTCCCACATAAAAAAAAGCCATGTATGACTTGATTTAGCATTTACCCTATTGGTCGTTATGAACACGATAAATCTGCACGACATTTTGATTGATTGTATGTCCGCAAGAACTTAGAAAACCAGCTTTAGTTAAAGATTGATACGATTTATAGACTAGAAACTATAACAAATTGGTCATCCCATGTTTCAGGCTCAGTAAGGTATTCGTGTTGTTGCATTACAATTTATCACAAGACACCTATTCCTAACCTATTCAACAATAGCAGTAGTAATCTAGAAGATTGGTTACCAAAATAAAATGCCTTTACGTGATGAAACAAATTTAAATTAAAAAAAAATCATACTATTAATTTAGATTTATTTTCTAATAATAATGGCAAAAAAGGGATAAGTTGAAGAGGAAAAAAATGCACTGTGTACCTTTTGAATCAGATTTGCGGGAAGAAAACCCCATAACTACGACAGAGCTGAAACCAGAGCCTGTGAAGGTGCAGTTCACGGATACTGTCATACACAAGCGAGTCGTTTGAATCCTTACCACCTTTTATCGGAGTGTCAAATATCCACTATTGGCACCCATACGAAGTTAGAAAATTGAAGTTATAGGGGTACTATAAAATCTTCCCAATGAGGGTTGATTATCATCAACATGACAAACATTTTGTGCCGACTATACTTAGGTGGGATAAGGGTAAGAAGATGAAGATGATGATGATATGGAATTATATTAATTCAAATGTATTAATAGAGTCCAGCGTTGTATAATAAATATTGCTTCGGTAACTGTTTAATCGCTCAGCCCTTGACAATGTTAGTGGCTTAATTCGAAATGAGGCAAATTAGCATATCTGTGATTCAGACCGGTGTGCATCTGTTTATTTGTCGTATAATTTGCCGCTTGACTGTAATGACGGATTTTAGTTATGATTTGTGGCGAGTAATATCAGGTGTTGTTAAGCATATTTTATTTTGAATGAATATTTCATTAGAACATTAACGCTTTGGCTATATTCGTATTTTAATTATGTTTAGTATTAAATAATGGTATTAGCAGTAATATTATATACAATAAACACGTGGTGAACAAGCGCTTTGACCGCTGGAATGTCAATTCGATATTCACAGTTTCGAAACACGGTATGTACCAACGATTTTATCGGTATTCACGTACATTAACAACTAATTTAAATTGGTAGCACTATCGTATGACGGTAAAGGAAAATATCGCAAGGAATCTAACCCTGCGAAATGTTCTTGTGGTACCATCGTATGTGGAAAAAAATGTATGGTTTTATGAAACCACAATGATGCAAGTGAAACTGTTTTTCGGATGGTAGGTTTTTTTTTATATATTACAGGGGGCAAACGAACAGGTCGGTCACCTGATGGTAAGTGATCACCGCCGTCCATAGACACTAGCAACACCAGGGGAGTCGCAAGTGCATTGCCGACCTTTTAATATATGTGGGCCACCGGCGCTCTCACTGGCCGAACGAAACGCAACAGTGCAAGCACTGTTACTTCACATCGGTTTTCTGTGAGAGGGTGGTACTACCCCGGGCGAGCCGACCCATTCATGCTGAAACCAATAATAGCTTCAGCGTAGCTCTACCACCTATTAAATAGTAAGGTAAGGTAGGTATTAACTGCATTTTGAAAACTGAGCATAGTGTTTATTTATATCATTGAATAATTTTGAATTGAACCATGGGCGCTGCCATAATGGCCTCCGCTGTTCTGCCGAGCGCTTTTCACTTTACCCGCATTCCCCGGCTGTCTGTTAATGCGACTTGCGACAGATGGACGAAAAAAATTATTGTCCTTTAAATAACAATTATATTTTTATAATAAATACATATTTTTTTCTACCTGACTGATTAAATTAGTAACTTAACGTATTGTAGTATATTACTATACATAATTATAAATATTGTAATGTAGGTCAAACTTTGTTACACGAAAATAAAAAAATAAAATGGTATTCAAACGAATAACGAGGAATTTATAATAACCTTATACATGATTGTATCAAACATTTTGTACGCCTAAAGGAGCTATTTTTTTGATCAAGATAAAGAAAAAATAGACGACTATAAATAAGTCAGAAGTATCTAATACACACATAGACTATAAATTCTATAACGCTATAATATTACAGCTCACAGACTTTGGAGATAAGTAAAAAAATATACACTCATACCTGGCGGCACTATAACCCACTTTACCCTATTCAACTGATAAATCGAAGTTGTAGAATGGTTTCCGCGATTCATTTATTGTAAGCCAATTCAATACATCGGAATTACATTTCGTCCGTGAGACTTTCTAAATGAAATACATGGGATTTTGTACGCTACAATGGTATACGAATAGTGTATTACATCGTATATTTATGCCACTAAAATTACACTATTCAATACTGTGAAGTTAAAGATGAAAAAATTCAGAAAATAAAGTATAGCGCTGTTTGCATGTTGGTAGGATATTTTCTAAGCTAACTACTACCTTCGAGTTGAAAATCTGTCACCACGCACTTATATAGGTGTGTTCTGGTGGATGAACTTGTAAGCTAACCCATCTAGGTTTAGCGTATTTACCATCTTTTATGATGATGGCTCAGTTGGTAGTATGTTCGGATGCAGCGTCGAAGGACGTAGGTTCGAATCTTAGCAACTGAGTCGGAGATTTCGTTGAAGGAAAACATCGTGATGAAACTATAGCATGGTGGGCTTTTTGTAAGTCCGCCTGGCTAGCTACCACCCTCAAGTTGAAAATCTGTTGCCAAGTACCTGTTGGTGTGTTCCTGAAGCTGCACTTGGGAGCCACTCTCCCTCTAGATTTAGCGTGACTAGCATCTTAGACCAGATGAGATTGTAGTCAAACGCTAATCTATAAAGTATAAAAAAAAAATTCTTAGTCCACATCGCCATTTAACATCAGGTAAGATTATTGTCAAACGTAGAATCTTATTAAGTATAAAAAACTTGGTTATGACCAATATAAAATATGATTTTTCCATTTACAAATCGATGCTTAATAACTGTTGCTATTACTTTTTCTTAGGGAATATGTAATCCCGAAGCCGATTTCTCTCCACATTTAGGATATTCTAAGACCTCATTACCATTTAACGTTTTGTAGTCTTAAAACCTATAAAGCTTTTTTTGTAGCTTTATAGGTTTTAACATTTGACCATAATCTTCTTCGATGTTACATGACTATGTAGTCTAAGATGGTAAATACGCTCAACGAGGGCTGATTCTCAAGTGCCACTGTCGGAACACACCTACACGTGAATGGCGAAAGATTTTCAACTTGATGGTGGTGACTAGCCAGATAAGTTTAAAAAACGGCCTACCAACGTCCTATGGTATCATCACAATGTCTTCCTTCACCGAAAGCCCCACCCTAGCCGCTAGGATTCAAACATACATCGATTGCCGCGGTATCCGAACACGTTATCAACTAAACCATAATTGCTAAAAGTTAAAACTATTTTGTATACGAGTATATGTCATAGATGAAAACATTTACAAGAAATCTATCGTTCCTATATATAAATCACGGTGGAGCCGATTATTAAGGTCACGTTTGGATCGCATAAATCAAGGGAACACAATTTTGTTGTTAACACATTGTCGGGTAATATTACGCCTTTGACGTAGGTGAAGACACAATAATATTCCTATGTCAATCATTTTTAAGCGTGTAATTTGTTTATAAGCTCTAATAAAAATGAACATATTTTATATATTTTTAATAGTAGTGGTTCAAATTTGACCTTTTAATAAATGATTCAATATTAATGAGTTTATTTGTACCAAAGAGTTTACCAACATTGTAGACTAGATGATACCCGAAACTTGGTCTACGTTATTTATTATGTCAATAATGTATTTTATGTACTGGAGAAAAAATATGTATAAAAAAGGAAAGCAAAGGCAAGTTCTGTTTACAAAATTTCTTAATAATTTTTACATTAAAAGAACAGAACTTTATAAGGGCATAGAATTTAAGTAGCTGTCACTTGAATCGCGCACAACTGCAGATCCCAATAATTTTTATTTATATACGTTGTAGATATAAAAAATCAAAAGCAAGTCATCATTATATGCCTCTCCCTGAAGGAAGGTATGGGCATAATAGCCACGCCAGCCCACTACGTATTGGCGATTTCAAACTAGAAGAAAACCACAGTTTTATATAATTTTTCCTCTATACGTTGGAACTACTATAACATTTCTCAGGTTCAGATTTTCTCAAGATGTTTTTCTCAACCGTTAGTCGATAGAGTCAATTATCAATTTAAATTAGTAAATGTACGCGCATACTTAAAAATTCGTTAGCACATATCATGGTTCAAGTCTGCGGACATCGGATTGAAATTCCACTGGTGAAACCACTAGACCACCACGACTTACATATATATATATTATTTAATGTACTTATAAAGCAATAATATTAATGCTTTAAAAATCAATGAGATATGGTTGAATGTCGCCTGCTGGATGACCGCTAACTCTATACCACTCCTTAATTAACAAGGTATGAGAATGATTTACAATATATTTATAAGAAAATAGAAATGGTTTTTTTTTTGTTTATTTAAAACCAACGGTATTGAAATCTACACATATAGTAAAAGGCTAACGAGATGAAATCTGTACATTAGATATATTTAAGAAAAAATACTCTAAGGGTTCTGAGAATCAATGACAGTATGCATTTCTATTGAATTTTTGTCTGTCTGTATTTGTCTGTCTGTTTATCGTTTGTACGCGCATCACGAAAAAACTACTCGACGAATTTTGTATGGTGATAAATTATACACCGGTATAACATATGAGACATGTTTTACATATATACTGCATTCGTATATATATTATTACAGAATTATAGATTCACAATATGAGCAACTACTAGACATTGTAGCGCCACGTCACGCCTCGAATAACATAATCGTTCACAAAGGGCCGATGTCGAGTTTTGATATGCCTTTTTGTCTATGATTTCATTAATCACAGTATTTAGAATTGAAATTCCATGCGGACGTAGTCGCGGGCACAGCTAGGTTTTATATAAAGCTGGTAAAATACATATAAATATATTAATTACGGTTAAAAATCATAAATTATTAGTATAGTAAAAATAAGCGAAGTCGCGGGAATATCTAGACTTTATTTAGATTTTCTTTAAACATCGTTATGTAGTAAGGAAATTCGATAGACTTTTTTTACATGATCAGGACTTTTATACTTTTCTACGTGAAAATTTTTGTTTAGACGAAAATGAAAACAGAGGGTAGCTGTTAAACGAAGTGTCCCTAAACTTTTTCGCTTCCGTGAATTGGTGTTCGGTTAACCTCTCGGCTATTTTTTAAGACCCAGACCCCATAAATGCGGACCATGTTTTTAAGTGTTGAGCCGAAGTGTGTGTTAACCAGTGCATTTAAGGTCTACATTCGTTTGTATGGAGCTCAAACCCTTATGGTTTTAGACGGTACAGGAGTTAAATAAAAACACGTTTCAGTTTTGCAATATGACTCAATTAGAATATAGATTTTCTATTTGTTAAAGGCACAAGTATGCATAAATTGGCAGTATATATCCTGAACCAGGGAATCCTAAAGTCACTTTTACGTGAACATTTGCGCTATTCTTGAGTGTTATTTGAAGTGAAAATTTTCTTGAAACCCGTGACCTTAATCAGAGACATACATATACGGATGCAACGTGCGGGAGAATGAGATAGAATACATTATACAGTGTTTCCAGAATTCGCGACCTCTTCATTGTATATTGCATTATTTAATATTTGCTCTGGTCTGAGCGATGTACCTTTGTTAGTATATTTGTGTATGGCTGTGTATTAGGAAGCCTTTGCAAATGGGTAAATTACATAAACAATTTTAGTATATCGCGTTTCGCTATAAGCTATATACATATAGTGTATATCCAAAGAGTCGAAAGGTCGGCAGGCCAGCTTGACAGCAACTGACCAACGACGGTGTATCGATCTTCAAGTGGCCACTATAGTTATTTTGTAATTGTACTTACCACAAGACGCAACGTTGCTACTTTATGACGTATTATATATAAAAAAGATGTATACGGACAGGCTCCTAAGATGAATCCATTATTATGTTTGTCGCTAGTTCACTGATATTTATTGTGTAGTTGTTCTATTAAAATACATTATTATATTTCAGTACATAATTTGATATATTCTGAACAAACAGGGAACGAGCCCTAGTGGTCATCTTTCGGCTTTTTGTCTTCACGCCAACAACATAAGAGCTCAGCTTCAATATAAAAGTGGTTTTATTCTAGATAAACGATATTATGTCGTTCAATCGACTGAATGACTTATCATTATTTTCAAGATTTATTTAGCATTATTTTGTACAATTTAGCGTTAAACAACTCATTCTTTAGTTAATCAGTCGCTTTTCAATAGTTACTATTTGAAAACCGGCTTTACTTAAAATTAGAATTAAAATTATCTGTCACGGAATTCCATTTATTAAATTTCAGCAACTTAAAATAGAAACCTTTTATTTGGTTAACAGTATTAAATTTGAATGCCCAAGTTAAACATGTTTTAAGTGAATTTTTATATATCTCTTAGACATTTAATTACATACATTTAATATCCCCTATTAATATGTTCCCTTCTCTATTGTCAGTAAATATTCCCTCACTGGAATAATCGCGTGGAGAACACATATCAGACAAAAATTATCGACAAATGTATTATAATAATTCACGATTAAACTTTTATTTTATAGTTCATACATTTTATTATTTGATCAAAGTCTCACGTAGTGTAGTAAGACATAATGTGGTACGCGTTCGTAACTTTTCTTTTATATACTTTATAGGTTTTTAACTTTTAATCACAATCTCACCTGGTGTTAAACACGCCAAAATGGTAAACAGTCTAAACATAGAGGGACTTGCTCTCAAATACAGCTGCTGAAATATAGGTGCATAGGTGCTTGGCGATAGATTTAGATAAAGCTCCAGCTTAGTAATAGGTCAGGCTCATTCATAAGTATTCAAATCTACGTCGATGAGACACATCAAAGAGCACAATTTTTTTTTAATCGTGTAAAATTGTATTTAAATTTATGTTAGTTATCAATTATGATTTTGTTAATATAGAAAAATACTACACTAAACACTGCGTCTTTAATATTTCGACTCGCTTTGTATCGTTGTAATATCGATTGTGTAAATACAACCAAATACCGTGTAATGATTCGTTCGGGGGACCCATTACACATCCCACGTTAATGTTGGTTTGGGACTATTCAGGGGATATTATTTCGGGGGCGGATCAATTTTCACACGCATTGTTATCAGATCGATATATGACAAGTACTTGAGACAACTCTGACGGTTAAACATAGATGGGAAAATTCGTAATTACTACATCCGTTCATTAATTTTGATGATATCGAAAGAGGGTTGGTTGGTCCATGCTTTTGTTGGAGTTATATAATTGTGTGTGATCTTGTGCTTTGAGATAAAAAAAGTTGAGGCAGTCATAAGGACCGCCGATAGAAGTAAAAACTCAACAGAATGGAATAACTGTATCCATTTTTGAATTTTCAAATCAATTATAGTTTGAATTTAAATTTCATAATTTGTAAATTAAAGTTATTAACATTAGTCTGGTAAACATCTATTTTGGACTCCAAGCAATCATTATATATATTATTATACAGTTTATTATTTAATCAAATATATTATGGGCTACACTACCCGTCGCTAGTCTGGCGTAAGCGCAATACGTCACGAATAAGCCGAGGTCATCAGTGACGCGAACCCATATATTTATCCCCTGCCTAAAATCGCTCAATACGTCTGAAGAAGTTACCACTTAACATAGAATGTATAATACGCAAGCCTAATTGACAAGATAATCTTCCTGTTATATTCATTCAACTGTCTAAAATGACGAAATATTTAAACCATTTATTGCACAGTTGGTAATATATCCTGTTAACGCGGCATCGAAATAATATCGCCGCGTGCGTCAACGGCTGTTTAGAATACGCATGGAACACTGACCTTAGTTCTTTTCCCTTGTTCTTAGTACTCGACATACACTACGATCACCATGTCTCAATAGCTAATCCGGTTATAGCGGTTGCATAATATTAATGCAGTTGTAATGTGTTCGAGCCGTTCTCCGATCCTCTCGTTAAAATAACGGCAGCGAACGTTTAGTAATTCTGCGATTCTTCAAAACGAGCATGTGCGGGCCCATGCCCGCGTAACTACAGATTACGCCGCCGTGGTTAGCGGTGAATTTTGCCCCAGCACACTCGCCGCGGCTCCCCTCGGCTGCGGCTCAAGCCTAGGTCTGATCCCCCAGAGTGGAACCCTCGAGCACGCTGCTAGTGCGATATAGTGATACTGAATGTTTTCACTCACTAGCTTAACAGACACAACATAGTCGCTCATTCTATTAGTCTGGTGAAACCGTGAAGCGTATATTCAGTTCGAAAAAAAAATGCACTAGCGATGTCCGGGGTACACGTAGACTGTCCGTAATGACGTGCATCTTTCTAAGACAACTACAAATAAGAGTGACGGGACAGTAATGAAATACAGAAAATTACAATATATAGAATGACAGAGAAGCGCCATTTCGTGGTGCGAACATATTATAAATATTATAAATCAGTAACTTTGTGCCTATTTATCGATGCTTGTTTGAGTTTCATGTAGAAACTATAGAATGAATGTTGATTAAAGTATATGGTAAATGTAGCTTATACACGAAATATTAATTTATTTAATGAGAAACTGGATTTGGTTGTTTGCTTGTTACACTTTCACGACTTGACCACTCAATCGATCATTGCAATATATTGAGTAAATGTAAATCAAAGTTACAGAAAAGAATATAGGATATCTTTTACCAAGGAAATGGATATTATATTAAAATTTTACATTCGTATAGCTCTGAAATGGTATGATTTTTCGCCACTTGCTTTGACCAATTTCAATAATATGTATGTAAGTTGTAAACAATATTATATAATACATTATTTTCAAATCTAAGCTATATTACTGCAAAGTTTTATCAAAATCTGTTGCAATTCATTAATTCTCACAAACATCCTCGTTGGACGAATTATTAAAATATATTGCCCACGAAATCGCAAGTGATTACTATTAAAATAGGCAGTTTAATGGGTATAGATCAAATAGGTATTTCGCAACAAAATATATATGTCACGTACATCATAGGAGTAACAAAATACAGCTTCGCGGTACTTCACCAAACTAGATGACTCGTTTACATGACAATTCAATTAACTTAAGTAGCATTAGTTGGAATGATTCAAGAATTATCTACGTAGTATATCAGGCGAAAACACATATTAATTCAAGCACTAAAGACGTAATACAATTTTAATAAGATAATGATTTTTGATTAGTCTATTTGCAATGATGGCTCAGTTGGTAATGTGTTCGGACACAGCGTCGAAGTACATAGGTTCGAATCCTAGCAACTGAGTCAGAGCTTTCAGTCAAGGTAAACATCGTGATGAAAGTATACCATGGTGGTAGGGCTTTTTCTAAGTTCGCCTAGCTAGCTATCACCCTCAAGTTGAAAATCTGTCGCCAAGCACCTGTTGGTTTGTTTCGGCAGCTGCACTTGAGAGCCAGTCTCCTTCTACGTTTAGCGTGACTACCATCTTAGACCACATCATCGTTTAACATCAGATGAGATTGTGGTCAAACGCTATGTAAAGTATAAAAAAAAGTATAATGAGAGAGGAATGTCGTTGTGCGCACATCATTAAAAAAATTTCAAAAATTGTGTCCTAGAGTTATTGGTTAAAGGTGTTAACTACACAGTTGGAATTTTTTACATAAACAACGTATATAGTCTTCCAGAATTAGGCGTAAAAAAATTTAATAATATACTTACTAGTTTTTATTTTTACAACGTGTTTTCTCTCACTCGCGTGACTTCGTATTCCCGTCCCACGTACTTCCATTATCTTAACTATGAATACAAATTAGTTTTGATAGTAACTATTTACTACCTGCTTGGCCGGCCTGGTTCTAAGCTGTCTAAAGCAAATGGTATTTCCTAGTATTCGAATTAAATTACATTAAAAATTAAACAAAATAAATTTGACTTTTAGCACACACCTAAAGCACTTTGCTTTGATATTTTAAAGTAATGTTCAGCGAATGCTGTATAGCCTGAGACACACTTAAGATGAATATTTTTATTCTTTTTTTTTATATTATAGGAGGCAAACGAACAGGTGGGCCTGATGGTAAGTGATCACCGCCGTCCATAGACACTAGCAATACCAGGGGAGGCGCAAGTGCGTTGCCGGCCTTTTAATATATGTGGGCCTCCGGTGCTCTCACTGAGCGAACGAAACGCAACAGTGCAAGCACTGTTACTTCACGTCGGTTTTCTGTGAGAGGGTGGTACTACCCCGGGCGAGCCGACCCATTCATGCTGAAACCAGTAATAGCTTCAGCGTAGCTCTACCACCTCTACAAAACATAACGATGCTTCATAGCTTAAAAGCCATCAAGCTGTATAAGCTGCAGAGTATGTCAAATAAATGTATTACATAACTTCAAAAACAATACTCTCCTGTTGAAGTAAGCTAAGAAGGTATTTTACTAATGCAAAATAAATTAGACCAGAGAATATGGTCATTACCAAATAAATTAAGAACATTAATGTAATATAAGAGAACTGATAACTTAATTAGCGCTCGGCTTCGGTTTCGTCCAGGTGCAATGTACTAATGTGTGGGGTCATAAGTGTCAAGGGATTTGGACTCATACAATCGGATCCATCTAT
The DNA here is from genome assembly GCA_035772565.1 of Antheraea assamensis. Taxonomy (NCBI): domain Eukaryota; kingdom Metazoa; phylum Arthropoda; class Insecta; order Lepidoptera; family Saturniidae; genus Antheraea; species Antheraea assamensis. Next base: position 885,010 of record JAQQSE010000023.1, on the reverse strand, counting down.
TTGTACTTTAACATTTATAGAGTACCATAATAGTGAAAGACGATTCGTATATTAGAAAAATAATATTTTATTGTCTTGCGTTATTTTTAATTTTGGTCTCTTCTAAAATATTTATTTAAATGTAATAATGCTGTTAAATTTCCATATTGATTTACATTATATTCTCAAGGTAGTTACTACCCATTGACTACAATGACCCATTAATTATAATGAATTATTATTTTTTAATAAAAGATAAAAATTGTTATCGGGGGTTATCTTTCAAAGATAAACATACACCAACGCGTACAATTCTATAAAAAAAGAAACACATCACCAAATACGCGTAATGCTTATAAAAATCGTTGTTCCTTAAAACTTTAATAACACTATATTTTGAATAAGCTATTGTCATTATTTTTTTTTTTAGAGAAAGACTAAATCTCTAAAAAGTAAAGAAAACTGATCGAATTTATCTATTAGTTTTTGTGTGATACACACACAACGACAGAGGAATCTACTATTTTATTTATATAAAAAATATGATTGTCTATTAAGATGTAAATTTGCGAATAAAGTTTATCTATTTTATATATTAGAAGCGCTAAAGGTTCTACTGTTGGTAATTGGGTGTTGGTAATTAATTGAATACTACAAAATGTGTAATATACTTAATACGTATATACAGTATCCAGTTTAAATGTTAATATTAGTGTTTTTGTAATTACGTAATAATTACTTCCATATAAAACCTATATGATATTATGATGTTCTGAACTTTTTTTTAATCTATAAAATAAAAATGAATCGCTGAATGTGTTGCGAAGCGCAAATTTCGAGAGAAGCTGAACCGATTTCGCTAATTCTTTAGAGAGAATATTCCTTGAAGTATGAGGATGGTTGTTACGAAGAGAAAAATTAAAAAAATTACCTGAAATACTTTAAAAACAACACTTTTCTATACTCCCATACAAACGATTCGTAATAACACTTAAAAGTCAATTTGAACTTTAATACCATACGATAAAGTTTAAGTGTTAGTGGAGAGGTTCTGGGAAGGCAAAACAATTGAGTGACGTTAGTATCGTATAAATATTAATTTTAATCAATGTTTGTCAATATTTATATCATGGTAAGATTAAACATTATATAGCGTCTCGAATAACAGAATAATTATTTAAAAAAAATGATTAAAGATTCGACTGTTAGGCGGAACGAAGTTCGCCGAAGTAGCTAGTTGTTTAATAAAAACAATCCCACCGCAACATACAATACTTTCGTGTGATTGTAGCGGTTTGTATAGCGCAGGTCGAGATAGTTCTCAGAAGGCCGTATTTCTTCCAAGTTTTATAATGTACAAGTTTTCACGTTTGACCAAAATCACATCTGGTGTTAAATGATGATGTGGTCTAAGATAGTGTACATGGTACACCTAGAGGAGAGTAGCTCTCAAGTGCAGCTGCTGGAACACACCAATATATGCTTGGCGACAGACTTTCAACTTGGGAGTGATATGGTGAGCTTCGAAAATGCTCAACCATCATGCTATGGTTCCATCACGATGTTTTCCTTTACTAAAAGCTTCGACTTGGTCGCAAGAATTTGGACCTATGTCAATCGATACGGTGTCCTAACACATAATTAACTGAGGCATAGTCGTTTCAATACAAAATTTTTCGTTATATTTTGATAAATGTAAACAATATCTTTAGGTATACGTTATAACTTATGTATTTTATCATAATCCATTGACGAGATTTTGTGCGAAAGAGTAAAAAACATCCAGTTAAGTTATTAAATACTCTCTCCTTCATAATATTACTATGTTATATACCGCCTGATTCGTTGCGCTTAAAAAAAAATTAAAGACTTAATCGAATCTAAAACATAAGTATCCTAAAACCATCGCTGCAAAATTCTGCAACGAATGGCCATAGAATTTTTTTGACGTGATAACGTCTTATAAATCGATGAACGCCGGTGACACACACGAAAAGCAGGACTTATTGTCACGTTGCGCTTCAGCCGAACGTGCAAGCGAGAGCGCGGAATAAGGTGAGATCGGCATTAGCGTTTGGCTTGTGACGTATCTATCTCTTTTCCACTCCATCGGCCGATGCGTTTGAGTAGAATAGTGACACCGGCAGTACACAACCTAGACGTGACGAGAACGTGCAGACCTCGGCTTAAGATGGAAGACTTAACTAGACCCTCCCTTGATGAATTGTTGGGAGACACAATGAACACTAATGCGTATTAACCATATGGGTTTGGACAAAAGTAGCCAGGGCGATAAACGTGCCTGTGACTATCGCCCGCAGGTCCTTATTACGGCGGTTGTGGGTCGTTACCGACCATTTCGTCGTCGCGTGGTTTTTCCACCGTGGGAGGGGAGTTGAGTGGACCGCTCCCTCTGTCTTTCTTTGCCGTCATAGTCCTTACACTGGTATGTTCACTTGTTTTGCCGTTTTTAAAGGAACAGTATTTTCATTACATTTATTCGAATAGAACAAAGAATGAGAGCGTAATGATAAAAATTCTATTAACATTTTAAACAATATAGACGACGAAATGTATAGTTGATAACGTAAACAGAGCGTTCCAAGTCATCTGTTTCTTGAGTTAAAATTGTACAAACATTGCAAAGACAACGTAATTGACATTTACACCGTAAAAGACATAAGATGTTACATCTTTCAGTTCAATGCCATATTTCGATCCCTAAACCTGTGTAATAAACTCTATCTGTTGCTAGATGCTAGCCGTATCATCATCATCATCAGCCTGTAATAGAGTCAAAACAGGGCCATAGGCCTCTTACCGAAGGAAGGTATGAGCATAACCACCACGCCAGCCTACAACGTATCGGTCGTTTCAAACTCCGAGAAGTTCTATATTTTTCCCACATACGGTAGTACGAAAAGAACATTTCTCAGGTTCAGGTTTCATCACGATTTTTTCCTTCACCGTCAAATTACCGGTCTTGTCCTTTTTCGCCATTATTATAAAAAAATATATATTATTGTAAAGCTAGAAAATATGTGGATTTTTTTTTCAATTATCCTTTAATTTGTAAAATGTATACAATAATTTTGTATTGTCATTGACATCTCATTGACAACAGAGTTACAAAATTGCTTGTCAGTTTGTCGACTTTACAAAATAAACTTAAGTACTTAATATCATTTAAAACACATGATGCACTCGAAATAATATTTTCTTAAAGTTGTTATTATTCGCTGCCATGTTTTATTTATCGGCAATATAATTTATGTAAATTCTAGACAAAGACATTTACATCTTATGAATTATTGTGTTGAATTTACATACGAAAGGGGTAACGACTTGTATTCTAATATAAAGGGCAAAGACTTTGTAAATTTAATATGAACAATAAGCTAAATAGTGTTATTATTTTATTTTTTCTAAATTTTTCTTTTTACAAATATATCTCTAATTGTTACTTTTCTAGAATAGAAAGAAATATAAAACGACGATTAGTTATTGGTTAGTGTAATCTATTACTGCATCGATCTACATAGATAGTTTCGAATCCCTTGCGAATGAGCCGGAACTCGCGGGGAAGGGAAACATGATGATGGAACCATAGCACAAAGGTTGGGCTTTTTCTAAGTCCACTCGGCTAGCTACCACCCTCAAGTTGAAAATCTGTGACAAAATTACCCGTTGGTTTGCTCCCGCAACTACACTTGAGAGCCAATCCCGTCTAAGTTTAGCGTGTTTACCATCTTAAAAAAAATTTAAAGACTTAATCGAATCTAAACCATAAGTATGCTAAAACCATCGCACCAAAATTCCTCAACTAAAGACCATAGTCCTTTTTTTGACGTGATAACGTCTTATAAAACGATGAACGCCGGTGACACACACGAAGAGCAGGACTTATTGTCACGTTCCGCCTCAGCCGAACGTGCAAGCGAGAGCGCGGAATCCACGCCACCACCACCACCACATCGTCATTTAACATCTGGTGAGATTGTGGTCAAAGCGATATAATATATAAAAATGCATCAAGAGAGTTGATGGTGAGATAGTATAGGATCGGCATGATTTTAACATTAGATACGATCAGAGATTTACCGTCACATGTCTGAAACTCGGTAAGACCAGTGATAGTTTTTAGGTGATAGTGTTAGGCTTTATAATAAGGCCCCAAACACATTACCCAATTTGCCAGATAGTAAGTTGAAACACAATGTTGTAGAGGTTTTGATGTCAAAGGGCTATTAAAGGTGGACCAATATATAATCATTGGTTGTCTGGAAATAACATCAATCGTTTTGGCCACGCTGAATATAGTCGAAGTTAAAGTATAAAAAAGTTTGACGAAGACCACAATTATAATCCATTGTTATAAAACTGTGTATGTTAAAAAGATAAACCAGATCGAGTTTGTTGCCGATAGTTCACTACACTTTTGTAGGTGGTAGAGCTACGCTGAAGCTATTACTGGTTTCAGCATGAATGAGTCAGCTCGCCCGGGGTAGTACCACCCTCTCACAGAAAACCGACGTGAAGTAATAGTGCTTGCACTGTTGCGTTTCGTTCGGTCAGTGAGAGCACCGAAGGCCCACATATATTAAAAGGCCGGCAATGCACTTGCGACTCCCCTGGTGTTGCTAGTGTCTATGGACGGCGGTGATCACTTACCATCGGGTGACCCACCTGTTCGTTTGCCCCCTATAATATAAAAAAAAAACTATATAGAACTGGGTTATTTGTCCGAACTAGCAAATTTTGACGTTCGCAAGCGCATCCTAAGAGCCTAAATTGAATAAACCAAACTTGATTTTGATAATAATACGGGACACAAATAAATTTCTATCAGAATGCTGTGACAAATATCTATATTTTAACAGTTAAATTTCAGTGTATTCACCTGCGACATATTCTTCAGGTTTATGACATATGTTATCATACTGTTTTCATGAAATGCTATTGGGAGAGTTTATATTTCTTAGGTGAATCAAACAATGTACAGCGACGTATTGCGACGTAACAAGTAAAAATCTGAAAACTTGAAAATATACATATACTAGCAATTACAAAACGAGTTTCAGTATATTTATGGTCATGTATTGTAGTGTATTGTGTTTAAACATGATGATGTAATATTAATGATAAAAATTTGAATAATTTTATATTAATTTCACATACAATGTTGAAAAATGTATGGACCTTTTTGCGTACTCTGTCCACTACACCGTGAAGTCTAGCAGAGACGATGCGGTCCGTCGTACATTATTAAACGCAGTATAACTAATTGCTTTGTTAATTAATAATATATAGTTGATTTTAATTAGGTAATTAGACTTCGTGTATATATGTATAATAATGTAAACCGTTAATTATATTAATTCTATGTATATTATTAGCAGAAATATTAATGCTAGCTTAATAGGTTATGTACAGATGTACATATAATACGACTAGTCGATTCCCGTCTGATCATTGGTCACTAAAAACGGCAAAGGTTCAATCGAACCCAAAAAAAAAATCTAAAGCTTAAACCATCTACGAAGAATTCCCCATCCCATGGCCATAACCCTATGCAAATATGTTAAGCAGTTTTAACGTGACTTAGCCTCAGAGGAACTGTATTTTTATTCTACGTATATGTTTGGCTCTGTAACCGTTAGCATTGTATGTGTTTGTAAGGAAAAAATATAAATTAATAATATCTGTGCGACTGAGTTTCGTTCTATGGTTTTTTATGCATATTAAAACGAGAACATATAGTACTATTTCACATATTATGAGGTACCAGAAAGTTATTATGTATTGATAAAATTATAAGTCCTACAATCATTTACTAGATGCCGTTATAGAGACGAACTTCTTATTGTCATTCCATGGATTCTCCGAGCGGGTATGAAGTCCATCGTGCTGGCAGAGGGAGAAACTCCGGGCAAATCCCGAGACTTATGACACGGGTGTAGGTTTAATGGACTCCTCTCCGACGCACGTGAAACACTCACCTTCACTACTCGTGTTTCTCTCCCTGCCCAGCAAAATCTAATATAAACCTGCTAATGCAGCTTTAGATATTCGTTCTAATATAGAACTTAATGCAGTTCTGGATCAGGCCAAGGTCTTCCTGCATGTTATAGACCGTGATATTTAATTATTAGTGAGATTTTTATTGTAACATTAACGTGAGCGAAGAATAAGCTAGTTCTCCATATCCTTTTCATTTGAACCTTTTCACAGCTTATCAATCATATATTTGTAAGGCAGTTTCACAAAAAATATGTGATTGAAAATACATTTCAGGTTAATAAAATATTTATTTTGCCATTTGTAGAATTTTATTTTCTTAGATCTTACAGCCAGTTTGTCACAGACCACCCGTTCTTCAGGTAGAACGTGGTATAGTAATTCGCGGTAAAAGATAATTGTAAAAAAACTCCCACGAAAATGTTTATTTTTCTCAGTCGGTAATAAAGATTCTATAGCGCTATTTCTAAATTCATTTCAATAACGCCGTAGTTTGAGCTATTCTGTGAAGTCTGAAGGATCTGTAAAATAGCAAATATTTCTCGGAAATTCTTGTAGATTTTTAGATATTTAATAATATTTTCCGTGTTATAGGTTTAAAGCAGGTGTCTTAAATATTAATTAAAAACTATTAGAAAAAAGTTAGTTAGCGATGAAGACAGTATTGAGATCTCAATAATATTAACAGAGTTAACAGATGGACGTCTAGTTGTTTAGTTCCAATTTAATATCATTACATGGTCGTACTGATAAAAGGAAGATTTGGCTACATATTTTTTATTCGTTCACTAGTGAGAAGCCGGAGCGGACAGCTAGTTTTATTTATAAAAAAAATCTCAATACAAAAATAAAATATTATTGTAAATTGGCCTGAACACTAGACACAAACACGTACTATAATTTTTTTATTAATCCTAACCAGACCATAGCGAATATGTTTGTGTGTAATTAGATCATCATCTTCTTACCATTATCCCACCAAAGTACCCTAATTTGTACCACCACGTTTGTCATGTTGTGATGTATTTTTTTTTTTTTATATATTATAGGGGGCAAACGAACAGGTGGGTCACCTGATGATAAGTGATCACCGCCGTCCATAGACACTAGCAACACCAGGGGAGTCGCAAGTGCGTTGCCGGCCTTTTAAATATGTGGGCCTCCGGCGCTCTCACTGACCGAACGAAACGCAATAGTGCAAGCACTGTTACTTCACGTCGGTTTTCTGTGAGAGGGTGATACTACCCCGGGCGAGCCGACCCATACATGCTGAAACCTTCACCCTTGAACCCTAGCTTCAGCGGAGCTCTACCACCTACAAAAATGTATGATTAACTTTTACCAACAGGACGTCTGCCTGACATCAACCCTCCTTGGGATTATTTTATAGTACCACTATACGTAGGAATAATACAATTTTTACAAAAAAAAAAAAAACCGGCTTCAATATCAAGAAACATTAAGAAACAAGAAGGCACCAAATAGCAAAAAATAACTAAACTATTACATTAATCAAATTAATAAAAAATATTAGTATATGCGCTACATAATAATATATCTGAAGTCGGCGCCAACGCAAACTGATTTCCCGAAGTCTTTCGGGTATTCCGTCTATAATAACATAATTCTGCCTCACTTCTGGACCAGCATTACAGTCTGACATTATGTAACATTTCGATACATAGTTATGAGGGTATTGTATAATAGGGTTACATAGGATTTGCTTCTAATTATATATCAGATATATATATTTTAATGTAAGTATATATTTCTTTAAATGCTAATTACATCAAAATTAGCATCAACTAACTCAACAATACTAAAGTAAATATACCTAAATTTTAGGTATTAAATTTTACTATTCCATTCTCATTCGAATGATTAATTTAGTATAGAATCACTACCGACTGTGTAAATAAGATTTCAAATGAACGCAAATAGTTAATGTTTGATCATTTCGATATATTATATGGATAATAAACTTAATTTGATTGACTGAAGTACTTATAATTTTATCTGTATAAAAATAACAAATGCTATGCTACTTCCAATAAGTTATTTAATTAGCAAATTTGAACATTCGGTTTTATTACCTATGTTATTACCTTCATTTGAAATCTGTGTCAAATTATAATAAACTACTAGCCCGCCCCGGCTTCGCCTTGAGTGTAATAAGCAACTAAACTGCTCCTCCTGAGTAAAGCTGGAGCAGATCTGTTAAACAGATTATATTGGTATCAAAACAGTTCTGAGAGAAAAACGTATCAAACTGATCGTCTTTTGTTTGATTTCTTTTCATAATTTTTTTATTGTTATTCTAGTAGCTGATTTTTATTTTATAGATATTTGTATAGATTTTGATAACAATGAACAATTATGTAATATATATTTTTCTCGTGTAAGTTTAACCAATAACGCATCACACGTCACAGAAGTTCTGAAATGCTATCACCATTTTCGAATTATCTGACAAATATTAACGTAACTCTATATGATTTGTTTATATCACTATTACTGATAACCTATCTTCATTTATCTCCTTATAAATAGCGAATGAATTTATCGAATCGGTGCAATAGTATTACTATAAATAACGCCACAGATTTATGTTATTAAAAGAGTTATAAACGATATAAAGGCTTATCACTACGATAACGAAAATGGTTTTATCTTTTCAATGTCTTTTAAAACTGCGTCGTAGTAAAATCAAAAAACCATTTAGTAAATGGCTGTCACTATTTAGGCATGTCACGTTTCACGTATCATTTGTTACATAATCAGTGATAAAATATATCACATGTTATGTTACTTTAGGGCTATTCTAGGAGCCGCACTCTGACTGCGGTGGTAGGTGGTGATTTGTCGCTGCCGAGCATGTTTGTGCCCATGCTCGCCAGTGAAGAGGGATGGATGGCGATGGCCATCTTCTGCGAGGAAGTCATCTGGCAGAAGTAGGCGGCGGAGATGGTCTGAGAGCTGGACCCTCTTAGCGACACCCCCCCCCCCCCCACCAAAAGAAGGTCGGCGGAAAGAGGCAGTGATTTATCCGCATCCTTCCACCTACGTAGCTGGACCTAAGGCGATGGGCCGGGGAACGCATCTCCTCATTTCACATGTCCAGCTGACGAGGGGAGGTAGCTGGTTGTGTACCCAGTCTATCTCCCTATAAAAACGGAGGCCAGCGGCCACCTTCCGCCAGGCTGACCGCTGAGGCGACATGGTGATAGCCTCAGCACGGTCTCATGCCGCCCCAATCAAAAGCGGCGGCCGGTACACCTTGGGATTTCAGTTCGTGCAAGTCGGACATAACCCACTCTCTTCCCCGAGAGAGTGGATATCCATAAGGGATTTCCACACGTTAATAAAAAAAGGGCAATTAGAGGGTGGTAAGGCTATTTATAGCGTGAATCAATATGTGAACGATGTTGACGTCTGGAAATGGCGCCCCTCTCTGTGCATCCATCAAAAACGAATGTCTTTATTACCTAGGTCTATAACTGTTGGTACTTAAAAATAGTATTATATTATGTTTGACGAAAAGATAAACCCGATAGAGTTTTTTACCGGTTCTTCTCGATGACTGGGTTGTTTTCTGAACCGGTGGTAGCTTTGACGTTCATAAGGGCACTATAAGAGCCTCAACTAAAAAAAGATTTAAATATATTTTTGACTTAAGTTTACATATTAATTTAATTTATTTTATTCTAAATAAATTAACTATATGATAATTGTGTATAAATTTGATTTTAGTATTACGTTACCTTTATCTATAACATTATGATTTTCTTACTAAGAATAGCTCATATAACAATCCAATGAATCTGTCATTTAATAAATAATCCATGTAATAAATTCATACCTTTAATATTAGTTATTGATAAATGCTGGTTGAGACATGATAATTTGAAACTAAGTCTGATTTTTTTATCATATCTATTATCATTACAGCGTACTCTATGCTATCTATCCGTGTGTATGTAAGAAATAAATGAATACTTCCATGTACAAGCGCCCGTTAAATATCATTAATGAGTGATATGAATTTATGCGAGTTGCTTCACAATTTACCGAATTTCATCGTACGACACCAAAACTGCACAACATGACGTGTTAAAACGATAATATTGTACACAATGTATTTATATAAATCTGAATGTTGTTTAAAAGATGGTTGGGTTTAATTTACCTGAAATTGCATTAACTTTATGAATGCATATTTTATCGACGCCGTACTCCATGGCGAATATTTACCAATAGATATACCCGTAACATTGAAAATATTATTAAATCTATTTTAAAAGTTGTGTGTGTCATGTGTAGGTAACCAAGCTCCAAGATTAGCACTGGAAATTAAAATTAATTACTCATTAAGATCCGTCGGTTTACATAGTAGCATCCATGATTTCCCAACATCCGAGGAAGCCAGAATGCTTTACGAATTGGTTATGTTTAGTATGAACGACCGTTAGAATTTGTTAATATTTATTATTAACAGTACATACTCCATTTTGGTGGTAATCACTGGGCTGACTGACATTGTCAATTTGTGACCAAACCTTAATTACAAATAAAGAGAACAGATAATAAAGCTTAAAGCTACGAATATTTACGAGAAATATATACTATTTTATAGGTCCTTCACACTTCCCTGAATAGTTCAAACGACAGCGTTATTGAAATGTACTTGGAAACAGCGTTATATAATCTGTATTGCCGTTTGAGAAAAATAAACATTTTCGTGAAAGTTTTTTTTTTACTCTATATGTAAAATGCAATATCACTCATCATGATAAAAAAGAATAATGATATAATAATTATTCTAATGTAATTATAAATGCTATATAACGTTGCTATAGTGTTATCTTGAGATTACAATTAGGGAATTAATTACCAATAACCTTGATAGAAACGTGAATCACAGGTGGCGATGATATTACAATGTAAAGTAATCAGTAGCGAATCAGTTCGTGTTATAACTATCTAAAGAGGAATCAAGACATGTATATGTAATTAGAAATTTACGTATTTACGTTTACGCACAACGACATTTTGTTAATAAGAGGCAAAAAACGAAAATTTAACATCAGATTAAGACGAAATGAATAATTTTTTTTTTGACTACAGCTTTGGTATTGTCTTTATATCATCTGAGAGAACATATATTATATAATTGATATTTAGAGTTTAGGCTGTTGTCTGTTACTTGGAGCTACTTTTTGAAAAATATTGGTTCTAGTGTAGTAATGGAGCGTGATAGAATGTACACATAATTCGACTACAAAAACACCAGCGATATACGCTATTTGTGTGTGGCAAAGCAGTAGAGTTAAAAGGGTGTGATTGGTAACACGAACTAGGATACGAGGCGTTCCAATTTAACAAGTAAGCAAACACATATTTGCATTTATAATACTAGTAAGGATTAGATATAATACAGTGAATAATAATGTATATAAAAAAATGGTAAATAATAACCTGCAACTCACGATGCTCGTTTATTCATATTTTGAATGCAATAGAAATAGAGATAGAGAAACAGAGAGCGAGTTGCATGGACGGCGCATTACGCTTATTCCTTACGTGACGATTTCTACTAGTTAACAGCTACCACAAGCCGCATTCGCTAACTTCGACCCAAAATCAATGTTCTTTGCATAAAAACTGGTAACAGAAACTACACAGTACTCTACATTTTTTATATATACTATATAGGTTTTAAACTTTTGTCCACAATGTCACCTGGTGTTAAACACGCCAAAATGGTAAACACTTTGGAACACACCCATAGTTGTGCGAACAGATTTTTAACTTGAAGGTGGTAGCTAGCCTAGTGTGTTGAGAAAAAGTCCTATCGTCGTGCAAATAACTACATTTTTAACTCAACATATATATAATATGTACGTTTTTAATATCAATACTACGAGACATAGAACAATTAGGCAATCATTGATCACAAATACAGCTATTTGACTACAACAGTATTGTTAACAATTACGAACATTTCGTCGACGTGTGAAACATACAGCTATCTCTTGATTGGTTAATAGGTAAAGGCGCGAAACAATTACTTACAAATAGGGATGTTACCGTGACATGAATAAATAATAATTGTAACTGTTATAAAATTACAACGTTATTATTTTTGTCAGGAAATTTTGTGTTTAATATTAATTTATATACAAATAAGTTTAAGATGCGTGCATCGTTAGACCACAGTCCTCTTCCCGTGGGATTATAACGTTAGCCAGTGACATATTGGCGATTTCAATCATAGGGAAATCCAGGTCAGTAGTTTTCCATAGTAGTATTACAAGAACATTACTCTGGTGCAAGTTTGTTCATTTTGCTATTTTGGCTACCAAAACTTTTTTTTTATATTATAGGCGGCAAACGAACAGGTGGGTCACCTGATGGTAAGTGATCACCGCCGTCCATAGACACTAGCAACACCAGGGGAGTTGCAAGTGCGTTGCCGGCCTTTTAATATATGTGGGCCTCCGGCGCTCTCACTGACCGAACGAAACGCAACAGTGCAAGCACTGTTACTTCACGTCGGTTTTCTGTGAGAGGGTGGTACTACCCCGGGCGAGCCGACCCATTCATGCTGAAACCAGTAATAGCTTCAGCGTAGCTCTACCACCTACAGTTACTTCACGTCGGTTTTCTGTGAGAGGGTGGTACTACTTTTTAATAGAGACCAGCTTTTGCACAGTACATTTTTTGTTTACTTTTGTATCAGCATTTTGTATTGATTCTAATGATTTTTTTGTACTCAGGAGGTTATCTGTATGGTTCTTTCTTTCAGACTTTTTTATTCTGCAATCAACTTGAATGTTGCCACATTTAAGATTTTATGCTATCAATTTTACTATAGGTGGCGCTAACATATTTTATTAGTGTTAAGTTTTATGCTACAATTCTACGTAGACGAAGTCGCGCACTATTTCTAGGTCATATCTACATTTTTTTTTTTTTTTTTCGAACTGACCTACACTGTTGACCCGGAGGCCGCTACAGATTTACCGGACTACTAAGGGGAGCGCTTAAGGCACTCACCCGATTTTATTTAGGCAACTAGCACAAGGGCACACGGTGCGCCTCGGCTTGAGCTGTCGCCGATAACCCGATCTAACTAAGCTAGCTAAGCTATGCTATCTCATACGATATGAATTCGTGAAAAATGCATTGGTAACCATGCATGTTTCACGAACGCATATGTATATTTTGTGTCTGACTACTCTAAGTGTGTGACCTAATTCAGTCCGAAAAGGGCAAAAAAACAGCCCACCACCATGTGTGCCTATGTGTGCACGTGTGTGGGGTGATATGTGTAAGTGTAAAAACTAATGTGTGTAACTGTATCACGCAGATAACATCTCAAGGGCTCCACTCCGGGGGACGACCTAGGCTCGAGATGCTACGAGAGAGACGCGACAATGTGCGGGATCGTATCTTCAACCCCCGCTCACGACGGTGTGAGCAGAGAGAGTCGCGGGCGTGGGCGCAAACACGCAAAAGTAAGGGCGATCGATACTAAGAATCAAGACGGCGACGGCGCCGTGATTTAACTATGCAATCATCCGGATTGCTCCTAATGGTTCGGTATATTAGGGAGAGATAGACATAAATGCGCGGATTTATTCCATCTATATCTAGAATAAAATTATTTAAGTGAATCGCGCGCGAGGCGCTGAAGAGTGGCCGCGATGCCAGGAAAGCTCGAGATAGCCCTAAGGTACTCGATACTGTCGTTGCTATTATTCAACATTTCGTTGAAGGCGGTGATCTCATCAATCTCATGGAAGATGAGAAGCTGAGTTATCCACTGTATGCCGGGTAAGGAAAAGGTGAACGGTTTCGCCTGGTCGGGCTTAACCTTTGGAGGTTGGGCTTGAGGTTGGGACATGGGTTTGGCTACCCACGGGGCTTGAGGGGCCCGCGAGGGCTGGGGCGGCGCACAGGGCGCAGGAGCGGGCGGTGATGTGGTTCGGGGAACGGGTTTGGATGCCATCGGGGCCTGAGGGGCCCGCGAGAGCTGGGGCGGCGCACGGGGCGCAGGAGCGAGCGGTGTTGTGGCTCGGGACAAAGGTTTGGAGACCCAGGGAGTCTGAGGGGGCCGAGCAGGCCGGGGGGGCACATAAGGTGCGGGTGCGGGCGCTGTCGGTGCACGGGAAGTGCCCGGCAGGCTTGGGAAGGCCTCTGTTGACAACAGAGGCGGAGGTTGAGGGCGGGAGGAGGCGGCGGGCGCCCTGGTCGGGGAGTCCTGCCTACGGCGTCGGGGGCGCTTTGTGCGCGGCGCTCGGGGACAGCCGCGATAATTCGCGGGATGACCCGATGCGCCACACAAGACACAGCTAGGAGGCTCGGGTGAGGACGGAGTGCGAGAACACTCCCTAGTGGAGTGATCGCCGAGGCACTTTACACACCTGGGACGCAGGTGGCAATTTCGTGCGGAGTGACCGTACACCTGACAGTTGTGACACTGTGAGGGAACGAACTGCTTGCGCGGAGGCTCGACTGTGATGCCGGTGAGGCCGCACAGGGAGGACAGGGTCGAGATGGCTTTACCTTCCCTGGAGCGGTCCAAAATGACCAACACCAGGTTGTATGGGGCCTTCGTGCGGGGGTGGTACATACGATGTACCTCTCGGACGAGATAATTGGATGACTTAAGGTCATTTCCTATATCCTCGATTGATAACTCAATCGGGACCCTACGGAGGACAACTCGGAGGAGACGCTCGTCCTCGAGAGCGTGCGTGAAGTAGCCATACTTCGCTTCCCTAAGGAAGGAGGTTAGGCGACGGTGATCGTCGACGGTCGGCACCTTAACCTGGATGCCAGTGGGAGTGTTAAGGGCGGAGGTATACATGATCTTCCTCGAGTTGAGGCTCGAGGAGATAGCGACCCAAGACGACTTGTCTTGGATCGTGACGGGTGGCGGTGGGCGGGGCTTCTTTGCAGAAGCTACGGAATCCGCGGCTTGTGCGAAAGAGAGGTCGGAGGGGGCGTGGCTTAAGGCCGGCGCCTTGTTGGCGCGTTTGGCGGGTTCCGTGTGTACGGAACCGATGGGTGAGGCAGGACGTGACAAGTCGGCTTTCCGACGGTGCGAGACGGTTATGAAACCGTCTTTGACTGACTCTACGAAGGGCACGGACGGATCTACGTCCATCCGTGGGACTGGAGGAGAACTTTGGACTAGCGGATCGACACTACAGTCCGGAGAAAGTGACGAAAATGAATTCGCCACTGAAATGTCGGTTTTGGGAGGTGGGGCGGTCGGAGCTTTCTCCTTCCGCTGCTTGGAGGAGCGTTTGTCCTTCTTAGCAGAGACCGGGGACCGCGAACGGCCGGCCTTGCTATCGGACAAAGCTTCATCACTACCATCGTAGTGATCAACGAGACCGGGGTACATCCTCTGGATCTCCTTAGCCTTGGAGGGATTTTGATGGATCATCTGCTCGATCCTGACAAGAGTCTCTTGACTCATGGAATAGGAATTAGGAGTGCGGGTGGAAGTGGAGCATGTGGAGCGGGACATGACTAACCTCCCTGCCGGAGGGGCAGGGGGGTGCGCCTGTTTGAAGTTAACGGACAACCGTGTCCGGACCAAGGGAGCTGTGGGCGATGTGCAATGCCTCACAGGGGACCTACGAAGCCTAGGGGGAGTTCCCTAACACTTCTTTCTTCGAATTTGCTTCTTTCTTCTTCACGTACGACGCTCGGCACACGGCGCAACACGGCGAACGACGAACTGCACGACGACACGACGCGCGGCCCGACGACTCGATGCACTGCACTCTGTGTGCTCGGCTCGCACCGAAAAGTGCGGTTTAATTGGTACACTAACGGAGGTGCACCGGCGCTCTGAAAAGAGCGTAACGATTGACAATAGCCGATCGAACACACAATACTACCGAGAGTATCACGAACTAATTCAATAACTACGTAAAAGTTATCGAACGATCTGACCGTTAAGAGCTGCGAGAGAGCGCACGTGCGTCCCCGACCGCGGCTCGAATCGGACTCCTCGTCATATCTACATTATCACTGGTATATATATATATGTGTTTGGGTGATTTTCTTTTCAATATTCGTCATTATTCTAATATACCTCTGATATATTCTATTATTGCAATATTGTTTTGTGTTAATTTTATTAAAAACCAATAATACGATCAAAGAAATGATTATAATTAACACTGGGTATTTCTACCAGTAGTTTATAAACGAATTATAAATATTGCAGTAATTTAATGTATACATAGCCTTATAATGTCAACATATAATGTCGAATGGAGGTCTTACACGCATTAGGGAGTGGAGAAGTTTTACGCGAAACGACTTCCTTATCAAGTTACTACGTTTGCGAAACTCGGAAGTTGTGAAATGTGAGCTGGCACGAGTTGAAACCAATGATTGTTCCTAATGTATGTATAATGTTGTTACATTACTAGTTTGTTACGTAATTGTTATAATTAACTCCGTTCTTCGCTTCAACGTAATAAACACCATGTATATAACTTATCTATTATTTTATTTTTTTCTATTTCAAATCTACATATTATACATTAACGTATAAAAAAATATTGGTGTTTGTTTATAACTAATAATATAAGTGAAAAACCTTTTCACTATCTTCTATACATATATAAAATTATATATATATATATGGTGTAGTACTACATGGTGTAGTAACTGAATGGAAACAGTGCTGAAATAAAGCCGATTGTATATTCTCTTAACATGTATACATCAGAAACCCTTTCGCCATTACGAGGCTTAACCTGAAAATTCTAGGCTTTTACGTCTCGAAATGAATGCTTAAAACGACTTCAAACACTCGCCTCTTTAATATCTTAATTACTGTAAAATGTTCTCTCTCACGTTTCGGGTGCGCTTTTATTAACATAAATGAGATAGGCAGACTAAATGTGTTATATTTTATAATTGCTTATTAATATCAATTCAAAGTGATTAGACTGTACCTGTTTGTAAGATTAATACTGTTCAAAAACTCCAGTAGACTGAGAGTCCATTGGCAGCCACCACTATCATACCTATCTGGGTAAATAAGATGACCTTATTTTTTACTAGCTTTTGGTTGTGGCTTCGGTCGCATTAACATAACTGTAATAGATTAGGTAGACCTCTCCAGAACATTTTTCTATATAAAACGCACCCTATTTTCTTTTCTGTACCCGTGACAATGTGTATACATAATTTTATGACGATCGATTGAGCAATTTTTGAGTAATTTGTATATAAACTGACAAAGAGAGAATAAATTTTCCTTTTCTTTTATATTAGGGGAGGCAAACAAACAGCTGGGTCTCCTGATGGCAAGTGATCACCGCCGTCCATAGACACTAGCAACACCAGAGGAGTCGCAAATGCGTTGCCGGCCTTTATTGATTTATTGATATGCGAGTTCCAATTAACCTCAGTCCACTGAGCACCTGATATTGTTTCACTAACTGCAATCACAACTGTGAGTATTTCAACATTCAATTTTGGGTACTCATTTAATAAGTAGCGGGCAATATAAAATAGAATGTTTCACTTATATGTATAAATAAAATGGTTTGCTTATCCTAACTACTATTAAAAGAACGTCGAAAGTAGCAGGTTTCATAAATAGACAAACGAAACCATTTAGACGACCATCCTTAACAATTTTGCTTTTTAATACATTTGTTAGCGGTATCTTAGAATATTGCAGTACTGTATGGAGCCCCTGATATCAGGTCCACATTGACTGAATTGAGCGAATCCAAGAACAATTGTTATAACATCTTGCATACTTTGATAATCAGTCTCGAATTCTAGATTAAAATAATAAACGATTACTAAAGTTGCGCCACAACAAATTCGTAGAAAAATAGTCGATAGTGTTTTTCTGTACAAGCTAGTTCATGGTCATGTAGATGTTCCAGAGATATTAAAAAAACTGTCTTTTCTGTATTCTCTGACCATTTAATAATTCGCGTAACCGCAAAACACTTACCTTACCACAATCGATTTTTTTTCGAACTGACTACACTGTTGCCTTGTTAAGCCCGCTACAGTTTCACCGGACTACTAAGGGAAGTGCTTAAGACTCTCACCGGATTTTATAGGCAACCAGCACAAGGGCGCACGGCGCGCCTTGGCTTGAACTGTGGCCGAATATCCCGATCTAACTAAGCTAAGCTATGTAATGAATGCGGCGCCGCGGAGGATACCGCGCAGCACACTGTCTGAGTGTGCTGCATGGGAAGGACAGCACAGCATTCTGGCTGTGGCGGTGGGAGATGGTGGAGATCTGTTGCTGCCGAGTGTGGTTGCGGCCATGTTCGGTAGCTAGCAGGCGTGGACTGCGGTGGCTTCCTTTTGCGAGGAGGTCATCTCGCAAAAGGAGGCGGCGCATAGGGCCAGAGAGGTGGACCCTCTCATCGGCTTTCTCCGCCAGAGGAGGTGGCGCTTTGCTCGCCTTCTTCCACCTCCGTAGCTGGACCTGAGGGGATGGGTCGGGAGGCTCATCTCCTCATTGCATAGGTCCGGCTGATGAGGGGAGGTAGCTGGCTATGTACCCAGTCTACCTTCCTATAAGGATGGACTCCGGCGGCCACATTCCACCGGGCTGACCGCTGGGGCGGCATGGTGATAGCCACACCCCGACTTAAAGCGGTGGACAGTACACCGTGGGGTTTTAGTCCGTGCGAATCGGACATAATCCACTCTCTCCCCCGGGAGAGTGGGTATCCATAAGGGATTTCCCCACGTAAATAAAAAAAAATCTATCTCATACATATATGAATTCGTGAAATATACATGTGTAAATATATGTTTTGTATCTGTCTACTTAGTTAATTTAAACTCACTCAGCTCGAAAAGGCGATCTAAAAATAAACCCAACCACTATGTGTACCTGTTATGTGTACGTATGTGGGGTGATCATTGGGTTAGCACAATCGAGAAACAACTTAGGTCAGTATTTATCCAATGTGATCGCTGTATAATAATATTCAAAAATATATAGATATGTTTCTTTGTAGTTGCTTAGCTTCGTTTAAGACCAAATTAAGGCAATATTATCTTAAATCATTTTGACATTATTGAATTCTTATAACTGTTATTTTATTTTTGTTATGGTTGTTTTATTTTAATGTATAACTGATAATATTAGTTCTCTACGTTTTTTTTTGTAACTGGGTATTTTATTTGTTAAGTAAAAAAAAGTTTAGTTTTAATTATTTTTATTGTATGTTTTTCCCTAAGCAAATGCCTTTTTTGTTTTTGTATTTTGTCTTTTAGTGTTGGTTTTGTCAGTATAATTCAGTGATTACAACGAAATGCTATTTTTCCTATAACGATGATTCGTCGTTATATTTCGTTTAGAGGTATATAGTATTATGATAAGCCGCATTTATTCAGTACAATACGGTCGCTTAGGTCGTTATAATTATAGCAACATTTATCACGATCGAAATCAAATTAGCATTTCGCACTAGCATGAAGAAAAAAATCACAATTATTCTTATGCTTATACATAACTTGCCCTTTATATTGCATGCTTACCTATTATAATAGTTCCCGTTTCAAATTCGATATATCCTTTTGTGCTTCTTTGGCCTCAACTAGAAATATAATAATTTAACTGTTTATTTTTTTTTTCTTTTAATACTATGTAACATCTTCTCTTACATTGTGCATGTTGTGTTCACATTTAGCAGTGTTCAGGTTAATTTCTGATCATCGAACTAAGTTTTATGGACTTTAAATAAATAAACTGTGTAAATACCCCCTGGTGTGCTGCTTGAAGAAAACGATGTCATAAAATAGAGGGAAGGCACTAAACATGAGCTTGACACCACAACAAAGGTAACGACACCGTAAACTTTTTTATTCATGACCAGATGTAGGCTACTGCAAATCTGCAGCCCTTGGAGTTTAACGGGTATGTTCAGTTACTACTATGACTTCTATACTGTAATTACAACTTTATGTTATATAAAATTACTGAGGAAAAATAATAACTTCGTAACTTCTCTCTATGAAGGAGATATTTTGCGTGTCGTGATTCTAGATTTTTGTGTTTATTTGGCTATAACGTTGTGGAGAATTAATTGTTTTTGGACAATTTATTTAATATAATTTAAGAAGAACCAGACACTTTTCATATTTTGCATACACGTTGACACTTGACAGGATTACAGAAAAAGACAGACAGTAGGCTTTCATTTGTAAAAAAGTATTGTTCCCTAAGGAACCAAATATATTTAACTACATGAATACGAGTAAAACTGCGTGCAAAATCTAGCAGTTTATAATTAAATAATAAATATAGTGTATACGTTGACCAAAATATAACAAAGTCTCAGGTAAGTTTACTGCGGTACCTAAAAGGAAGGAGTGGCACACCTGCCATTTTTTCAAATATTTAATCTTACATATATGCAAAATCAGGAAAGGCGTATGTAGTATCATCTTTTTGTTCACCTATGAGCTTCTGTTCTCAAATCATAACTATACACTTAGTGCATTTTCCCCAATTTGTGATTTATTTAAATACGCCCCTTTTCCTTACATATATGAATATCTTATTACGATTAAATCGCTTCAGATTATCGCTCCGCTCGTGTTCAGTGCGCTTCATAATGCGAGTTATAATTTTAAAGCTTGCTTTGCACATCTACAGTTGAACAGGCCGGCTCATATTTCAAGTAAAGGGTTATAGTATCGTGTTACTTCAATGGTATTTAAAAGTCAAGACGTATTAAAAACGGTTACGTTTTTATTACAACATTATTCATTATACTAAAAAGTATTGGATACTATATTTTGCTCGCGGTTTCGCTCGCATTAATTTAGATTTGACTTTTGTCGATTTTACTTTTCCCTTGGGAACAGTACATTTTTTGTATGAAAAGTATCATATCTCCTTTTCCGTACTCCTGACAACGTGTATTCAAAATTTCATGATAATCGGTTGAATAGTTAAAGTGAGAAAACGTAGCAAGCAAACAAATAGAAAACAAACAGTTTTCGTATTTTTGTACATCGCAGTAGCAGTCCCATGCAACTTCGTCCGTGTGTATCACTTATATATCGCATACTGAGATAACTCTCAAATGGAAGGATTTTTTCAAATTTTCTTGACACCTATATCGTCGTTTGAAAGCCAATTTTAAAACGACATTTATTAATTTGTTAGAATGGTATAAACCAAACATTTTATATAATGTCAGTAAAGTTAATACAATAAGTCAGTTGGCGCCACTATGTATGTAGTTTTGTAACCTTTTAATTTGGTCGGCTTATATCTCCTTTCTTTTTGTGAAAGTCACTGAGTTTACTGTAATTCACTGTCTCTGATTAAAACTATTTGTACACATTCAGACTTAGTTAATTTTTGCCATAACCTTTCATTAATTTCAACCTATATGTTTGTTGTAATATTTAAGTTTAACTATAAAGTTTCAATAAAATTCATTTAATATTTTATGTGTGAAAATGTGACAAACATCCATCCATCCAAACAAAATTTCTCGATTGCAGTATTAACAGAGTATTACATTTATTTTAAGTAAAATAAATTAGAACGAATTCATCCGCATCGTGATTGAGACACACTATGATCGATAAACTTCCTTAGGTCATAATGTTAGGTTTTAAACTAAGCCCCAAAAGGTATAGTTATTTGTTTCATAAAAGAGGTTAACTGGAAGAGATTTCCGAGAGATTTTAAAATTGGTTATTTTATAGATTTCGGCTTGCTCTTTATGAATTTCGACGTTGCCATCAAATGTCTTTGCTGCTTGTGCCGCCATATTGGAAAAATGGCGCATAAAAACATGTTGACGATATCTTTCTGACTTATTTCAGGTTATAAACGTTTATATAATAAACTGGCTGCCCTCCTCGGCTTAATATGAGTGTATTAACAAAGAAAATGAGAACAAGTCTTCCTTTTACAGTACGACTACGTGTAGAAATAAAATGGCAATTGAAAAACAACGTCATCTGTCAATTCGGTTAATATTTATCAAAATCTTATTAATGGCTACTGTGTTTTAAAATACTCACTTACTCACCTTTCCATATCGAGATTGTATAGTTTTCACTTTTATTTTCGATTTTTCATACATTTTCTTTCCATATCTTGACCTGGTAGTTTTAAGCACAACAAGAAAAGAATAATCTATATTGGTGCATCTGTTCTGAAGTGAAGCGCTTACATACAGACGACAATTGATTTTTATTTACATAGATTAAATTAGAGAAATTTTCCTACTACGTTATTTAAACAATTACCAATTACGTATCGGGCTGAAGAAAATACGTAAGGAACTGTTTTCCGTTAGGAAGTCCTCTGACCGTAAACGTTTTTTCTTTCGTTGCAGAAAGGTATTACATTACGACGTACTAGAATATTTTTCAAATCATTTTACTTCTATACCGTCAACTAGTAAAATTCAAATAACTAACCGTACGTTTCGAAAACAATTTTTGGTATTTGCTTTGACCTGAAACCTGAAAATTTTAAATTTTAGAAGTTCAACCAATCACTTATCACGGTTTTTTATTTTAATTTTACCAATATAACTCATCTATATATGTTTTGAGCCGATATGTCTGCTGACCCTGCGAGTGTATACATATTTTTTTCTTTAATAATATATTACCTAATACTAGACTAATTTTGTATGTATTTTTTTGCTACAAATGAGATAACTCCCTAATTAGACCAGACCTGTGTCGTGGGAGACTTTGCAAATCTATGACTCACGGATACAAAAAACACTTAAGACTCAGAATAACAAATTGTACCGAATAAATAATTCTTTGCAATTCACCGCATCTACGCACTTTTGGATAGTGATACCACGTTCGTTAACACTCCATCCATAATATAATTTTTCTTTCTTGGTGAACGTCGTAGCACTTGACTTATAGTGTTCTATTTTGTTTCGTATTGATGCACCGCACACGAGTTGTCAAAAAAAGAACGTTAGGATATGCAACTGCTTATATGACTGGAATCCATTCATTGGTTAGTTCAAAAACCAGCCATTGTGATTGGTGCAGCGTACGTGAGCGATCTGAGGTTCGTGACGTTTAATTTTATTTGGACGATGTTCAATTTTGTATTGGATTTAAACTCATACCTTTCAATGTTGCCGCGAATTTTCTGTTTAAATTATTACATTATTTAAATGTATTTGGATGAGTTAACCATCCGTTATTGTGAGAATTAATGAAGAGAGGAAAAAAAAAGGAAATATTCGCGAGAGAAAATCATTAGTGAAGGAAGTTTTTCAATAACAAGTCTGATACGAGAGACAAATCTCAAGGGAGGATGGATACGCCCATACACTGCGTCGTTGCCTTTTCTTCCTTTCATCGAATTTCCCGCATAAGGAAAACAGAACTTTAAGACGACAGTCTCGTACATATTGAGAAACATAAGGATTTGTAATATTTTTGTGATATAATATGGAATTTCGTATAGTTTTGAATAGAGGTAAGTATATATGTATATAATTAAACATCAATGCTGCACCTAATTTGCCTAATCCTTTTTCTGTTATATTTGTAATTGTCAGGAGACGGTTTGTATGAAGTAAATGTATGAAAAACCATAAAGTAAATAAAATGGGCTGAAAATCACCACAAAAATAGTGGAGAGATTTGCAAAAATATTAACAACATTGTCATTCGGTTCTTCAGCTTCCATTTAATTAACTACATGGTCACACTGTGCACGGTCTCTCTGTGGTCTGTCAGTTTGTCTGACTCTGTGTGTCAGTGCACCCGTGCCAAGCCGCGGCTGGCAGATAGTTTTACATAATATTCAGTAGAACCTCGGTAAATCGAAGAATAGGGAAGTTAGAAAAAATCGAGATACGAAGCGTTTTAATGAAATTTAGGATTACAACTCTGCCCTCCCAATATACCTTTAATAATTTAATATATTTCCCCAAAAACTTAGATAAGCTAAATTTTTTAACAATACAAATAATCACAAATCAGTTATACCGTGTTTTGGTTCCAGTAAAAGCCATTTTTTTTAGTACAGTGTTTAGTTTTGCAATTAGATCCTAAAGCATTGCCTTATAGATTTCCCACAGAATAAATTTAAGTACAATTTCTCCAAGGTTTTTTCATGACGTGAAAGATGGTGAGATCTTTCTTTGCACATGCGTTAAAATACGACTTGGATCAGAGATTATTTAATAGTACACAAAATATATAATAAATAAAAACAGTTTTACATTCCTGTCAACTTTTCTCGATGACTTGATTGTTTCTCAAATCGGCGGTAGATTTATAATTATTGACTTAATTTAATTGTTTGATTTGATATAAACCTTATACTTGTATACTTTTTTAACGTATCTTACGTAATCTTGATTTACTTTGACTTGATTTTGAGTTTAAAGTAAATGAGAAGATTTGTAGATATTATTGTTATTATTCTTAAAGTCGGTAATATTTATTGAGTTGTAGAAGATACATTTATTCAAAATAAACAAGGTAGAAAGGTTATTGAATAGCACTGAAATATTTAAGATGTTAGTGGTCAAATATATATCTTTAACCTGATTGATTTATGAGAAAGTGTGTATTGAAAAATACCTTACAGAAATATACTGATTACTTCGACTTTTCGAGCACTTATATCTGGAGCAATGGAGGAAAGGATTTGGATAAAAGGAAGCAAGGTTTCTTTCGACTTGTAGCCGTTTTTGACTTATTAATGTTGTACTTCTTTTAGAAAATAATACTATGATTTAAATAAAAAAAAACTGCAACGGGGTGGGCACAATAGTGACTTATTACCAGCCATACATACCTTGAACTAATGATATGACTACATCTTGTATGCAAACTAGTTGTTGCAAATGAATAATGAATGTGTCATCCAGTGTGGGAACCAAGAACACATATATCGCCACATAACACCTTCTCGATACAACTATTGGACGCATATAATAGAGTTTTGAAAATAGAACGACTCGAACGATGGCTGCCGAATTATGAATCTGTCGAAAAACAACGTACAGTTTCCAGTGATTTCTATCTTCCGTTTTGTTATAGTGCGTCTGGGGATAATTCTATTCTGGACATCGGAACGAATATAAAGAGAACTAAAAGGAAGAAAACTCCAAGTGGACTATATCATTATAGTGTTTAAATATAACATTAGCGTAATTATGCGATAGGTGTTTTTTAGGAGTACTGTTAAATCAATTTCGACGCAAACGGCGTTTACTTACGGGTACAAATGCGTATAGATATTTTTATTTATCAAAATAAATGGCTGTATAAATGATCACGTTCAGTATAAATATCAGTGTTTGTGAAAAGTTGTTTTCCGTTTGATATGTAACATTTTGGCCAACTAGAGTAATAACTTTCAACATATCCCTAAAGGCGTGTCCTCTGATCGAGCGTTTTAAATGAAATTGATGTGTATATTTGTAATGTTAATATAACGGCTTTTTAAAATGTACATTAAAATTAATACAGTGCTTATAAGAAAAAAAACAATATTTACAATTATTGTCTCTTGATAGAATGGTGGTAGGGCTTTTTGTATGGTAGTAGGGCTTTTTCTAAGTCCGCCTGAATAGCTACCACCCCCAAGTTGAAAATCTGTCGCCAAGCACCTGTTGGTGTGTTCCGGCAGCTGCACTTGAGAGCCAGTCTCCCACTAGGTTTAGTGTGACTACCGGCTTAGACCACATCATTTAACATCAGATGAGATTGTGGTCAAAGGCTAACCTATAAAGTATTTTTTTTAAACGTGTGTTTGTTTCGGCTAATCTTCGAAAATGTTAGACCGATTTCGACGAAACTTTCACTAGTCGAAGCTAATATCATATGGAGTAATTTTAGAATTACAAAAAACATCTCTAATCTTAACAGGTGAACAAAAATACAAACGTAGATTGATTTCCGGGCGGCTGCTGATGAATCAATAAACTCAATACGATCTTATATTAACACGTCTAAAAAGACTTAGCACAAAAGAAAAAGCTCATAAACACGCCACGCCCTAATCGCCTATATCTGGCTATCAGAGTTCCCTTTTACCAAAGTAGTGTGCCATCAATATTTATTTCAATGTATTCACAAAAAAAGGTATCCAGTATATGAAACCGGTTCCTTATAAATAATGTTTTGAATGTTTGTTTCGGTTACCTTAAATGATGAAAACGAACGTTTTTACTCTTCGGACCGGGTTATTTGTGTTACCGTGATGACTCTACAGTCATTATAATTTGTGAGGAAAATCTTTAAAGGCCACTTGTTTAATGTACCTACCTATATGTGTAAATAAGAAATAAGTTTCATCTAGAAGAAATGTATTGTTGTGACAAATAAGTTTAATCCGTATCTATTTATGTCTAAAATATATTCTAAAGGCACGCTCTTTCTATTTTTGTCTTTGGAACCAGTAATCTACCGGTCAAAGTTCAACGCAACGCTTTAACAGTTTAGAGTTTTAATCATTGTTTTTAATGTAAAGTTAAAGTTTTGATATTTCATGTAAAACCTAGTTTACAATGCTAAGGTCATTTCAGTTCCCACGTTGAACGTTGTACGGGTTAACTACATCAAGGTTATGAATCGTAAACCTGGCCTGACGTAGCTGTCACATTAAGTGAGCGAGCGATTTGAATAATAATCAACTCAACCTAAATCTTGCGGAAACCGATGAATCATCGAATAAATATTCCTAGGTTTCATATTCGGTTTGTACTAATATATTTTATAGAAATTCCCGAAGTATTATATAGTAGTAATCTTTATATATATATATATGTATGTAATTTTTCTGTATATGTGTATGTAACAGAATTTCTCCTAAATGGCTGTACTGATTTTAATGATATTTTATGTGTATTTGAGATGATCCCTGAATGATTTAGATTCATAATTCGGCCTGGTAGGTGATGCTGTGATATGTTTTCACTAATTTTTTTCTAATTTTCAGTGCAAAACTAAGATATACATAAAGGAAAGAGTTCAAAATGATTACTGCATAGTATACGAGTGCTAAGCTCCGGAAAATTGCTGATCAATATGTCTATACTATATTAGTTTATTATATGGGACCTTGATTGCCGGTATTATTTGTATACTGGCCTTTAAGAAAAGGAGTCTATTAAAAAGAAATCAAGTTATAGAAGTAGGTCCTCATAAATATCATATCGATCATTGATTCATTATCGAAAATACCAAATAGTTGTTGCTTACCGAGCTAGTCGGTCGTATCTTATATATATAGATACCAATATAATAAAACACTACCATAATAAACTATCACCAGGTAGTATGATTCATAAAGAAGTCGCCTTCAAACCAGGTGATCGCACCCTTCGATCCCCAAAAGTAATACTTTAATAAGGTTCAAACATGATGCATTAATATAGATACTTTTCTCGTCATTTTGTGGATAGCTACCTTTCTCATTAACATTTGTTTCAGCTATAATATAGTTGTTAGTTAAATGTGCTGTAATTAGTTGGTACCAATAACAGAGCAAGTTTTATGCAGTATCAATAAATGATTATCCATTAAAGTCTATATTTACAACTAGTAGCCTATATATAAGTACATAATTAACTCCTGAACTGTAAAAAACCATAAAGGTTCAAGTTCCATATAAACCAATATAAACCTCATGAGGCACAGGTCAACAGATTATTGGCAGGGTAAGCTTAAAGATGATGATTTATTACAAAATTTTGAAAAATGACAAATGAAGTATTGGAAAATTTAGGAAATATGTATTTTTCAATTACAACGAACTTATTTCTACTAAATCATTAAATTTACACTGTATGGTGCCATAAAATAAATAATCCGCCATTTTGAGATCTGAGTCTTAAAAAATCAGTCAAGGGGTTAAATTATCACTGATTTAATAAACTTTTAGTGTAAAAACAACAATAAACGCTTATGTATTCAACGAATAAATATTAATATAGACAAAATGAGATATTTTTCCATCCTTCTGTTTATCTACAAAAGTTTTTAGAATCGAATACGCTATTGGATATTACCAAGACCGCAGCCTTACTTGAATAAGTCGTAAAGTGTGAAATTGTATCATTAGACAAAGTACGGTAGCCTTTGCTGTATTTTATCTGATGCCCTGTTTTCATAACGATAATTATAAGGGAGGGAACCGTCGTTAATTGTCACACAAATTTTAAGCACTCAAATCATGAATAAAGATGTGTTACTGATATAAAGAAGGGAATTATAAAAATGTTTTCCTAATTTTTTACTCAAACCCTTTTGGAAAAATTATTTTCATTTCAAATATATTGAAACTAGCTATAGAATAGAATTTAGCACTTTTTTTTGTTCAGTGTAAGCGTTCTCGTGAGATGCGTGCTGTGCGTGCGTCTTTAGTGTAAAAAACTTGCACGAAAACTAATTTATTCTAATATACAAGTAATCTATTTCTTATAATCAGCTTCCTGCTAGTGAAGGTCCTGTCGAAATCGATTCAACCATTTCGGAGATTAGCTGGTACAAACAGACAGACAAAAAATTGGTAATTCTAATAAGTACTGTATATGCTTTTATAACCATTTAGTAAAAAGTTGTTAATTTGATGGTACAGACAGACACTTCAATTTTATTCAGTTGTACATATACAGTGTTGTCAATCTTTTTCGCCGATCTGAATATGGCCAAGCTTGCGCATAATATAGTTAAGTGTTTAACACAATACAAATTTAAAATATTACTATAGACGCTTAAAATTGACTTTATTTGTCCTAAATGTCTCTAGATATTATATCAACGTATTTCTCACTAAGCTTGTGTTCTTTGCAGTTATGTTCAGAGCGGTAAAAAAGTTTGGCGAATTCTGCATAAAAGGGAGTACATAAACTCAATATCTAGTAAAAATATTAAAAAGAGATGCGAAAAGGTAATAATAACATTTCTAAATTAACATTATTATAATATGTGTCAATATTAAAATTATAACTATGATACTTTCAGCGAAAAATATCTACAAAATGTTGGAATAAATATTATTTTTTATGTAGGTACGGCCAAAGGGTATTAAATTTACCGATAGATTTTCAACTAGAAAGTGGCTAGCTAGGAGTTAATTAAAAATGTCCATCAACGCAGCATCAGAATCTGGTAGTAACGTTTCTATCGTGTACATAACCTACGTTCTTTTTTTTGTCTGTTAGAATTTCGCAAGGCACTGTTTGCGTATCTGCCAGTGTCGGTGTTGTATTTCCATGTTTCAACTATTTTTCATTTTTAACTCGTCTTTAATTGTCTTCGGCTCTTTTTTGGCTAGTTTTGATCATATATATGTGCAATATAATAATATATTTCTCTAATAAAAAGCTACTTAATAAAACTGCAGCCTTCTTTCAAATGACAAATAAATATACTTACGAGTTGTAATCAAGTGATATTCTAACTAATATTTTCAATGCGAATGTGAGTTTTTACGGTATGTTTTCACGCCCTAACTACTCATCAATTAAATGATATTTGTGTACTCTTTGTCAGGGGTACAAAAAAGGAAACAGGCTACTTAAATGCAGATAGAAGTACCGTTCCTGAGAAATAGATCAAAACAAAAGATGGTGATACAATAAATGAAGATAACAAGTAAGCTTAAATTACTTGTCATATTTAATCTTTAAAAGCCATATACAACCCCTTGACTCCAATAACAACGGGGGCTTAACCAAACGAAGTGATTAAATTAACACATAAACAAACTAATTCACCAACTACCCTCACGTTTGTCAAAGTCGTAAAGCTTCCAGTGTAACGAATAAACAAAAGTTAATTCATTATGGCGGGTGTAAAGTGCACCGGGGGGTATTTAGTTGTCCTTAGTTCTTCTAAACTTTGTAGATTAGCCGTGCGAGAGAGATAAATGTTCCAAATTTGTACGAGTGAGAACGACATCGATATACACTAAAGGGTAGAAAAGTAGGACAGTTATAATGGGAACATTGTTGACAAGGAGATACTTAGAAAATATACGTGTTATCTTCAAGGCTATTTTAAAATGAGATTTGTTGTAGTCCGTTGGCCATAGATGACATTAAAGATAATAAAGTCAGGTTTTTAAGTACTTGTACTATTACTGTAATTATAATCTCAATTAAATGCTACAGTTGTATCTCTCGTTTTAACTAAGAAGGTAATTGTCAAACGGCCATCTTGGTTGGCATTTTGTATACGACTTCAGTAAAATATATACGATCGGAAACAGGATAACATGTGCAAATTATAATGTATATTACAAAACCGACCCTTAGTTTGTAAAATACAAGCGGTTCAATTTTTAATAGCATCGTTATTATCTACTTGAAAGCGACATAATAAATTAACGTCATCTTAATGCAATATACATTAGTTAAGTATATTTTAATTACTTTTTATATGCGTGTCTAAATAAGAGTTTCATATTTCTAATAGAGTTTTTTTAGTTCATAATTTTGTTAGTGGTACCATAATTTTCTCAAATAGTTAATGAAGTTGCTGCTGATGCGATTATCTTCTAATTTGAAATGCAAATTCGTAAAGCAGTTTTATATGGAATACGGTTGTCATGTGTGGGTGGGAACACGTGACTACCAACTTTGGCCTTTTGTCTTAGCTAAAATATGGCTACGTTCCAAAATCGCATCGCTCGTTATCTGCAAGGAGTTCATCCTCATATATTGAAATCGAAATTATCGTATATACGCTACGATAACAGAGAAGGGATCTTTTGCGAAATCTTTAAATTAATGGATTCCATACTGAGGATTTGCTAGGATTAAACAGTAAGAGTTTTTTAAAGGCTGAGTAAATATGTTCATAAAAAGTGGGCAGTGTCCTTAGCCGTGGTAAATGCTTACAACAACGCGAATAGTATGTTTTTTACTTCTATCAGGATATAATAATACTTTTGTAAAAATATATTCTATTTAAATAAGTTCTAGTATATAAAAGATAAGAATAATGGAAGTTTTAATTATCTAAAGCAGTGATGACTTTATAGTTAGGGTGTTCGGACACCGGGTGGACAGGGTGGACTTCCCAGAGTGGTCCAAGTGGACCTCTAGAGGTCCATGGGAGACTTGATGGGGGGAATACGTCGGCATGGCAAATAAATGAGTGTTCACAGTTCGTATTAGGGTACAAAAAAGTGGGCATTTATGAGAAGTAATTGGGGGTCAACAATAATGGATGTCATATAAGCGGGACATGAGTTTAATTTGAATCGTTGATGACCGGGTGCTTTCCTTAGGGCTCGACATTTTAGAGGGTCATAGGAACATTGCGTCACTTTGCGTCTTTTACAAGATCTACCACGAAGAGTGTTCTGAAAAGCTGTTCGGATTGATGCCTGTTGCTGAATTCCATTACCGAACGACTCGCTACAAAATGAATTCTCATCAGTGTCATCTCGATGGGTGGAGTCATCTACTGTGCGATTTTCCCACGTACGTCGGTCCTCTGAAATATCTCCCAGCAGCAGCGTTTCCAAACCAATACAGCCCACAAACCTTCAAGAAACGAGCCTAATTCTGTCCTCAGACGCCGGCAACGCATTACTGATGCCTCTCGTGTCGCAAGTATCCATGGGCAGCGGTGATTACTGTTCGTTTGCATCCAATAGCATAAAAAAAGAAAACAATTTTGGTTCTCCATGAGTGGAGCAAATCTATATACACATACTATATACTTAAAAAATACTTCCTTCAAATATAAAGATATATCTATCTACATCATTACAATAAAAAACAAATATTTAAAGATGACAAATTTGCAAAAATATTATTTCAGTTAAGCAGGGGGTCTACAGATTGCGAAAAACATGGGAAGTAGTCTACGAGACAAAAATGTCTGGGGACATCTGGTCTAGATTTACGTACTTTAGAATTCTTGCGAATGAGATGCAGTTTTTGATGCAGGAAAACATCGTGTTGAAGTCATAGTATGGTGGTAGGTCGTTTTCTAAGCCCGCTTGACTAGCTTACTACACTCAAGTTGATAATCTGTAACCATATACCTATGGGTATGTTCCAGCAGCTATAATGCAGAGCTAGTCGCTCTAGGTTTAGCGTGTTTACCATCTTGGACCACATCGTCATTTAATAACAGGTGAGATTATAATCAGATGTCCAAGTATATACAGAAATGTGTTCTTGAAAACATTCAGCCATTCCATGGGAGGAAAGGTCGCCATACAATGATATATAAATTACATCCTTCTAAAAATAAGCATGTGTAATGGAGAGATACATCTTTTCCCATTTAAAACATTTTCGGTATCAAAAGGACTCCATAAATAGGTAAGCGTGTGCTTGTCATTGGTCGGTAACCGGGTGACAAGGGTTTGACACTGAGATAAAACTGGAGTTAATCGACAATACCGTCAGTCGTACTTGGATGCGGAGTTATAAGATTGGATAAGATCATTGTCATGAACCACAAGATCATCATGTTAAATGATGATGTGGTCTAAATACCGCTACATCTAGAGAGGGGTTGACTTCTATAGGTGCTTGGCAATAACCATTCAACTTGGGGATGTTATATAGCCGATAGAGGGCTTAGTTACCAGCCTTACCACCAATTTACTTTCCGGCGTATTCGTAAGGATTCGAGCTAAAACACTCAGCAATCATCGTTTTAAAACTAAAATATTTATGAAAAAATGTTTGTTACCACTTAATGCAATCAAGTTAAAGTTATTCGTCTATGGCATCTAGGATCCGATTCCTTCCAGATATTTCTAACCGTAAGTGTAGTCAAGCGCATTTTTAGACACGTTTTGTACTATAACAAGTAAAAACAAGCAAAAAAGTTTAATGTTTTTGCAATCAAATGTGTTGTGTTTTTGCATGTCAAATTACTAAAACGAATTATCCTAATTATATATTGACGGACAGTTTGAAATGCAACCTTGAAGTGGTCTTTTTATAGCGCGTCTGTGTCTTGTTGAGCATCTAATGCCTTTTATTGCTGTACTTTGAGAGACGGTGTTCGATCGTGTTGTATTCTTGAATGTAGCGGGTTGTTTCATTCATTTATTAAAAGAGATATGAAGAAGACTATAATTATTTTATTGTTGTAGAGATAAAATGTTAGCAACAAAAAAAGGACCATTAAATATATAAATAAAATCTGTGATAAAAAGATCTGGCGTTAACGCCTGTAATATTAGTTTTTAGTCCAACCTCTGATATTTTCCAGAAAGCGTATAGACCTACATTTAACTCACGCTCCATAGTTTTAAACAAGAGGTAAGAGAACTATATAAATAATATAATTTCTTTTTTTAAGGAGCCTACAAATTCTTTATTAATATAAATTTATTTCACACAGAGCATCCAAATATTAAGCTGTTTATAACACAAGGAGGTATCCATTCAACAGATGAAGCTATTGCTGCTGGCCTACTATTACTTAAGTGTAATATAATCTAAATACATAATTTTTTTTTTAATGTAAAACCAAAAATAAAAAGAAAGATCTTCTTAGTAATGTTGTCATGTTGGAGTGTTAAATATATTAATGTGAATGAAATTTATTTATTTATATAAGTACCACTTCGTGATTATATACCAATCACGATCAAATTACAACACTTAAACAGTTATATATATATAGTTGCTGAAATAAAATGCTACCTTTATCATGCATTATACTATAGTCTACGGGCGAGTACATTATTACTACCTATTTTCCTTGAAATTGTTCCGATAACCTACCTATGTAGGATTATTGATGGCATCTGAAGATATTGTCTCTGTCGCTTAAGAGGTAATATTACTAGGTGCCACTGACAGATTTCTATTCGCCTTTCAGAGAAGGGTAAAAGGTTGTGACTTTGATTTAACACTGACCCTTTATGAATGCCAAGTGATAAATATGTAGTACATTTATTTGTAGGTCTTCTTTCTCTATAAGTTTCATTTTGCGGACATTGTCGTTGTGGAATGGATTACCTGGTGCAGTGTTCCCCCAGAATTAGGGCATGGGGCTATTCAAAAAGGGCTTCAAACACGTTCTTCATGATCGGCAATAGAATAATGATGCCCCTGATATTGCAGTTGTCCATAGATAACAGCAATCATTTAACATTATATAGAGAGTCTATCTTTTGTTGTCCTCTGGCATTATAAAAAAATACTGATTGAAAAAAATTGCATCTATAATGTATGTTACACATATACTTATATTATATCGTGCCATAAATTTTAGTTTTGGTTTTTACTTGTAAGTTGAGAAGTAATAAGTTAGCATAGCACAAAAAAAATAATTAAAAAACAGGACATATTATTAGAAGAGATGAAAGTCACGTAACTAGACAAGTTTTGAGTTTTTAAAGGAATACTGAAAAAAAGTATGGATGAATTGTGTGGAGAAGGATATGTGTATAAAAGGTGTGAATACTGAGATGACATCTGAGAGAGGAGAGCGGGGAAAGGAAGATACCGAGGAAGAAGAATTGTATTGGATGCCAGTGACATTAAATTACTGTAAAAATAATATTATTCTATTGCTAATAAATAAATGATGCGAATTCTATTACGGAAGCCAAAATGAAAGTTCGTTAAGTATTATTCTATGACAATAAAAAAAAGAAAATAATTTGAAACAAAAAAGCAATTTTAAAGACCAAGTCTTTACAAAGAAAAACTTGTTGTGTCCTTTAGAAGCGGGGTTAATTTGCAATTTTCACACAATTTACCTCTCCGAGCGAGTTTTTTTAATTTTTGTCTAAGTTATTCTAAAAAATTGTTAAGATAATTACTTAAGTTTAACTACTTTTTATTATTTAGCAAAAAGTATTATTTTACTGAAGCGGTCGAAGCACGACAGCTATCATCTGTTTTGATAATTCAACTTATCAGTATACATTCGTAAATGTTAAAACTAAGACACGTTAATATTAACCCTACGAGTGATAATTTAAGACTCAAATCTCAAAATGGTGGATTATGCTTATCATTTTAATTTTAATTTCACGACATCGTATATTGTAAATTTCATGGATTAATAAAAAAAAATCGTACAAATTAAAGTGTAATTAAAAATATTTTAAATTAATTACAATTAAATAAAAATTATAATTTTACAATACATAAGTTTGTTATTTTTTTAAGCGTTCGCTGCCAATAGTCTAGTGACCTGTGCATCGTGAGGTCTACATTCGTTTGTATGGAACTTAAACCTTCATGGTTTTTGACTTGTCCAGCGGTTAACAACATATATGTGGGAATGGTAGAAGAAACATAGCGCAGGGTGTGAGAGAAAGAGGTGTAAGGTGTTTGCATTCTCTTTATCAACGTTCATCTACAATTACTAATTGAATTTTATCAGTGATAATAACATGCTTTTAATTTATTATTTTCAATTCTGTATTAGTATTTATGTTTTGTAAGCCTATAATTTAATATAAGGAATACTTATTGCGGCGTTGTAAAAAGAGCTAGTGGACATATATGCATGTATATACGGCATGCGTGTACTTACGATCCAATAGTATCAATAGTTCAAATATTTAAATCGTAAATATTGGTTATTACATTGTTTGTATTCTTAAGATTTGTTACAGCTGTATCTTGTACTCTGCAAGTTTGGTGGAATTTTATATTACACTAGTTGAGCTATACACAAGTTAAATTCACTCCGACGATGTTTGCACTATTCCTAATAATAATAGAGAATGATTTAATTCACATATATTTAATTAATGCTCCAACACACCAATACCGTGATGGTTTCATTTCGGCTTTATATACCACGTTTTTATTTTGCTATATAAATTATGTAAAATCGATGTCACTATTATTAATATAGTAATGATAGATATGACTACAATTAATAACAGTTCAAGTTCAAAGTATTCAGTCCAGGATATGTTTGCTGCGGGCGTACGCAGATGTCGCGCCGTGCCGTGTTGCAGCACGTGTTCTATCCACCAGACTGCGCGCTGTAGCGAACGCTGCGGCTGGTCGTACATTATGGACCGTAATTTCACCACGTTGCGACGGTAACTGTAAATAAATTCAATACTTACAAATCAGTAACAAATGAGTGACATCGTGTTGGTGTTTTAGATCTTCATAGGTCTTTAATAAAAGAAAACGAGATGGTTTGTTAAGAGCTTGGGATACTTTTACAAAAGTAAGAATCAATTATCCAGTGACCTGGTTACCAGCTGTTCACCCTCAATACGGATTACTCTCAGTGTATTAGAATTGACTAAACTTAGCCGATATCTGAGAATAATATAAAATCATACAGATACTTGCCTACTATCATCAATAACTGTGTTAATCGCATTCAGTAATTTCTCCTCGGTCAATATTTCCTTATCAAGCTTTATTCCAATCTTATAGTAAACATAGCGTTCTACATTGTACCATTGATCTCCCAACCATGGTATACCAATTAATGGCACTCCAGCAGCAATAGCTTCATCTGTTGAATGGATACCTCCTTGTGTTATAAATAGCTTAATATTTGGATGCTCTGTGTGAAATAAATTGATATTAATGACGAATTTGTAGACACTTTAAAAATAGAAATGACATTATTTATATAGTTCTCTGGATAGGTTAATTTTGGTAGGGTAGTTAATTAAGATTTAGTAATATATTTTGGTCTTACATAGTCCCACTATAAGCCAAAAATAATTAAAATGATAGTAGGAGACACAGCATTTAAAAATATAAAAAAAATTCTCTTACTTAATAAATCAGATTGTGGAAACCATTCAGGACGTCTTGATATTTTTTGGATTGCCTTTAAATTCGGTAATATCGCACCTCCATAATACATTGTAAGGTAATTTAGAAAACACATTCAGGAATTTCTCAACCAGGTCATTTGCTAACATTGAACATTTCACAGTTTGTACCAAAGCTAAAGTATATAATACCATTATCACATGAGTCCATGTATGTCTTGAGATCCTAAAATTAAATTATTGGCTTAGTTGGTGGATCTAGTTTCGTTTAATGCTACACCCATACCTGCGTGTATCGGCACGAAGTTTTGTCTATAGTCACACTAAATGCAAATGTGAGAAGACATTATCGTTATGCGTTACGAAATATCGGACTGCGTGTACTATATACGTAGCATGATACTGGGCCGGCGGTTTTTACGCACATTGACGAAATTTATCGGACGCTAATTTAAAGTTATTGACAAGACACAGTTGTGGGAAAGTGGAATCTGCGCCTTTAACAGAATGATTTTTGACGTTAAGTTTAACACGACAAGTAGTCGAAGCTTCCTCACACAGATATGGGAGTAGCATAAGACGTGCAAAATTTTATCATAGATAGGAAACCAAATTCAGTAGAGCCATTAAATTGACAAATTAATACGCTGTATAAAAGAATAATTAATCAAGCAATTAAAAGTGGATTTTAATAATTGATAATTCTAACTATTCACACTAAATTCTTCTCTTGTATACAGATACATTTTATCGTTTTATCCTTTTATGTTTCTCAATAGTATAGTCTATATTTAATTAGGAAATTCTTGCATAATGGCTTTCTTTAATTGTTTTAAATCGAGTTTTTTCTTACTGGATATTTATTCAAATTGCATAACACTTCATAAAAAATTACTAACTTCTGGAAGCTCACTTTCATTTACTTGATGCATGTTACCTAAGTAGACAACACTGGAAGGTACAGGTCGATAATTTTCCCATACCGAATGAACATTCAAAAACAACATATCCAGTTTATTGCTCAACTCTTCTATTGATGGGAGGTCATCACCGAAATATAATTTCATTAGCTTGTTTTCCATTGTTTTATATGTATCAATAATACTTTCAATGCAGTAGTGATTATATAAAACTTTAATCTTGTCCCAGAAAGTAAGATTGTGTATTATTTGCACCAAACTCGTTGTATATAAAAGTGGATGCGTGGGCATTCCATGGAGTTCACTAGTCATTTTCAAGCTACCAAATGAGCTGATCTGGAGAGTAGGTACTTTGTAAATATGGCTTAAAGCTATGCTTGCTCTATTGCATGCTTCCAATATTAACAAATCGAATGTTTCGTTCTTGTTATTAATTAATGCTGTTACTTCTGCATTACGTAATTGTTCTTCAAATAATTTAGCAAACCCATAGAAAAGGACGTTAATTTGGATGTAAATATTTATGCCAGTACTCGATGCGAATTCATAAAAGCCGTTCCTTAACTTATAAGAATCGTGTACGTCGATTTCTTTTATATTTTCAACATATTCTCCTTTCGGGAATGCAGGGTCTGGAGTAATAACAGTAACTTGGTGACCTCGCTTTGCTAACTCTTGCGTTAGAGGGCGAAACGCTAGTTGATGGCTGATCGTTATCGTTGGGAAAACGGCCAATATACGAGCACAATTCACTGGTGATATATTAAATAATAAAATTACACACATAACATGACCGCACGACATCATGTTTGATCAGTTTTCATACAAATGTAAATTTATTCAGTGGAAAGTCATTTTATACCGTTCTATTAAAGTTAACACTTGCATATAATATTGACACAATTGGCTTAAATTACACTTTGTTGCAATTTTATTTGTTTTTTCGATATGCCATTTTGTTATTAGTATCCATCCTAACTAATAATATAAACACAAATGTGAGTGCTTGTTTTTAACGCTTTCACGCTTTAACTGCTCAAGCAATTAATATAAAATATTACATGCACTTTATCAAGGGTAAAGAAAGGGTCATAAAAAGGTACAGTTACCGAGGGATATATTAAGGTGAGTGAAGCCGCGGATAAGCGTTAGTAGAAAATAAATTTAGAGTACCTCTTGAAGAATAAACAACTACCTACTTAGACACGGTAATTTGGTGTAACGATTCGCAAAATTTTATTGTAATGTGGCTTTTCTCGATGTGGAATAAACACTTATATTCTATTACATAAACGCTTTAGGCTTGGTATTTGTGTGTCTCATACACTATCCTTGGGTCCACATATTACTATCACAAATGTTCTGGAATTGTACTTTTCAGACATATCAGTAAGAGAAATGCAATTTTATGGAATGTTTTTGTATATATTTTTAACCATCACTATTAACTGAAGTCGAAGTTGGCGAAAAGCATAACCTAGATGTTTTACCGACCCCTCATATTATAAAAAACATAGACCCCTTATAAAGGAAAGATACATGCCAGGTCGAGCGGTTGCAATGGTCTCGCAGTTTCCGCTCCCCAGCCATAAACGTATGTAAAGGTCACATCAGATTTTAGTCCTTGTGAGTTATCAGTCCAGCCTCCCCAGCCCAACGGGGTAAGAGAATTTATAACGGATTACCAGGTGTAAAAAAAAAATAGATTGCATCTCAAGTAGCGATGCTAAAGCTTTTCATTAATATCTACATCCAACTAATTTTGTAATATATAACTCCTCGGGTTATTATATAAGATCCAGATCTCAAAATGGCGGATTATGTTTTTAATTTCACGATATCGTACATTGTAAATTTTATGATTTAGTAAGAAAAAGTGTGTATAAATGAAAAAGCGATTTAAAAATACATTTTAAATAAAAATTATAATTTTACAATATCCACATAATTTGTTATTTTCCAAATTTTGTAATAAATTATAATATGTTGAACTGCGCCTCATGAAGTCTATATTCGTTTTTATGCGATATTTTATATTATATTATTATTATCATTAGCGATTATGCCTCAGTTGGTAGTGTGTTCGGACAAAGCGTCGAAGGATATAGGTTCGAATCCTAGCAACTGAATCAGAGCTTTCAGCAAAGGAAAAACATCGTGATCAAACCATAGCATGGTGGTAGGGTTTTTTCTAAGCCCTCCTGGCTAGCTGCCATCCTCAAGTTGAAAATCTGTCGCCAAGAACCTGTTGGTGTTTTCCAACAGCTGCACTTGAGAGCCAGTCTCCCTCTAGGTTTAACGTAACTACCAACTTAGATCACATCATAATTTAACATCAGATGCGATTGTGGTCAAACTTTAACCTATACAAAAAAAAAAGAAACTTAAAATTTGATGGTTTTGGATAGTCCAGGGCTTAACTGGTCACCAATTGCTTTTAATAAATTAAAACAATAATTCCATATTAAGATATATGGCTATTTTAGAATTGTTACGTAGCAGTGAAAATTATTTTTATCACTGCTATTTCACTGGTGATAAACAAAAATGTTCTATATTTAAAAGAAAAGGGATTACTAAACGAATGGCCTACATGAGCGATCTTTTTAATTAGTAATTCTTTATCAAAATACGAAAACAAAATTGTACTAGAGATCTTCCATCTCAAAAGGTTACTAATTTAACACCTCGAATGCTCATTAAAACAACGTAAAAAATTAACAAGACCATAAATTCATTCATACCGTATACTTGAAACAAATTCAGTTATATGAATAGTAACGATAAAAAATAATTCAAACCTTATGAAGAATAACAGTTATATAAATAAATTCACATGGCACCGAATGACATTAAAAAACCGTATCAAAAGTTATAACTAAACAGACAAACGGAGATAACGACTGTTTTTTATATTATTTAATTGGTTTGCAATTGAGTAACCTTCAAACGGAATGACTTGCAAATATTACAATTGTATAGAAACCAATTCAACACAATACGAGTATAATAGAAGACAACTGAGGCATATTCTACCAATAATAAAGACTCAATGCCGAACAATATGATTGTCAAAGATTGAAGGATTTATTTACATTTAAAATGGATGCCTGTATATTACAGTACCAAAGTCTTTACGACATACATATATATAATGAACCTATACACCTATATACCTTCTGTAAACTAGACACTATTTCAGTGTAGTTGATGTAGAGAGATAGAAAGTAAATAATATTCAGTATTCAACTTTAGCCCCTTGACTGATTTTTGAAGACCCAGATCTCAGAATGGCAGATTCTGTTGTTAATGCTTTAATTTATTTCACGACATAGCACAATGTAAATTTCATAGTTTAATATAAAAAAAAAATCGTACAAAAGAAAAATACTTTTTATATAAATTTTACAATACATAATTTGCTATTTTTCAAAGTTTTGTAATAAATCAGGTATTTTTTTTAGCTTATGCTGCCAACAGTTTATTGACCTGTGCCTCATGAGGTCTACATTCGTTTGTATGAAACTTAAACTTTTATGGTTTTGACCAGTACCAGAGTTTACAAAATAAATTAAGAAGGAAAACAAATTATACAAGACTTTCGTGTATAGGCTGTCGGTATTCGACTGACTTGCTGCTTTCGCATGTATCATGAAAAATCTATTAGGTATAGTGTATTTTTAGTTTGGCGCGTTACACAATCAACTAATGAACGATGTTCGCTGTGGCTTTGGATTACATTTTATTCTTTATGGTTTAGCGTTGACCACAATCTCCCCTGATGTTAAATTACGATTCGGTATAAGATGGTAAGCATGATAAAGTAGGAATGGCTCTCAAGTGCTATTGATGGAATACACCTATAGGTACTTGGCAACAGATTTTCAACATGAGAGCGGTAGCGAGGTAGGTGGACTTAGAAAAAGCCTTACCACCATGCCGTGCTTTCATCACGACCTTTGCCTTCATCGAAAGCTCCAGTTCATTCTCGACAATTCTACATCTATTAACATTGTGACCGAACATAATTTTTAACGACTATCGCTTATCATAATTGCATTGCCACTTTTTTCATACTCTGATAACGAGAAGTATATAAAAAGAAAAACCTTGAAGAATTGCTCAGCGTAACGATTATAACATCAGTCGTAATAAAAAAAAATCACATATCATCGACTGACATAACACGTTTACTGCAGTATTCACATCATACAAGATTTCTGTCGAGTCATTCAATAATTTATATTTTTACAAACAAGTTCCCCGTGTCTCACACCCGGAAGTCGCGTGTTAGATAAAGTACAATAACTATCAAATCATTAGTAGACTTAGTCGTGATAATCGACTGGCTTAATCGCCAAAATATGCCATTTTTTTATTTTGTCCCACCTATAGATTAGATGTAGAGCGCACTTAGCCTTAGAAGAAATTTATTTCACAATCGTACAAATAAAAATTTAATAGTGATTCTATTGGACATACGTACACCTTATGATATTGTAGTCGTAGTACTCCTGAAGATTGCTTCTATGTTTCACTCCGTATTCGCACCTTTGCCTAGGACATAACTCTTTCGTATGCACTGCGCCGCGTTTTAATTTCATTAAAGAAGGGTGGAAAACTCTGGAAGCCTGAAGTCGGTTCTCGAACGATTTGATAAAGTTCTCACAGAACAATGACTCATTCTTTGTTTATTAGTATCGAGTTTTCTTTTAGCGACTGTCAACAATATTGTAATAATATTTACCAACGGTGAAATAAAACATTCTGAAGAAACCAGAACCTGCGAAATGTTCTCGTAGTACCACTATATGTGAGAATCATCTACAATTGTGATCTATCGGAGTTTGAAATAGCTAGTTTGCCGTAGGCTGGCGTGCTGATTATATCCATACTTTTTTATTTCTGATTAACGTAAGGAAATCCATCATAGACACGCCACCCTTTCGGGGGAGAGAGTGGGTAGTGTGAGATTCTTACTCACTAAAACCCCACGGTATACCGGCTGCCGCTTTGTTTGAGGCGACATGGGATCGTGCAATGCTCTCACCATGTCGCCCCAGCGGCCAGCCCAGCGGAAGGTGCCCACCGGTCGTTGTCCTAATAATGGGAGGCAAGCTGAGTACAAACCAGCCGCCCCTTCCTCGTCGGCCGAACCTGTGCAATGGGGAGATGGGCCCCCCTCCCACCGAGTCTGCGTTGGCGTAAGGGAAAATGACTTTCTGTTCAGCAGCGAACTCTTATAGATTGGCATTATATACGTATACGTTAGTAGTAGATTTTACTTTTTATACTACTGTAATGAGTATTGTAATTTTGAAATGAAATTATGAAGCACTGATTTTATTTATCTATCGCGTGCTCGCGACTCCGTTCCCGTTAATATGGTTTTGTTATTTTATTAGAACGAATTGTTTTATGTGGATTATGTGCTTTTATATTTTTACAATTGCAATTTTGTCCAATCCCACTTGTCTCTTATATTTTCCTCTGACTGATTTCAAGTAGTCATTGCTATTTTTAATGATCAATGTTGTGGAAACCGTAATGTAAGAATGAAAATGTATCGTCTTCTTTTTCACAAATACTTTACCAGTGGCCTTATTTGAAATATTAATATATACTTAGCCTGCACATATTTATACTCTTCCTGGATTTTCAATTGTTCCCGCTTTGTTACTACTATAAGCGTAAGTGATTTAAACAAAAAACTAAACAAAGATAAATAGGGTGATTTATATTATACTTATACATTATACTTAATTCTACAACAATATAAAAAAAAAATGACGAAAATGATAATAAAAGCGAAATACATTTTCCCGTCGCTTATTAATAAAACAGACACATTACTAAATATGCAAACCTACGTCACTAATAAAAAAAAGAAAAAAAATAAGTACATTTTATTTTAACATGTCTTTACATTAACGTATTTATGGTTGTTTCAATTTTGCGGTAGCTGTTAAACTCTGACCAATATTCCATAAGTAGTACAAGATGAAACATATAAATAATGTAGCTAATATCAATCCAAATAATAATACTGTAACTAGTTCTAGTTCAAAATATTCTGTCCAGGACATGTTGGCTGCGGGCGATCGCAGATGTCTCGCTCCGCCGTGTCGCATCACGTGCTCTGTCCACCACACGGCACGCTCTAGCGGACGCTGCGGTTGGTCGTTCATAATTGATCGCAAGATCAAGATATTTTCACGATAGCTGTAATTTAAAACGACGTTTAATATTATTATAAAAGTAACTATTCAAAAACTCGAGGTCCGAGTTTTTATATTTGAAATAGATGCAATCTTACTTCTCAGATTTTCTCACTGAGTTACATTACTCATGAATATGTAAATTATGCATAATAATACCTATTAAAAGAGACTACATGTAAACTGAATTCGTTTTTAGGACTTTAGAAGCGGACCACTCACCGTAGAAAATATAAGTCAGGTAGAAAGTTTAGTGAAAACTGGCCAGAAGATGTAGTATAAGGTATCGGGTACCAAGGCTAAGAACAACCAAATGCTTATAAAACTACAGGGGTAAAGTAGTTTAAAAAAGAAATATTTAACTACATAATGTAAATTCACCTCTTATCGGAAATTACAGTGTTGATAGCATT
Organism: Antheraea assamensis; assembly: GCA_035772565.1. NCBI lineage: Eukaryota > Metazoa > Arthropoda > Insecta > Lepidoptera > Saturniidae > Antheraea > Antheraea assamensis. The sequence goes on along the minus strand of JAQQSE010000023.1, from coordinate 840,720 downwards.
TTTAAACTTCTCTTCTGTAAGCGTCTCCATATCAAGCCTTAATCCAATTTTGAAGTGAACATAATATTCAACATTATACCATTGGTCACCTAGAATGGGTATACCTATAACAGGTACTCCTGCGGTTATAGCTTCATTGGTAGATTGTAGTCCACCTTGAGTTATGAACAGTTTGATATTAGGATGTCCTGCAAATAAAATTAAGTTATTAATTTTTGTGTTTGTAATTAACCTTTTGTATAAGACTAGGGTCTTAGATCGTATCACGAAGAATAATGCAGTTATATCTCTGGAACATAATGAAATATTTTTTATAAAGCGATCATTTTCCCATTATTTTCATAGATTACCATTTTAATTTACTGTAGGCTTTTTGTATGACCATTACAAAATGTATAAGGATAATTTTCTCTTATCGAATTATATCGCATTTGTAGAACTTTTATATAACACTTTATAGGAACTCCATTCTCATTTTTATGTACAAGCAACATTTTCAATGCAACATGCACTACACGTCATAAAAATACTAAAAACGTCAAAAAGAATTTACTTGAGTTTGCAATATCATGATCTAGGAATCTATTATCCTTAATAACATGTCATTTATATACAGACGTAATATATTTCTAAAGCTTTAACAACTTCATTGTAAAATAAAATACAATAAGTAACGGGTTGTTCACGTTTGATTTAAATATTATTACAAGGATTCTTCTACCTTTTATTTAATTTCGAAGAAATACGACAAGATGAAGTTTATGTTAATTTTCTTTTTGTTATTGTTAAGTATTATCACTTACTCAATAAGTCCGATTGCGGTAACCATTTTTCAATTCTGATATTCTCAGTCTGTTCTGGTAATATATCCTTATCCCATTTCCATAAAATATTATAAGGTAGTTGGGAGCAAACTTTTACTAGAACTTTAATTCCTCTCCGGAGGAAACAATGAGGTAATAACATTTGTACCAAAACTAATGTAAATAACTCCTCTCTTTGACGAATCCAGATAAGTCTTCAGATCCTTAAACGAACAAAGAAATATCATATTATCAATTTTAACGTCTGTCCGAACATCCGAACATTTTAGGTATCAGAACAGATTACAATATACATTCTTCAGTACTAAAGTTAATTAATATTACGCGTTAATAGAACATCCGTACTTGGCAAGCTGAAATAAAATTGAATTTTCAATTTAAATACTCTTTACCTTAGGCAATTCCATTTCTGGTTTATTATGAACGCCACCGATATATAGAACACTTGGTGGTATTGATCGGTTATTTTCCCAAATTGGATGCATATTTAAAAATAGCATGTCTACATTTTTACTCAGTTCACGTATCGATGGTGTAGATACACCGAAAAGTTTCTTCAACGTCTCAGTTTCACAGTTTTTACTGTCTTCAAACATATTTTGCATCAAGTAATGATTGTACAGTTCCATAATTTTTTCCCATAGTGTAAGGTTGTAAAGCTTCTGTCGAAATGGAGTTGGGAACAGAAGAGGATGGCTCGTTGCCCCCATCATCTCTAAGCAATCCAAATAAATTTCCTAAAGAATTAATAGCTATCACAGGAGCTTTAAATATGTGAGAAAAAATCAATGCCGGTCGAATCACCGGCTCTAGAAGTAACAAATCGAATTTTAATGTTTTATCATTAATAATCTTTTGGATTTCGGAAGACATCAACTGTTCTTCGAATATATTTAATAACACTCCCATTACTACTTTCATTTGAAGAAGTACATCGTTGCTTATCCCCATGCTCGTGTTCACAAATTGTTTTCTCCATGTCGTATAGGATACGTTGTGGACGTCGATCTCTGTTAAATTTGCTGGAGCTTGTCCTTTGGGAAATTCTGGATCAGTTGTAATGACAATAACTTCGTGACCACGTTTCACGAGCTCATTAACCAAAGGTCGGAATACCACTTGATGGCTTATCGAAGGTGTTGGGAATACTGCTAATATTTTCGACGATTCACTTAGCGAAAATAAACTAAGCAGGAAAATGTATGACCATAAAACCAACATTGCGGTTATCTTAAAACAATTCCGCGACATCCAAACTAATACTAAATTATTCTGAGCAAAGAGTTGTTTATATGAAACGAAATTATTCTATGCAAATTTGATAACATGCAGTCAGTTTAGTTTTTTTCTGTATTTGAACAAATTAGTGTTGTCTGTGCATGCATCCTCCTGATTGGTTTCGGCTACGATGATTGTTGTTTTGGACAGCCATACAATATATAATAAGTTATTGTTATTTTGCTCTCTCATCTACTCTATGGTAATACAATGAAATAAAGCCTATTGTAAGTACATATAAAATATACACATCCATAAGCGGTTAATGCATAAATTATAGAATATTAATAATTAATCTTGCTTGTATTATTTTTACTTCAAATAATGCCAAGTCAAGATACACTTACATTGCTAATTTTGTTTTGTTTTTTCCAGCTTTATTTGAAATTGTTGCTAATAGTTGGATCTCCAAAAACCCAGCTCTATTGAGACTAATATGTTATAATTCATCTCTTTCTGCTCACTCGGTACAATCAAGATTGTGTATTGAAGATTTACGATGAAATAACTCATTAATTTACACTACCATTTGTAATTCCTTAGGAATAGGCTTTTCTTTTTTTTTTTTATTTACGTGGGGAAATCCATTATGGATACCCATCCTCCCGGGGGAGAGAATGGGTTATGTCCGAAGCGCACGGACTAAAACCCCACGGTGTACCGGCCACCGCTTTAAGTTGGGGCGGCATGGGACCGTGCTGAGCTATCACCATGCCGCCCCCAGCGGTCAGCCCGGCGCAAGATGGTCCGCCGGGCTCCGTCCTTATAGGGAGGTACACTGGGTACACGACCAGCTACCTCCCCTCGTCCGCCGAACCTGTGCAATGAGGAGATGGGCCCCCCGGCCCATCGCCTCAGATCCGGCCACGGAGGTGGAAGGAGGCGGGTAAATCGCCACCTTCTTCCACTGGCCCTTCTTTGGCGAAGACGGCCACTGAGAGGGTCCGCCTCTCGGGCCCTCTCCGCTGCCTCCTTCTGCGAGATAACCTCCTCGCAGAAGGAGGCCATCGCCGTCCAGGCGTCTTCGCTGCCGAGCATGGCCGCAACCACACTTGGCAGCGACAGATTTTCTCCCACCGCCGCAGCCAGAGTGCGGCGCTGCACCTCCCACGCAGCACACTCAGCCAGGGTATGCTGCGCGGTGTCCTCCTCAGCGCTGCACTCGTGACATGCGGCGGTCGGCTCCCTGCGAGCGATCTGGTGCAGGTACCAGCCAAAACAGCCATGGCCGGTCAGCACCTGCACCAGTCGGAACGTCAGGAAGCCCCACTCCCTATCAAGCCACTGCGGCAGGACCGGGTGGACGGCGTCCACCGTATATCGCCCATACCGCGCGTCCGCCAGATCCTGCCGCCACCGCTCTATTGCAACCACCCTCCCTTCCTTACGCCTTACCTCTATCTCCCTGGGAGCCGGAGGCTCTCCCAAACGTTTTCTTGCCGCCGTGAATTCGTACACGGCGGCAAGAACCCCTGCCTCCAGCTCCCAAGGCAGGGAGCCGGCGAGCGTAAAGGCCGCCGCCGAGGACACGGTGCGGTATCCTCTGATTGCTCTCAGTGCCATAATACGCTGCGCAGCGCGCAGCGCCCGCACATTAGTGGCACCGAGGGCATCGGACCACACCGGAGCCCCGTAGACGGCCATCGCCCGCACGACTCCTATATAGAGTCGGCGGCACCCGGCACTTGGCCCCCCGATATTGGGGAGCGACCGGCCGAGCGCCGCCGCCGCCCCTGCTATACGCGGTCCGAGCCCCTCGAAATGGGGCTCGAACCGCCAGCGCCCGTCTAGGGTGAGGCCCAGATACTTCATCCGGGTCCCCACCCTGATACGGGCGCCATCTACAATCAAATGGGCCCCAGGTGGTGGCCCCCGCCGAGGCCCGTGAAATAAAAGGGCCTCGGTTTTATCTAAGGCCACCCTGAGGCCCATCCTCCGGATACGCCCGACCACACCGGTTGTGGCCGCCGTAGCCAGGCGCACGAAACTCTCCCATTCCCCCCCACGGGCTACGACTAGGGTGTCATCCGCGTAACATATAATGCGCGCTCCGAGTGGGAGCGCGCCGCGGAGCACCCAGTCGTAGCCCAGGTTCCACACAAGTGGGCCCAAGGCCGACCCCTGTGGAACCCCACACCCCGTTCCCCGCCTGATCATTCGCCCGTCGCTGTCCACATAGGCGACCTCCCTGTCCACCAGGTACGCCTCCAACAGCCGCCGCAAGTAAGGGGGCACCCCAAAATATCGGAGTGCCTCCCTTATCACTACGTGCGGCAGGCTGTTGAAGGCATTGGCGATGTCCAGGGACACCGCCAGAAACCTCGCCCCCTGGGAGGTCGCCTCTGTGGACAGCGACTTCAGGGCGTCTATCGTAGAACGCCCTGCCCGGAAGCCGTACTGCGCGTCCGCCAAATTCGGCCCCGCCCACTCCAGGTTCTGGACGACCCGGGAGGAAATAATCCTCTCAAACACCTTCCCGTTGTCGTCCAGCAGCACGAGGGGCCGATATGCGGACGCGCAGACCGAGGGGCAGCCTTCTTTCTGCAACAAGCATAACCGCCCCCGCTTCCAGGGTTTCGGGAACTGCCCAGCCAACAAGCACTGACTGAGCAGCTCCCGAAGCCACCCTCCCAAATGGCCCAACGAAAGGGCGAGCACCCGGCCCGGGACCCCATCAGGACCAGGCGCTCTCCGTTTGCTGCGGAGGCGCTCAGTCGCCCTCCCCATCTCCTCCTCCGTGACTGGAGGGGGAGGGCCGACAAGTTCCTCCGCAACTGCCGCCTGAAGTGGAGGCATGGAAGGAGATACTATACTCGGAGGGTCGGGGAATAATGTTCCCACGACCCTTTCTACCACTTCCCGCTGGAGAGTTTCCGTGGTGGGAGGCGCCCGTCCGCGTAGCTTCGCCAGCATCATGCAGTACGGGCGCCCCCATGGGTCCCTCTCCAGCGACTGGAGCATCTCCTCCCATGCCTCCTCCTTCGCCCGGCTGATGGCGGCTTGCAGGACCTTCTTCTTGGCCCTGTAGTCACCATACAGCCGGGCCTCCTCCTCCAAGTCCCGGTGACTCCTCCGGCGGTTGGGCCCGAACAGCCTGGTACTCGTATCTGTACATAAATAAATGAAATAAAACATTCAGGACCTCGTCTTCCTTTGTTTGTCATTCGACTTTCTTTTATTTACAAGAGACTGACGAGTTTTAGTGTGGTCCATTAAAAAAAATTAAACCGTTACAATTTTTTCCTTACTGTCCACCAGTCGAAATCATAGTTAATAAATCTCTACTCTCCAGACTTCATTAATCTCACGTATCTTTTTTTATTTTTGCACTGATTAACGCTATTTGTCTAACGGGTCATCACAGCTTGATCGAACTACTAAGACGAGCTTAAGGCGTTCAGCCGCTTGGCAACAAGATCAAGGGTGCCAAAACGGCTGAATTTCTGTTTGGGCTGTTGCCTTGGATGCAACATCGTGAATCTATTTAGGTTAAACTAGCAAAGCTAATCATTCATATAAGAATGACTGAAGCACACCTGTGTACCAGCATGTGTGACCGACAAACTCAAACATGTATTTTGTATCTGTCACTGTGGCGTTATTTGTGGTTATACAGACGTGGGCGCGTACACACTTTTTTTGAAGAGTCCGAGTAGTTCGCTACCTTTATTTTATTGGGAGGATCGGTGGAGACATTTCGCGGCCATCTTTTATATAGTGATGCGTTGGGTATGGTCATGTGATTCATGACAGATACCACTAACGGGCTGACACAATTCGGCTTTTTTCAAATAACTGGTCGTGAGGAACTATAGAATATATATGAGGTGCTATATTGCGCCAAGAGAGGCAGTTATGTCATCGGTCGACATCTCGTCCTAGACGCGGCGGAGTACTACACGGAGGAGACGCTACTCCTTTATGGCGAAAGTCGGAACTAATAACGGAAGCCAGTGCGTGTTGGTCTTGAGTGGAAGGCACCTTAACTTGAATGCCCGCCGGAGTATTATGGGTGCACGAGTATTTTATTTTACTCTCGTTAAGAGACGTGGAAAAAGATACCCAGGATTACTTGTTCTGGAAATTGATGGGGGCAAGGGATTGGGGTTTTTTATAACTATAGACAAATCCAAGGGTTTATCTGTAATCGTCAGAAATACCGACGCGAGTATGAAAATTCTATTATTATCAGAACGCAATAGTCTTAAAGAATTACACACTGTTTTATATTCTTATTAATATTTAACACAGAAACAGATTTGCTGGCATTTATTAGTAGATATATTAAAAAATAGATGATTATATATATAAGATGTATAAATCGATTTCACCGATCACCATGGAAGGTGACATATGTGTTCTATTCATGAAGAAAATGTTTATACTATCCAGTTTAACTGGTCACTAGATGACGCTAATGCGTACTATATTTTTATTAAACTTTATACTGTCATTAGCTTTTTCTCGCTGTTTGGCTTTCCTCGATGTAGATTTGATTTATCCCTTTGGGAACAGTACTGTTTTCTGGATCAAAAAAATTCTTACACCCTTTTCTGTACCTTTGACAAAGCGTATTCAAACTTTCATAATGAGTGGTTGAATAGTCAAGGCGGGGATGCGTAACAAACAAGGAAAACTCACATTTGCATTTTTAAGTATACTGTCGCTGATACCACATAAATATGTAAACTTATGTATATTACTGTGAATGGTGAAACGACAAATTATGTTATTAATATTACCGCGGGAACATTGTCAAGGACGACGAACAAAGATCTTTTTGAAGTTTGAGCTGCTCATTAACATTCAAAACTGGTTCAAAGTACTTCATTCATTATTTCTGTAAAATAATACAGATAACCTAAATAACGTTTTGGCAAGAATGATACTGTGTATTAAATAATGTATTTGTATTAATCGAGGACATTTTTTTAATGTATTTATTTTTACTGGCTTTTGCTAGCGACATCGCTCGTGTTAATGTAGATTTGAATTATTTCTCACAAAAAGTACATTTTCCTGGATGAAAGGTGGTACCCTATGTCCATTTCTGTACCTTTGAGAACGTATATGCAAAATACCATAATGATCGGAACAAATAAACAAAGTTCCTTTTGCATTTTCGCAGTTTTCTTTTTACTACTACGAGTATAACGCTTTTATCGATTTTAAGTTACATCTGTTTGTTCTTCATTGTTGGTTAGTTCTTAGGAAAAACTTAATGATGTATTTTATACATATAAAAATAAGAAATCTGAGAAATCTTCTATTCGCCATTCTCTAAAGTCTCGATAAAATCAATTTTGTTATTTCAGAGATTAGCCGGTACAAATAACAGACATTACAATTTAATTTGAGTGTGTATTTAATAGTAGATTTAATGTGTATTTAATAGTAAAAATGTCCTTTTTTGGTGTTATCAGAATGTCTAGGAAGAAGTTGAGGAGTGAAAGGTTCGTAACGTATGTGCATATCATGAGGATACATTAAAGTAATGTAACTAGAAAAATCGCAAAGAAAAAAATACGAAAATAAATATTGCTGACATTATAATAGCCGTGGAAAGGTTTGAAGGGTGGAATGTCAATTCGATATTTGCAGATTTTAACCCCAGCATGTACTGATGAATTTTTCGCAATTCGCTTACAATTCTTTACAATTATTAATTTAAAGGATACTTGAGCACGAAGTGTGTTGTTGTAGTACCGTAGTATGTGTGAATAACATAGAACTGTGGATTTCTCGCAGTTTGAACTCACCAATACGCTATGGGCCGGTGTGGTGATTAAGTTCATAACTTCCTTTGGGAAGAAGCCTTTGTCTCTTCCAGTGGGTCTCTTACAGGTTGGTGTGATGATGATGAATCACCATTCAGCCTCTATGTTATCATAAATAAGCAAAGTATACACTTGGTATTTCGTGTCTTGTAAAAGTTGCCCGCGTCAGATACAAGAAAAATAGAAAATTTGCAAAACTTCTAGTTCGCTCTGAAGTTGTCCCGAATTGCTGAGTAGTAAATAGTATCAAAATATTTTTAATACAGTGCACGGTGTTATGTCATAAATATTCATTTTTTCTCTATATGGAAACGTACGTGTGGTGCAACTTCGGAGGAAAAGAGAAGTGTGGAGAAAACTATACGTAGATGTTTGATACAGGAATGACATATTTTCAGAAACAAAAGGACAAGGACGCTAGCGATGCCGTTATTGGTAACGAATTGAGCAATATTTCATAACATTTGTTAATATTAGCTTATCGCCTCACGACGTCTGTGACGTCGTCTGTTCGATCATTATATCTATGCGTGAACTTTGTCGCGGCGTTTCCACTGATAATAAAAAGTGTTTACTGACATTTTTACTATCACACACTAATTGTAACAACACAATGATTATTATAAGTCATTAAATGACAAGATATGCGTTAAACAGTAGCTTTGATTTCATATTCTGAAGTTATCATGGTCGCATTAAGTATACTATATTTTATATAATTACTAAAATTGTATAATGAATTGACAAATAAACTGTTACACTCGCGATAATAATCATATTTAAAGAATATCTTACAATTTCATGGAAAACATCGAACGCTTTAAAGGAATAATAAGGGACCAGTTTAGCGTCTGTTAAAACGCACCGTGTGGTGGACTGAGCACGTACTGCGGCACGGCGGAGTGAGACATCTGTGGTCGCACGCAGCGAGCATCTTCTGAGCGGAATACTCAATATTGGAAGTAGTTGTTCCTATACTTTTAATGTTAATGTCTACATTCATGCTAATTTTTCTTTGAATAATTTTCCAATGAGATCGAAATAAAGCCGTTTCATCGCAAAATCAAAGGATAAGGGAATCTAACTTATAGCTATTATTGTTGTGAATACTTCAATAGTTTTGTGTAATTGATAAAATAATATGTATAGCCTATTGGTTTTTGATCATCTTCGCCATAAAAGTTAAAACCAAAGCATATTCAAACTAAAAATTCAGTCACATATAGAGTATAGTAATATTAAATAGCTTACAATATATGCAAAGGATATTTTAGAGATAGGATATTATAAAATAGACTTTTTCATATCTAAATTTATACAATTGTTAAAATATAAGACGCAATAAATTAATTTCATCTACGTTTTTGAAGCGATGATGGCTCAGTCGGTAGTGTGTTCGGACATAGCGTCGAAGGTCGTAGGTTCGAATCCAAGCCACTGATTCGGAGCTTTCGGTGAAGGAAAGCATCGTGATGAAACCATAGCATGGTGGTAGGGCTCCTTCTAAGTCCGTCTGGCTAGCTACCACCCTCAAGTTGAAAATCTGTCGCCAAAACCTGTTGGTGTGTTCCGGCAGATGCACTTGAGAGTCAGTCTCCCTCTAGGCTTAATGTGTGTCTACCATCTTAGACCACATCATCATTTAACATCAGACGAGATTGTGATTAAACGCTAACCTATAAAGTATTAAAAAAAACCATACAGACAGGTTATTCCTCCTAACCCGTGTCGGTATTCGATTAAATTGCTACCAACATAGACATGGTCAAAAATACTTCACGATGACTTGGTTTTAGTTAAACGCATTGCATAATATCAGTTATTAGTATATATTCATCTGCGCAAATGGCCGTATATCTCTCAGCATTCGCTGTTGCTTTTGTATAGGACTATATTGAATTTACTTTGTTGTTACTTTTTTTGACTCGGATAGCGAAAAATATGTAATCAGAAAAACCTTGCAAAATTATCCAGCTACTATAACATCCGGCATTATTAAAAAAAAACGCATGACATTGAGAAACATATCATGGTGCTTCAATATCACATCAAACAAGTTTTTTGTCGAGTCGTTCAGTTATTTATATTTATGATGGCAAGTTCCACACATCTCATACTCGTAAACGGCATGTTATATACAATACTACAATTACAATCAAAAATCGTTGTGGAAGTGTCATGTAGCTTGTTGTACTCTACAATATCCCACAACTTGCACAAAGCAGTAGTCAAAATCTGTGCAGATGAGATTCCGAGACAAAAATATAAATTACAAACATATGGACCGATCAATGTTATTTACAAGTATTCATATATAGACATATATAATTCCTACGAACCGTAACGAACGTAAGTTCTATATATAGATACCGTGTCTTTAATAAGTCATTAAGTTGCCTTACATGTTTTTGTACATTACTGCATAGGATATTAGGTATGAGATTGTTGTGTATACTAATTTTACAGTTCACGTAAAATAACTTCACACCTCATATTAGGTTGGGATCAATTTTGCCACTTTAAAACAAATATGAAGTCTTTTCTACTATCGTTTTGCACTTCACAAATCCTTTATCAGGAAGCTTACTGACACTTTAAAACAAATATGAAGTCTTTTCTACTATCGTTTTGCACTTCACAAATCCTTTATCAGGAAGCTTACTTGAAAGTCATGAAAGATTCATCATATTATACTTTTCCCGAGTTTTCAGTATATCTCATTTTTTTAATAATATCATAGATTATTATATAATTGATCCAAAACTATTATTAACTAGCTGACCCGGCGAACTTCGTACCGCTTAACAGCCGATTATTTATTTTATTTTTTAAATACTTAATCTGCTATTCGGGACGCTATATAATGTTAAATGTTACCATCGTATAAATATTGACAAATATTGAAATTCATATTTATACGATACTAACGTCACTCAATTGTTTTGCCTTCCCGGAACACCTCTCCACTAACACGTAAAATTTATGGTATGGTATTAAAGTTCAAATTGACTTTTAAGTATTATTACGAATCATTTGTATGGGAGTATAGAAAAGTGTTGTTTTTAGACTTTTTTGGGTAATTTTTAAAATTTTTATCTCCGTAAGAACTATCCTCGTACTTTAAAGAATATTCTAAAAAAAGAATTAACGAAAACGGTTCAGCTGCTTTCGAGATTTGCGCTTAGCAATTCATTCAGCGATTCATTTTTATATTATAGAATTATATAAACACAATTCATTTTAATAAATGTTATTATTCACTATTAAAAAAAAACAAAACATTTTGACCGCGATTTATTAAACAAAACTGTTAAATTACTTAATATGTTTTCTCAATTCATTAAAAATCGTAACTATTACATAAACTATAGAATTAATTACATTTCTATATTTCGAAATAGCTATATTAAAATTGAATGTAATTAAAATATAGTAAACTTATTTTGGAACATTTTTTTTTTACAATTGGTTTACATTTATGTGTTTATAGTTGCTTAAACTTCACGATAGTGGCAAAACTCTGACCAATATTCCATAAGAAGTACAAGGTGAAACATATAAATAATGTAGCTAATATCAATCCAAATAATAATACTGTAATTAGTTCTAGTTCAAAATATTCCGTCCAGGACATGTTGGCTGCGGGCGATCGCAGATGTCTCGCTCCGCCGTGTCGCATCACGTGCTCTGTCCACCACACGGCACGCTCTAGCGGACGCTGCGGCTGGTCGTTCATTAATGATCGCAAGTTCAAGATATTTTCACGATAACTGTTAATCAAAATAATATTATTATGAAGGGATTTCTTAAAGAACTCGCGTAACGACACTTTTTATATTTGAAATAGATGGAATATTATAGCATAGTTTTAACACCAAACTATATCATTAATACATTATGCATATTTAATACCTATTAAAACAGTATTGGTTAAAAATGAATTCATTTTGAGTACCTTAGAAGCGGCTCAATAACCATAAAAAAGATCAGAGAAAAGATTTAGTATGAACTGGCCATGAGACGCGGTATAAGGTACCGAGCGCCAAGGGTAGGAGCAATTAAATGCTTATAAAGCTGTGCCAAACTAGTATAAAAGAGGAATGTTTGATTATATAAAGGAAAATCACCTTTTATCGGAAATTACAGTGTTTATAGCATTTTTAAACTTCTCTTCTGTAAGCGTCTCCATATCAAGCCTTAATCCAATTTTGAAGAGCACATAATGTTCAACGTTATACCACTGGTCGCCAAGAATCGGTATACCGATAATTGGTACCCCTGCGTTTATAGCTTCATTAGTAGATTGTAGTCCACCTTGAGTTATGAACAATTTGATATTAGGATGTCCTGTAAATAATAATGTGTTTTTTTTTAATTATTGTAGTTTTCAGTATTTTATATAACGTTAGGGTGTCAGAAAATTATGGGTCCAGACATGTTTTCCAAGCATTATGAGACTATTCGAGTTTTATATTTGTCAGAACAATAATAAAACATCACTTTAATTTGTACAACGGTTGTTGTGAGATTGGGTGAATTAAATATTTAATGAAAAATTATTTTCTCATTATTAAAGTACAGAGGCTTTAAGGGACTTCTAAAAATTAATAAAAATCCTAAATGTTAAACTTTACAAGAACCCTAGATAAATTTATTTAAAAAATCTTTGATTTGATGATAAGTTCACGAAGGTAACGAGATGTCTAAACGTACTTTAGATAGTGTATGTACTATACAAGGATTTTTCCAACTTCACTTAAGTCACTTTAATTTTGAGGAAAACTATAAGAAAGTGAAGATTATATCAATTTTGTTTTTGTAATCGTTATTTTATTTTTTTTGCTTACTGAGTAAGTCCGACTGTGGTAACCATTTTACAATCCTAATATTCTCAGTTTGTCCTGGTAATGTATCCTTGTCCCATTTCCACAAAATATTGTAAGGTAATTGGGAGCAAACTTTTACTAGAATTTGTATCCTCTCCGGAGGCAGCAATGACGGCATTACGTTTGTACCAAAACTAATATAAATAACTCCTTCCTTTGATGAATCCAGATAAGACTTCAGATCCTTAAACGAATACAGAAAATATGTTTAATCTCATTATAAATTTAAAGATTATCTAATACCATTCAAGACAGATATATTCTACAGCGCCTTATTGTAAAATCTGAAAAAAAATCATATTACGGGTTAATAGACATTCATAACAGACAAGCTGAGGTATAATACTCATTTGAAAATCAAACTGAATTTCTGATTAAAAACTTTACCTTAGGCAATTCCTTCTCGGGTATATTATGAATGCCACCGATATATAGAACACCCGGCGGTACGGATCGGTTGTTTTCCCAAATCGGGTGCACATTTAAAAATAACATGTCTACATTTTTACTGAGTTCACGTATCGATGGTGTAGATACACCGAAAAGTTTCTTCAACGTCTCAGTTTCAGAATTTTCACTATCCTCAAATATATTTTCCAACAAGTTATATTGTACAGTTCCGTAATTTTTTCCCAAAGTGTAAGGTTGTTAAGTCCTCTGTCGCAGCGGATGTGGGAACATAAATGGATGGCTCATTGCCCCCATCATCTCTAACGATCCAAACATAGCTCCAAAAGAGTTAATCGCTATCACAGGAGCTTTAAATATATGAGAGAAAATCAACGCCGGTCGAACTACCGCCTCTAGAAGTAACAAATCGAATTTTAATGTTTTATCATTAATAATATTTTGGATTTCGGAAGACATCAGTTGTTCTTCGAATATTTTTAATAACACTCTCATTCCTACTTTTGCTTGAACAAACACGTCGTTGCTTTTGCCCGTGCTCGTGGTCACAAATTGTTTTCTCCATGCCGTATAGGATATGTCGTGGACGTCGATCTCTGTTAAGTTTGCCGGTGTGTGTCCTTTAGAAAACTGTGGATCAGTTGTAATGACAATTACTTCGTGTCCACGTTTCACGAGCTCATTAACCAAAGGTCGGAATACCACTTGATGGCTTATCGAAGGTGTTGGGAACACTGCTAGTATTTTCGATGATTCATTTAGAGAAAATAAACTAACAAAGAAAACAGTATGAGAGAATAACCAACATTGTATGTAGCTTAATATAATCCCACGACGTCCAAACTAATACTAAATAGTTCTGAGTAGAGAGCTGTTTTATATAAAACTAAATTATTCTATGGAATTTGATAACGCGGGGTCATGTTAGTTTTTTGCTAGTATTAAAACAAATTAATGGTTGTCTGTATATGTACTTTTCAGATTGACTTCGACCACGATGATTGTTGCTCTTGACAGCCATATTTAATCATACACTGTAATAAAATCAACTAAAGTCTATTATAATTACAAATAAAATTTACACATTAATATACGATTATTGCATGAATTATGAAATGTCGATAACTAATCTTACTTGTTTTTGTACAATATTTACTTTAATAATGCCAAATCACACTACACGTACTTTACTAATTCTCACTAGTTTTTTTTCCAGTTTTTATTTGAATGATTAGTCACCAATTGTCGGGTCATTAGATTCCCAGGGGTATTAAGGCAAATATTAACGTCTAATGTTGTATTTTTCTCTCCCTTTTTACTCAATGGGAAAAATAAATATTTATTAATGATTTACGACGAAATAACTAATGAATTATGTATATAATTTACACTACTGTTTTTAGTTCCATAAGAGTAGCCTTATCTTATGGCAAACTAATGATATATAATCACTAAAGTTTCTGTAAATCTAGAAATGGATATTTTACAAATTATGTATATAACTTTTTCAGGTTTACATTGTATTTAATGATATGTATTTTATATTCTCTAGAATTTTGGATATTCTCTAGAGGCCTATCCTATCTGTAGCCACGAACCTAAAAAATGTGGATGTAGTAGAGGGAGCGTAGCAAATAAGGATATCTCCTCCGTATGTAACATCTTCAATTCTACCTATGTTGTAACTCGCAATCGCGTGATTACGAATCTTCAGTTTTAAGAGTATTTCATGTACGAGAATCACGACTATGCGCCGGTTCCGTAAGAAGCCCGCTACTAAATCGCGATGAGTTCTGAGATTTTCGAGCGTTAAAAACAACAGGCATAGGCAGCGCTGTTTAAACCTATTAATTACTGCGAATTTTAAAACCGATTATTTAAAGGAAGCACGACCTAGGCGTTGAGTAGTCGCGGCAATAACTGAGTATTGATAGATCGCGTTAATTAAGTCCTTATTGCTATTCTAAATCGTGTTATATGAAATTATCTCCTGCACATCATATACTAGGAGTAACTGACCAGCCTGTGTGGCTTAGTCTTCTGAGGCTGAGGCTTTGGGAGTTCACGGGGGCACGGGAGCACGCTCGGTTTGAGTGTGGGCGATGTAAGTGCGGTAGTACGTGCCGTAGGTGCTGGAGCATGAGAAGTACTCGGCTAGGTCAAGGAAGGTTTCCACGGACATTAAAGATGGAGCACGGAGGACGGGCGGCGGCTACAGGTGCTCTGGGCGACAGTCCCGCCTATAGAGGGCATCTTGTTCGCGGCACTCTCGGAGCCATCCGCGATTGTTGCGGGATGGTCGGCCTCTTTGCATATCACGCAGCTATGGGGCTCAGGGGAAGCCGGGCAGCAAGAGCACTCCCTAATGGAGTGATCCTTCCAAGCACTTCACAGGACCTGTAACGTAGGTGTAAGTCGGTAGCCATGGAAGTTTTTGCTGTATTGACATGGGTCTTGCGTAAGGCCTCTACGGAGATGCAACACACACTTAAGAAAGATAAAAGAATTCTTTACCCTCCTTAGTGCTGCCAATAATGGCTAGTACCACGTTTAATAGAGCTGTGGTGGTATTTGTCTGAATAAACAACATTCAATAACAATACGCACGGAATGCCATCATTAGTGAACTATGATTATTACAGTTGTCTAGCGCAGAATGAGGATAACGTATGAAACGTCGATTTAGGTATGAAATTTCTTTACATAGTAGCTAAATTACTTGTCATATATAATCTTCTTTAAGAATTTTGCTACTAAGTAGACGAACAATTTGTAACTTAACGCAATTACTTTCATATAGAATTTCTGTCAGATAATGTGATGTATACACAATTCAATTACCAATAATTCTGGTGAGACAGGCGTGTAAATAGTGCTCACTCAGCGGCTCGAGAACATTAATGACTGAACATGGTAATGCGTGACAGCCTAACTGTGTCTATATAGATATTTAAGAATGTGATATTATGTGAACGACAGGGGCTGTATAAAACACTTAATCAGCTTACTGAGTCGCCGCCAGATGCCGCTACCAATTCTCGAACATCTTAAGAGTATCTGACTATTTGTAGCCACTAGATCGTTCACTCACGTAATCAGAAGTTTATTTTGCGGCGAGAGACGCGGAGATGGATTTTAATAAAACTTTAAATCAAAAGCGGGTTATATACCATATATATAGCGGTGATATTGCGTAGCGAAAAAAGTGTACATAAGTCAAAAATGGCAAATGTGACCCCCGTATCGACGCATGGCTTATTCGCCTCACCAGATTCATTGAATGCTAAATCATTGAATCATCATAGACAACCTATTGTGGGTTGTGCCTAAATTTTGTGGGCATGTTATTTTGTATTCCAAGGAAATCTTTGTTTTGTTTGTGTTTTTATTTGCAGTAAAGAAAACAATTCAATATTTTAATCGTCAAGATTTACTAATTGCTAGTAAGGTTTCTATTAATACGCGATGGTGTAATATTATGAAACTCAAAAAAAAATTGTTTATAAAAAATAGCATGTAATCAATTTTTTTTTTAATGTTTTCGTGCTTGTCCTCCATCTCATCTGTTGGTAAAAGAAGGTGAGGCCAACGATAGGTTGCGTTTCTGTTGAACATTTTAAGTCATAGGAAGGCAGATGCAGGGAATGAATTCCACTCCTTAGCCATACGTATAATAAACATATATAACATTTTTAAATTATATAAAATACTACAGCAATATTTAAACAATAAAATTAAATTATCTAAATTTTAATAAAAGCGAAATTCATTTTCCCGTTGCTTATGAATGAAACTTATACATAACTTAATATTTATTCGTCAGTTTTGAACATTTATGAGTTATTCGTGTAGAACTATATTAAAGTGAAATATAATTAAAATGTAGTAAGAAACAACTTATATACAAATAAAATATTATTTTAATATCAGTTTATATTAACGTGTTTATGATTGCTTCAATTTTATCGTAGTTGTTAAACTTTGACCAACGTTCGATAAGAAGTATACAAAGAAACATATCAATAATATTCCAAATAGTAATCCAAGGAATAATACTGCAATTATTTCTAGTTCAAAGAACTCCGTCCAGGACATGTGGGCTGCGGGCGATCGCAGATGTCTCGCTCCGCCGTGTCGCATCACGTGCTCTGTCCACCAGACGGCACGCTCTAAGCGGACGCTGCGGTTGGTCGTTCATTAATGATCGCAAGTTCAAGATATTTTCACGATAGCTGTAATTTAAAATGACGTTTAATATTATTATAATAGTAACTAGGTACTCAAAACCTAGAGGTCTCACTTTTTATATATGAAATAGATGGAATGTTACTTCTCAGATTTCTCACGAAGTTACATTGCTCATGAATATATATGTGTGTATTATAATAATTAATACGTATTAAAAGCGACTAAATTTCAAATAACTTCATTTTGAGCACGTTAAATTGCTATACTTATGATTCTCCTTAGCAAACGTTTAAATGTTCTAAATTATTTAAGAGATTTATATTTCTAACCGAAACTTGATTGGAGAAAATTTTAAAAATGTAGGTCAAGTAATACCAGTAATGAAACATTTTTTTTTTTTTATTTCGGGAGGAAATTCAACACTTATAAAACCGCAGTGCAAATTAGTATAATTATCAAATGTACAAAAAAATAGGAAAAAACATATAAAACAAATTCACCTTCTATCGACAATGACAGTGTTTATAGCATTTCTAAATTTATCTTCTGTAAGCAGTCTCCATATCGAGCCTTAAACCAATTTTGAAGTGAACATAATGTTCGACATTATACCACTGATCGGCTAAAATGGGTATACCGATAATTGGTACCCCTGCGTTTATAGCTTCATTAGTAGATTGTAGTCCACCTTGAGTTATGAACAGCTTAATATTAGGATGTCCTGTTAATAAAATTATATTTTTGATTATTGTCTTTGTAATGAAATTTACCTTTCATATAGCACTATGGTCTTAGACCGTACTAACAAGAATAATTTAGTTACATCTCTAGAACCTGATGCAAGTATTTTTTATACATCGATCATTCTCCTATAATTTACATAGTTTACCATTGGAATTTACTCTAGGCTTTTTGTGTAACCAATACATATTTAATTTTAAACAAAACTTTTTATTCAATTATACCAAATTTGTAAAACTTTTACATAATACTTTGTAGGAACTCCGTTGTCATCTTTATATACTAGCTACCTTTTTACATAAACACGCACTGCACGTTATAAAAAAATAATAAACACATAAAGATTATACTTGAGTTTGCGATGTCATTAGCTATGAACCTGTTATTCTTAATAATATAATGTATTGACAATTAATGTTCTCCTAAAACTTTAACAAGGTTATTAAAAAAAAACTCGACTCTCTGTATACGTCGGAATAAATTACTTAAATTAAGGGGTTGTTCAAGTTTGATTAAAACAGTATACCATTCAAGAATTCTTCTAGCTTTTGTTTAATTTCGAAGAACTACGACAAGATGAAGTTATGTTAATTTTCTGTTTGTCATTGTTCAGTTTCATTACTTACTAAGCAAGTCCGATTGCGGTAACCATTTTTCAATTCTGATATTCTCAGTCTGTACCTGGTAATGTATCTTTATCCCATTTCCATAAAATATTGTAAGGTAATTGGGAGCAAACTTTCACTAGAATTTCAATCTTCTCCGAGGCAACAATGAGGGAATAACATTTGTACCAAAACTAATGTAAATAACTCCTCTCTTTGATGAATCCAGATAAGTCTTCAGATCCTTAAACGAACCAAAGAAATATAATATTATCAATTTTAAGGACTGTCCGAACATCCGAACATTTTAGGTATTAGAACAGATTATAATATACATTCTTCAGTACTAAAGGTAATTAATATTACGAGTTAATAGAACATTCATACTTGGCGAGCTGAAATTAAATTGAATGTCTAATTTAAATACTATTTACCTTAGGCAATTCCTTTTCTGGTTTATTATGAATGCCACCGATATATAGAACACTCGGTGGTACTGATCGGTTATTTTCCCAAATCGGATGCACAGTTTAAAAACAGCATGTCCACATTTTTACTCAGTTCACGTATCGATGGTGTAGATACACCGAAAAGTTTCTTCAACGTCTCAGTTTCAAAATTTTCGCTCTCTCCCTAATATATTTTCCAACAAGTAATTATTGTATAGTTCCGTAATTTTTCCCCATAGTGTTAGATTGTAAAGCTTCTGTCGAAGTGGAGATGGGAACAGAAAAGGATGGCTCGTTGCCCCCATCATCTCTAACGATCCGAAACATAGCTCCTAAAGAATTAATCGCTATCACAGGGGCTTTAAATATGTGAGAAAAAATCAATGCCGGTCGAATCATCGCCTCTAGAAGTAACAAATCGAAGTTTCAATGTTTTATCATTAATAATCTTTTGGATTTCGGAAGACAACAACTGTTGTTCGAATATTTTTAATAACACTCCCATTCCTACTTTTGTTTGAAGAAACACGTCGTTGCTTATCCCCGTGCTCGTAGTCACAAATTGTTTTCTCCATGTCGTATAGGATATGTCGTGGACGTCGATCTCTGTCAAGTTTGCTGGAGCTTGTCCTTTAGAGAACTGTGGATCGGTTGTAATAACAATTACTTCGTGACCACGTTTCACGAGCTCATTAACCAAAGGTCGGAATACCACTTGATGGCTTATCGAGGGTGTTGGGAACACTGCTAGTATTTTCGACGATTCACTTAGCGAAAATAAACTAACAAGGAAAACGTATGACCATAAAATCAACATTGCATGTATCTTAATACAACTCCGCGACGTCAAAACTAGTATTAAACAATTCTGAGCAAAGAATTGTTTTATATGAAACTAAATTATTCTATGCAAATTGATAACATGGAGTGTGTACGTATTTTCCTGATTGGTTACGGCTACGATGCTTGTTGTTCTGGACAGCCGTACAATATTTAATAAGTTACTGTTATTTGGCTGTTTCATGTACTCTATTGTAATAAAATGAATGTATTTTTTTTCGTTTCAAACTGAGTAACGCTATTGATCTGACGGCCTTCATAGCTTGTCCGGACTGTCAAAACGAAAACTTTAGGCGCTAAGTCACTTAACGAGGCTGTTCAAGTGGCTAAGCCTCGGCTTGGGCTGTTGCCTTAGATTCAGCATAGTGAATCTGTTTAGGCTAAAGTACTGAAACTAATCATGCATATAAGAATAGCTGAGGCACATATGTGCACCTCAGGAACTCTAACACGTATTTTGTATCTGACAACTCAGCTAAACTAAACTAACCAAGTTAAAAAAAATAAGAGAAATAAAATAAAACCCTTCCACCATATGTGTATCTACCTGTGTGTGTGTGTGTGTGTGTGTGTTTGTGTGTGTGCACTTATGTCAAATGGGGAGGTCTGTATTATTCTGTTAAGTTAATGAGTGATCATTTTTAGGTTACTGTATCGTGCTAGCAGCATGCTCGAGGTCTCTACTTCGGGGGGTCAAAACTAGACTTTAGCCGCTGTCGAACGGGGACGTGACAAGTTTGTGGAAGTGAAGTGCAATGCCAGAATATGACGGTCTGATCTGTGGAAACACGGACGTGGCCACACACCCACTTTGTTCGAAGACTTGGAGAGGTACTGATCGTTCGTTGCCGTCATTTTATCGGAAGGATCGGAGAAGATCTTTCACGGATGTCGATTGTATCGCAAAGCGTCGTACATGAACATGTAATTCGCGATATATACCATTAGTGGGCTGGGACGATTCGGTATTTTGTTCTTCGAGCATACTAGTAGGTGCAAGCAAGTCATGACCACGGGGGCCTTGTTTCGAACTCTACCTACAGGTGGTATAAAGGCATTAACAGTGGAGGCGGAGGACGGATGGCGGCTAAATGTGATCTGGGCGCCTGTCCCTCATGTACAGGACGTTTCGCAGCTGGAGGGCTCAGGTGAAGCCGAGATTAGGAACACTCCCTAGTGAAGTGACCCTCCAAGCATTTCATGCACCTGGGACACAGGTGATAGTTTCATGCTGAATGTTCGTAGCTCTGGTAGTTCTGACACTGCGAATGCACGTGGGTCTTATATGGGCCTCTACGGAGAAGCCCGTGAGGTCACTGAGGAAAGGTCTAAGGTTACATTGCTCTTCTCAGTACGGTAAAGAATGACCAGCTTATTGGACTTAGCATTGTTGCAGGGGTGGTACATATAATGTACCTTACTCACCGAAAAGTTTTGCGCCTGGAGACAGGCAGCTACGTCATCGGTTGATATCTTGGCTTGGACGCGGCGGATTACAGATGCTACTCCTCTATAGTGAAAGTAAAATAGGAAGGCATCGCTCCCCGAAGGAAGGAAGTCAGCGCCCGGTGGTCTCGGGTGGTAGGCATCTTAACTTGAATGCCTGCACGACTATTATGAGCGGAGGTGCAACTTATTTTTACTTCTTTAGTGTTGAAGAAATAGATACCCAGGATTACTTCTTCTGGATAGTCATGGGGGCCAGGAATCGGGGTTTTTTGTACCTATATACAAGTCCAAGATTTTATCTGTAATCTTCAGAAATACCGACGTGAGTATGAACATTTTTGCGATTATCAAAACGCAATGGTCTTCCTGATAACACACCGTTTTATATTCTTTCAACCTTTAAAACACAAACGGATTTGCCGGCGTTTATTAGTAGATATAATTAAAAATAGACGATTACATATCTAAGATGTATAAATCGATTTCACCGATCACCGTGAAAAGTTGGCACATGTGTTGTTTTCATGGAGAAAATGTTTATGATATCTTTTCGAACTGACATACCCTGTTGGCATTTTGGCCTTTACAGATTCACCGGACTACACACGTAAAGCTATGCAGTTTGACTGGTTACTAGATAACGCTAATGTATTCTATATTTTTATAAAGTTTTACACTGTCATTAGGTTTATCTCGCCTTAATGTAGATTTGATATATCCTTCGGGAACAGTACTTTTTCTGGATGAACAATTTTTTACGTTTTTTTCTGTACTTTTGACAAAGTGTATTAAAAATTTAATTATGATCGGTTAAATAGTTGAGGCTTGTATATGCGTAATAAACCAACAAAAACATATTCGTTTTCATAATATTAGTAAGTATACTTTTGTCTATGTCAAATAAATATGTAAATGTATGTGTATTAGTGTGAATAATGAAACGACTACTCTTTGTTATGTATATTATTACTGTGAGAACGTTGTCAAGGACGACGAAGAAAGATCTATTTGAAGTTTGAGCTGCTTATTAACATTCAAAACTGGTTAAAAATCATTCAGTCATTATTTCTCTAAAATAATACAGATAACTTGAACATGGCATTTATTTTTCTATTATAAACTTCAATATTCTATATTTTGTAGTTGTAAATTTTAACTAAGTATGTTTTATTCGACAATGCATACTCCGAAAGATACCAAATTTTGCGCGATACAAAATCTTGGAGTCACGCAGGTGAATTATGTTATAACAGTTGACAATATTGAACAAAAAGCAGTTAGTAATAACTTGAAATATTTGTATGAGCGCAGTATCAAAACAGAGTGGGTAGTTGGAAGTACTGTGTATACTCCGAAACCGCGAATACAAAAAAAAACCCGAAGATGCAGTCCGAAGATGGCTAGTATTCTGCTACTTAAAAATGACAATATATAATAGTAAACAACCCATACATCTAAAACAACTTCGCTATCATATTATCTGTCTGTCTCGCTCCCGCTTACAGGTCTTATGGAGAGGTATAGTGATGTGCGTAAGAATTGTAGATGTACATATCGATAACGGGATAGGTACGATCGATATGCTAAATTATGTTAAGTATTAATAGGAACAATTTTGAACAGTTTTTATTCGATCCACGGTCGCTCTACTAGCTCCACAAATCAGTGCTGCAAGTTCTCGTGGATTACTGAAATTGAAGCAATCTTTTTTCTCGAGGTCAATTTTTAATTCTTTTAAACAGGAACACGTTGTGAATTACAGCCCGAGCTTGAGCATTGATGGCACCATTTAATTTCTTCAAAATCACGTTAGGAAATAAATTCTCCATTATGCGTATTGCGTAACGAAGTGTAAGTAACGTGATGAGTGTCCTAACAAAAAATCTTATATTTATAGAAAAACAACAACCCTCACTCGTGACGACCAATCAGGAGTCAGAGTGCTAATGAAAGTCACGACGAAGTATCGACCCCGCGTGCGCAGGTAGCTAAGTATCGATAACGGGTTGCATTGCGTGTACGTTCCTACTCTCAGTGACATTTATTGCCCGATGACTCAGTTTAAAATGCGTCGACTACAGTAATATCCCGAATTACGCTACCCAGTTTTACGCGAATTCGGAGATACGCGGTTTATCTTTTTGATGACCGCGCAGATCAGCTTTCCCACTCCGTCCTATCAGTTTTCCGTTTACGACAGCTTCGAACGAGTTTTGTATGATATTGTCTTACGTGTGTAGTGCGCTTTATGGATAACCTTTAATGATGTCATCCAAAAGAACAAAAAATGTGTCAGTTGAGTACCAGTCGTATACGGCAAGGTATTATCGCTCAATGGAAACATTGTTACAAACATGGTGTGATAATCAAATACTTCAACATTTTATTAAGCATGTTTCTTCTAAATTATTGTTTTCTTTAGATTCTGGTCCCATTTAGTGTACTTAAATGTACTTATTATTACTACTTATGTATTTATATGAAAAGTTAAACACAGATTTACGCAAATTCGACTTCAAGGTTATAGCTCGGTCCCACCTATCGCGTAAGTCCGTAGTATTACTGTATACCAAATCTGGACATCGACAGAAAAATTGTAAATCTAAAAGATGTACTAATGTAAATATGAAACCTAGATAGATATTACAACCATCAAGAAGAAGTTAATAGTTGAGTTTCTCTTGAAACTGGTGTTGACATTTTGATATAATTTTGGCGCCGTTACTCATTTATGTCACACTATCTGTTGCCCGCAGCTCCGTATGCATTTTCTTTATAGTTCGTAAATTACTTCTCATAAGATCAGCTATCTGTTAGTGAAAGTTTCGTGAAAAATGGTTCAAACGTTTTGGAGATAGTACTGCAAACAAACCCACGGATGACAGCTAGTCTAAAGTAAAGTAGCCTATGTCACCCGCTGTAATTTCAACTATCCGTCAGTGAAATTTCTGTGCAAAATCGGTCCAGCGTATTCGGAGATTACCCGGAACATACAGACAGACAGACAAAAATTGTATTTTTGTTATCAGTATCGTGTATACGTTCATCTCCAATCAGTAAAGAGTCGTTATTTTAATATTACATATAGACACTTCATTTTTATTATATGTATAGATGAAATATATTCATAACTATATATAGAAATGATTTCAAATTGTCACCCTGCATGTGTACCACTGATGGGCAAAACTTTCTGCTTGGAGGCGTCAACTAACATAATCATTTCTTCGGCCCACACCACTGTAGTAAATGGATGTAGGAGTAGAGGAAGACTGAAAAAGGTAGGGATAGATTGTGTGAAAAAGATGTAAGTATATAAAAGGTGACAATACTGAGAAGACATCTAACAGGGACGAATGGGAGAGGAAAACATGTTGTACCGACTGACAAAATTTATGGTACAGCGTACAAATAAAGAAGTCGTGTATTCGTATAGTAATTTTCATATATAAACGTATTAGTTAAAACACGAAATTAAGGAAATATCGCTTAGCCACTGCTACCACTCTCTCATTCGTTCTACGATTATGTAACTATTGCCATTATATATAAATCCTCGTAATTTTGATAAAAAAGTAAATATTGCTGACGTTATCTCCATTAATAGTCGTGTTAAATGTGAGGTTAGACCGGTGTTTTTTTTTTTTTTTTTTTTTCGAACTGATCTACACTGCCGGCATTTATGCCTTCACAGTTTCACCGGACTACTAAGGGGAGCGCTTAGGGCACTCACCCGATTGGTTTTAGGCGTACATCTCAAGGGCACTGGGTGCACCTCGGCTTGAGCTGTCGCCGGATTCCCGACCTAACTAAGCTAGCTAAGCTATCTATCCATACAATACACATATATGAATTCGTGAAAAATGCATGTGTGACCATGCATGTTTCACGAATGTATATGTGTATTTGGTATCTGACTACTGTGTTATGTGACCTATTTCAGTCCGAAAAGGGCAAAAAAACAGCCCACCACTGAGTGCCTAGGTGTGCAAGAGTGTGGGGTGATCGTGTAAATGTAAAACAAGTGTGAATCATTGTATTCGCGCGAGTAACATACTCGAGGGCTCTACACCAAGGGACTACCTAGGCTCGAGCTGTTACAAGAAAAATCGCGACGAGTGTGCGGGATCGAATCTTCACCCCCCGCTCACGGCGGCGTGAGCAGAGAGAGTCGCGGGCGTGGGCGCAAACACGCATCTTTTGAGAGGGGATCGAGCGAAAAAATAAAGTACAATGGCACGGTGCCGATTTAACTAAATAATTACGTAACAAATCCTAATGTAAAGCGGAGATAGCGTTTAAGAGCCCGAGCTCAGACGTACTATTAACTAGCGCGTTAAATGCGATTATCTCTTGTACATCGTGTACCAAAAGAAGACGAGCTATCCAGTCGATACCAGAGGTCGATACTGAAGCCGCGATAGGTGGCGCAGGAGTGGACAGAGCCTTTTGAGGCTGGGGCTTGGCTTTAGGAGCCGAAGGAGCTGGCGGGGAAGGCCTTACGCGCCAGGAGAGCGCGCTCGGCGCAGGAGCGGATGCTGCCGGCGCACTGGAGGTTCCCGGCAGGTCAGGGAAAGCCTTCTGGCTTTGTATGGGCGGAGACGGAGGCCGGTTCGTCCGAGTCGGTGGGCCGTGCGCCCTGGACCGGGTCGAGCGAGGCGCACGGGGATACCCGCGATAATTCGCGGTATGACCCGTTTGCTCGCAGAGGACGCAGCTCGGAGGCTCGGTGGATTCGGGAGTGCGAGGGTACTCCCTAGTGGAGTGATCCCCGAGACACTTCACACACCTGGGACGCAGGTGGCAGTGTCGGGCGGAATGACCGTACACCTGGCAGTTGTGACACTGCGAGGGTACCTGGGACTTGCGAGGAGGCTCGAAGAAGACTGGGGACAGGCCGCAAACGGAGTTGAGGCTGAAAATATCCTTGCCTTCCAAGGTGCGGTCCAGTGTGACCATCACCAAGTTGAAGGAGGCCTTCGTACGGGGGTGGTGCATGCGCTGCACGCTCCGGACCAGGAAGTCCTGACCGTGCAGGCAATCGGAGATGTCGTATTCGGTGAGTTCTGAAGGAACTCCTCGAATGACGACACGAAGGAGGCGCTCTTCCTCGAGAGCGTGAGTGAAGAAAGGGAGCTTTCGCTCCCGGAAGTATTTGGTGAGCTTGCGGTGCTCGTCGGAGGTCTAAACTCGGATGGAAATGCCGTCAACAGTGTTGACGGCAGACTTGTAGAGAATTTCTTTCGACTTAAGGTCGTTCGAAATCTCTACCCATCGGGCTTTGTCACGGAAGGTGACGGGAGGCGGTGGGTGTGGCTTCTTCGCGGGTTCCACAGCCGGAGCTTTAGCCGAATTGCTGGCAGAGGGCGTGGGAGAGGCTCGGGGCACCCGAGTGCCACCTATATTTGATTGCTTTGGGACTGAGCGTCCCGCAGCCGAGTCGCTGTCGGACGGATTCGCGGCGCGTGGGCGTTTACCGCGGCGCGTGACGGTTGTGAAACCGTCTTTATCGGCGGACGACGTCGCGGGCGCGGGCGCGGCCGCGCGAGGCGCGTCGAGCTCCACGTCGGAGTCCGAATCATCGTAGAACGACGCTCTGCACGACACACGACGCGCTGCACGACTCTCGAAGCGCAGCACGAGGCACGACGCGTAGCACGGCGACTCGACGCACTGCAAACAGTGTGCACGGCTTCGCACCGAAAAGTGCGGTTTAAATGGTGCACGTGCAATGGAGGTGCACCGTCGCTCTGAAAAGAGCGTACGATCGACAGTAGCCGTTCGAACATACTAAACTTCCGGACACTCACGAAAAATATCTGACAACTGCGCGCGAGTTGCCGAACGAACGGACCGTCAGAGCTGCGAGCGGGGCACGTGTGCACTCGACCGCTGCTCAAACGAGACTTGGTTTGACCGGTGGAATGTTAATTCGATATTTATAGGTTCTTGAGAACAACACAGCATATATTAATGTTTTTTTTCGGAATTCGCTTATAATTACTCATTTCAATTGGTAACATTATCTGCTGACGGTGAAGAAAATCATTGTGAGGAAACCTGAACACGAGATATGTTTTTGTAGTCCCAATTTATGTGGCAAAAACATAGAACTGTGGATTTCTCGGAATTTGAAATTGCCAGTATGCTGTGGGTTGGCGTTGTGATTATGTCCATACCTTCCTTCGGGAAGAGGCCTTAGTCCCTGCAGTGGGTCTCTTACAGGTTGACGTGATATTATCAAAAATAAGCCACAAACAGACCGTTCTTTCTATTGGTTCTCACGTTTATTAGAATAATCTGGCACTTTGTGTGTTGTAAAATTTCCTCGCGACAGATACAAGAATATACGTATATATAGACTACCTACTATGACAACATTCAGAAAAATGGCAAAACTTCTGACTCTGTTTGAAGTTATCACAAATGGTTGAGTAGTAAATAAAACATTTATAAATGCAACACAAAAATATCTTTAATATAGTGCACGTCTTATTTTATAAATATTCTCTATTTCTATGTATGGAAACGTATGCATGGTGCAACTTTGGAACTATATAAAGTACCGGGGAGACCTGTAAATAGATATTTGACACAGGAGTAATATATTATCAGAAAAGTAAAGCCAAGGACGCGATCGAACCCGTTATTGAAAGCGAATAATGATAACATTTACAATTATTGTGTTATCGCCTCACGACGTCTGTCACGTCGTCTGTTCGATCGTATCATGGTATCAATACGTGAACTTTGTCACGGCGTTTCCAGCGATAATAAAAAGTATATGATAACATTTTTACTAGCAAACAGTAATCGAAGTAGCACAATAATGATTGAAAGTCATTCATTGAAATGACATGCAGTAAAAGATTGCTTTTATTTCACATGCTGAATTTGCCATAATTGCGTTATATATCATATTTTCAACAAATACTAAAATGTTATAACAAATTTCCAGCATAAAGGGGACATTATCGCAACAAAATCGATTAATCGGCAAGCAACTAGTTACGCCCGCGGTTACGGTATCGTTTATTACTTAGTTTTTTTACATAATTCTCTCTCTTGTACTGATTTCGTCAAAATAGGTATACATAAATATATATGTTTCCTGAACACATATAATGTATATTACACGTTCTCAATTTTGAAATGACATACTTTTTCTACTTACAATATTTCATTAAAATCAGTCAAACTGTATTTAAATTAAATTCATATAAACAAAAGGACAATTAAAAAATGATAAGACTTTCCTATAATATATCTCCACCTACCACAAAATAAATAAAGATAATTGAATGAACACAAATAGATAAACAGATGTATAGATAGATCTATATATAGACTGGAGAAAACATTTTAACACTTTAAAAATATGTGCAAAATATATACGTTGATTGAATGCAAAATTATCCCTAATGATATTATTTCAATAACGTATAATCATTTTTAAATAATCTCTTACAATTTCTATAAAAAACTCAAATGTTTGAAGGAAATAATAATATGTGATGGACTGAGCAAATAAAGCGGCAATGCGAAGCTAAACGTATATGATCGTCTGCAACGAACATGTCCTGGACGGAACACTCAATATTGGACGTAGTCGTTTCTATATTTTTAGAGTAAATGTGTTCGTTTATGCAATTTTTTTATTTTTTTTTTAATTTTGATGTCGATTTACCGAAAAATCAAAGGTTAAGGGAAACTAACGCATCACTGTTTATTTTGATTAATAAGAATGCGATTATTACCATTTATCAATACTTCAATACTTCTGCATTATTTATGGAATCGATTTATGAAGAACCTAGTTACTTACCATCTTCGTCATGAGCATAATCAAAAATCAAAACAGTTAGAGCCCGAGCTTATATGGTCATGGTAATATTAAATAGCTCACAATAATTGTATATCAAAAATTTAAATTAACCTATCTTGATGATTTAAAAAATCTATGTTTTAATAATTAAATTTTAATTGAAAGGAACATTCCCACGTTTTATTATACAACGGGGCAGGAGGGTGTCTGTATTCGAATCACTTGCTACCACCATAGCCATGCTCAACAATCCTTCACGGTGATTCGGTTTTAGTTTATCGCGCTGCATAATCAGTTGGTACATATCCATCTGCGCATACGTCAGTACATCCCACAAAATTTACTGTTGAGGTTGCATGGTATGTTTATATCTGGTCGTATGCAGTAGATTTTTCATACTCGGATATTAAAAATTATGTAATCTGAAAAACTTTGCAAAATTATCCAGCTTATCGACCATAACGTTCTTCAGTTTTGTAAAAAAAAAAAAACGTATGCCATTATGAAAATTTTTATATGCTTTAATGTCACATCAAACAAGATTTCTGTCGAGTCATTTAATTATATATATATTTGTACAGGCAAGTTCCACACATCTCACACTCGTCAACGGCATGTTAGATAAAATACTACAATTACAAAGTCGAAAATCATTATGGAAGCGTTATGTATCTTACATATTATTATCCATTGCACTATTACGTACACATCAATGTTATTTACTATTAGTCATATACATATATAGTTTCTCGGAACCATAACCAACGTATGTTCTATAGATAGATATCGTGTCTTTAATAGGTCACAAAGTTACCTGGAATGTCTTTTAAACATTACTGCGTAGGAAATTAGGTATGATTTTGTTGTGTATACTAATTTTACACTTCACTTAAAATAACTTCAGCCCGCATATTAGTTCTGAATCTGTTTTAGGTTTGAAAAAAATATACTAAACAATAATCTGAATTTGCCATTTTGAAGCAAATAGTCTCTTCACAAATATTTTGTGAGGGTTCTTACGTGAACACCTAATATTCAATATAGTATACTCTTCCTGAATTCCCTAAATTTCTCACTTTTTTTCGTTAATATAATAGTAAGCAGCTAAGTATAAAGATAGAAGAGGCTGATACACCTAATATTTTTAAGTTATATTTAATTAAATTAAAACTGTCAACAATTTTTATAAACAAAATTTATTGCAATAAATGTATTTTATTAACGAAACCGCTAAATTACCTCTAATATGTACACCCAATTTATAAAAAAATTGTAACTATTACATAAACTTATAGAATTATTTAAATTCGAACACAATAAATATATAGTAAACTTAAATGATAACAAAATGATTTAAAAATTACATTAATGTGTTTATAGTTGCTTAAACTTCACGGTAGTCGTTAAACTTTGACCAATATTCCATAAGAAATACAAGACGAAACATATAAATAATGTGGCTAATATCAAACCAAATAATAATACAGTAATTAGTTCTAGTTCAAAATATTCTGTCCAGGACATGTGGGCTGCGGGCGATCGCAGATGTCTCGCTCCGCCGTGTCGCATCACGTGCTCTGTCCACCAGACGGCACGCTCTAGCGGACGCTGCGGTTGGTCGTTCATTAATGATCGCAAGTTCAAGATATTTTCACGATAACTGTAATATAAATGAAGGAATATATTAAAGAGCTCACGGTATTACACTTTGTATATGAGAAATATATGGAATATTACTATACAGTCAGTAGATCAAACTAGATTGTTCATGAACGTATTATGCATATTTATATAGTATTGATTAAAACCGAATTAATTTTAAGTACATGTAGGTTTAGTGAAAAGAGGCCATGAGATGCGGTATAAGCTATCGGGCGCCAAGGGTAGGAACAAAAGTTATCAAATTTTAGGGCAAAATTAGTATAAAAAATAAATGTTTGAATACATAAAGAAAATTCACCTTTTATCGGTAATTATAGTGTTTATAGCATTTCTGAACTTCTCCTCTGTAAGCGTTTCCATATCAAGTCTTAATCCAATTTTGAAGAGAACATAATGTTCAACGTTATACCACTGGTCGCCTAAAATTGGTACACCGATAATTGGTACCCCTGCGTTTATGGCTTCATTAGTAGATTGTAGTCCACCTTGAGTGATGAACATTTTGATATTAGGATGTCCTGTAAATAAAAATAAGTTTTTATTTTTTCTAATTATTGTATATTTAGTATTCTATACTTATAATATTAGGGTCCTACAACATAATAAGACAAGTATAGGTCTAGATATGTCTCTCAAACATAATGAAACTATTTGAGTTTTACACAGTGATCATTTTATCACAACAATTATAAATATAATTTTCAATTGTAATATGTACCACTATCCTTGTGAGATTAGCTGAATTAAGAATTAAATGAAAATTATTTTCTCATTATTAAACTACTGAAGCTTTACGGGACTTCTAAATATTAACAAAATCCTAAATGTTAAACTTTACAGGAAACATAGATAAATATATTCAAAAAATCTTCGACTCCAAGGTCAGTTCTAACGAAATTGCCATACGTAGCAAGATGCCCAACTTTACTTTAGATAGTGTATTATACAAGGAGTTTTCCAACTTTATTTTACTCAATTTACACTTGAAGAACTATTATAAGAAGGTATAATAGGTTACATTTATTTTATTTTGCCATTGTTAAGTTTGGCTACTTACTGAGTAAGTCGGCTTGTGGTAACCATTTTACAATCCTAATATTTTCAGTTTGTCCTGGTAATGTATCCTTGTCCCATTTCCACAAAATATTGTAAGGTAATTGAGAGAAAACTTTTATTAGAATTTGTATCCTCTCCGGAGGCAGTAATGATGGCATTACATTTGTACCAAAACTAATATAAATAACTCCTTTCTTTGATGAATCCAGATAAGATTTCAGATCCTTAAACGAATAAAAAAAAAATGCAATCATGTTGTCAGTTTAAAGCATTGCCTAATAACATTTTAGATATTCAGATCTAGAGGCCGGATATAGATTCAGATAGGTATATTCTACAGCATTTTGAGGTAGAATCTAAAATAAAAATAATATTACAGGTTAATAGAACAATCGTATTTGACAAACTGAGGCATCATCATTTGAAAATTAAATTAATTATTTGATTTAATTATTATTTACCTTAGGCAATTCCTTTTCGGGTGTATGGTGAATGCCACCGATATATAGAACATTCGGTGGTATTGGTCGGTTATTTTCCCAAATCGGATGCACGTTTAAGAAAAGCATATCCACATTGTTACTCAGTTCATGTATCGATGGTGTGGATGCACCAAAATACTTCCTCAGCCTCTCTGTGGCATAATTGTCACTCTCGAGAAATATATTTTCCAAGTAGTAGTGATTATACATTTCCGTAATTTTTTCCCATAGTGTAAGGTTGCACAGCTTTTGTCGAACGGGAGATGGGTACAGAAGAGGATGACTCGTGGCGCCCATCATCTCTAACGTTCCTGGCATAGCACCGAAAGAGTTAAACGCTATTACAGGTGCTTTAAATATATGAGAAAATACCAACGCAGGTCGAACAAGCTCCTCTATGAGTAACAAATCGAATTTCAATTTTTTATTGTTAATAATATCTTTGATTTCCGAAGATAATAACTGTTGTTCGAATATATTTAACAACAGCCCCATTAGTATTTTTGCTTGAACAAACAAATCTTCGCTTTTCCCCGTGCTCGTGGTCACAAAATGTTTTCTCCATGACGTATAGGATATGTCATGGACATCGATCTCTGTTAGGTTTGCAGGAGCTTGCCCTTTAGGGAATTCTGGATCGGTTGTTATAACTGTAACTTCGTGACCACGTTTCACGAGCTCATTAACCAAAGGCCGAAATACTACTTGATGGCTTATCGAAGGTGTTGGGAACACTGCTAATATTTTCGACGGTTCGCTTAGTGAAAATAAACTGAAGAGGAAAACGTATGATGCCAAAATCAACATTGTATGTATCTCGACACAATCTGTCAACGTGCAGACTAGTACTAAACAATTCTGAGCAGAGCTTTATTTTATATGAAACAAATGCTTCCATGCAAATTGATAAGCGGTCGTGTGAATTTTTTGCTGTATTAAGATAAATAAGTAGTTGTCTTTGTGTGTATCTACCTAATTGATTTCGTCTGCTGCGATTATTAATATTCTGCACAGTCATACAATATTAAATAAAATATTGTTGTTCTGCTCTTTTAGATCAGTATTAATAACTATACAATTTACAGATTAATGAGCAGTCAATACATACATTTTATAATATTTTAATATCCACTTTGTTGTGACTTGCATTATTTTTACTGCAGTAATGATAAACCTTAGTTCACCTATTTTAGTAATTCTGATTTGTTTTCTCCAAGCTTTTTTAGAATAACTAGATCCAAATTATCAGAACTCTAAAAATAGTGCAATATTAAATGTAATAAAAATGCATAATGTTATAGTTTCCTTACTTCTTAATTTTGAAGGAGAATTATTAAAATTGTGAATTTTTATTATCAAATTTTAATGCGTTTTATTACTCAGGCTAGCCTTATCTATGGTCAAATGCACGGTCTTTAATCGCTGAGAAATTGTAGAAAATTAGTAATGTATTAATAGTATATGCAGCTCAAACTTTTTGGTCTCTATATTATGTCTTGTATTTTCATGACTTTATCGTTGAATAAGCTAAATAAAAACCAAGGATGGGCAAAAAAAAACATATTTATTTATTTTTTCTTTAGTTACCATGAAAATATTGTCCAAGATAACGAAAATAGTTTGGTGAAGTTTAAGTTTGATATTAATACAAAGAGGTGGCTAATCGTGGTTTTTAATTTTCCAGGTTGGTATTTTAATGCGCTCGAATAAATTATCGACAAGTTAAATTGAACACATATACTTGTTAAATGATATACAAATAGATCTCATATAATTTCCTGCTTAGTCAACCCGTTTAAAAGTTATTCGAGGTTAAACTTCAATCTGAAATGGTCATTATTCCAATTTTTTTATTCTCTATCACAAAATAATTATCCAAAAATATAAAACTTATAAATTTTATTGTTGTCTTTATTATGGTAATAAACAATTGTATTTCGGGAAAATAATAAAGCTGTGAAAATATATATACTCGTTGTCTTCCACAGGTAGAAGTTCGACCATAATAATGGGTACAAAGTTTTTCTTCATGTTTATAGATATTGTTTTTTTTTATTATTATTTATTAACGATTAAAGTTGCAGTCAATATTGTGCGTAGAGTTAGTTCTCACAACTTTCTTACGGTTATATTCAGCGCGACGAAGAAGATCGTCGAGTACTATAAGCGAAATATTGAACCCCTTCCTCCTTTTATTGCTTACATAACGACTCGATAATTTCTGTATTACAAACGTTCCAAGAGGTATGACAAAATAAATATCTATCTATAAGCTATTATAGTAACCTGTTAAAAAAACGCTTAGAACGCATAGTTAGGTATCACCAAACTTCTAGTTCACTGTGAAGATGCTATAAATAAATGAGCAGTAAATAAAATATTTAAAAAGCAACGGTTCTTAATAATTATAAAAAATATATATATTGTACGGTGTTATTTCATAAATATTGCTGTTTTGACTATACCTGCACATACGTATTCGTGTTGCATTTATAGAACGAAATAAAACTTTGTGGAGGCCTACACATCGATAAAATCTATTTATTATCCCATAGAAAATACTATCTATTTAGACAGTAAGGTCAGTGACGTGCACGAAAGAGAATTAAGTAACATGTCATAACGAGTATAAATATTATCACAGTCACCTCTCGACGTCTGTGACGTCGTCTCGTCGAGCATTGTATCGACACTTGAACATTTTTGTGGTGTTTCCAGTTATAATGCAAATTGTTCTATAAGATTTTTCAACCATACGCTAATCTTAACAAAACAATGATTGTTTGTACAAATACGTTTACGTAAGATAAATACCGTGCCTGTACCGTCCCGTTTTTCCGTTACAAATAATATATTTAAACAAACAAGCAGTGCCATCTACTGTGTCAGCTTAGAATGAAATACCTGTCTTAATAATGTGACCACTGTAAAAAATATTAAAATCTATAAAATACTTTAATTCATTTGTTTTGATTAATTATTCATGTGTCAACTAATGTAATTATTTAAAAAAGTCGTAAAAAGTTACCTAAGTCTAACAAACATTTATAAATAATTTGAAATCAGTTCGTACAAGCGAGAACACCTAATGGCTTTAACCTTGCGTTTATTAGTCGGGGCGGCATGGGACCGTGCTGTGGCTATCACCATGTCGCTCCAGCGGTCAGCCCGGCGGAGTGAGACCGCCGGGCTCTGTCCTTCCACCGGCCCTCCTTTGGCGGAGAGGGCCGCTGAGAGAGTTCACCTCTCGGGCCCTATCCACCGCCTCCTTTTGTGAGATGACCTCCTCGCAAAAGGAGGCCACCGCAGTCCATACCTGCTCACTGTCGAGCGTGGCCGCAACCACACTCGGCAGCGACAGTTCTCCCCCATCTCCCACCGCTGCAGCCAAAATGCGGCGCTGTTCGCCCCACGCAGCACACTCAGACAGAGTGTGTTGCGCGGTATCCTCCGCAGCGTCGCACTCATGGCATACGGCAGTTGGCTTCCTGCGCGCAATCTGTTGCAGGTACCACCCGAAACAATCATGTACGGTGAGCACCTGTACCAGACGGAACGTCAGGAAGCCCCAGCGTCTCTCGATCCACTCCGACAGGACCGGGCGCATGGCATCTACAGTATAACGCACATACCGCGTATCCGCCAAGTCCTGCCGCTACCTCTTCACTGCCACATCCTGGCCCTCCTTCCTTTTGGCCTCAATTTCCCTGGAAACCGAAGGCTCCCTTAAATGTTTCCTTGCCGGTAGCCGGCGAGCGTGAAGTCTGCCACTGAGGACACGGTGCGGTATCCCCGTATCACCCTCTGTACCACAATGCACTGCGCAGTGCGCAGCGTGCGCACAAAGGCGGCACCGAGGGCGTCGGCTCACACCGGTGCCCCGTAGACACCCATCGCCCGCACGATTCCCATATAGAGTCGGCGGCACCCGGCACTCGGACCCTCAATATTAGGAAGCAACTGGCCGAGCGCCGCCACCGCCGCTGTTATTAGCGGTTTGAGCCCCGCGAAATGGTACTTCGGTCCACGCTATTGTAGTAAATGGCTGTAGAGAAAAACTGAAAAAGTTATGGATACATTGTGTGAAAAACAATGTCAGTATATAAAAGGTGACAATACTGAGAATACATCTAACAGGGACGAATGGGAGAGGAAAACACGTTGTACCGACTGACAAGATATGTGGTTCAGCGTACAAATAAAGAAGTCGTGTATTCGTATAATAATTTTCATATATAAACACATTAGTTAAAATACGAAATTAAGGAAATATCGCCTAGCCACTGCTACCACGCTCTCATTCGTTCTATGATTATGTAAAGTTTGATAAAAAAGTAAATATTGCTGACGTTATATCCATTAATATTCGTGTTAAATGAGAGGTTTGACCGGTGGAATGTTAATTCGATATTTATAGGTTCTAACCACAGCATATATCAAAGATTTTTTTCGGAATTCGCTTATAATTACTCATTTCAATTGGTAACATTATCTGCTGACGGTGAAGAAAAACATTGCGGGGAAACCTGAACACGAGATATGTTTTTGTAGTCTCAATTTATGTGGCAAAAATATAGAACTGTGGATTTCTCGGAGTTTGAAATCACCGATATGCTGTGAGGTGGCGTTGTGATTATGCTAATACCTTCCTTCCGGAAGAAGCTTTTGTCCCTGCACTGGGTCTCTTACAGGTTGATATGATATTATCAAAAATCAAAAATAAGCCACAAACAGACCGTTTTTTCTATTGGTTCTCACGTTTATTAGAATTATCTGGCACTTTGTGTGTTGTAAAATTTCCTCGCGACAGATACAAGAATATACGTATATATAGACTACCTATTATGACAACATTCAGAAAAATGGCAAAATTTCTGACTCTGTTTGAAGTTATCACAAATGGTTGAGTAGTAAATAAAACATTTATTAATGCAACACAAAAATATCTTTAATATAGTGTACGTCTTATTTTATAAATATTCTCTATTTCTATGTATGGAAACGTACACGTGGTGCAACTTTGGAGCGATATAGAGTTCTGGGGAGACCTATAAATAGATATTTGACACAGGAGTAATATATTATCAGGAAAGAAAAGCCAAGGACGCGATCGAACCCGTTATTGAAAGCGAATAATGATAACATTTACAATTATTGTGTTATCGCCTCACGACGTCTGTCACGTCGTCTGTTCGATCATGGTATCAATACGTGAACTTTGTCACGGCGTTTCCAGCGATAATAAAAAGTATATGATAACATTTTTACTAGCAAACAGTAATCGAAGTAACACAATAATGATTGAAAGTCATTCATTGAAATGACATGCAGTAAAAGATTGCTTTTATTTCACATGCTGAATTTTCCATAATTGCATTATATATCATATTTACAACAAATACTAAAATGTTATAACAAATTTCCAGTATAAAAGGGACATTATCGCAACAAAATCGATTAATCGGCAAGCAACGAGTTACGTCTGCGGTTACGGTATCGTTTATTACTTAGTTTTTTTACATAATTCTCTCTCTTGTACTGATTTCGTCAAAATAGGTATACATAAATATATGTGTTTCCTGAACACATATAATGTGTATTACACGTTCTCAATTTTGAAATGACATACTTTTTCTACTTACAATATTTCATTAAAATCAGTCAAACTGTATTTATGTAAATTGTATAAATGTAAATATGTAAATTCATATAAACAAAAGGACAATTAAAAAAAAATCTTGATAAGACTTTCCTATAATATATCTCCACCTACCACAAAATAAATAAAGATAATTGAATGAACACAAATAGATAAACAGATGTATAGATAGATCTATATATAGACTGGAGAAAACATTTTAACACTTTAAAAATATGTGCAAAAAATATATACGTTGATTGAATGCAAAATTATCCCTAATGATATTATTTCAATAACGTATAATCATTTTTAAATAATCTCTTACAATTTCTGTAAAAAACTCAAATGTGTGAAGCAAACAATAAGTGACCAATACAGCGCCCTGCTAAAGCGCGCCATGTGATGGAATGAACACATAAAGTGGCAATGCGAAGCTAAACATATATGATCGTCTGCAACGAACATGTCCTGGGCGGAACACTCAATATTCGACGTAGTCGTTTCTATATTTTTAGTGTAAATGTGTTCGTTTATGCATGTTTTTTATTTTCTTTAATTTTGAAGTCGGTTCACCGAAAAATCAAAGGTTAAGGGAAACTAACGCATCACTGTTTATTTTGATTAATAAGAATGCGATTATTACCATTTATCAATACTTCAATACTTCTGCATTATTTATGGAATCGATTTATGAAGAACCTAGTTACTTACCATCTTCGTCATGAGCTAAACCAAAACCAAACCGCCAGAGCCTGAGATTATATGGTCATGGTAATATTAAATAGCTCACAATAATTGTATACCAAAAATTTAAACTAACCTTTCTTGATGATTTAAAAAATCTATGTTTTAATAATTAAATTTTAATTGAAAGGAACATTCCCACGTTTTATTATACAACGGGGTAGGAGGGTGTCTGTATTCGAATCACTTGCTACCACCATAGCCATGCTCAACAATCCTTCATGGTGACTCGGTTTTAGTTTATCGCGCTGCATAATCAGTTTGTACATATCCATCTGCGCATACGTCAGTACATCCCACAAAATTTACTGTTGAGGTTGCATGGTATGTTTGTATCTGGTCGTATGCAGTAGATTTTTCATACTCGGATATTAAAAATTATGTAATCTGAAAAACTTTGCAAAATTATCCAGCTTATCGACCATAACGTTCTTCAGTTTTGTAAAAAAAAAAACGTATGCCGTTAGGAAATATTTTATATGCTTTAATGTCACATCAAACAAGATTTCTGTCGAGTCATTTAATTATATATATTTGTACAGGCAAGTTCCACACATCTCACACTCGTCAACGGCATGTTAGATAAAATACTACAATTATGAAGTCGAAAATCATTATGGAAGCGTTATGTATCTTACATATTATTATCCATTGCACTATTACGTACACATCAATGTTATTTACTATTAGTCATATACATATATAGTTTCTCGGAACCATAACCAACACATGTTCTATAGATAGATATCGTGTCTTTAATAGGTCACAAAGTTACCTGGAATGTCTTTTAAACATTACTGCGTAGGAAATTAGGTATGATATTGTTGTGTATACTAATTTTACACTTCACTTAAAATAACTTCAGCCCTCATATTAGTTCTGGATCTGTTTTAAGTTTGAAAAAAATGTAGTAAATCAATAATCTGAATTTGCCATTTTGAAGCAAATAGTCTCTTCACAAATACTTTATCAGGGTTATTACGTGAACACCTAATATTCAATATACTACACTCTTCCTGAATTCTCTAAATTTCTAAATTTTATTTTTGTTAATATAATAGTAAGCAGTTAAGTATAAAAATAGAAGAGGCTGATATACCTAATATTTTTAAGTTATATTTAATTAAATTAAAACTGTCAACAATTTTTATAAACAAAATTTATTGCAATAAATGTATTTTATTAACGAAACCGCAAAATTACCGCTAATATGTACACCCAATTTATAAAAAATTGTAACTATTACATAAACTTATAGAATTACTTAAATTTAAACACAATAAATATATAGTAAACTTAAATGATAACAGAATGATTTAAAAATTACATTAATGTGTTTATAGTTGCTTAAACTTCACGGTAGTCGTTAAACTTTGACCAATATTCCATAAGAAATACAAGATGAAACATATAAATAATGTGGCTAATATCAATCCAAATAATAATACAGTAATTAGTTCTAGTTCAAAATATTCCGTCCAGGACATGTGGGCTGCGGGCGATCGCAGATGTCTCGCTCCGCCGTGTCGCATCACGTGCTCTGTCCACCAGACGGCACGCTCTAGCGGACGCTGCGGCTGGTCGTTCATTAATGACCGCAAGTTCAAGATATTTTCACGATAGCTGTAATATAAATGAAGGAATATATTAAAGAACTCACGGAATTACACTTTGTATATGAGAAATATATCGAATATTACTATACAGTCAGTAGACCAAACTACAGTGTTCATGAACATATTATGCATATTTATATAGTATTGATTAAAACCGAATTAATTTTAAGTACATGTAGGTTTAGTGAAAAGAGGCCATGAGATGCGGTATAAGCTATCGGGCGCCAAGGGTCGGAACAAAAGTTATCAAATTTCAGGGCAAAATTAGTATAAAAAATAAATGTTTGATTACATAAAGAAAATCACCTTTTATCGGTAATTATAGTGTTTATAGCATTTCTGAACTTCTCCTCTGTAAGCGTCTCCATATCAAGCCTTAATCCAATTTTGAAGAGAACATAATGTTCGACGTTATACCACTGGTCGCCTAAAATTGGTACACCGATAATTGGTACCCCTGCGTTTATGGCTTCATTAGTAGATTGTAGTCCACCTTGAGTGATGAACATTTTGATATTAGGATGTCCTGTAAATAAAAATAAGTTTTTATTTTTTCTATTTATTGTATATTTAGTATTCTATACTTATAGGGTCCTACAGCATAGTAAGACAAATATAGGTCTAGATATGTTTCTCGAACATAATGAAACTATTTGAGTTTTACACAGTGATCATTTTATCACAACAATTATAAATATAATTTTCAATTGTAATATGTACCACTATCCTTGTGAGATTTGCTGAATTAAGAATTGAATGAAAATTATTTTCTCATTATTAAACTACTGAAGCTTTACGGGACTTCTAAATATTAACAAAATCCTAAATGTTAAACTTTACAGGAAACATAGATAAATA
The DNA here is from genome assembly GCA_035772565.1 of Antheraea assamensis. NCBI lineage: Eukaryota > Metazoa > Arthropoda > Insecta > Lepidoptera > Saturniidae > Antheraea > Antheraea assamensis. The sequence continues at coordinate 799,391 of JAQQSE010000023.1, read as the reverse complement.
TATTCAAAAAATCTTCGACTCCAAGGTCAGTTCTAACGAAATTGCCATACGTAGCAAGATGCCCAACTTTACTTTAGATAGTGTATTATACAAGGAGTTTTCCAACTTTAGTCTACTCAATTTACACTTGAAGAACTATTATAAGAAGGTATAATAGGTAACATTTATTTTATTTTGCCATTGTTAAGTTTGGCTACTTACTGAGTAAGTCGGCTTGTGGTAACCATTTTACAATCCTAATATTTTCAGTTTGTCCTGGTAATGTATCCTTGTCCCATTTCCACAAAATATTGTAAGGTAATTGAGAGAAAACTTTTATTAGAATTTGTATCCTCTCCGGAGGCAGTAATGATGGCATTACATTTGTACCAAAACTAATATAAATAACTCCTTTCTTTGATGAATCCAGATAAGATTTCAGATCCTTAAACGAATAAAAAAAAAATGCAATCATGTTGTCAGTTTAAAGCATTGCCTAATAACATTTTAGATATTCAGATCTAGAGGCCGGATATAGATTCAGATAGGTATATTCTACAGCATTTTGAGGTAGAATCTAAAATAAAAATAATATTGCAGGTTAGTAGAACAATCGTATTTGACAAACTGAGGCATCATCATTTGAAAATTAAATTAATTATTTGATTTAATTATTATTTACCTTAGGCAATTCCTTTTCGGGTTTATGGTGAATGCCACCGATATATAGAACATTCGGTGGTATTGGTCGGTTATTTTCCCAAATCGGATGCACGTTTAAGAAAAGCATATCCACATTGTTACTCAGTTCATGTATCGATGGTGTGGATGCACCAAAATACTTCCTCAGCCTCTCTGTGGCATAATTGTCACTCTCGTGAAATATATTTTCCAAGTAGTAGTGATTATACATTTCTGTAATTTTTTCCCATAGTGTAAGGTTGCACAGCTTTTGTCGAACGGGAGATGGGTACAGAAGAGGATGACTCGTGGCGCCCATCATCTCTAACGTTCCTGGCATAGCACCGAAAGAGTTAAACGCTATTACAGGTGCTTTAAATATATGAGAAAATACCAACGCAGGTCGAACAAGCTCCTCTATGAGTAACAAATCGAATTTCAATTTTTTATTGTTAATAATATCTTTGATTTCCGAAGATAACAACTGTTGTTCGAATATATTTAACAATAGCCCCATTAGTATTTTTGCTTGAACAAACAAATCTTCGCTTTTCCCCGTGCTCGTGGTCACAAAATGTTTTCTCCATGACGTATAGGATATGTCATGGACATCGATCTCTGTTAGGTTTGCAGGAGCTTGTCCTTTAGGGAATTCTGGATCGGTTGTTATAACTGTAACTTCGTGACCACGTTTCACAAGCTCATTAACCAAAGGCCGAAATACTACTTGATGGCTTATCGAAGGTGTTGGGAACACTGCTAATATTTTCGACGGTTCGCTTAGTGAAAATAAACTGAAGAGGAAAACGTATGATGCCAAAATCAACATTGTATGTATCTCGACACAATCTGTCAACGTGCAGACTAATACTAAATAATTCTGAGCAGAGCTTTATTTTATATGAAACAAATGCTTCCATGCAAATTGATAAGCGGTCGTGTGAATTTTTTGCTGTATTAAGATAAATAAGTAGTTGTCTTTGTGTGTATCTACCTAATTGATTTCGTCTGCTGCGATTATTAATATTCTGCACAGTCATACAACATTAAATAAAATATTGTTGTTCTGTTCTTTCGGGTCTGTATTAATTACTATACAATTTACAGATTAATGAGTAGTCATTACACACATTTTATAATATTTTAATATCCACTTTGTTGTGACTTGCATTATTTTTACTTCAGTATTGATAAACCTTAGTTCACCTATTTTAGTAATTCTGATTTGTTTTCTCCAAGCTTTTTTAGAATAACTAGATCCAAATTATCAGAACTCTAAAAACACTGCTGTATTAAATGTAATAAAAATGCATAATGTTATATTTTCCTTACTTCTTAATTTTGAAGGAGAATTATTAAACTTGTTAATATTTACTATAAAATTTTTAATGTGTTTTATTACTCAGGGTAGCCTTATCTATTGTCAAATGTTCGGTCTTTAATCGCTGAGAAATTGTAGAAAATTAGTAATGTATTAATAGTATATGCAGCTCAAACTTTTTGGTCTCTACATTATGTCTTGTATTTTCATGACGTTATCGTTGAATAAGCTAAATAAAAACCAAGGATGGGCAAAAAAAAACATATTTATTTATTTTTTCTTTAGTTACCATGAAAATATTGTCCAAGATAACGAAAATAGTTTGGTGAAGTTTAAGTTTGATATTAATACAAAGAGGTGGCTAATCGTGGTTTTTAATTTTCCAGGTTGGTATTTTAATGCGCTCGAATGAATTATCGACAAGTTAAATTGAAAACATATAGTTGTTAAACGATATACAAAAAAGATCTCATATAATTTCCTGCTTAGTGAACCCGTTTAAAAGTTATTCGAGGTTAAACTTCAATCTGAAATGGTCATTATTCCAATTTTTTTTATTCTCTATCACAAAATAATAATCCAAAAATATAAAACTTATAAAGTTTATTGTTGTCTTTATTATGGTAATAAACAATTGTATTTCGGGAAAATAATAAACCTGTGAAAATATATATACTCGTTGTCTTCCACAGGTAGAAGTTCGACCATAATAATGGGTACAAAGTTTTTCTTAATGTTTATAGATATTGTTTTTTTATTATTATTTATAAACGGTTAAAGTTGCAGTCAATATTGTGCGTAGAGTTAGTTCTCACAACTTTCTTGCGGCTATATTCAGAGCGACGAAGAAGATCGTCGAATACTATAAGCGAAATATTGAACCCCTTCCTCCTTTTATTGCTTACATAACGACTCGATAATTTCTGTATTACAAACGTTCCAAGAGGTATGACAAAATAAATATCTATCTATAAGCTATTATGGTAACCTGTTAAAAAAACGCTTAGAACGCATAGTTAGGTATCACCAAATTTCTAGTTCACTGTGATGTTGCTAGAAAAAACTGAGCAGTAAACAGAATATAAAAAAACAGATCTAAATAAATAAAAAAAAATATTGCACGGTTTTATTTCTTAAATATTACGGTTTTGACTACACCTGCACAAACGTGTCCGTGTTGAATTTGTAGAATGAAATAAAACTTTGGGTAGGCTTACACATCGATAAAATGTATTTATAATCGCATAGAAAATACACATTTTTAGAAAGTAAGGTCAGTGGTGACACGAACGGAAGACAATTAAGTAACATTTCATAACGTGTATAAATTTTATCGCAGTCACCTTCCGACGTCTGTGACGTCGTCTCGTCGAGCATTGTATCGACACGTGAACATTATTGTGGTGTTTCCAGTTAGATTTTTCAACCATACGCTAATCTTAACAACACAATGATTGTTTGTACAAATACGTTTACGTAAGATAAATACCGTGCCTGTGCCGTCCCGTTTTTCCGTTACAAATAATATATTTAAACAAACAAACAGTGCCATCTATTGTGTCAGTTTAGAACTAAATACCTGACTTAATAATGTGACCACTGTAAAAAATATTGAGATCTATAAAATATATTAATTCATTTGTTTTGATTAATTATTCATGTGTCAACTAGTGTAATTATTTCAAAAAGTCGTAAAAAGTTACCTAAGTCTAACAAACATTTATAAATAATTTGAAATCAGTTCGTACAAGCGAACACCTGATGGCTTTAACCTTGCGTTTATTGGCTGACATTTGTCAATAAAATTCATGATAGATACTAATCATTGCGTTGGTATGTGAGTCATTTAATTCTAAATGGTAAAATATGCATAGCAGTAACTAAGCAAAGACAAAGAAACTCGTATGTTACTAGACAATTTTTCGGAACATGTATTTTAAGAAATAATAATACAGTTAAATAAATCCCAATTACTTTTTATTATGTCAATAAAAGATATAAGGGAATAAAAATCGATTCAGTTACTTGAAAAAACTGGAAAATTAATATATTACAAAATATTTTATTTACATACAATATTCAGAAATTATATAAGGTACGATTGAATTGCGCAATGATAGAGGAGCTCCGTATAAACCTACGAGCGATGCATTATACTCACTTCGATTGTTTAATAACAAAGCGTCACTACATTGTCATAGCTATCGATTGTTTTATACTAATGTGTTAATTAATTTGGTCATCAAAGTTAAATGTAAAGGAAATGTTGTGCCTTTTGTTACTTTTGGTGTGTTTCTCAGGAACGAATTCTGCAAGAATTCTGGGGATATTTCCCTTTCCAGGTGTAAGTCATCAAGCCGTTTTCAGTGCGTACGTACAAGAATTAGTAAAGCATGGGCATGATCTTGTAGTTGTTACACCGAAGCCGATACAGTTCAAGGATAATTTTGTTCAAAATTTGACAGAGATTGATATCAGTAACCTTAACATTGTTTTCGACGTGAAATCTAATCCTTCCCATAATGTTGCACGACGTGGTGTGGTCAGAGATGCGGATGCTTTATTGGGAGCTAATTTATATGAAGATTTAGCTGTATATATAGCTGAAATATTTAAACATCCTCATGTCAAAAGTATTATTGAGGATAAAAATCAACATTTCGATTTAATTGTCCTAGAAGCGCTAATGAATTATCATTTGATAACTAGTGAAATCTTTAATGCTCCAGTAATACTTCTGTCGTCACTATACGGTTCGGCGGAAAGTTTTGAGATTATGGGAGCCGTTAGTAGGCATCCAATACTATATCCAAATTTAATGAGAAGCAAATTCACGGATCTCTCAATCTGGGAGACTATAAAATAATGTTATAATGAATATAAAATAATGAAAAAGATCCAAGATGTTGAAAAGTTCGAAAATGCGTTGCTAAAACAAAATTTTGGTCCAGAGGTTCCATCACTAAATCAGCTGAAGGATAACGTAGCGATGTTGTTTTTGAATTCTCATTCAGTGTTCGCTGGTAATCGTCCCGTACCACCAGGAGTTGTTTTCTTAGGTGCACTCCATTTGAAGTCAATTAAAAAATTACCCGAGGTATTTATCAATTTTATGTTTGTATAATGTTGTCTTAATTATACATCATTAACTAAAAGTACGTACCTTTCATTTGAATATATTTGGTTATGTAGTATAGTTTGTACAAAGGCTTTACCCATATTAAACGTATAGTTCTGTGAATCTGTAGAGGCCAACGAGCCAATAGGGTATTTCAGATCAAAAAGGAAAAAAGAAACAGGTACATAGTTCACAGTAAAATTTAATTATGTTCAGTAAACAGTTTCCCACGATAACATATATATACGAGTACTTGCCCCCTATATCTTGAATAACTATTCGACCCTACTGCTTATTTAACTAGAGGATTTCAAATGATTAACCCCAATAGTTAAAAAACAAAATGTATGACATTAATTTGCTAATATGTGCATACTTTTTAAGAATTATTTTTTTCTATACAAATTACTTACTTGAGGAGGGAGTATGCTTACTTATGAGTGGGTATTAATTATAAGAAAATAGTCTACATACCAGTCTATATTCAAATTTGCAGAATTCGTTTCCGAGGCAACAGTCAAACCGAGATTCAAACACTTTGGCACTCTTGTGCTATTTACCTTTTCGTCGGAATACCCTCCTCATTCACCAGGTAGTTGCTTGCAAGCCGTCCAAATAGGTGCAAAACAATATACTCTCGACGTTTAATTTGTGCCACTCAATGCAGTATTTAAACATTTATAATAAGAAGTTTTATATTACATCTGTTAGGGAATTAGGTAGGATAGTTAAGAACTTCTCTGTAAGTCTCCCAGAGGTCTTAGTGATTTAGCACCCTTTATAATTCTAAAGTTGTGTAACTCGCAAGCTTTTGCATCTCTCTTTTTATGTTCGGCTTATCAAAATTCAACTATAATAATTTATGAATAATTTCTTCTGAGTGAGTTTCCATCCCAGATAATATACGTATTTTCTTATGATTATTTATAAATATTTCGCAGACACCGCAGTTATATATTTGAAGCGTTAGGATTATTGAAATTTTACAACAAACTTATTTAGTTAATCGGTAACAATTGCGTTATTGATGTCTTTGTATATAAAGTTTTTTTTTAATATAATTTCAGGATTTAAAGACTTATTTAGATAATTCAAAAAGAGGCGTTGTCTACGTTAGTTTTGGAAGTAACGTTCGCCCCGAACTCATGGATGCGGATTTACTAGAAGCCTTTCTTGATGCATTCGAAGAAATGCCTTATGATGTTTTGTGGAAATATGATGGAGATTTGGAGAAAATACCGAAGAATCTAAAATACAGAAATGGTTTCCGCAAAGAGATCTTCTTGGTAAGTACTGTAAGGGACCCATTTTTGGACACAAGGATTTACAGGACTTTTTCAATTATCAATGATATTTTCAGCTCATCCTAATGTAAAAGTTTTTGTAACGCAAGGAGGTATGCAGTCCACCGATGAAGCAATCGATGCCGGCGTGCCATTAGTTGGAATACCGATGGCTGGCGACCAGTGGTTTAACACAAATAAATATATACAATTTGGTATCGGCGTACAACTAGATGCTCTCACTCTGACTGCTAAGGATTTGAGTGCTGCTGTTACTACTGTCATCAATGACAGAAGGTAACTCTTTTGTTTTATAATGGATTAATGTCTATTAAAAAATCTGTACATTAATAAATTTGCAAGGTTTTGCACAAAACCTAAGAAATTGGCCACCCAAATCGCATTACCATGTTTTCAGTTAATAGCAAAATGTTGTAATAAAATCCTAATATAGGGGAAAAATTAAAACAAAAGTAAATTAACATGCAAATGACTAGTTATGATCATGGTTAATTATTATCTCTTTATACTAACTCTACTTAGCAAAATAGCCAATGACTAAATACAACAATATCTTTTTATGATTTCTAATTGTATAGTTGATATTTTTATAGGTTATTCTTTTGAAATGGCAAATACTCTCAAATAGAACATTTGAATGAACTTAATCTAGCATTTTTGGGTATAATTTAAATATATAAGCGGGATTTTAAATGCAATACTCATTATAAGTTTCCTTTAATATATTATACTTATCACAAAAGTGAAAAAAAGTATTTACATGTAGTCAGGCATTCTGTTTTATAAAGGTTAATAATCAATTTGTAACATTTATATAAATTGAGTTAATGCACCATAAACTTTAATTATAATATTCTACATAATTAATAAAAATATTTAAATATTTTCTATTAGCTTCAAGGAAAGTATCAAACGCTTGAAGGAAATAATAAACGACCAGCCACAGCGGCCGCTAGAGCTCGCCGTGTGGTGGACTGAGTACGTACTGCGGCACGGCGGAGCACGACATCTGCGGGCGCCCGCAGCCAACATGTCCTGGACTGAATATTTAATGTTAGACATATTTGTTCCTGTAATTTCAGTGTTAATGTGTTCATTCATACTATTACTTCTTTTGATGCATTTATCAATAAGATCATTATTAAATCGTTTCACTGAAACAATCAAAGGTAAAGAGATACTAACTTATCACTATTTATTTTTATTATCAACAATGCATTTATTAACATTTATCAATAATATTGCCTAATCGAAATGATAATGATAGTGTAATTTCAGTTCTATATAAGTTCGATAAAACCTTCACCATGAACGAGCATATTTATAGTAATATTAAAAAGCTTTGAACTGAGTCTCGCCGTATACATCGAAGCTATAAAATTACCTAAACGATAACGTTACAAATGCGTTTATTCAACCGACTGGATTCGCTAATTGTGACCGATATGAACTTTGGATACTTCCACTTTCTGATTATTACTCATATATGCCAAGAATATACCATTACAATTTTTAGTCATATCACAATTCAAATAATTATTTAAATATATTGAGGGCAATAAATGTTTTATAAACACAATACATTGTATCTGTATGATAAAGGCCCTATATGATTTCTGTACTTCTGACAACGTATACGCAAAATTTCATGATGTTGAACTAAGTTGGTAAGGCGTGAAAGCGTAACAAAATAATGAATTCACATTTGCATTTTTAATGTAAAATCTATTATAATATACAATTTGCTAGACTTAACTGTAATTAAGGTGATCATATTCAATAGTAATATTAAGCTGTATGTATAATGCGAAAGGTGGCTGGCTCTGTTTGGTCACCTAAATATATAAATGTATTAAATTTTTTAGATGTGCATTATTTTCACTATTAAATATAGTATGATATAATATCGTGAATTTGGAAAATAAATCAATAGAAATGATGTAGTGAATGAAATACGTGTTCGTGTGGGATTGAAGTATTTAATTGTACCCTCGGTATACATTACACCATAAAAAGACTGTTAATTAAACATGATACAATATTCTTATACAGGTGGAGAGCGCCCGTATCAGGGTGGGGACCCAGATGAAGTATCTGGTAACAATATCTCCGAATTTTGCGGATTTTTTCGAATCCAAAGTAAATTCTTCTGTCCATCTACAGCTATCAAGTTTATCTGCAAATATACCATCGACAACTACGTCAGCAACATTCTTGTTACTACTCTCCACATCCTCATCATTATCTGTATATCCATTACCATCGGCCAAATCCTCTTCAATGCACCTCAACCTCTGAGAAGCTAATGTCAAGAACGCGCACCACGTTGACTGTTTGTGGAATTGCAATTTAGATGTGGAAGAATGTCATGAATTGAAACCTTATACATATCAAAATAGAATGAGAAAGATTTCTATATACCTGTTTTACATCTTCATATACTTAAGTTGTCAATAAAAAAAAATTGGTTTATTTCAGAAACCGTAATTTATTTAAGCTCAATCAATATCAAGTAACACTAAGAAATCAAGAAGGCACTAAAAAGCAAAAAATAACTAAACTGTTACATTAATCAAATTAAATAAAAAATATAAGTATGGGCGCTACCTAATAATATATCTAAAGTCGGTGCCAACGCAAATTTGTAGTAGGTAGAAAAATAAAAGACACATTCCTACATTTTATTATACAATGAGGCAGGAGAGTGACTTTATACGATTCACTTGCTTGCATGTTAGTTTATCGCGCAGCATAATCAATTAGTATAATATATCCATCTGCACAAATGCCAGTACATCTCTCAGAGTTCACTGTTGTAGTTGTATTGTCATGTATTTATTATATAATCAGGTACTATACAGTAACTAACTAATTCATACTCAAATAGTAAAAAATATTAATCAGAAAAACCTTGCAAAATTAACCAGCTTATCAACTATAAAATCCAGCATCATTGTAAAAAAACGCATGTCATTATCGTGTACTTGAATATCACATCAAACAAGATTTCCGTCAAGTCATTCAATTATTTATATTCATACTGGCAAGTTCCACACATCTCACACTCGTCAACGGCATGTTAGATAAAATACTACAATTACAAAGTCGAAAATCATTATAGAAGCGTTATGTAATGCACGTACGTAACCTCATTCGGAGACAAACATATAAATTACAAATATACGAATCCATCAATTTTATTGACAAGTAATATATATAGTTTCTCGGAAATGTAACCAATGCAGGTTCTATAGATAAATACTGTATCATGAACCAGTCACAAAGTTGCCTTGAATGTTTTTTTATATATTACTGCATAGAAAATTAGGTATGATTTTGTTGTCTATACTAATTTTATACTTTACTTAAAATAAGTTCAGCCCTCATATTAGAGTTCTGGATGTGTTTTAAGTTTGAAAAAATAAAGTAAATCAATAATCTGAATTTGGCCATTTTGAAACAAATATGAAGTCATTTCTACTATAGTCTCATTCTTCACAAATTATTTATCAAGGAGCTTACTTGAAAGCCTATAATATTCAATATATTAAACTGTTCCAGAATTTTCGGAACACTTAGTTATTAGTATAATAGTAAGTGGTTTAAAATAAACATAAAACAGAATGATTTACTTAACATATTTAAGTTATATAATAAAATATGTATAATTTTTATTAATAAAATTTAGTTCAATAAATTTTTTTCACTTGAAAAAAAAATCCGAAATATTTTGATCGCGGTTTATTAACGAAAGTGCTAAATTACTTAACATATATACTCGTATATCCAGTTTATAAAAAAATTGTGACTATTACAAAACCTATAGAATTCATTAAATTTAAATATAATAAATATTTAGTAAACTCAAATTATAACCAAGTTATATAACAGTCGGGTTGATATTCATGTATCTATAGTTGCTTAAACTTCACGGTAGTGGCAAAACTCTGACCAATATTCCATAAGAAGTACAAGATGAAACATATAAATAATGTAGCTAATATCAATCCAAGTAATAATACTGTAATTAGTTCTAGTTCAAAATATTCCGTCCAGGACATGTTGGCTGCGGGCGATCGCAGATGTCTCGCTCCGCCGTGTCGCATCACGTGCTCTGTCCACCACACGGCACGCTCTAACGGACGCTGCGGCTGATCATTCATTAATGACCGCAAGTTCAAGATATTTTCACGATAACTGTAATTTAAAATGACGTTTGATATTATTATGAAGGGATATATTGAACAACTCGGAGGATGACACTTTTTATATTCGAAATAGATGGAATATTAATGTTGTACTGTTCATGAATATATTGTGCATATTTAGTACATAGGAATATAGTATTGATTAAAAACAAATTAATTTTGAGAATCTTAGAAGCGGACCAGTGACCATAAAAAATATAAGTCAGAAAATAGGTTTAGTGAAAACTGGCCATCAGATGCGGTATGAGACATCGGTTGCCAAGGGTAGGAACAATTAAATGCTTATAAAACTACCAGAGATAAACTAATATCAAAAAGAAATGTTTGGTTACATAAAGAAAATTCACCTTTTATCGGATATTATAGTGTTTATAGCATTTTTGAACTTCTCCTCTGTAAGCGTCTCCATATCAAGTCTTAATCCAATTTTGAAGAGAACATAATGTTCAACGTTATACCACTGGTCGCCAAGAATCGGTATACCGATAATTGGTACCCCTGCGTTTATAGCTTCATTAGTAGATTGTAGTCCACCTTGAGTTATGAACAGTTTGATATTAGGATGTCCTGTAAATAAAAACAAGTTGTTATTTTTTTATTATTATTATTGTAGTTTTAGTATTCTGTATTTTATTAGGGTCTTACAACATATTAAGAAAAATATAAATCCAGTTACGTATCTCGTACATATTGAAATTATTTAAGTTTTATATATTGATCATGTCGTTGCAACAAATATAAATATAATTTGTCGTATTAATTGATACCAGGGTTCTCGTATGATTGTATGAATTGAATATTTAATCAAAATAATCTTCCATTTATTATACTATAGAGGCTTTGCAAGACGCTTAAAAATAAATAATAAAATATTCCAATTGTTAAACTTTATAAGTAACCTTGATAAATTTATTGTAAAACTTTTTAACTCAATTGTTAGTTCTAACAAAATTGCAATATACAACGAGATGTCTAAATTTGCTTTAGGTAGTATACTATACAAGGAGTTTTCGAACTTCAATTAACTCACTTTAATCTGGAAAAAGTATAAGTTGAAATTTTATAATAATTTTGTTTTTCTCATTGTTAAATTTTATTACTTACTCAGTAAGTCAGACTGTGGTAACCATTTAGCAATCCTAATGTTCTCAGTTTGTCCCGGCAATTTATCCTTATCCCATTTCCACAAAATATTGTAAGGTAATTGAGAACAAACTTTTACTAGAATTTGTATCCTCTCCGGAGGCAGCAACGATGGCATTACATTCGTACCAAAACTAATGTAAATAACTCCTTTCTTTGATGAATCCAGATAAGACTTCAGATCCTTAAACGAAAACAAAAAAAACTATATAAACATGTTATCAATTGAAAGGATTATCGAATAACATTTTAGGGATTCAGACAGATATATTCTACAGAACCTTGCTGTAAACTTAACTGGTTAATAAAATAATCGTATTTGACAAAAAGAGGCATCGTCATTTGAAAATAAAATTAATTATTTGAAATAAACTCTATTTACCTTAGGCAGTTCCTTTTCGGGTTTATGATGAATGCCACCGATATACAGAACACTCGGTGGTACTGATCGGTTATTTTCCCAAATCGGATGCACGTTTAAAAATAGCATGTCCACATTTTTACTCAGTTCATGTAAGGATGGTGTTGATACACCAAAATATTTCCTCAGCCTCTCTGTTGCATAATTGTCACTATTTTGAATTATGTTTTTCAAGTAGTAGTGATTGTACATTTCCGTAATTTTTTCCCACATTGTAAGGTTGCAAAGCTTCTGTCGAAGTGGAGATGGGAATAGAATAGGATGGTTCGTGGCCCCCATCATCTCTGACGATCCGGAAACACTACCAAAAGAGTTAATCGCTATCACTGGAGCTTTAAATATATGAGAGAACATCAACGCCGGTCGAACAAATGCCTCTAGAAGTAACAAATCGAATTTCAAACTTTTATTATTAATAATCTTTTGGATTTCAGGAAGACAACAACTGTTGTTCGAATATTTTTAACAACACATCCATTCCTACTTTTGCCTGAATAAACAAATCATCGCTTTTCCCCGTGCTCGTGGTCACAAAATGTTTTCTCCATGCCGTATATGATATGTCATGCACATCGATCTCTGTTAGGTTTGCTGGAGCTTGTCCTTTTGGGAATTCTGGATCGGTTGTTATAACTGTAACTTCGTGACCACGTTTCACGAGCTCATTAACCAAAGGCCGGAATACCACTTGATGGCTTATCGAAGGCGTTGGGAACACTGCTAATATTTTCGATGGTTCACTTAGCGAAACTAAAGTTAAAACAAAAACATATGACACTAAAATCAACATTGTAAAACAATATACATATATGTCGACACAATCTGTCAACGTGTAAAGTAGTACTAAATAATTCTCAGCAGAGATTTGTTTTATATGGAATCAATTCCATGCAAATAGATGACATGCGGTCATGGCAGTTTTTTGCTGTGTTAAGATAAATAAGTAATTGTCTATGTGTATATCTTCTTGATTGGTTTCCTCTGCGGTAATTATTAATTTTCTGAACAGGCATACAGTATTAAATAAAACATTGTTGTTCTATTCTTTCATGGGCTACTATTAGGTACTATACAATTTAGAGATTAATGACCGGTTATTTCGTAAATTTTATAATATTTTAATAGTGATTTTGTTCTGACTTGCATTATTTTAACTTCAAGTAATGCTAAACCTTGATCCACCTAAATTTCTAATGTTGACTTGTTTTGTTCAATCTTTTTTAGAATAATTTGATGCAAATTATCAGAACTCAGTGTTATACTGTAAACAGTGTTATATTAAGTTTAATAAAAAAAACGGAATGTTATGTTTTCTTACTTGTTCATTTTATAGGAGAAATATTGTATATGGACGAACCTGAATTAAAAACTTATAAAATTTGACTACTCATTTATTTCATCTATCCTTTCCTCTTTTACTTCCTTAGTGTAGCCTTATGTTTTGACAAATGAATGGCCTTTAATCGCTGAGAGATTATAGAAAACTAGAAACGTAATAATAATTTTCTAGGTGGTACAGCTACGCTGAAACTATTACTGGTTTCAGAATGAATGGGTCGGCTCGCCCGGGGTAGTACCACCCTCTCACAGAAAGCCGACGTGAAGTAACAGTGGTTGCACTGTTGCGTTTCCTTCGGTCAGTGAGAGCGCCGGAGGCCCACATATATTAAAAGGCCGGCAACGCACTTGCGACTCCCTTGGTGTTACTAGTGTCTATGGACGGCGGTGATCACTTACCATCAGTTCGTTTCCTGTTCAACCTGAATCAACCTGTTCGTTTGCTCCCTATAATATAAAAAAATAAATAATAAAAGAAATAATACCTATATAGTTCGGCTGAGTTCGCCTTAAGCGCACCCCTTAGTAGTCCGGTGAAACTGTGGAGCCTTGCCAGGTCAACAGTGTAGATAGTTCGTAAACAAAAAAACCTATATATTAGATACTTCTCAATTTTTTTGGTCTCTACATTATATATTTTCTTGATTTTATCTTTGAAATAAGCCGATTAAAAAGTAGTGTGATTCAATATATATTTTTTATCCTAGTAACCATAAAATTATCGTCTAAGCTAACGAAATAAAAAATCTGCTAAAGTTTGAGCTCTTAATATTAATGCTAAAAAAGCTGGCTAGGCGTACTTTTTATTTTCCATTTAAGTAACACGGATTTTATTTTGATTTTTTTTTGGAATTTTAAAGCGCTCGAACGAATTACCGTCCAGTTAAATCGAAAACATATTCTTATAGTAAATTAAACGATCTACAAAAAAAGATCTGATAGGTATGATTTCTTGCTTAGTCGACCCGGTTGAAAGTTATTCGAGGTTAAAGTTCAACCTCAAATGGTAATAGATGACTTTACAATTTTTCATAGTAAGCATATCAAATCTGTTTTGTACATCGGTCAATTCTCTACAAGTATTTCTTTTTTTCTTTCTTTTCTATTTCACTGCACTATAATTCATTCGAAACGCATTATAATTCCAATTAAAAAAAATCCCGTGTTATTTAAATGGCAAATTAAAAATCTAAACGATGATTCATCTCTTTAGTATTAGTATTAAGGGTTCAAGCTTTGTCACACGTTTATTCGTACCATACACGATATCTTCATGGTAATTAAAGATAAAAAAGTCCTTTTGTGCCCCCTCTCTAGTAAAATGATTATACAAATATAAATAGGTGAAGATAAGATACTTCAGTATTTTTTTACTTTAGTTTACTTTGGTTAGTCTAGATACAGATGAGATTATCAATGAAGAAATAACTAAAAATATTGTTTTTTCTTTCCGATACCATCGACAAATTCAATGGTTTATTTATAACTGATTATTTATGATATTTTATGGTCCTTACGTCTATAATATACTACACTTTTACATCACCTGATAGAGTTTAAATAGATAAGAAAAATAAAATAAAACGGATAGTAATATCCGTATATCAACACGGCAAAATAATCGGAGTCATTTACTAGTCGATATATAGGGTTATTGGTAATTCAACGAGAATTCCCGTTAAAAGTGATAGGGATGACTATTTGCATTAATTTTAATCCCCATTTGCATATGCAAAAGAGAAATATTTTTGAGTTATTATGGTTTCTAGCTTTTTTCAAAACAAGTCAAAATTGTAACATTAAAAAAGTATCAATTTAAATCTAATATCTTCTTCTGATTTAGATAAGTACAATTAAATACTGGTTATTTATGAATATTAAAATAGGAACAAAAATGCTATTATTTCAATTTCTTTTTTTTTTCCACTAATATGGCTTAAGAACAAAAATTATTCGTCATTGGCATTTGCTGCGTTTACAATGTTGGCTTGTTAAGTGTTTATGTTTTGACCACTTGACCGATCATCATGACGCTTAGAATGAATGAGCTATTTAGAATAAATAGATGTTATATATTCAATATAAAACATACGGTGTATGTTATAGGGGTACAGAACAGGACAAAGACATAAACTTCTAGTTCCTTCTGGATTTGCTACAAATAACTGAGCAATAAATAAAATATAGACAAAACACATCTAAATAAAACATGGAAAAATGTTGAACTTAATATATTATGCACGCTTATATTTCGTAAATATTGCCGTTTTCACTACACCTGTGCAAACGTATGCGTGTTGCAACTACAGAGCGACATAAAACTTTGACGAGAGCTATATAGACATTGATAAAATCTATTTATAATCGCTTAGGAAACCCACGTTTTCAGTAAGAAAGGTCAATGACGCGAACGAAGCCGTTATCGGAAGAGAATTAAGTAATATGTCATAACGTATATAAATATTATCGCAGTCTCCTCACGACGTCTATGACGTCGTCTCGTCAATCGTTCGAACGTGAACATTGTCGCGGCATTTCCAGTGATAATACAAAAATTGTTCTATAAGATTTTTACAACCAATGATTGTTTGTACAAATACATTTACGCAAGATAAAAACCATGCCAGTGCCGTGCCTTTTTTCAGATTCAAATAATAGTTTTAAACAGACAGACAGCGCCATCTATTGCATAATTTTAGAAGGAAATAGACCGATTTTCCGAGCATTCTTAATAATGTGACCACTGTAAAAAATAGTAAAACCTATCATTATCATTAGAAACTCACTGCAGGGCCATAGGGCTCTTCCCGAAGGAAGGTATGGACGTAATCACTATACCAGCTCACGGCGTATTGCCGATTTCAAACTCGGAGAAATTCACAGTTCTATATTTTTCCTACATACGATGGTACTACAAGAATATTACTCGGGTTCAGGTTTACTCACGATGTTTTTCTTCAACGTCAGCCGATAATGTTACTAAGTCAAATTTCTAAATGTACGTGAACTTCAAGTAAATCGTTGGTAAATGCAGGAGTTCTTAAAAAATATTCCACCGGTCAAACCACCACTACTTATCATATAAACATATAATAATTATAAAATCTATAAATTCGTTGACTTTAATTAATTATTCTCGTATCAATAAGTGTAAATATTTAAAAAAATGTAGAAATTTACAGAAATATATAAAAACTAGCTGTGCCCGCAACTTCGTCCGCGTGGAACCGAATTCAAAACCACAGTAATTAATAAAACATTCTGAATGTCTATGCCATGGTACACAAAACAACAGTTAGCTGTGCATCACACACCTGCTTATTTTTATATGATCGACATGCAGGTCCTCGTACCTACGTATTTAAAGATATAATCGACTTTTCAAGGTAAGTAAATTACGAGTATTTTGATGGTCTCATTCGGTAGCAAGTCTCACTGAACGATTTTACTCTCACCTAATCTTATCTCAAAATTACTCGTCCATTTATACCAGACCGTTACACAAAATCTGTTATTACTTCTATGGACCCCAGAGTACTTTTCTTACGTACTCGTATATTCAATGTACAGTTTAGACTCTTTGGTATTTTATTATATAAAAAGAATATAGGTATAATTGTTCTAAAAAGTGATAGGATTCAATAAGTTTTAATATTTAACAACACAAAATTTAAATAGAAATTTAAACATAACCCTTATATGGATTGAATAATATAATTTACGTTTTACTTGTACAAACTGAACCTTTCAATTTATAAAAATGTGTAATAAATGTAATTTGCACATATGTAGATTATATATCATAGTAGCAATATGTTTTGAAAATGGCGGTTGAACGCCATCTATTGACATTAACCACATATTAAGTAATTACTGAACTTCTTATAGTATAATATTTATTTATATTTTAAATTGTGTAAATAAAATATTAAACATTATTCCTTCGTATGTCTTAGTAATGCAATGTTGTAGTAATGTTCATTTATGTTATAAAAGTACCCTGGTTTTCACTGATATCCATTTACGTATCTACTTTTCTCTCGTACTTAGTGACTTAAAATTATGATATCTTTTGACAGATTGAACAGATTTTAATGAAAAAAAAACTAAATGTTGATCGAGTGTATGCTTGATGATTTTCTTGCTGGAGTTTTATCAGAAACCCAGTACTTTACAAGTGTTTCCTGTTCAAACAAACAGACAGACATTTTAAAAAATGATTCAAATATATTCTACTACTTATTTCAAGACACCTGCAACAATTTTTTTCTAAGAAATTAAAAAAGTACAGACACGTCAGATTTACATTCTTATTGTATGTATAGATAACCATGTTTTGAAATCAGTTCGTACAAGTGAACACCTTGGAGCTTTAACCTTGCGTTTATTATCTGATATTTGTCAATACAATTGATGATATTTGATCCTTGTGTTGGTATGTCACATTATTTAAATCTAAATAGACACAATATATTTATTATATTACTCCAAAATATTCCGGAAACTGTATCCGTAAGAAATAATAATGGACTGAAATAAATCCCAAAGACTTTTTATCAAATTAATGAAGGAATAGGGGAATAAAAATCGATTCTGTTATTGAAAAAAAAAAAATGAATATGCTACCAAATATTTTAGTATTGCACAACATCTCGTAATGTACGATTGAATTGCGCAATGATAAAGAACTAGATATAAACGTATAAAGCGATACAATGTACTCATATATCCATTTAAAAACAAAGCGTCACTACACAGTTATTGCTCTTGATTGTTTTGTAAACTATTTCCTTAATTAATTTGCTCATCAAAGTTAACTATAACAGATATGTTGTGCCTTTGTTACTATTTGTGTGTTTCTCAGGAAATGAATTCTGCGAGGATTCTGGGTATATTTCCCTTTCCAGGTGTAAGTCATCAAGCCGTTTTCAGTGCGTACGTACAAGAATTAGTAAAGAATGGGCATGATCTTGTAGTTGTTACACCGAAGCCGATACAGTCTAAGGATAATTTTATTCCAAATTTGACAGAGATCGATATCAGTAATCTCAGCATTGTTGTCGACTTCAAAAATAATCCTTCCCAAAATGATGTACAACGCGGTGTGGTCAGAGATGCGGATGCTTTATTGGGAGCCAATTTCTATGAAGATTTAGCTGTCTATATAGCTGAGATATTTAAACATCCTCAAGTCAAAAGTATGCTTGAGGACAAAAACCAACATTTCGATTTAATTGTCCTAGAAGCGCTAATGAATTATCACTTGATAGTTAGTACAATGTTTAATGCTCCAGTAATACTTCTGTCTTCACTACACGGTTTGCCTGAAAGTTTTGAGATTATGGGAGCCGTGAGTAGGCATCCAATACTATATCCAAATTTTATGAGAAATAAATTCAAGGATCTCACAATCTGGGAGACTATAAAAGAATGTTATAACGAATATAAAATAATGAAAAAGATTCAAGATATCGAAGAATTTGAATATGCGTTGCTCAAACAAAATTTTGGTCCTGAGGCTCCAACACTACATCAGCTGAAGGATAACGTAGCGATGTTGTTCTTGAATTCTCATTCAGTGTTTGCTGGTAATCGTCCCGTACCAGCCAGGAGTTGTTTTCTTAGGTGTACTCCATTTGAAGCCAGTTAGGAAATTACCCGAGGTAATTATCGATTTTATACTTTTGTAACGTTAGTTTAATAATACACCATTAACTAACAATACGAACATTGAATTCGAATCAATTTTGTTATGCAATTCGGTAGCTTGTTTCTACGGTGCCTTTGCCCGTGTGAAACGATTTATAGTTCACAATAAAATTAAAAAATGTTCAGTAACTACTTTCCCTCGATAACTCTTATATGCTTGCCCTCTGTATCTTGAATAACTATTTGATGCTACTGCTTATTTAACTAGATAATTTTAAAGTATTTATCTCTATAGTTCAAAACACAAAGTATGACAACAATTTTGCTAATATGTGAATACTTTCTAATAATTAAATTTTTCTATTTGCCTGAGGATGGAGTGTGTTTACTTATGGGTATTGACGACATAAAACTAGTCAAAATACATTTTAAATTTAAATTTGCAGAACTTGTTTGCAAGGCAACAACAGCCAAGCCCAGATTCGAATACTTTGGCACTCTTGAACTAGCTACCGTTTCGTCTGAATGCCCTTCGCGTTCACTAGGCAATTGCTTGCAAGCCGCCCAAATAGATGCAAAATCATATACACAGTCTAACTATCGACATTTAATTTGTGTCATTCAAAGCAGTATTAATACATTTATAACAAGAATTTTTATTTTACATTAGTTAGTGAATTAGGTTGGATATTTTGGAATAACTCTGTAATGCTACTTCCATATCTGCGTGACGAAGCTTCGACTACTTGTCGCGTTAAAATTAACGTAAAAATCATTCAGATAAAAGCACAGAATTCCCGTTCCAAAACCTGTGTCTTTCCAATAACTTGAAATTAGCGTCCGATAAATTCCTTTGATGTGCTGCGTGTATTGTCACGCAATCCGATAGTTCGCAACGTATAACGATGATATCGTCCCACATCTGCATTTACTCTGACCATAGACAAAACTTCGTGCCGATACACGCAGATATAGGAGTAGCATAAGTGAAACAGTTTTCTTTAGGAATCTTGTTAATTTAGCAGCCTTTATAAAGTTACATAACTCGTAATTTTTTCGCACCTCTCTAGAAGTTCGACTTATTAATTAAAAATTAATTAATTGATAATTAATTAATTAATTTCAATTGCATTAATTTATAAATAATTTCTTCTGGGCGTATTTCCATCTCAGATAAGATAACATACAATTTTTCTATGATTATTTTATAATACTTTGCAGACACCACAGTTGTATATTTCGAGCGTTAAGACAATTGAAAGTTTAGAACAAACATATTTCATTAATTGGTAACAATTGAGATAGCGATAACTTTGTATATATAAGGTTTTATAAAGATGTCATATAAATTTCAGGATTTAAAGACTTATTTAGATAATTCAAAAAGAGGCGTCGTTTACGTTAGTTTTGGGAGTAACGTTCGCCCCGAACTCATGGATGCGGATTTACTAGAAGCTTTTCTTGATGCATTCGAAGAAATGCCTTATGATGTTTTGTGGAAATATGATGGAGATTTGGAGAAAATACCGAAGAATCTTAAAATACAGAAAGTGGTTCCCGCAAAGAGATCTTCTTGGTAAGTATTTTAATATTTTAAGAGAGATATTTTTTGTCACACAGGGACACGCAGGAATTTTTCAATTATCAATTATATTTTCAGCTCATCCTAATGTAAAAGTCTTCGTAACGCAAGGAGGTATGCAGTCCACCGATGAAGCAATCGATGCCGGCGTGCCATTAGTTGGAATACCGATGGCTGGAGACCAGTGGTATAACACGAATAGATATATACAATTTGGTATCGGCGTGCAACTAGGTGCTCTCACTCTGAATGCTAAGGATTTGAGTTCAGCTGTTACTACTGTCATCAATGATAGAAGGTAAGAAGTATTCTTCTTTCTTAATTATAATTAACAATTTAACGTGGAAGAAAACCTGACATAAGTATTTTATTTTTTGTTAAAGTTATCATTTGCTAAGATGAATGAATTTGTAATTGACTAGTTATAACCGCTGTTCTCGACAAGTTTATTACTGAATCTTGTTTTACAAATAACTACCTCTTTATACTATTTATATCACAATGATTATTAATAAACAAAACGATATTTTTTACGATATCTAATTGTATGATTGATAAATTTTATAGATTATCAATTTTAGAAATGAGATATACTACATGAATACAGTTAGTAATTAGTAGGTGGTAGAGTTACGCTGAAGCTATTACTGGTTTCAGCATGAATGGGTCGGCTCGCCCGGGGTAGTACCACCCTCTCACAGAAAACCGACGTGAAGTAACAGTGGTTGCACTGTTGCGTTTCGTTCGGCCAGTGAGAACGCCGGAGGCCCACATATTTAAAAGGCCGGCAAAGCACTTGCAACTCCCCTGGTGTTGCTAGTGTCTATGGACGGCGGTGATCACTTACCATCAGGTGACCCCCTGTTTCTTTGCCCCTATAATATAAAAAATACAACATTTTATTACAGTTAAACAAAACCATATTTGAATTAAATTTGGACCCACACACGGGACTTTTTAGTTAATTTTTTTTATGTGAAAAAATATTTGCAAGTCAAACCTACAGACTTACTAAGTTTGATAAACAATTTATAGCACTTATGAAATATTTACCATTTATATATATTGCGTAAATAAAAATTTATCCTTAGTAATAATATTTAAATTATTTCTAATAGTTTCAAGGAAAATATCAAACGCTTGAAGAAAATAATAAACGACCAGCCACAGCGGCCGCTAGAGCTCGCCGTGTGGTGGACTGAGTACGTACTGCGGCACGGCGGAGCACGACATCTGCGGGCGCCCGCAGCCAACATGTCCTGGACTGAATATTTAATGTTGGACATATTTGTGCCTGTAGTTTTAGTGTTAATGTGTTCATTAGTATTAATTTCTCTTGTAATATATTTTTCAATACGATCAATATTAAGACGTTTCATCAAAAAATCAAAGGTCAAAAGAAATTAACTTATCTCTACTTATTTTGATTACCAACAATGTATTTATTAACATGTGCCTAACAATAATATAGCAAAAATAAAATAGTAATGATATTGTATATACAATTATCTGCTCATTTGATATATAATATGTAGCACCTCTTTATTTCTCACCTTCGCTATGGACAAGCTTAGTTATGATAATAGTAAATACGTTACAACCGAGTCTCGCTGCGGCACTATTTCTAATTCGAAACTAAATAGACGTGTTACCGTTTCCAACGATTTACTGAAAGTACTTTATTTAAACTATTGTTGTGAATATACATCGAAGCTATAAAATTACCTGTATAATATATTAAAACTTTGAATACTTCCATCAAGTCGTGGCGGTCGAGCAATTTGTCTACAGGTTTGAACCCTGGTATGTAGCTACGTTTTTTTCAGAATTCGCATACATTTACTATGTATAACCGCAGTGTACTTTGAATATGAAATTAATTCCATGTTAAAAATTCGTGAGTGGCTATTTGTTACAAATTTCTAATCGTGCTCTAACTCTTGGATACTTTATGGAAGACTCTTCCCCGTGGGCGGTTCGTAAATGAGATATCTACATAATTGATTACAATTACTAATCAAAACTGCAAGAGTTCATCCAACACTAACTTGTTAATTGGTGGTTGTGAGGAAACGAACTTGTGATTCGGAATATTCGAGACAGCCTTAGGAGCCGACCCGGCTACGCAAGTAATATGTGCGACCGTGATTAAACTCATTACTTATCAATTGTCGTAATATCATCTCTACTATTATTCTTCTGGTAGGCGCCTATAATAAATATTTTATATTCTTTGATAAGACTCGCATAATTTTGTCAGGAGTTCAGTAACAACTTTAATAACATGGATTTTTGCCAAGTTTAAATTGATTTCATTCGGGAATGGCGATATATCTCAGACATAATGCAAAATTAACGTCTAACTAAACCTATCACCCCAGAAAACCTAGACCTAAGGAAAAAACGGAATCAGTTGGTGTATCAAATTAATCTAGACGTCTGAGAGGTGCTACTGCTATGAGAAAAGAATGACATCCAGATAATAGCAGAAATTAAAGCATTGGCTTCTGCCATGAAGGCAGATCAAGATTCTTTTCGCGATAAAATCATTTCAGACATTGATGAATTAAAACTTTAATATAGTCATATTCACAAAAAAAAAACAAAACAATATTAACCTCATAACTATTTCCCAGGTGAATATTCGTAGTGTAAATAAAATTTTCAGAATAACATATCCACTGCGGTTGAATAATGCTTTCACTAATAGAGTCATAACCTGTATTGCCACCTGAGGCACAGGATTGTCTAGTTTAAGTGGCAACGGTCATCACGTATAATGTAACTACCATCCTCAAGTTGAAAATCTGTCGCCAGGCACCTGTTGGTGTGTTCCAGCAGCTGCACTTGAGAGCCAGTCTCCCTCTAGGTTTAGCGTGACTACTTACCATCTTAGACCATATCATCGTTTAACAACTTCAGATGAGATTATGATCAAACGCTAACCTATAAATTATTAAAAAAAAAAAAAACAATTTTCAATGGGAGTCCGATTCGAGCCGCGGTCGGGGACGCACGCGCGCTCTCTCGCAGCTATAACGGTCAGATCGTTCGATAACTCGTATGTAGTTATTGAATTAGTTCGTGATACTCGGTAGTATTGTGTGTTCGATCGGCTACTGTCAATCGTTACGCTCTTTTCAGAGCGCCGGTGCACCTCCTTTAGTGCACCAATTAAACCGCACTTTTCGGTGGGAGCCGAGCACACAGAGCGTAGTGCATCGTGTAGTCGTGCAGTTCGTCGTTCGTCGTGTTGCGTCGTGTGCTGAGCGTCGTACCTGAAGATAGAAGGAACAAGTTCGAAGAAAGAAGTGTTAGGGAACTCCCCCTAAGCTTCGTAGGTCTCTGTGAGGCATTGCACTTCGCCCACAGCTCCCTTGGTCCGGACACGGTTGTCCGTTAAATTCAAACAGCCGCACCCCCCTGCCCCTCAGGCAGGGAGGTTAGTCATGTCCCGCCGCACGTTCAAGTCTGATGAGAAAGCTCAAGCTTATGTCGATGGCTTGGAAAAGTACATTGCCGAGCGTCAGCCGGAATGTGTCCAAGCATTCTATGCAGCAAATGGCAGCGACCCGCCTCCCGAAATAAGGAATATTCTATCAAATAGCAAGACTGGCCGTTCGCGGTCCCCAGTTTCTGCTAAAAAGGCCAAACCCAAGACCAAGTCGCGGAAGGAGATACCTCCGACCGTCCCGTCCCCTCAAATCGACATTCCAGTGGTGAATTCATTTTCTCCGCTTTCTCCGGATTGCAATGTCGCGTCATTTGTCTCAAGCCCTCTTCCAGACTCGGATATGGATGTAGACCAGTCCGTACCCGTTGTTGAGTCCGCTAAAAACGATTTCATAACCGTCTCAAACCGCCGGAAAGCCGGCCTATCCCGTCCTGCCTCACCCACCGGTTCTGTGCATACGGAACCTGCACTATGCGTCAATAAGACGCCGGCCTTAAGCCACGCCCCCTCCGACAATTCTCATACTCAAACCCCGGGTTCCGCCTGCTTCGGCTAAGAAACCCCGCCCACCGCCACCCGTTACGATTCAAGGCAAGTCGTCTTGGGTCGTTATCTCTTCGAGCCTCAACTCGAGGAAGATTTCCTACACATCCGCCCTTAACACTTCCACTGGTATCCAGGTTAAGGTGCCGACCCTCGACGATCACCGTCGCCTAACTTCCTTCCTTAGGGAAGCAAAGTATGGCTATTTCACTCATGCTCTCGAGGACGAGCGTCTCCTCCGAGTTGTCCTCCGTAGGGTCCAGATTGAGCTATCAATCGAGGATATCTCCAATGACCTTAGGTCATCCAACTATCCTGTCCGAGAGGTACATCGTATGTACCACCCTCGCACGAAGGCCCCCTACAACCTGGTGTTGGTCATTTTGGACCGCTCCAGGGAAGGCAAAGCCATCTTCACCCTGTCCTCCTTATGCGGCCTCACTGGAGTCACAGTCGAGCCCCCGCGCAAACAGTTCGTTCCCTCACAGTGTCACAACTGTCAGGTGTACGGTCACTCCGCACGAAACTGCCACCTGCGTCCCAGGTGTGTAAAGTGCCTCGGCGATCACTCCATTAGGGAGTGTTCTCGCACTCTGTCCTCACCCGAGCCTCCTAGCTGTGTTTTGTATGGTGCATTGGGTCATCCCGCGAATTATCGCGGCTGTCCCCGAGCACCGCGCACAAAGCGTCCCCGACTCCGCAGGCAAGTATCCCCATCCAGGGTGCCCGACACCTCCTCCCGCCCTCCGCCTCTGCCTCTGACGTCTACAGAGGCCCTCCCAAGCCTGCCGGGCGCTCCTCGTGCACCGGCAGCGCCCGCACCTGCACTTTACGTGCCCCCCGGCCTGCTCGGCCCCCTCAGACCCCATGGGTTCCTAAAAACCCATGTCCCAGATCCTGAAATCATCCGCTCGTGCGCCTTATGCGCCGCCCCGGCCCTCGCGGGCCCCTCAGACCCCGTGGGCATCCAAGTCCATGTCCTACTCCCAGCCCCGACCACAGCAGGGTAAGCCTACTCAGGCGAACCTTGTTTCCTTTTCCCTAGCCGGTATAGACTGGATCGCCCAACTCCTTATTATCCATGAAATCGATGAAATCATTGCATTCAACGCGATGATTAATAGCAGTCAGAACCTCGGTTTGCTTAACGCTATCTCGAGCTTTCCTGGCATGGCGGCAACTCTTCAGCGCCTCGCGCGCGAACCAGTTAAATAAATTTTATTTTAGATATAGATGGAATAAATCCGTGTATTTATGTCTATCTCTCCCTAATATACCGAACCATTAGGAGCGATCCGGATGATTGCATAGTTAAATTGCGGTGCCGTCGCCGTCTTGATTCTTAGTATCGATCACCTCTTATTTTTGCGTGTTTGCGCCCACGCCCGCGACTCTCTCTGCTCACGCCGCTGTGAGCGGGGGTTGAAGATACGATCCCGCACTCACGTCGCGTCTCTCTCGTAGCATCTCGAGTCTAGATCGTCCCTCGGAGTGGAGCCCTCGAGGTGTTATTTGCGTGATACAGTTACTCACATTAGTTTTACACTTACACAGATCACCCCACACACGTGCACACAGAGGAACACATGGTGGTGGGCTGTTTTTTGCCCTTTTCGGACTGAATTAGGTCACACAACTTAGGGTAGTCAGATACAAAATATACATATGCGTTCGTGAAACATGCATGGTTACACATGCATTTTTCACGAATTCATATCGTATGAGATTTTTTTTTTTTTTTTACGTGGGGAAATCCCTTATGGATACCCATCCTCCCGGGGGAGAGAATGGGTTATGTCCGACTCGCACGGACTAAAACCCCACGGTGTACCGGCCACCGCTTTACGTTGGGGCGGCATGGGACCGTGCTGAGCTATCGCCATGCCGTCCCCAGCGGTCAGCCCGGCGAAAGATGGCCGCCGGGCTCCGTCCTTATAGGGAGGTAAGCTGGGTACACGACCAGCCACCTCCCCTCGTCCGCCGAACCTGTGCAATGAGGTGATGAGCCCCCCGGCCCATCACCTCAGGTCCGGCTACGGAGGTGGAAGAAGGTGGGCATATCGCCTCCTCCTTCCACCGGCCCTCCTTTGGCGGAGAGGGCCGCTCAGAGGATCCATCTCTCGGGCCCTCCCCGCCGCCTCCTTCTGCGAGATGACCTCCTCGCAGAAGGAGGCCATCGCCGTCCAGGCGTCTTCGCTGCCGAGCATGGCCGCAACCACGCTCGGCAGCGACAGATTTCCTCCTACCGCCGCAGTCAGAGTGCGACGCTGCACCTCCCACGCAGCACACTCGGACAAAGTGTGCTGCGCGGTGTCCTTCTCGGCGCCGCACTCGTGACATGCGGCGGTCGGCTCCCTGCGAGCGATCTGGTGCAGGTACCAGCCAAAACAGCCATGGCCAGTCAGTACTTGCACCAGTCGGAACGTCAGGGAGCCCCATTTCCTGTCAAACCACTGCGGCAGGACCGGGCGGACGGCGTCCACCGTATATCGCCCATATCGCGCGTCCGCCAGATCCTGCCGCCACCACTCCATAGCAGCCTCCCTCCCCTCTCGCCTCTTTCCCTCTATCTCCCTGGGAGCCGGAGGCTCCCCCAAACGTTTCCTTGCCGCCGTGAACTCGTACACGGCGGCAAGAACCCCCGCCTCCAGCTCCCAAGGCAGGGAGCCGGCGAGCGTGAAGGCCGCCACCGAGGACACGGTGCGGTATCCTCTGATTGCCCTCAGTGCCACAATGCGCTGCGCAGCGCGCAACGCTCGCACATTATCGGCACCGAGGGCATCGGACCACACCGGGGCCCCGTAGACGGCCATCGCTCGCACGACTCCCATATAGAGTCGGCGGCACCCGGCACTTGGCCCCCCGATATTGGGGAGCAGTCGGCCGAGCGCCGCCGCCGTCCCTGCTATACGCGGCCCGAGCCCCTCGAAATGGGGCTCGAACCGCCAACGCCCATCCAGGGTGAGACCCAGATATTTCATACGGGTCCTCACCCCGATACGGGCGCCATCCACAATCAAATGGGCCCCAGGTGGTGGCCCCCGCCGAGGCCCGTGAAACAATAGAGCCTCGGTTTTATTGAGGGCCACCCTGAGGCCCAATCTCCGGATGCGCTCGACCACGACAGTTGTGGCTGCCGTGGTCAGGCGCACCAAACTCTCCCATTCCTTGCCCCGGGCTACGACTAGGGTGTCATCCGCGTAGCATATAATACGCGCTCCGCATGGGAGCGCGCCGCGGAGCACCTAGTCGTAGCCCAGGTTCCACAGGAGTGGGCCCAAGGCCGACCCCTGTGGAACTCCACACCCCGTCTCCCGCCGGACCATTCGCCCGTCGCCGTCCACATAGGCAACCTCTCTATCCTCCAGGTACGCCTCCAACAGCCGCCGCAAGTAAGGGGGCACCCCAAAATACCGGAGTGCCTCCCTTATGACTGCATGCGGCAGGCTATTGAAGGCGTTGGCGATGTCCAGGGACACCGCCAGAACCCTGTCCCCCTGGGAGGTCGCCTCTTTGGACAGCGACTTCAGGAGGGTCAGGGCGTCAATTGTTGAGCGCCCTGCCCGGAAGCCGTACTGCGCATCCGACAAATTTGGCCCCGCACCCTCCAGGTGCTGGACGACCCGGGAGGAAATAATCCTCTCAAGCACCTTCCCGGTGTCGTCCAGCAGCACGAGGGGCCGATATGCGGACGCGCAGTCGGGGGGGCGGCCTGCCTTCTGTAGTAGGCATAGCCGCCCCCGCTTCCAGGGCTTCGGAAACCGCCCAGCCAACAGGCACTGACTGAGCAGCTCCCGAAGACACCCTCCCAAATGACCCATCGCGAGAGTGAGCACCCGGCCCGGGACCCCATCAGGGCCAGGCGCTCTCCGCCTGTTGCGGAGGCGCTCAAACGCCCTCCCCATTTCCTCCTCCGTGACTGAAGGGAGAGGGCCGACGAGCTCCTCCGCAACTGCCGCCTGAGGTGGGGGATATCGTATGAGATAGCATAGCTTAGCTAGCTTAGTTAGATCGGGTTATTCGGTTACAGCTCAAGCCGAGGCACACCGTGTGCCCTTGTGCTAGTTGCCTAAATAAAATCGGGTGAGTGCCTTAAGCGCTCCCCTTAGTAGTCCGGTAGTACTGCAGAGGGCTCCGGGTCAACAGTGTAGGTCAGTTCGAAAAAAAAAAACAATTTTCATTCAACTTGTTCATAGTTTGCGGTTTAAATTTACGATTTAAAAGTAACCCCTTCTCTATTTTTCGTGTTACTATATTATCTATTACTTATAATGAATTAAAAATACTTGTAATAATATCACAGCACCTTTTGTAATGTAAATATGATTTTGTACTTCAAAACTGTAAATATTTTGGGAATTCATAAATAAATAAATAACGTAAATAAATTGGTAACGCTTTCGGTTGACGATGGTGATTATGTCCATGACCTCTTTCGGAAATAGGCCTATAATGCTAAAGTTGGTTTGTTATAGGCTGAAATGGTGTTTAATGATGATACTTCAACAGCAAGAAAATATGAACTGTTCCAAAGACCAGACGACGGATTGCTAGTGGTATATGGTAAGGGTTATAATATATTACAATAGTTTTTTTTTTTTTCATATCAAAATTCATATAATTATTACACAATAAAATAGGATACGTAATAATACTCTTATATTGTCATTTTTTCTAATTACTAAAAAAACAATTTTTGTCTTTCTTAGGTACGTTAGTTTTTTCAGAAAGTAGGTAAATATCGTTTTATCATTCTTTTCATGTAAGAATTCATAATAATCTTTTTTAATGGTTTTAGCATTTTCAATAATATTATTTTCAATTTATGATATGGGGCCTCGCGAATCATTAAAAGATAAATTCCAGGAGTTCGGTATCCTAATTCTGCCCTCCCAATACATACTTGAAAATCTAATGTACGTCCGCAAAAACTTAGATAAGCTAGATTTCGTAAAGGACCGACATAATCTAAATACAAGAAATAATAACAAATTGGTCATTCTATGTTTTAGGCTCACTAGGACCGGTAACAGTTTTTTAGATAATAGTGTTAGGTTTTATAATAAAATTCCAAAACACGTTACCGATCTGCCGGATACTAATTTCAAGCATCATGTCAAGCAGGTTTTAATATCTAAAGGCTATTACAGGGTGATCAATATGTGAACGACGGTGACGTCTGGAAATGACGCCCTCTCTGTGCATCCACCAAAACCGAATGTAATTATTTATAACTATATTTTAAAAATGTGAGTTATAATATGTTAATGAAAAGATAAACCAGATCGAGTTTCTTGCCGGTTCTTCTCGATGACTGGGTTGTTTTCCGAACCGGTGGTAACTTTGACGTTCATAAGCGCCTTCTCAGGGCCTAAACTGAATAAAGCATTTTTAATTTTGATTCATTATGAAACCACATGTTAACTACGAAGGTCAGATCCAAATGATCAAAAAAAAAAATCAAATTATTTTAACTTACAAAATAGTCTAAAACTAATAATATCTGAATGCTACCGATGTTAGATTAACACTGACAAATGACTGTCTGGTCCAATAAGTTATACTAAAACAGAGGAACCGGGTTGCCGAACATTTCTACTGAAATTACTGAAATTGTTGCCTCCTGCACATGCCGTACCATGGGACTCCACTCTTGCTCAGCAATTATGATATGTTGCAATGGTGTAACATGTTCTTAGAAAACGTAAACAAAAGTGTTATGATTTTCAGTAGGTACATGCATTTTTCTTTTTACTTGTACCGATAAATCTTTCTTTGGCGATCCTTAATTATTAAAATTGTATTACACTATGACTGGAATTTACTCGCGGCTTTGCTTGCTTTAAGATAGATTTCATTTACACCTGGGGTACAGTGTTTTTTTTTGGATGATGAGTACCCTATATCTTATTTGTACTAAAAGTTCATGATCGGTTAAGTGGTTAAAGCATAAAAGCATAACAAACAAACGAACATACATTCGCGTTTACAATTTTAGTTCTATTATAATCAATTTGCTCGATTTGTATATAATTATGGTCATATATTTAACAAAATATTGAACTGTATACCTAACTCAGATGATGGTTCCGTTTGGTGGTCTAAATAAAAGGAATGTATTTACTTTTTCTGATGTGACTTATTTTCCCTATTGAAATTGCCGCTAGGTTTTATCACTAATACAAAGAAAGAGAGGAGACCTCCGATAAGAAATGGACTGATACAAATTTTTCCCGCATTACGTCACAATCTAAAGAATAATATCGAGAACTTCTAAAAAACAAAAAAAATATTTAAAAAACAAATATAAATAATATTCCTATTTACGGGACAAATAACAAAATTATAAGGGGAGTTCAACAACAATATTGTGGAATAACACCCAGTGACGAGTTTCGTTGAAAACAAAACTATCATGTTTCGGTTCATTTGTCCGTTTTACGTATTTAAATGTTTTATTCACATTTGAATTGTTTATATTATATACGGAAATGTAAACTAACAATAATACTCAATTAATATACCTACTTCATAAGATAACGAAATGGTACAAGGTAATTTATTGTAGGTCATTTTATACACTAACAATATTTATGAGTGTAACACGATTATTACAGTTCCGAACAGCAAGCAAAATGCTGTGCTTTTCATTTATTGTGCTGTGTTGTTTTTCGGGAACAAATTCGGCGAGAATTTTAGGAATATTCCCATTTCCTTCTGTAAGTCATCAAGCTGTGTTCAACGCGTTTGTACAAGAGCTAGTGAAACATGGACATGATCTCGTTATTATAACACCGAACCCGACACAGTCTAAGGGTAATTATGTTCAAAATTTGACGGAGATTGATGTGAGTAGTGTAAACAATTTTTTTGATATAAAATTGAAGCCTCTGTTTACTCTCGCACAACGTGGTGTGATTAGAAATACAGACTACGTTATTCGAAGCTGGTACCTTTGAAAGTATAGTATATTTGATAGCAGAAATATTTAAAAGTCCTCAAGTCAAGAGTATTATCGAAGATAAAAATCAACATTTTGATTTAATTCTTGTAGAAGCACTTATGAATTATCATTTAATTTCTAGTTACATTTTCAATGCACCAATAATACTAATATCATCATTGTATGGTTTACCGGAGAATTTCGAGATTATAGGAGCTGTAAGTAGACATCCAGTACTGTATCCGAATTTGCTAAGAAACAAATTCAGGAGTCTCTCAACTTGGGAGCTTATAACAGAATGCTATAATGAATATAAAATAATGAAAAAGTTTCAAAATATAGAAGAGTTGGAAAATGTCTTGATAAAAAAGAATTTTGGTCTTGATGCTCCTACTGTACATGAACTAAAGGATAACGTGGCGATGCTGTTCTTGAATTCTCATCCGTTATTTGCGGATAATCGTCCCGTACCACCAGGAGTTATTTTCTTAGGTGCAATACATTTGAAGCCAGTGAGGGAATTACCTCAGGTAATATCAGTTTTATGACTTGGATTTATTTTAAAAATAAATATTTTTTTGAAACAACTTTGTTAAGGATTGTTGTTTGATTTGGTGGCATAAATAACAGCCTTTTCTGATAACCACGTAATTCGAAATGTTTTTATAGTGTATATGTATAATGGATGTAAAATACATTGCAGCACTTATCAATTTAAAAATATATACAAAAGCTTTGAACAATTATATCAACTGCTTTATGTCTGTGAAATGAATATTGGGAGTGTTATATTATATAATATAACACCGTGAAATAAATTTCAAAGCGTACAATTTTGAGAATATATTTACAAATAATTAAAAATATATATTATATTACTATAAAATGCATGTAATATAGATATATTGGTATAAAGTTTTGATAATACGGCAAACGAATAAAAAAAAGATTGTGTGTGCAAAATATTTTCCAAACTAATGTTTAGCTTTATTTGACGCATTAATAGAATGGTGGTCTCAACCAAAAACCTAATTAATCATGCAATAAAAAAGTCAAATAACTTTTTATATGTAATATGTTTATCTATATATAAATATTATAAAACCAAGCCACTTTTTGTATCCATCTGTGTGTTATCTTACTTCTTCTAAACTATTATAAAATTTAAAGTTAACGTATTGAAAATGCTGGCTAAAGTTTACGAGATATATCAAAAGTGCCTGTTGACGTACTTATCTATCTCCTAAAGATAACCGACAGAAATAATTTATTATCTTTTGCAAATTATATGTATAATAGGTTTATTTGTGACGCCGCTGTTTAGATCAATATAGTGCTAATGTTAATGCTATCTAATACTTTTGTTACATTGTACATTTAATATGGACTTAAATGGTCCTTTAAAATATCGAAAAAAGATATCACAGTTATATGCGTACGTGCAACAATGATAGCAACGTTTGTGTGATGATTCCTACGAAGCTTCTAAGAATTCGATAAACTGTTAATAACAAAGCGATAATCTTAATCGTTTAAACAATTATTATGCTTATATTAAGCCGGGTTGGGTCACTAGTAATACCATAATTTAGATAAAACCAGAGATTTCATTTCAGGATTTAAAAACATATTTAGATGAATCCAAAAGAGGTGTGGTATATATTAGCTTTGGAACGAATGTTCGCCCCGAACTCATGGATAAAGATTTACTAGAAGCTTTCCTTGATGCATTCGAAGAATTGCCATATGACGTTTTGTGGAAATTCACTGGAAACTTAAAGAGGATGCCAAAGAATCTTAAAATTAAGAAATGGTTTCCGCAAAGAGATCTTCTTAGTGCGTATGATAAAGGAAACAATTATTATGTTGCGATAACTAGGGCCCATGTGTGGTTGTTTTTTTTTAGTAATTGTATAATAGTAACTCATAATAATAATAATAGTATTATCGACGATGGCTCAGTTGGTAGTGTGCTCGGGCATAGTGTCGAAGAACGTAGGTTCGAATCTTAGCAACTGAGTCAGAGCTTTCGGTGAAGAAAAACATCGTGATGAAACCATAGCATGGTGATAGGACTTTTTGTAAGTCAGCTTGACTAGCTACCAACCTCAAGTTGAAAATTTGTCACCAAGCACCTGTTTATTTATTCCGGTAGCTGCACTTGAGAGCCAGTCTCCCTCTAGGTTTAGCGTGATGGTAAATGATAATGTGCATCATTTAACATCAGATGAGATTGTGGTCAAACGCTAACCTATAAAGTAATAAAAAAATCATGAATTTGGTAATGCAGTATTGTAGTATTGAGCATTTTTCTGATAAAGAAACGGTGACACCAAAAATATTCTTATATAATAATTATCTCGTGATAAATGGTACTATAATGAAATGATACGATATGTTAAAATATCGCTTACATTAGAACGTCATATACTATTAATTCACTTCGTAATAATTTCGAGAAATACTATAGAATAGCACTAGTTTTCAAGTTTTACACATAATTAAATCAGTAGTCGTTTATATTTGAAATAGTTTTCTTCATTATAACTAAATTATACTTTACTCTTGGTAACTCGTTTTGATTTATCATGCCCAATGTCGACATATTCTCTCGTCGATATTCTCACAGATGTAATGGTAATTTGAAAAAAAAAATGTTAATAGTAACAAAATTCATTTTATTAATGTTTATTCAGCTCATCCAAATGTAAAAGTGTTCGTAACTCAAGGAGGTATGCAGTCTACTGACGAAGCCATCGACGCCGGCGTGCCATTAGTTGGAATACCGATGCAAAGCGACCAGTGGTTTAACACCAATAAATATGTCCAATTCGGTATTGGCATGCAATTAGATGCTCTAACTCTGACAGCTAAAGATTTGACATCCGCTGTGACAAATGTTAGCAGTAATAAAAGGTAGCCTTATTATCCTATAATAGCAATTAAAGTAATATAAAAAGTTGTATACATTGGACATTGAAATAATTTTTAAATTTGCCTCTCATCTCATTATACAACATTGTACTAAATCTACAAAAATATTTTCCATAAACGAATTACTACGTTTTCTGTTAATGTCAAACTTTTCATAAATAATTCCTTACACGACAGAAAAATATTATAACAAACTAAGTAATCTTTTTTACTACTTAGAAATATGCGCATGATTATATGTATTGTGTAAATGCGAAATAGTCCTTGATGATATTACTTTAAATAATGAATAAGGAATATTTTTTAATCTTCTTAAAGCTTCAAAGACAACATCAAACGCCTGAAGGAAATAATAAACTGATCAGCCACAGCGTTCGCTAGAGCGCGCCGTGTGGTGGACTGAGTACGTACTGCGGCACGGCGGAGCGCGACATCTGCGATCGCCCGCAGCGAACATGTCCTGGACGGAATACTTAATGTTGGACATAGTTATTCCTGTATTTTTAGTGTTATCGTGTTTATTAACTCTGGCTGTTTTTTTAATGTATTTCATAATAATATCAATGCTAAATCAGTTCCACCAAAAAATTAAAGGTTAAAAGTACTTGACCTATCACTATATTGTTATTAATCTATTTATAAATAGCAGGAAATAAAACTGTTATTTACCTTTTCTCCTTTGTCTGTCTACAGATGTTTTTATTATTTTATTTATTTAGTAGCAATATACGACGAGTGTATATAGCGTTATCAATAGATTAAATGAAAATGAAAGGTAATTGCTAGTTTTTTTTTTTTTGGCGTACCATCGATGAGTCGAATTCTTTATATTTAAGTCTCTATTTATCTACTTACGTCTAAAATCTACACTATTGGTAGAATACTCAAAACAGTATCACCATTTAGAAATATAAGTAAAAAAATGTAGGCAATAATATGTCGTCTCGTTTTTCTTTCATAGTGTTGAAATTGTTTCTAGTAGATTGTATTTTTCAATTTCATGAAAGATGTTTACCGGTTTAACTAATATATAGTAAGACAATAAAAATTGTAGTGTGTGTTGTAGCCCGGTGGAAAATGTAGAGGCTTTGCTAGGTCAACAGTGTAGTCTCCATTGTAATCTCGGCGAATGGTATAGAAGATGGCGTACAGAAGTTAATCCAGATAAGAGTTCTAGAATACTTTTTGATTCCTCTAATAAACAGAACACATTAAATCCTCTCACGCTATTCGATATTGGCATCCCTTGGGCTACCGAGGTTAAATATCTCGGTGTTACATTAGACAACAAACTCACCTTTAAAACTCACATCCAGAGAGTGCGGAACAAGGCTGCTATGGTCTTGAGGCGATTACATATACTATTATGCTCACAGAGCAAAATGTCAACTCAGACATAAGCTTACTCTCTATAAGACGTGTGTCCGCCCTGTTCTTACGTATAGTTGCCCCGCGTTAGCACATACATCGAAAGATAATTTTGAAAAGTTGCAGGTCATACAAAATCACTTCTTACGAAAATATGTCGGCGCCCCTACTAGTGTTCGGAACGACGATCTTCATAAGGATTTGGAGATTACTTCGATTCAAGCGTACATCAAGTCCGTCACAACTAATTATTTCGACAAGATGACAAATCATCCCAACCCGTTAGTGGTATCCGCTGCGAACTACACCCCCAAACCCGCCACAAAATATCCCAAACAACGACCGCGACACATTCTCACCGATCCCCCGGATGACATAACGGCTGCGAACGATATGCATACCGACGACTCTTTAATTAGAGCATGCTCGCGCCCACGCCTCCGAAACCACCGATCACGCCACTGCCGGTCGGGCGGTCTACTTTCGCTCCCGCACACCCGCCGCGTCCTCCCTCGGCAGCAACTTTAAGCCTAGGTTCGATTCCTTGGACGGGAGCCCACGAGCATGCTGCTAGCGTAATTCAGTAACACCGCGTTCACTAGCTCCTTGCACACACGACACTGCACTCCACACACGTGCACATTTACATGCTACGTACACTGGTTCTGTAAGGGATCAGTTTTTTCTTTTTGGCTAGTTAATGTTAGCCAAAAGTATCAGGCATTATATACATGTACGCCTTAATGTGACACATATGAAGGTACGCATATGTGTCTCACTAAAGTGTACATGTATGGTTAGCTTAGCTTAAATGATTATTTTAGTTCGATTCGCGTTCATCCCAAGGCAACTGCCCAAGCCGAGGTTCGGCCACTCTGGCACCCTTGAGTTTGTTGCCTTTCGGCTGAGTGCCCTAAGCCCTCGCCTTAAAAGTCCGATGAAGCTGTAAAGGCCCGATAGGCCAACAACGTTTAGTCAGTTAGAAAAAAAAAAACAGAGATTCGTAATCCAGCTGCCAAAGCGATTACTAGTCTGCATAAACGGAGTCAAATCATTTATTCATATCTCACACCTTCTGATATTAGCAAGTGGTACCCATGCTACCACTTCTGCTAAATATCTATCAATAACGGAAAATGTATTTGAGTTATATTTAACAGTCGCGATATTGCATTCAAACCAACAATCCAAACCCAGCTTCGGCTATTTTGGTGCCCTTGAGGTTATTGCCATATGGCTAAGTGCCTGAAGTCCTTAAAAGCCCGTAAGACCAAAGTCCGTTCGTCAAAACAAGAAGAACGCGACACATCTAAGTGTGCTACTATTGTGGGTGTCTTTTTTATATGTTTTTATCACATACAATATCAAAATAAAAAAAATGCTTTATTCAATTTAGGCCCTAAGAAGGCGCTTATGAATATCAAAGCTACCACTGTTTCGGAAAACAATCCAGTCAGTCGAGAAAAACCGACAAGAAACTCGAACTGATTTATCTTTTCATAAAACATATTATAACTCATATTTTTAAGACATAATTAGTTTCAAATATGGTAATAGAATAGTAAGGTACAGCAAAATCAATTGGTAATAAATATATAGGATCGGATGTTTCAGATAGGACAGTCAGTATAAGACGGATGTACTGATGTATTGCGAAAGAAAAAGCGGTGTATTTCGTGCTCTCGCAGTTAAATCTTACACACATTCTACTATACTTAAGTCACTGCATTTACGAATAAAGAAGACGCTAAAAAAGGAGAGCATATAACCCTGAAAACCCATACAGATCCCAAAATATAACATAAACGTACATAAGGTACTACATAGTCGTGTAGCATAACTGCGCAGTTCACCAGATGTTCGACTGGGAAATAGTAAATAATGCATTATTTAGTCTGTGGCATCTAACCTCAGACAGAACATTGGTTGTCTACGACGTCAATACGTGAACAATGCGACACCAATTCCTAGAAATAGTGTCCGCAAGCCTGCACCGTCACTTGTGAACACTGCGCCATTCGTCTAGAAGTTTCTTCGCCCACGTTGTCTTCATCAAGACTATATATATGGTTGAGTACTGAATTCCTATGATCATTTCTAAATAATCATTTATTGAGAATAAGAAGTGATCTAATAATAAAAGTTTGTGAATTAAATATATATTTTTTAAAAAAGAAGGAAGAGTCTTAATTATTTTTCTCGCCATTAGTTAAGGCATTGTTAAATCAATAAGTATTGACAATCTTACCAAGATAATATTCCACATAAACATTGAAATTTGAAGAGTCGTATCTTTCGATATATGATGAAAAATGTACGACTTCTGCTATTCTAAGTCGCAGATGTTCAATATGAGTTGAAATGAAATTCCGACGTCACGCGGCACTTTGACGTTCCGTATGTATGTACGTGTTTCGAATATTTAATATTGTAGAATGGATCTCTACATTTCACAGCATCGGCTTTAATATTTAACACCCAGAAAGGGTTGCTTTTGTATTACGAGACCACCAACAGACCCGGAGCTAATGGAGCCGGTTATACAAATTACCTAACGAAGTGTTTCTACCACCACATATTTTAACTCATGTAAAACGGCAGGTAATCCAGACAATGATAACGAATACGATAACACTTTATTTCTTATAACAGGTTTTCTACAATCCGGCAGAGTTTGGCCCATATAACTGTACGTGACGGTAGTTGCAAAACAATTAATTCTAAGCGATGTGACACACCGGCTTTTACAGACAAATGATGTAATAAAGTATTTAATATGTGAAGATTCATTATTACTATTTATACTGAAAACTAATCAATGGAAATTATCAGTAATTCTAATGAACAAAGATCATTTCTAAATATTATTTTTAATTAGTAGTTCCTGCACCGGATACCGACAAGCGGAAAGCGACATATTTAATACATACAAGTATTCAAATAGATTATATTCAAAGTTAATTTAATTCCATCTTCTTAATTAAAATACAAATGTGATTAATGTATCATTATGTATTTTATTGTGAAGCCGAGCTAGTATATGCAAGGCCGGAAGTCTGTAACACGCAATATTTATTGTAATGTAAATTATGCTTATACTTTAGATGCAATTGCATCAAATCATGACATTCTAAGAGCAAGTTTAATATACTTCAAGTCGAGGATGGATGTGTAGCTTTGCAAATCAAACGACCATAAATAATTATATTACTTTGTTTTGCTATATATGCTCGTAATATAATAATATACCAATTATCTCGGCAAAGCAATGAGTCTCTGATATTTTGCGATGTTGACAGTCGATATATTTTTATGACAAACAAATTCTATAATTGGATCGTCTATTTCATATATTCTTTTCTTAAAGGCAAATACATACAAAGAGGTGAAGATGGAAGTACCACGGTTCTATTTTTATTTAATAAAAGAAAAGTTAATATCTTAATAACCAGACAAATATATCCTTGAGGATTAATTAAAAAAAGACAAATTGTGAGGACTTTTCACCATATTTATGAGTGGTGTCATCTATGCTTATACAAACTTCTACTATCCTCTTGGTCATTGGATATACATAGGTTAAATAAGGAAGTGACACGTTTAAGAATGCTATTATGGCGGGTTTTACACCTCGTAATCCAGCCCGAGACAACTGCAACGCTGTAACTGTTTTGTATCGGTTTTTGTCAGTATTTTAGATTACACAAGTATTAAAACAGTTTTATATTGTTACACCAGTACGTAAATCATTGCATCAAAAGACATTTATTGTTCTAGTAAATGCAAAAATCAACAGACATGCTATCGATCATACTTTAGGCGAATTTACGTTTTATAGTGCTATGGTTATAATTCGCTTTAGCGTTTCTGCCATTTGCTACTTCTCATAATCACGCCGATGTACCAAATAGAACTCGATTCGGACGCACTGTGGACCTTTTTTTCATTAAAAGAGAGCGGAAATATATGGATAGCTGACATTGTTATATAAAAGATTTAACAAAATTCTAAAGTGGCTATTTTAGACACTATTGTATTTGGTTCCGACGGTCGATGATTCGTCTTTTGTTCATATGTAACAACGAGTTTGCAGGCAACCTTGAGTTTTTTAAATGCAAATATTATGAAGATATCTAAACGATAATGGAAATCTGTGGAAAGCTGATATCACTAGTTGAAAGGTTTTTCAAAATTCGAAACGGGCTATTTTAGGAGCCCATTGTATTTGGTTCCCATGGTCGTTGATACATCCGTTGTTTATTTAAGAATGAGTTTGCAGACGACCTTGACGCTTATAAAGAAATATATTATGAAAATTCTATAATACGTGCTTTACACTTTTTACACTGCTTAATTAGTTAAATTCCCAAGCTAGTGATCTTCTTCTAAGTATCGGTGTCATCTGATAGTTGCAATTGAGAGCCAGCCCGTTTTCTCAACAAACCCATACATCTATCTGTTTACCAAGTATACCAAACTTTTGTTATGGCATCCGGACAGCTAACATATATATTAACAATCCCATATTATCGTTGATTTCATATTCCATCAGGTTTTAACTGAGGCTGTAAATATCCAAAATATTTAAATTATATACATAGTAGATGGTAACTACGCAAAGCGAACTAACAAATATCATAATATTATAGCTGTGTAATATAACTCCGTTAAGTGGAAAATCTTTACTAGCCTTACTCTCTTCCCTTCAAGCCCCAATAGAAATAGAAGCCCGAGATAAATTAAACTTATCAAAATTACCTAAACCGTCTAAACCTCAAGTTGAAAATCTGTCACCGAAATACCTCAAGGGGTGTTCCGGCGCCTGTACTTGAAGGCCAGTGCTCCTCTAGGCCATATAATATCAAAAGAGGTTATGGCTAAACGCTAAGTTACAAAGTTTTAAAAATCAAAAACATAAGTAATAAGGATTTTTATTTATTTTAACTATTTAATTCGAAATGAAGTAGTAAAGAATCAAGATCTATACTGGAAGATTTATTTCCAAAAATTTTTCTTTCTTCTTAAAGTAATTTCTATTTCTAACTTAGCCTAAAGTCTTAAACCAAAGTTCGTAACTATATATATAGTTATAATTTGAAATAGTATACAAACGTAATCAAATAAATGTAATGGAATCTCAATATATTGAACTGCAAAGGGGACGCAAAAAAATTGCAGTTAAAAACGTTACGACTTTGGTTTAAGACTTTAGGCAAAGTCAGAAATAGAAATTAAAGAAAAAAGAAAAGTTTTTGGAAATATATCCTCCAGTATAGATCTTGATTCTTTACCACTTCACTTCTGATTTATAAATTCAAAGAATACAAATCCAGTATAAAAACGGATAAGGAGGAAATAATATTAGATAAATGAATAGGTAGTCTTGTTTCGCGTGGTGCCATACACAACGTAATATCTAGAACAGCTATTAATTTTAAGTATATTATCACAGCAGTCATAAACCACGAGTCGTGGAGTCTTAAATTTCTTTTTTATTGATAACTAGCTGACCCGGCGAACTTCGTACCACCTAACAGTCGATTCTTTCATTTTTTTTTAA
This sequence comes from Antheraea assamensis, assembly GCA_035772565.1. Classification (NCBI taxonomy): domain Eukaryota; kingdom Metazoa; phylum Arthropoda; class Insecta; order Lepidoptera; family Saturniidae; genus Antheraea; species Antheraea assamensis. Next base: position 757,845 of record JAQQSE010000023.1, on the reverse strand, counting down.
TACTTAATCTGCTATTCGGGACGCTATATAATGTTAAATGTTACCGTCGTATAAATATTGACAAATTAATATTTATACGATACTAACATCACTCAATTGTTTTGCCTTCCCGGAACCTCTCCACTAACACTTAAACTTTATGGTATGGTATTAAAGTCCAAATTAACTTTTAAGTATTATTACGAATAATTTGTATGAGAGTACAGAAAAATGTTGTTTTTAGACCTTTTCAGACAATTTTTAAAATTTTTCTCTCCGTAAGAACTATCCTCGTACTTCAAGGAATATTAAAAAAAAGAATTAGCGAAATCAGTTCAGCTGCTCTCGAGATGTGCGCTTCACAACACATTCAGCGATTCATTTTTATATTATAGATAGGGCACGTCAGGATGTAAGAGAAAAAGATGACAAAGATACACATATAGAATATATCATAATACATTTGTTTATATAAAATAAACTGAATACTAGTTACCGCCCATGGCTCAGTTTGCATTTCATGGCACTATACATGACTTTCGTGTAATTGTAACGGCTTATACAACCCCCGCTGAAATAGATCTCAGACGGTAGTACTGTTTCAAACTTATTTAACCCTTATACTTATACTTTGACTTGACAAGTTTATACATCTATGTAAGTGTGTAAGTGCTTATTCTAATGTAAAGCCTATTATATAATTGTAAAGTTTTTCGTGAGATGATGATGATGATTATATATATATATATATATGTAAAGATTTAAAAGAGTCAGAAACATAATAGGCCTAGCTTGGAAATGGCCTGTAAAAATGGCCTATATTTACCTTTGTAATTTATTTGTTGCTAGCAATTGCTTAAATTTATTTATGGGCGCTATATGTGTATATCACTCGTTTACATCGTTACCGTATTATTATGTGCCATAAATAAATAGTAATAACAATATCTCTAACATTTATATCGAAATAGGCAAACTACAGAATACACGAATGATGTCAACTTCGAAAACGTAAACCATATACATTACGACACTCTAAAAATAGGAGGAAATCCCAACAACCCTAGGAAGTCACAAGAATCCCGTTCCAACGGCATCGGTTACGGAACCCTAAAAGGTTCAACAGCCGAACCCCAATTCATACTCGACAATACTCTAGGAAATTTATTACTACCTCCATATTTTAGCGAATACGGTCGCGCACGTTTGGCTTATCGGCGGATGCTTCCGAACCTCTAGTAACGTGGGCTTCAACAAATCTCTTTTTAAATGTGTGCCTATTTTGGTGATCCTCTGAGCGTATTATTAATATAAACCCTTCCTTGGTCGAATGGTAGAAAAAAAATTAGATTGCTTAATTTGTATAATTACTTATTCAGATTTTTATAAGACTTGCCATATCAGAAAGGAGTAGCTTTATTTAGAGGCTTTATTCAGAAATTGTCCCGCTTCCGAATAGAGCCTCTTTGAAGAAAATTGCAAATGACTCATGACTAGATTTGAATAATAGAGTTCTCGTTGGGTAAATAATACTACATACATAAACTGTTACATACTACGGTTCAAGAAATTTCTCTTGTTTTTTTTTTTAATATCAACAAATCACATGATTAGTTTGATAAAAAATATTTTTATGAGTATTTATGTAAGCATAAACTATCTATCGCATGCGACATCTTTTACAACTTACTAACTATAAAATGTAACCTAGCGCCATCTTGCGATGAGGTATAGTGAAATAATAACATATGAATCTCTAAAAGACACATGTACCTTTAATCGGTATGTGACTTTAGCTTGTGTGACAACCAATACATCAAGAAATTATTATAAGTCCAAAATACGTTTCAGATCCGCTTACTTATATATTTACAATCAAATAGAGCCTACTACCAAATGAGCCAAGAGGTATTCGATAATTAAAGGCCAATCACGTGCAATTTGTTACGTTAACGAAATATATAAATAATAAAGGAGTTGAATCGCCGTAACGAGATTATCCTGTTCCTATTTTTGGCCTGTAACAATAATATGACAATGAAACTATCGCACTGCTGGGTAAATTTTCCACTGTCGACAATTGATGTACTTGTCTTTATCGAGAGCCAAGTTGTCCCCACACGGAGTACAATGACCTTCCATCGCACTGATTTGATGGACGGGAAAGCCTTTTGACCAGTGACCAGACTGTGTCAGTCAGTGGGCGGCCTGGCGTTCCCGCTGGGCCTTGTCACCAGGGTATCGCAATGTATACTCGGACGATCTCTTGGTATACGATCTCGTGGCATTCCACCAACGCGGCAGATAGTTCATCATGGTTTCGTCAGTAAGAGTTTGTCACTACTCGTCTCTCCCCGGAGAAAGTGGGCGTCCAAAGTAGAATATCGCAACCTAATTGAAATATAAAATAAAAGGGGACAAACTTACATGCGATTACAGTTCTAACTATGGCGTATTGTAATTATCTATCACACCATTTGTTTTCTTTTTCATACTAGTCAGTAAAGACCTAATACTATTCGCCTCTCCCGTGCAGTGGATGTCCAAAGCAAGGTCTCCTCCCGTTACTGAAATATAATAGAATAGGGAATAAGGGACTTATGCGATTTCGTTTCTAACGATTGTATATTCCAGTTACATATCAAAATATTTGTTTTTTTTTTCAAATTAATTTCGTACCTATGAAATTAAATATACGGAATCATTTACGTTTATATTTGATACACTCTTAGCCTGTCATACGTGATATGAACCTGGGGTACTTGCATGGAAAGGAAATGTGAATTGTCGCAGAGTCCGGATGGGTTGGCTCGTGATGTATGCGAAGGAAATATTATATTACAATGGATTTTTATTTTCTATTCCATGTTAAACTTCAAGTTATTGTAAAATACGATGAGATTGAAGAAAATATTGTTTAAAAAATAAACCTCATCTGTTTCTCTAGTATGTCTCAAAAATTCATCAGAATAGTCTATAAAATTGTATCTTTAATGAAATTTACGCGTATTTTTTATGAAGTCTTCAAGTTTCGAATGATTGGATTCACTTTTGCTTTTTTTTATTATAACTTAATAATACTGTACCTTTAACCTTTCATTAGTAGTTAATTATCATTCTTCTATTTTATTTTAATTACTGCCTTAAAATGATTTATATACTTACTCTGTGGAAGAATTAAGTAGTCTAAGAACCATGATTTTTTTTTTATATTTATAGCGACAATATTGCCGACGTGGCTTACGGGGAAGATTTCGTCGATGCGCTTTGCACGGCCACAAGTAGTTTTTTTTTTTTTAATGCACATTCCCCCGATGCGTATTTGTCGGGGACATTTTTAGACATCTTTTTTATTTACAGTCGAATTAACTTTTACTATTTTAGAATTTTGGTTATGTTTCTAATTCTGTGTTTTCTGTTAAATTTTTATGAGTGATCTGTGACTGCAGGAGTTGATGGTTTATGTTGTTGCTATTTTAATATATCCGTGTATTCTCACAGGAATACGCTTTTATATTCTTTCACTTATTCCTAGAGTTTACTATTTTAACAATTTTGATGCTGTACTCTATAAAATCTGTCCTTGTTTCTTTTTGCCGAATTATTAGGTTTAATTCTGAAATTTCTAATTTTGTTTCTATCCTTGACTCTATGTTGTGACGGTCCCTGCAGTGTACAGGGCACTCTATTAACAAATGGGTTATTGTTTCCGGGATGTTGGAGTCGCAGATACACGACGAGTTCCCCTTGCACCCAAAGCGTTTCAGGTACTCGGAGAACCCGCCGTGTCCCGTGAGCATCTGGGTTAGGTGTGTATTCAAATTTGTGGTTTTTATAAAGCTGTGTGCCGTGAATATGTCTGGTAGAAATACTTTTGTTCCGGCTGCCGTGTCTCCCTCGATGTATCTCTTGTTCCATTTCTGGAGTGTTTCCTGCCGGATTTGCCGTTTTATATAAGAAACCGGGTATAGGTCATATGTTGCTCTGGTTTTCATTCTTAGCATCTCACTTTTTGCTAGCGCATCTGCCCTTTCATTCCCCATTATCCCTGTATGCGCTTTCACCCAGTATAGTGAGATATTTTTACCTTCCCGTATTGCTAGGCTAATGTTGTTTCGTGCCTTCATGGCTAGGTGGTGTTTTATCTCGCTATTCCATACTGTGTCTAGGGCAGCCCTGGAATCACTGAAAATTCCAAAGGAATTTCCAGCTTTTACCAGGGCTGCCTCTGTTGCTTTATATAGGTCCAGGAGTTCGGCTTGATATACCGTGCAGTGGGGTGCCAGCTTTAGTTTCTTGGATTCGATTTCGAGGCCGTCTTGCCATAAGGAAAACGCGGCCCCGACCTTTTCCTCGACCTTACTGCCATCCGTGAATATTTGGTACTGCTGGTTTAACAGGGTGTTATGTTACTCCTGGTCCCCAATCTGTTGGTAGTCAAGGTGGATTTGGCTTGCGGGGTGTGGGAAATCTCTATGCTGAACCTCCCTCTCGACCTCCCCATCTCTGTAAGCGTACTCCTTTTTTCCCTTTCGGACCTCGAAGACGGTAGCAGCCTCTTCGATGCGGAGGTCGAGGGGAGTATTCCGGACAAGACGAGTGCAGAGTGCAGCGATACGGTCCTGTAGGCACGACTTATTTTTTGTGCAAAGCCTTTCTGGACTGCATTTAACTGCTTCCTGGAGGACAGTTTTGCCGCCGATTTTGCCCATGCTCCGGCCGCGTACAGCATCACTGGTTCCACGGCAGCCATGTAGATGACTCTTATAATCTCTGGATTCAGTCCCCATGTAATTTTGACGGCCCTGGATAACTTTTTATATATTTCCAGACCTTTTTTGCACGCTAGGGTGATGTGCCTGTTGAAGGTTAGCTTGTCGTCGATGTGTAAGCCCAGCAGCTTCATCTCGCGGCTCATTTCAATGGGGTCCCCCCCATGCTCAGACGTGGGGTGTCGTACTTCAGTCGGTTAGTAATGACCATCGCTTTTGTTTTTTGAGGTGCGAATTTGAGCTTGTTCCTGACACCCCACGCGTGGACATAGTCTAGAGCCTCCTTAGCACGTTTATTAATTTGCGCCATTTCTCCGCTGAAAATGAGAACGACGTCATCTGCGAACGCCTGTGCGTGATGTCCTTTGCGCTCTAAGTCTCTCAGCAGGGGATCGATGAGGAGGTTCCATAGAATGGGTCCCCCTATCGATCCCTGCACACACCCCTTGTTGGTGCTTCTGACCTCCTCCTCTCTTGCGTACCTCACTTTCACCCTCCTGTCAGTCAGGTAGCTGTCCATCATCCTCCTAATGTTTGCTGGGCATCGTTCCTCCGCAAGTCTCAGCCTGATAGCTGGCCACCAGGCGCTATCGAAGCCTCCCTCTATGTCCAATGAAACTATGGTGGTTGTTTGTTTTTGTTCCAGCTTGCTGCGTATATGTTCCATCAGATCATAGAGGGAGTCCTCCGTGCTTCTTTGCGGCATGAAGCCATACTGTCTCGGGCTCAGCCTCGGGACCAGGTGCCACTAGAGACGACCAACAAGCATCCTCTCAAGTAGTTTCCCCATCACCGGGAGGAGGCCAATAGGTCTATAGGACTTGGGAATGGTGTAAGTTTCCTTGTCAGGTTTTCTTAGTATGACTACTATGGCCTCCTTCCAGATGGTGGGGAAAAGGCTAAGCTCCAGATACTTGTTGGCCATCATCAAGTGGAACTCCACATCTCCCTCGACCAGTGCCCGGACTATATCGGCGGTCAGTCCGTCCCCTCCTGGAGCTTTTCTAGGGTCGAAGGCTTTTACCGCGTTTAGTATCTCCTCCTTGCTGAAGGGAAGGTCCTGTCCTTCTTCCCTGTCCTCTTTCTTCATCCGTTCCACGACTCTTCTCACTTCCCTGTGGTGGTCTAGGTCAGTTCCGCTGTCGTCGTTGGGGTAGAACGTGGCCGCAAGCTCCGCTGCCGACTCCTTCGGGGAAAGCACCCTGTCGTCTTTTACGATCATCTCGTCTTCCTGTCTCCTATTCGCCCTCGTTAGGATCCTATAGATTCCGTCCCACATACTTTCCTTTTCATGCCTTCCGCAGAACTCTTTCCAACTCCTTATTTTTGCCACCGGTAGTCTTAGCCTGACTTCCCTGTTGGAGCGTACCTGATATGTTACGCGGATGACACCCTAGTCGTAGCCCGGGGGGCGGGGGGATTGGGAAAATGTTGTGCGCCTGGCCACGACGGCCACAACCCTCGTAACACATAATTGTTGAGGGCGCCCGTATCAGGGTGGGGACCCAGATGAAGTACCTGGGCCTCACCCCGGACGGGCGCTGGCGATTCGAGCCCCATTTCAAGGGGCTCGGACCTCGAATTGCTGAGGCGGCAGGGGCGCTCGGCCGATTACTACCCAATATAGGGGGGCCGAGTGCCGGCTGCCGCAGACTATACATGGGGGTCATGCGGGCGATGGCCCTCTACGGGGTACCAGTGTGGGCCGACGCCCTTGATGCCGCCAATGTGCGCGCGCTGCGGGCAGCGCAGCTCATTGTGGCACTGAGGGCGATACGGGGATACCGCACCGTGTCCTCGTCGGTGGCCTTCGTGCTCGCCGGCTACCTGCCCTGGGAGCTGGAGGCGGGTGTGCTTGCCGCCGTGTATGAGTTCATGGCGGCAAGAAAACATTTAGAGGAGCCTCCGGCTCTCAGGGAAGTTATATTGAAAAGACGGACAGAAAGGGAGGAGGCGGCATGTTGATAGCCACAGCACGGTCCCATGCCGCCCCAACCAAAAGCGGCGGCCGGTACACCGTGGGGTTTTAGTCCGTGTGAGTCGGACATAGCCCACTCTCTCCCCCGAGAGGGTGGGTATCCATAAAGAATTTACCCACGTAAATAAATAAAAAAAAAGTGTTAGCCTGACTGGGCCATGATGTGCTCGCCCGCTCAATTATATGTATGTTTAAATTGTAATTGTTAGGAGGTACTACTGTTGATAGAATTATAAATGTTGAAGTAAATTAAAGACATTCTGTTTATACAGGGACAACCGCAGCAGATAAAATAGACCAACAAATATTAATTATCTGTATGTCTAATTACAATTGTTTATTACCCTAAACAAAAATGAAAAAAAAAATACTAGTTGAGGCATGCGATTTGATATAAAGACAGTCAGGTAAGTTTTAACAAATGACGTACAATACATGGCCATTGCGGTATCCTCCTACTTACGGACAGATCGTACTTGGACGTTGGATCTATCGCGCGCGCTATTTCTTGCATTCATCATTTACGTTGATTGTTGTATTTCTGTTACTTCTTTATTAAATTTCACTTGCATTTTCATTCATTTCTTTCTTCGTCTACTAAACTATTTGTGCAAACCTTTTTTATATATGGGTCGAGTATATACCGCAGCCTACAGTTCATGCGGGTGGCTAACACGCTACCTCCCGCCGTGTCACACTGCTCGTGACAAAACAAGCTCACATTCGCATTAACGATATTAGTAAGAGTTGTAGACGTTGTAAGTAGGTTGTAAGTGTCTTGAAGAGTATAAAAGCTAGTCTCTGCTTTTTTATATAGAGAAGGTAATAACAATAATATTAAATCGAAACGTTAAATGCAAAACGTAACATTTGTTAAGGTTATCGCGTTTGCGATGATAACTTTTATTCGACTACTTATCTGAGTTGATACGGCATTTACGGATGTTATCGACTAAGTACGAGCAGTTACGCTCGCTTATCTCCCAACTGGATGTAAAACTTCCTTCATGAACGGTAAAAGTGAGTTCCTATTGCTGACGTACGGTAAATACCTCTTCATATTCTTTCCATTTGATCTCCACAAGTCTATGTACAGGCCCCGGAGCATAGAAATTCGTGTAGTCGGTGAAACTGTAGAGGCCTTGCCAGGTCAACAGTGTAGACAGTTCGAAACAAGGGCATAGAAATTCACAAACGGTATTATCGACTTTTTTGTGACAAAGTGTTGTGCTGTAGGGCTTTTCTTAGTGTTTAAATTCGAAATTCGTCGCTAAGCACCTGTACGTTCCCACAGTAGCACTTGAAAGCCACCTGGTCATCATTTAACATGAGTTGAGATTATGGTTAAACGCTATGAAGTATAAGAATGATTTTAGGTTCGCGCATTGGGTGTGCAAGTTTTGCGAGCGCTCAGTAGTTGTAATTTTGGTATAGGAAAACATCTTGATGAATCTATAGTATGGCAGTACGTAATTTTGTTATGCTTACCTTGTTGTCTACTACTCTTAAATTGCAAATATATCTCTGAGCATCTGTACATGAGTTATGAGTTGTGTGTTTTGGAACTCAACCATTTATATCCAGTAGTATGGCTAGAGTGGTTGCAGTATTCATTATTTTGCTAATACTATGAGTACGATGAATATTGATTTAACCGAACCTAATATATTGTGTAGTATTGACAGTGTTATGGGAAACAAGCAGCACAGTCAAGCGTTAATTTTCGATTTATCTTATGTACAAAGTGTTTCTTATGTGTTTGCTGCGCTTTTGTCTAAATAACCGACAGTTAATGAGACTTTTAAAGTAATAAAAAATAAACATATTGCTAAGTAACTACTCGCCTTTTAGTTTTTTTTTTATTTTATACTTTATAAGGTTTAACGTTTGACCACAATCTCACCTGATGTTAAATAACGGTGTGGTCCAAGATGGTAAACACGCTAAAGCTAGAGTAGGACTGGTTCTTAAGTGCAGCTGCCGGAACACACCAACAGACGCTTGGCAAATAGATTTTCAACTTGAGGGTGTTAGCTAGCCAGGAGTTTTAGAAAAAACCCTATCATCATGCGAACTGATGTATGAGTATGATGAAGTAAGATGAGCGACTAGAAAAAATAATCAAACCTAATCAACAACATTTTAATAAAACAAGAAAGAAGCTATTGAACAAACAACGTCTAATAACCAATCGTAAAGTCCGAAAAATATTATAAACTGTTATCTGATTTAAGGAAACAAGTCTTAAAAATTTACTTCACAAATTAATTTACTTTGGTAAGAAGTTTATTAGGTAATTTTCCTTCAAGTTCGAGGTCTAATAATTAAGAGGTCTTCTTGTTTTTATTACAATGGTAACAAATTAGTTACGGACATAAACGTTTTTATAGAAGGTACTAAAATAAAGAATCGGAAGATAATAAGGGAAAACCCAAATAACATAGAACTAGTTTGACACAAGTATAAAGCTTCTAACGTAAATTTTTTCATGATATTCAGGCGTATAATGGACATTATCTTTTAACGAGCAAAACCCATACGTAATATAAAGAAGATACTTCACTGACTTGTCAACGCATAGCCGAAACCACCGAAGTTAGAAACACGAAATTCGAACAGTACTATCTTTTTCAATATAAAAGTGATTTTTCGAAATTCAATCTCCAAGGAGATAAACAAACGAGGGCGGTAAAGATTGTATAGGGACATAAAAAAATATCCTGTATTATCACTAAAAGTTTAGCATAATACATAACTGATAGAAATAAATAAAAACAAATGTATTTCAGCATTTACCAAATATTATCACCTAAGTGTATAAAATGTTGTGACCTAAGTATATAAAATATTGTCACCTAAGTGTATAAAATTTTGTCAGCTAATTGTATAAAATTTTGTCAAATGTATGAAATTTTATTACCTAAGTGTGTAAAAATTATCATTCATACTTTTTACGAGATTTTCAAGTAAGCACTTGATTCGTTATGATTTTAAAAATGTACGATTATCTCCCGAAATCCTATATATCATGAACCACTAGCGCTGGCGAAGAAAATACAATGAGAGGTACCGACAGCAGAAACACTAAAACTTTATTATTGTGTTACAAATGGACAATTTGTAAGTATATAGTATAGCTTTTTGTTTTTTTTTTTTATATTATAGGGGGCAAACGAACAGGTGGGTCACCTGATGGTAAGTGATCACCACCGTCCATAGACACTAGCAACACCAGGGGAGTCGCAAGTGCGTTGCCGGCCTTTTAAATATGTGGGCCTCCGGCACTCTCACTGACCGAACGAAACGCAACAGTGCAAGCACTTTCACACTTTCACAAGCAAGTTGTTCACGTCGGTTGTTATTTTTTCACAAAATACTACAGAACGGAATCTGATGAAACCTTACAGTAATGTAACATGTACGTTAGAACAAAGCGATGAAAGCTAGCGATTGAAGCGGTGACGGCTCAGCGGTAAAAGTGAAATTTCCTTTTCCTTCCTGTCGAAATGACAAAACCATAAAGCTGCATAGCAAAGGGTCTGCATGCTCCGTATTTGATGAATGAGATACAAACCAGAAACATATCTCATTATCTGAACCGTAGTTATTAAATTTATTTATAATGGCCAACCGCTATTACAAGGAAACAATACTTTTTCTAGATGTTTTTTTCTGAAACCTTAAAAACGTGTATGCGAAATGTATTTATTATCGGTTGAGTGATTCAGGCATGACATTAACAAACAGTAAAACTCATATATAAAACAGTTACTATTAATTCGTGTCAGTATTTTTTCCACAAATATTCGATTATTCTGCAGCAATTCAAAGTGAATGAACACAGTTAATATCTTCAAAGATTTTTTGCTTTTCATACTAAACGTGGTTATGACACTTTTGAATTAATACGTATACAAGAATCTATGTGTTTTTTTGTTCGAGAATATTCTGTGCATTCGTAAACCTGTCTTATGCAGAAGTTCGAGCGGTGTTAGTAAATTAAATATGTTTTTAAGACATAAAATTGCAGGCAGTTGTCGTACTTTATTTTAAAAACTCTGTTTTGTCCTTCAAGTTCTTTACAGTGTGTGCTATAATCATAGGGATTCTAATACATATAACCTAAAGAAGTTTCACTTCCTCCGCGTATACACACTGATACACGTATTGTTTTCTTTTTGTTTTAGTTCTTAGTTACATGGTCCTTATCAAAAAGAAAAAAAATTTGCTAATATTATTATACAAAAATTTATAAACTTATATTTTTCTAAAGCACTACGCGTTCGGCGATGTATGTTTTCTTACCTTGGAGAAATGGAGCAAACGGTGTAATGCATATGTCTGTTCCTCTCTGTATAAAGTATTATTGTTAAGATAAAAAACTACGTAGACGAAGTCGTAGTTATAATCTAGTTAATAGTAAAACAATCAAAAGTTATCTTTTATATATATATTATCAATTTCAATAATCACAAAATATACTTGTATTTTATTGTAATGAACGAAACTATGAAGTCAAAAACAAGTACTGTTAAAAAAATGCTTTCAGAACCGCAGGTCGATGCGAGTGTAGTTTTATGACTAGAATGTCATCCCAACGCAGACTGGCTGCAAGCTTTTAAATTATAGCATATCGAATATGTAATTCCCAAGAAATGAAATATATATTATCATAAATATATATATCATCATATATATAAATACCAACAGGGAGTCAGAACAAATGCAGTCTATTATTACACATTCTTGAGTTTCACTTGTCCTCTCTACAACATAACTTACGACTCCTAAACTAGTATTATAAATAAACACCGGCATAACTATACGTACGTACTCATTATTAGTTCTCTATTATACCTCAATAATACGAGCGTGTAAACGTATTTAAAACCATATTATTATCTGAACTTGTCTCCCTCTAAAGTCACTTTCCAATTTACAAACTTTATGTTTGTTTATCGAGAATACTGAACAAGTTTTCGAGAACTTATGAGATGACCTTTACGATATCGGACGCAATCAAATCTGATCTTCACTTTTTAATTTAAACCTTCCATTCAATATCTTAAAGCATAAAATAGCACGAGAAGTGCTAAGATTTTGTCGGTTTATTCTAACGGATTCGAGATCCTTTGGGTAGAATTCTGTTTGCTAATTCAATTCAATCTTATTTAATTAATATTTAACAGTATAGATATATTATACATATACTACGTATGCAATGATAGTGCATTCTAGACGCTGCGGTTTCGATACCCATATTTTACTGACTTTTATTATCTACTGACAACCGATCATTATGAGAATTTGGATACATCTTGTCAGGGGTACAAAAACAGGGGTACAGAAAAAAAAATCTGTTCCATAGAGCCATGTAAATTTACATTAACTCAGGCGAATTTGCGAGAAAAATGCTAGTATTTTATAACGTATTTAGCTTGAAAGTATGATACGTCTTAATTTATTCGGACACCGCGTCTATCGACTTAGGTTATTATACCGCAACGAGCCGTAGCTTCTTGTGAAGGATAACATTGTGGTGAAACTGCAAGATGATAGGACTTTAAGTAATGCACTTCTGGTTAGCTACCATCACTATAAATCCATCGGCAAGTATCTTCATGTGTGTTCGGGTAATTCCACTTGAATGCCAATCAGTCAGGGTTTAGCGTGTGTCCATTTTAACCCGTACCATTATTTAAGCTGTGTTGCGATTAAAAATACTGAAATTCACAGAATTATTATTGTTTCATTACCACAATGTTCAATGCTTAATGCAGTAGCGAAACGCAGCTGACATAGCTGTCATGCGTCACATACTCGTAAAAATAATTGGAGCGACAAGATCTTGTGTGTGTAAAAAGAAACCGTTAAAACGCAAAATTGATTCTCATCGCGTTATTTCCTCAAAGTGCCAACCTGAATCTCTATCGGCGGATCACAATAGGTGCTGGAGCAGTCCAAGGTACATGGTGCATTGTATTTGCTACAGCCCAAATTGAGAATTGAACAACAACCATCGCAACGCTATTTTACCCAGATTAGCCAGGCCACCAAGCTACGGTGCGAAAGCTATAATTATTATTACATTTTTTTGAAGTACAAATATCTTTAGGTGCGTTGAGCACTTTTTTGGGTGAACAAAAATCATAAAACTCGCGTCATCGTCACCGAACGCTTCCCGTGAGCTATTTCACTAGTGATTGTTCTCTCGTAGACTATAAAGTTAATATACAAATAGACAATTTATCAACAATACTTCATTTGTATTAATATAGTTGGCAACATGATAGAATTCAATAAAGCATACTCCCTTGTCTAAAACATTGGTGGCTGTACTGTACCGATGCTGGAATAGGCTGTGAAGAGTCCATACAGAATTTGACTTTGAAATTATTCTTTTCTCATTCATAGAGATTGAATTATGAGTTACTGAAATAAGTGGTTCTTTAATTTTATTGAAGAATATTAACACGAAGTTTGAAATAACTCTGACATAAAAAAATGTTATTCTCGATACAAACTTTGGTAGCATTGAAATATGTATTTCATTAATCGTGTCGAATAGTATTAGTGCCAAGTTTCAAATAAATTTGTCTCATAAATTATTGTTCATTTTATGCTGAATTTCTAAAAATCTCTAAAACCATGCCTACAATATATAATTAACATATAACTATTTGTATTCTTTATACTGTGCCGTGGGCGACAATTAATCAATTAGGACATTAGACCACTTTAACACTTTTACCGATAATAAGTTCTTACCTCGGAGTTTGTAGCGGGATCTTGGAATATCATGTAGTGGATTTAACATTTTATTCATAATCTTGTGTTATTTCGCTCCATAATTTGTAATATTGGTGGCGGTTTAGTAGTATATATTTCTGATATTTTGCACAAGTGAAGTGGATGGGAAATAATGCCACGGAACATGTATTTTCGCTTGCCACAAAAAACTCCCTGGCAAGTTCTAGCAAGATGACCATTATCTTGTTAGTTCATTGAAATGATCGCAACGAACTTATAATTACCTATACTACAATAGTAGTAATAAACAACTAGAAGATTGGTTGCTAAAAAAGGATAAGAAATATCCGTATTGAATATTATCATTATTGCTTAGTCTCTATTATTATGAAAATACCCTTTTATTATAAAAATAACTTTTCCGTCTAGAACTCGTTTACTAAACACCTTTTTTAACTTCAAATACACTTCAAAATGTTGTGGCGTTCGGCCTTTTTTATGTACTCTCTGGTCGAACGCGCATTGACACAAAAAAATTAATATCGTTATTCTAAAAATGAGACAAGACGTCTCAGATATAATACAGGACGACTGAATAATAACGACGAAACCCTCGAGGCTACCAAATCGCCAAAGTGGTGACCCTCGACTTACGACACCTAAGTCAACGCATCGGAGACGGAATCGTGGCCTGCACTTCACCCGGATTTTTCTTTTCCGGCAACGACGCAATGTTTATTGGGTGCATATCACTCATCTCCAATTGCTGCATCGGTATCTGGCGGCCGATAGTTTCCTCGAGATCAGCGTACTTATTCGACCGGCATTATAACTTTAAAAACCGTGTTGTGTTCTAAGTGCAATTTCGTGTTATCTCTGTGTGTGTGTCTTATAGCTAGTTCGTTAATAATCATGCTGAACATTTTTCATTGTTTTGCATCATCGAACTTTTAAATTAAGTATTGTTTTCTTCCGAAAACCGGCGGTCATCGATCGACCACCAGCATTCAAAGAAGACCTAAAGTCCACAGCGGCAGAGATGCTGTATGGGGAAACGCTGCGTTTGCCGGGAGAAATGTTGACATCTACCTCTGGCACTGACGGTCCCAACGACCCAGCCGATTATGTAGTTCGGTTACGACGTAAGATGTCCGACCTACGACCTATACCAGCCTCATGTCACGCAAATCCAGCTGTTTTCATATTTAAAACATTGTCTTCAGCTTCTCACGTTTTCCTACGGGATGATACGGTACGGCGCCCACTACAACCTCCTTACACCGGTCCGTTCGCTATACTAGAACGTTCTACCGATGGGAAGACCCTGACGTTAGACATTAAGGGCAGAAAGATTGTGGTGAGCGTGAACCGCGTAAAGCCAGCTTTTTCTGAGTCTGACTCCTGGAAACGTCCTGCAACCGAAGACTCAGCTGACTTATCTCCTCCAGACCCACCTCAGGAGTCGAAGCTTTCAACTGCAGATATCATCTCCCCTAACTCACGACCTAATGCAACACGATCCGGTCGTCGTGTAAAATTCCGGAAAACCGAGGATTACTTATATTTTTAGATACTTATCCTTCTCCGTGGGGGGGTGATGTGGCGTTCGGCCTTTTTTATGTACTCTCTGGTCGATCGCGCATTGACACAAAAAAATGAATATCGTTATTCTAAAAATGAGACAAGACGTCTCAGATATAATACAGGAGACTGAATAATAACGACGAAACCCGCGAGGCTACCAAATCGCCAAAATGTCTTTGACGAATATTTTTAAAGTGGAATTGCCAAGGCCACTGAATTTTACAAGCACAGAACGAACAAAATAGACAGCAAGGGTATCTATATATTGCAAATGGAATCGCTACCATGAAGACACGACGCTCTATGTTTTTGATTGCATGCATCAGGGGCAATGTGGTCACTCCAGTCACTTTGTCGTATATCCCTAAATAAAGAGCAGAAGTTCTACCTATATCCAGTGAGTTCTATTCAAATCGTGATAAAATATTGCTGGCATCACCAAGAAATATTCAAATACGGAATCGAAAATACAGGGAACGGATTGTAAATAATCATTGGGGCGGACGTGTAGATGACATTGACGGATTCCGTTCATCCTGAACGTATTTCTCTGTATCCTTTAAGTCGTTAGCGTTAGGATTCAAAATTGTATACGCTGGTAAGTAAATTGTTTTTACTAAGAGAGAAAGTTGAGGATTGGGATAAGAATTTTAACATAAAACCATTGTTTTTATAGGCTAAAAGAGCACTGTACGAATGAATCGCAACCAGAGTAGTATAATGGAAAGCCCGTATATGTAACTCTAATACTATAATCATATAGGCGAATAATAAATCGCTTAAAATAAATTTAGGACTTTCTTTTACTTACTTACTTTGACGACTTCACTAGACTTGGTGGCGAACACAGAAGCTATACAGCTGAAATGGCAGGTAGTTCAAGGTTACCGAAGTAATAGAACTTCTTGTAGGTCTATTCAGTTTTAGATAACGAGTTTTAAATTTATTCCGAATCGAATTCTTTAATAATATTTTTGTATGCATATGAGCTTCTTTTCTCAAATTATACTTAACCTAAATATAAATTAGAAGTACTTTTTTAAAATTACAAGATATAAATGTTCGACTGTTTTTTCGGATTGTTTTTGAATGAAAACTTCTTTAGCCTCGTTAGGCGCTTTTTAACATTTTAACTTATGAGTTCGCATCACCTACATGCTAGTGAAGCGTCACCAATATGCTCGTGACGTACTGCGCTTACGTCATACTAGCGATACGTGGTATAGCGGTCAGTGAACATGTAATATTGATATTTTGTATTGATCGTATGTATGCGATATACCTTTTTTTTATATTACACTGAGTGCCAATAGATGCGAAAACCAGACTAATTATAAAAATTTCAATTGACAAATTATGATATTTTAGTAATTCAGACTATAATTGATTTAAAAAAGAACATGGTGTTTCAATTGTTTCAAGTTTTACTTCAGTAAGGAGCCCTTATGACTGCCTCGGCTTCTTTTTTAATATACACCTTTTCCATACGAAGGTAATGTTGCCATGCATGAAATTCTGCGAATTCTATGTAACCAAGGATGAATAATTTTAGCTAATCTAGCTAACTATGTAATGCATAAATGTATCTGGCAATGTGCGCTAAATCTAACCAATCCAAAAAGAGAAAACAATTGTGAAGTTATTTAAACTGTATATTGTAATGTATTATACTTAATCTTCATTAGATTACGTTAAAACTTTATTCTACATTTCAAATGTTATTAAATTATTCTAAATTTGAACAGGAAATCGTCTAGAGTATATAAAGCGCACTGAAGCAATTCACTTCAAAATGGGAATTTAGCAGACGTTAACCATTTTATCTTAAATCGATATCTCTAGAGCATAGATAGATAAGTACAGCCAAACTTCTAACTCGTCTGCAACGTAACGATCCCCCAAAAGTCGCTGTATGGAGGAATAAATTGGATTTAAAATCGACTTCCATAGTATTTAGTGTGGCTATGAAAACAACTAATTGTATTCCTATATTCATTTTAAATAACACATTTAAAAACAATCGCCATGAAGCCGGTATCTGATAATTGTCTCTCAAATGTTCGTGAGAATTGATAACTATGTATATTGAAAGTAGTTATTGAAATATACATATCTACAACACATAAGTGAAGATAAAAAAATATTATATTCATACATAAATATACATGTGTATGTGTGTGATTTTAAATTATATGTGGTGGTGAATGATAATTTATTGTCAGTATAAAAAAAAAAGGTTTTTTTTTTGTTTTATAAACTTTTTAAAATAGGTTTGTAGATTATAGATTAACTATCAGTATGTATTCTTTTTTTAATGTAGGTTATATCTTTTTAATTAAAATGCTATCTACTGCATTTAAGGCCTTTTTAAGCTATACAAGTATAATTCCATACGTGCGTACATAAAAGTACATACATACGTTTTGTTTTCGTTGTGTTTGTATAAAAGTAAATGTTTAAATAATGAAAAGTTAAAAAATGTGTTTTCAAAAATCTACCTATAAAATAACGAGTGAGTAAGTGACACAGAATACAGTAAGGAAATCTTCAATGACATTAACAGAATTGATAGAGTGACGTTCAGTGGTTCAGTTGCCATTTTATTTCATTATATCTTACTGTAAGGGGAAGAGTTGATCTCATTTTCATCATCAGTACACCCGTGCGAAGCGTGGGTGATTATCTAGTTTTGTATATAGTTATTCTTAAATAAAAGGGAATGTCTTTTATTTTCTTATTGTTTCATGGAACAGGTGTAATAATCGCTATTTTTCTATTTAATGACAATTTCCAGAAAGTGTGGAATGGTAATCAGTTATAGTTAAACATAGTACAAGTTCAAGACAGCGTGAAAAGTCTTTAAATGTGTGCACATCTTGGGATAAATTTTATTCCAACAAGGGAAATTAAAGGCAAATTGTACGTTAACAATCACTCAACATGCAAAGAACTTTATTAGTTTTGAATAACATTTCCTGAAAGAGCAGTGAAAGATGTCAATATCATCAACATTGCTATCAATTTTTTTGTACAATTGTTGAAAGCGATTAAGAGGCAAGTAAATACTTATCGTAGAACATTTAAATTTAGTTAATGTAATACTCCTGGGACTAAAACAACTCTTTTGATAAACTTGTGTAGTAAAAGAACATCCGAAATCTTTAGACGTTTCTCTAGCGATATCAATGAAATATTTGCAATTAAATATTTATTTATAATTAATTTACAACAACCACAGTTATATGTTGGGAATAAGTAGAAAACATAAGTAATATATGATACTTATAATAAAGGTGTTCTAATTAACAAATTAATATTATTAAGCATATTACAAATAAGAATTTAATTTGACATATTTAAAATATTTAGATGAGAACGGAGCCTCATCAAGGTAGTCTGCTGAGTTTTTATTTCACAAACAGAACAATTTCTCTGTTGTGCAATTACATTACTTAGATCTATGTACAATTATTGAATAAAAAAATATTATAAAAAGAAAGTATATTCATTGACAAATTCCGCTATTCTCATGGCCCCAGCCTGTGTAACGCTAAAATTGTTTTTCTCCCGTTCCCATTAGCACATAATGTATTCCTTAAACGTCTTATCACGAAGAAACGAGATTTGTTTACACACGCGCTTCGACGTATGTAACAAAACATAAATTTATATCATATTGTATGGGGAATATTATAGGATTCATATTGATAGCCACAATCAGTAAATAGTCCACGGCTGGAAAAATGTCCGAAGAAAAATACTAACTTAATGATTTTAAATGGATAACATCTACACTTCTATACATATTATGTAAATGGTATTTCGCGGAGAATATTTGAAATTTTTTTGATATAAAACACCAGTGCTCGCTCATGTTCCTGTCAGATGTGTGTGGCTGACAATACCCACTCGCAGCTTCAGCTATAAGGCTTTTTTGTAATGTTCGCTTGGTTACTTAAAACTCATCGAGTTTAATATCTATTCCTACGTAAACGTAAACCGACAGTTGTTCTTGAGTTTTTGATCACTTTAATAAATGAAAATATTATTTTATAAGTATATATAATTTTGTTAAAAATTGAAGCGAGAAAAACTTGAGAGTAGAGGGCACATACCATAATGGAACTATTTATAGCACAGTGGTACTAATTAACAGATAATCTACATAAAAGAATGGAAGAAGAAAATGTTACATTCATAATTCAACAGTTGCACCTAAGAACCGCTTATTCTCCAGGTTTTATTCTATCACACAAGATCAAATTTTCATTTAAAATGAATTAAGAATGTGCTTAAATGCTTTCTTGTTACGCTTCCATGACTTAAATATTCAATTGTCTTGAAATTTACCATACACGTTGCTAGAAGTACAGACAATAGCATATCATCTACAAATAGTACTGTTCCCGAGTGATACCGCCCGTCAAAACTAGTATGTATGTACAATCCAGCACCGATAGTCGTGAAAATTGGTACGTCTAATTCTTTAGAAGCTTTTAGTGTCCAGTTTACTAGGCATTGTTGGAGCAAATTAACCAATCGTCATAAACATCGGTGTCTGTAGATATTCAAACATGGCGAACCATTAACGTATAAACAGAAATCAATTGCTTAATATATGTAAGCGCAAAACGACCGCATTATTTGGATAATACTTTGTTTGTTGTACATATAATTGTCAGAACAAGGTTTGATTGACAGAATATATTTTAAAAATCGCAAGGGAAAATTGAAAAATGTTGGTTCAAAAACCTCCATTTAAAAATTAAGTGAGACGACAATAGAAACACACTACATAATGGAAGCTGTCACATACACTTTTTCTTGTATGCATACCATAAGTTTACATCCTTTCCATTTTACTAGTACTCGCTACTCACTGACGCTAATCTATATTTTAAGAATATCAATTTTTTTTATATTGTAATTTAACGAGAACAATTTTGCTTATGCTTGCTTGCTTGTTGCTGTACAACTGAAACATACGAGATTGTCTTTTTACATTATTTTTCAGTTACTGGCAACCCGGTCCTCTTAAAAGACTATTACTGCCATTTTCACGTATTAAATTATTCTCTTTCGTTTTATGCGATTTTCTTCTTATTCAAATATGTTTCAGGTTTTTAATTGTCAAATCTTATTTGCCATTTCTGGAGTGTTTTGTGATAATTTTAATGTTCTAAGAATATGGTGGCTTCCTTGTTAGAACTCTCCATTGAGTTTTGTTGCGTGATGTTATTTCCCATCCACTTCACTTGTGCACAATAACCGAACTACGTTACGGTAAAACACCACCGATACCACAAAATATAGAGTCAAATAATACAAGATTATGAATAAAATATAAAATCTAATACTTGACAGACTAAAATCCCGCCAAAAACTCAATATACGAAGTTATAATGCCTTAAAAAATATAAAAGTTGTTACAACTTTTACACGGAAACTTGTAACGTTTGATAATGTAAGAAAATAAAAGACCTATATGAAGAAACCACATCCACTTTCTATTCAAATAGAATCGATAAAAAAACTCCATTACATTGAAACAAACTGACAAATCTGAACGTACTTGGGGCGGAATTTAATAGGGAGCCCTCTCGTATCCACCACGCGTGAGATTATTGTACGAAGCTAAAAGAATGTAGCCTATGACCACGATATAGATATTTCTGTACTTCAACTAGATTATTTTATAATTTTTATATTTTTATATACCATAGTATGTATTTTTGATTAATATATAGTTATTACTTATTCCACATTTTTAACTAATAAAATATTTAATTTATTTTTTAATGAATCTCAAAATATACATAATATTGAATCATTAATAAAGAAAAATAAAGAAACCAGCTACAAAGACACTGAATTTTTTATAGCCTTTTTCTTCTCTGTTTGTCAGCCAATTTCTTTTTCATTTAGTAGCTGTTAATGGGAGATTTTAGTATCATCGATAACAACCAACCGGAAACAGTTTGTTTTTTGTTATCATACCATAGACGAGTCGAAGACTTTATTTATAAGTCTCTGTTCGTGATATTTACAATCTTTACAACTACTAATCTACAGTGTTTGTACCATTTTTGACAAACAAACCTCAGACATATTATAAAACTATAAAAAATGTGCTTACGAACATATAAAAGAAGTCAAAACTTTCCCAAACAAAACCGATTAATCTATCAGCTTCATATATATAATTCTCCTTTATATATGTATTTGACTGAACTCCAAAACAGCTGTACAAAATTCTATTAATTTTTTTAGGTGAATTAAGAGGAATTCAGGTGAATTCAAGAATAATTTAGATTCACATTTTAAACCAGTAGGTAGCGTTCCGGTCTTATATTAGGATTTTTTTTATAATCATGGCAGGACAACTAGTAACACAATTTATTATATTTCCTAATATAAGTAAATCTTCAAACACCTACTTGTACTTACAATTTTTGATGTGTATTGTCAATAGTGTTCTCCTGAAAAAATTGTAACAAATTACGTAGCTAGTATCCTACACCGGTTCCATAAGAACGTATTCTGAGAGAAACAATTATTATAAACTAGGCTCAACGATGCAAGCTCAGGTTTGCAATTAATTAACGGGTAATCATCTATTTTATCCGTACGACAAAATATAAAGACTCTAAAAACATTTACTTCCTTAATCAGGGATTAGATTCCAGAGCGAAGAAAGCTTTTCAACGAAATTTAAATATTTATGAAGTAGTCTTATGTTATTTGAAACTTTCACGAGTAATAAGATTATGATAAAAACAAATGTTTCATGTAAAAAGTAAAGTAAGTTGAACTAAGTGACATTGATGTGGTTATGCGTAACATATGTATAAATCTGTATAGATTTATCAACGAATTTCTAGTAATATCTTGTGACTATTGCTTGTTTGTCATATTTTTTGTATAAAAAAAATTCCCGGAAAAAATATTATGAAAGTATTTTAAGAAAAGTAAAATATTACTAGATGATACCCGGGACATCCTCTGCGCTGGTTATTATTTTAACAATGTTTTGATATAGAGGATAAAATATTGAACAAATAGAATGCAAAAATTAACTTTGCTTAGAAAATATCTTTGGTCATTTTTAGTGCTTATAAAAATCGTAGTATCTTAAAAATTTAAACACTTTATATTAAATGAAGATTCTTTTTTTCGAACTGTCTACACTGTTGACCAGGGATGGCCTCTACAGTTTCACCGGATGAAGATTCTTATAGATAAGGGCTAAGCATCTAAGAAGTAAAACTTAAAAAATGATTGAAATCTATCTAATAGTTCATACGTTGTGAACACTCACCCACCCGTAATATTTAATGTATATAAATTAAAATGGACTATATGCAAACACGTGTTTATTGCGCGGCAATTGTTTTCGCCACGTAAGTAATTTTTTACTGATATTTCATTATAACACACAATTTCATAATTACAATAACAATATAAAGAGTTTTTTTATACTTTATAGGTTAGCGTTTTGACCACAATCTTATCTGATGTTAAATGATGATTTGGTCTAAGATGGTAGTTACGTGAAACTTACCCGGAGACTGGCTCTCAAGTGCAGCTGCTGGAACACACCAACAGGTGCTTGAAGACAGATTTTCAACTTAAGGGTGGTAACTAGCCAGGTAGGTAAGGGTATATGAGTGAATCATCTTTTAAAGCACTTCCTTTATGTTTTCTTACTACCTATTAATGTTATAATAAATACATTACAATGATAACACAGTTATCGATAACTGCTAACTATACAAATAAGTCGTGTTTTGAAACCAGTGCTTCATTTGCAATAACTTCAATAAATTACGTATACCTTGTAATAGGTACCTTATACTTATACATTTTGCTTATATACAATATGAATACGCGCTCTTATGTGTAATATGGTACCTTGCAATTACCCATATACATATATGCAAACAATGTATTAAAATAAATATTTGTTTTATTCGCCCGAACACTGATTATAAAAGTATATCAAGTGAGATATATATAAGTATATATACGCAGCAACAATAATATCTCATATGTTTGGTATTCTTTATTCATCGTTGGACACTATCAATGTTGCTTCAATTGGCCGCCAAGCATACCGTGAGTTGTCGAGAGCCGCGCGTGAGTTTATTACTACGTTACCTCCAAAATTTCGGCAAAGTTTATTACTTGTTCGATGTTATCACTAAAAATCTAAGTAATTTTGTTCCGATTTCAAGGATAAAATTACTATTAATACAATATAAAAGAAATTATATTTATAAAATCTTGAAATTTCTGTTGCGTTATTATCTTCGAATATTTTCGACTCAGAAGAGTATCTTAAACGCATATCTACGCATATATAATTTCATTAAAATCGGTTGTAAATAACAAAGTCATGTTTATATTTTTAATAAAATGAAAAGATAGTGTTTGTCTGGTAAATAAATTCTGAATACAACATTTTAAGAAAATCGTCGAGGATATAACAAATATCTCTTTTAATTATTTTTTACGTTTTCTAAAAGTAATATTTATCAATCCTTACACTTTACCAGGTAAGAAATTTCATACTTACTATGTAAAAATGTGATAAATCGTATATACAAATAAATTTACTGATTTATTGTAATAAAAAGAAACGTGCAAAAAGGAAAAAAACGTTAAATTTAAAAGTTACGGTACTGTTCTTTTAAGCATAGTGTCCAAAACCTCAGTTGTCGGCTGATTGAAAGAGATTTTTTATTGGATTTCGCTAAACACTTCGAGATGTCTAGAGAAATTTTGGAGTTAAAATATAAGAGATATTGTGTTTTACTCAGCAAGTATGAGGTACTGACGAAAATGAAAGATTGCTGTTTCTATTTCTGTTATATTTTTTGCAAATATAAAATGAGATAATATTTTACATCAATAATTATCTGACTGATGAGAAACGTACGTGGAGTAAGTAGAAAAATATTTTTTTTTTTTTTTTTTTTTTTTTTTATGAGAATGGAGGCAAACGAACAGACGGGTTACCTGATGGTAAGTAATCACCGCCGCCCATGGACACCTACGACACCAGAGGTATCACAGGTGCGTTGCCGGCCTTTGAGGAAGGAGTAGGCTCGTTTCTTGAAGGTCTGTGGGTTGTATTGGTCCGGAAACGCTGCCGCTGGGAGTTCATTCCAGAGTGCCGACGTACGTGGGAAGAACGCACGTGAGAACCGCACAGTAGACGACTTCCAACCATCGAGATGACATTGATGGAATTTCGTTTTATGGCGAGTCGTTCGGTAATGGAACTCAGCAGCAGGTATCAATCCGAATAGTTCTTCAGAACACTCTCCGTGGTAGATCTTGTAAAGGACGCAAAGTGACGCAACATCCCTACGAAGCTCCAAAGTGTCGAGCCCTAAGGAAAGCACCCGGTCGTCAACGATTCTAGCCGCTCTCCGTTGGATTCGGTCAAAAGGAAGTAGATGGCATTGCGGCGCTCCGGCCCAGAGATGAGAACAGTATTCCATGTGTGGCCGGACTTGCGCCTTATAAAGCTGAAGGCGGTGAACCGGTGTGAAATATCGTCCCGCTCTGTTAAGGATACCTAACTTTTTTGAGGCCAGTTTTGCTCTACCTTCCAAATGACCACCAAACTGAACGTCGCTAGATATGTCGATACCGAGGATACTAAAATTAGGCTCAGCAGCTAGAGGAACTCCTTGAAAATTAGGGAGTGCGTCAAAAGAAGTTTTTTTGGCGGTGAAGGCGCATACCTGTGTTTTTGTGGGGTTAAAATCGACTAGGTTTTTTCTTCCCCAATCCAAGACACGCTCCAATGAGGTCTCTATCTCGGACACAAGTTTGTTCCGGCACTCGTTAACGCGTTCCCGAGAAACACCTGCACGACTGGTATATAGAGCATCCACAGTACTGTCGTCTGCATAGCAGTGAATGTTACAGATGTTCAACATATCATTAATAAGCAGAAGAAATAGGGTAGGGGATAGCACACAGCCTTGTGGGACTCCAGCGTTCACGGGCTTGAGATCCGAGCATGCACCGTCAACAACGACTTTTATGCTCCGCTCCGTGAGGAAACTGGATACCCAATTGCGTAGTTTCTCGGGAAGTCCATATGAAGTAAGCTTCGAGAGAAGCGCTTTGTGCCAGACCCGATCAAAAGCCTTGGCGATATCCAAACTAACGGCCAGAGCCTCCCCCTTTTTTTCGACTGCTTCCGCCCATCTGTGTGTCAAAAAGGCTAGAAGGTCACCAGCTGAGCGGCCTTGACGGAAACCGTATTGGCGATCATTAATAAGCTGGTTCTCTTCTAGATACTTTAGGAGCTGGCGGTTTATGCAGGATTCCATTGTCTTGGAGAGCAGGGAGGTAATAGCAATGGGCCTATAGTTAGATGGATCAGAATGGTCGCCTTTTTTGGGGATCGGGTGGACTAAGGCAGACTTCCAGGTGGTAGGGACAACGCCTGTGGAGTAGGAGAGCCGGAAAAGACGCGCTAAAACCGGGGCCAGTTCCGGAGCACATGTCCTAAGCACGATTGCGGGTATTCCATCAGGCCCACTCGACTTAGAGATATCCAAAGAGAAGAGTGCTTTGCGTATAGCACTTTGCAGAAACCGAACATTTGGCATCAAGCTTTCGCAACGCGGGATGGTGGGTGGTAACTTCTCCTTGCAATCCAGAGTCGAGTTGGACGCAAAAAGACCGCTTAGAAGATCAGCCTTGTCTTTAGCGTCATGGGCCAACGATTCGTCTTCCCTCCGCAATGGTGGAAAGGATGGCCGGCAAAAATTCCCAAGGATAGCTTTGGCGAGAGACCAGAACGCCCGGGTTCCCGAAGGGAGACGAATCAATCTCTCACCAAT
The DNA here is from genome assembly GCA_035772565.1 of Antheraea assamensis. Lineage (NCBI taxonomy): Eukaryota > Metazoa > Arthropoda > Insecta > Lepidoptera > Saturniidae > Antheraea > Antheraea assamensis. The sequence goes on along the minus strand of JAQQSE010000023.1, from coordinate 731,917 downwards.
TCTATCAATAAAAGCTGACTTAGCTAAGGCGATTGCTCTTTTGTAAGACCTGGAGGCAAAGTTGTACTCCTTCTTTAATGCGCTAGTGTTTACATCCTGTGACGCCAGAGCCTCAACCCAGGCTCGGTAGCATTTCTTCTTCCGACGGCAGGTCATTCTACAGGGAATTGCGAACTTTTACAGTATGTTTGGATTTTTGTAGGTCTTCAGTACTTTAGAAATGTTGGGAGAATCTCTATTAGCATAAAGATTAACTTTTATACATTATTAGTTTTAACAGTTAATTACAATCTCACCTGATGTTAAATGACCATCTTAGTAAACACGCTAAATCTAAAGCTGCTGCTTCCTGAGTGCAACTGCTGGAACACACCCATAGTCGCTTGGCGACAGATTTTCGACTTGATAAGGGTGGTAGCTAGTGAGTTGGACTTAGAAGTAGCCCTACCGCCGTAAAGTTTGAATGATAATTTAACTCGGAGAAAACTGCTGATACTTTTTTGTTTATTCTTGTATCATATATTTGACTTTAATGTCACCTAATATAGTGGCAACAATTTAGAGGATTACGAAAGTAATCAATTGTTCGATAATAGCATCATACTGCCGTGTTGTGCTGTGTCGTGACGCATCATATATATAGCAGTATAGCTTGTATTATTATTATTATGTTATATCTGTCGCATCGCAGATCGTTCAGCTCCCGTCGTCTCATAGAATTAGAGAGGGTTATGAGTTGTGACGCGTCACGACACGACATTCAAATATGTTGCCACCTTCGTGTAGATTAATTGCAGACGTACAATACATATTCACAGAATATATTATTTAACGAAAATGAATTATGAAGCAATTACCGGTAATAACCGATTATTTGTAGTAATAATCGGTAATGACACCGGTAATTATGGAAGCTAAAATGTGTTTGAAGTTTGATATTAATGCTAAGTTAATTTTGTGAATATTATGCTTAAGGTACGATGCGACTGTTTCTTTGCGAACCTAAATATCTAAATTAATCGAAGATAAAATAATATGTGCTTACAGTGTTATTTATACTGAAGTTGTGCTAAAGCTCTAAAACCTATCTTTATATATGCAACTCAGTTTTGTGCGCAGTTTCGCTTGTCTTAATATAGTAAACTACACCTTTTATTAGAGAGTTACCACGCTATTCTTATATGTACCCTTGATATCATACGAGTATATGTAAATCTTTTTTTTTTCGAACTGTCCTATACTGTTGGCTTCGTCAGACCTCTACAGTTCCAGCGGATTACAGTAGTACAAGAGTACAGTAGTAAATTTTAACTAACAAACTCTCCCATTCGCATGATATTAGTTAAAATTACAGTTTGTTGGTATATTCGTAATTCTTCTACTCCTAAATGATTTGATCATTTTTTTCTGAGGTATAGGGTCACTTCTATGGTTTCTAGCTATTGTTGGACCCGGTAGGTGTCTTTGTCGTCGAGATTTAGATTTATTTTATTTGTCGAATTTTATTCTTATATATTTTTTTTATATCTCATAAACGATATGTGTATAAAAAGTGTGAATACTGAGATGACATCTGATAGAGGAGAGTGGAAAAGGAAAACATGTTGTACCGACCCTACTTAGGTGGGATAAGGGTAAGATGATGACGATAAAAAAATTGATTCCTAAACACCTCTCCGTTATTTTTTTATATCCACGACTTAACAAGGTTTATGGCAGCATAGTGTCTGTCTACAAAGCCGACTAATAAAGTATAAATTGTCATAGTGGCAATTTCTCAAATTTTAAATATATTATTTACTGTTATTAATAATATCTAGACCGCAACATAGCCACTATCGCAACTAGCTACTAATTAAGTTCCGTTCATACTATAAGAGAAGTGGACGTAACGTCAAAGATACGTCACAGTTTTGCCGCGTTTGACTATAGAACGAAATAACATTATTCCAGAGTAAATTTTAATATTAGCTGCATAATAACGATAAATATAAAATAAAAGAAATTAGTGTGTACTTATGACCACACGATAGAAGTCGACATTTCTGATTTTAACATATTTTTTTTATATATGCGGAATTTATACATTTGAGATACTACATCCCTTAACAAATTTATGATATGGGGTCTCGCGAATCATTAAAAGCACTTAACCTAAAAATTAGAGGAATTCGGTATCTCAACTATGTCCTCCGAGTACACTTTTGATAATCTAATGTATATCCGCGAAAACTATGCTTTATAAGGTCTACATTCTTTGTATGGAGCTTAAGCCTTTATGGTTTGGACAGTCCAGGGGCTTATATTTGACATTACACAATCATTGGTATTCAAAATATAACTATTTATTTTCGAAGATCTATGATACCTTATTCTTACAAGAAACAGCATATTTGCGCACAAAATTTGGCCAATGTATTTGGTTAATAGTATCTATATACATAGAACACAAACAAAACATATGTAAACTACGCTTAAAATATCATTCCTATATTACAAATATACATAATAAAATCAGGTTGTTAGTGTTCGAAAGTCGTCTATAATTCATTATTTTTTTAATTTTCAATATTTATGTGTTTTTTTTGCCAAAGAGAGTACATTTATTGTACATTTTAAAAGTAAGAAGGGTGAAATATGACGAACAGAGGCTCGTGGATGGCATAAAAAAATAACTATTTGTAACATTAAGCGAAGCCTTTCAATGACTACTTAACCGTAAAAAACTTAAGAAACTTTGTTGAGCAGCCGAATGAATAAAAAGTGTCTGTATACTTGTACTTCTTTGGCGTAGAAAGATAAAAATCTTTTCAAAAATGTTATTTTTCGCCTTATTCTACTTTTGTAGAAAAAACGACTCTAACAATAGAAAAAAGGTATTTAATACATACATACTTTTTTAAAATAAAATGTTGACTATAGCTAACTTCAGGGTGTCGGTTTTTCGTGAGGGTGTGCGCGCGCATCGTAAAAATTTACTCTCATCATTTTTCCCAAACGCGCCAAAAGAAGTATAAATTCAAAAATGTAATGGACTAAAGAATGTAACGAACTAAAGATTATCTTCGTCGATTTTGGTATAGATACACAAGGGAATAATATGCTAGTAACGTCGTCGTGGTCCAGTAACTTGGCCGGTGGAATATAAATTCGATGTTCATAAGTCTGAATTCGAATGTACTCCAACAATTTTTTATTTGGCTTTGGCGTACATCAGCGTCCTCAGTTTAGGTCAGCATTATAATTCTTATAGGCTGCTATTATTAATTTCAACTACCCATAGGTATGAACAAACCTTCACACTTATACACATCTGCATTTACCACCCCTACGTAATTTAGGTCAGGTTTTAATGACATTCTGAAGTCATGCTCAGATCTCGGTCCTATTCAACGTTGTTATCTATGAGATAATAATATATCTCTACTAATAAGCTTACTTATATTACTAGTTTTTTCTATCGAATTCTTTCGTTTAGTTATTTTAATATTTCTCTTTTGAAAACTAAGTTTTAAAAATGTTACAGTCACTTTTATAATTCATCATATTTTAAGTTTGTAACAATAAAAATAATAAAATGAATATACTCTATTCTATATGCAAGGATCTCTATAGATATCGATACAGTATCACATTTAGCAGATGAATTGACGGCTTCGTTTCCTTTGGTCCTAAGTTATGGAACATATCACGTATCACTGGTTATTTAACTGGTGATATAATAAATCATGTGTTACGATAGTTGCTTTTTTATATTCATTTACTAAGTATAACATAAATAAGTAAATATTAAGCACAAGTTTGTTAAATTTAAGCATGTACGAGTATATACATTTATTTAATAATGTAACTAATAACGGCTATTAAAATTTCTGCTATTTCTTTGAGTTTCGTCTGATCACAACTAAAGATATGTCTCAAGCGATATAAGATTTTCAGGCAGAAGAAAACGCTTTTTACATGTTATATGGGAGTAATATAAATACGCGGACTATAAGCTACGTCACTATTTGTAGAAATTATTTCAATGGTACTGAGTCTTGTTTTGATTTCACTGACATTTTTTTAACCCTGTGAGATGTTTTTTTTTTTCTTTTATAATCTATTCTACTTTCACGGATCATCGTTATTGTGAATCGCCTCATAAAATTTAATTATTCGTAATATATCATATGCAGTGGCGGATTTGCCCTAAGGCCCAGGAAGCCCGGGCTTGGGACGGCCAGATATTAGGGGCGGCCAATCGTGAAAAAAAATTCACTGATGATATAACAAGAAATGGAAAAGGAAAGAAAAGGAGCAGCTGGTTCTTACTACATGCCGTAGGGCCTAAGGCGGCCAAAACTGCAAATCCGCTACTGATCATATGTAATATAACAGTTACAATAAACATCATGACCGAATGGTTATATTAAAATATCTATAATTGCCAACCCAAAAAAAGAAGCAGTTTTCATACTCGTCACAAAAAACCATTTATGTCGAATACATTAACGTGGTAACGTGACATTATAAAGATATAGTAATAAATTTAAATATAAAATAATAAAATCAGATATATTCATTCGCGATGTTCATAAACCGTCGAAAATTTAACGCTTCACGCAATTCAGTTGTAAAACTACTTATATTTGCAAACTCGTCGGTAAAATTTTCATACTAACTCGTAACAAACTTTCACATGTGAATTTTGTGGAAATTAACATGATTCCGTTTCGTCTCTGATTTAAATTTATTTAACTAGGTACTGCGACGTTTCCTTCTCTTATTAATATAATGCATACTGTATTTTAGATATTTACTGTAACATCTTATATTATATTAACTGTAAAATATATGAAAATGATATATAAAAAATATGCGGAGAAAAATTAGTTTAAGATATTTTTCTTCTTTCTTTGTCAGATAATTTTCTTTATTACTATTTTTTTGCATAATAACTAACTAATAAGCTATAGTCTTATTTACATAAAAACAGTTTGGAAACAATTCGTTTATTTTTATACCATCTATAACTTGAACCCTAAAACTATAAGTTTTTATATCTTATATTTCACTATATTTAACTCTCATAAACTACAATATTTGTTTACTTTTTAGTAAATAAAACTGAATAATACAGAAACTTAAAAAAAAAAAGAATTATTGCCGAATTTCAACCACTGGACGATCACTAGCAAGCATAAATAAGCAGTGGTGAACAATAGCAGTGATAGCTCAATAGCGACGTGATTTATTGTCATATGACCAAATCCATATATTGAGCCTCAGCTTGCGGTGAAAAAATCCATCGTGACAACATAGCATGGTCTGAGATTATTTCAAATTCCCTAGAATCACTGACATCTCTAAATTGAAAATCGGTCACCGAACACCTATAAGTGTGTCCCGGTAATTGCACTTCAGTGTCAGTTTTCTCTAGGCTAAGTGTAACAATATATTGGGTCACATTATTATGTCATATCAAATGAGATTTTGGTGAAACGCTACAAACTAAAAGGAATTAATAATATCGGAGATTCTGAATAGAATATTCATGTCAGATAGAACTGAACGCTACGACCGACCTACCTGATATCTCTGTTTTTGTTTACCTTCCGAAGTCAAAAGCTTATGATTTTTGTTTATTCCTTTTAGGTTTAACCTTGATTGAAATCTTACCTCAAGTTGAGTGATGATATTGCTTAAGACTATAAAATACTAGGTCTATAGATACTCGTATATCGAACACACTCGTATTAGCTTCACCACACAAAAACCACATACACATTCACCGTGCAAATTGGGTTCTATAGTATTGCATTATTTTATGAGAATCTCGTTGCGATCGTCAAATAAAATGCAGCTTCTTTAACGCGTTAAAAATGTTTTTTATGGCATAAAGCTATAGGGCCATATGCACGTTAGGTCAATACATTCGGCGTGACCGTGGTAATTTATTTGTACGGAAACATTGACACTACATAATTGCACGCTAGTAGTTTTTTTTTTGAAGGAACGATTTATGTAAAAGTATTTCCTTTTTCATTCCTTTCTCCGACATGTTTTAATGCATCGGATATTGTGCATACATAATGCAGAAATTAATGGATAAATTTCTATTCTTTTTGTATTACTATTTATAACTTGGTGATTGTGTAAAATAAAAATTACGAAATCTTATTTTAACATAAATGTATAAAAGTTTTAAGAAACTATGATTGTATAAGCATTAAAAAATACTTAAGAAATTTTGTAAGCAAAGTGCATTTTTGATTTTAATTCTTTTTTTTCCTTGTATACATAAAATGTATCATTAAGATAACAAACAGCACAAACAATGTCGCGGGTATATTTAAATATTTTGTGAATAGAAGCCAATATCAAATCCCATTTGATCTTTTCTAGCGACTATAGTTTATTTTAAAAGCGACAAAGGAAAACGGTGTCGCATTCCACGGTCTTCGGTCAAAAAGGGATTCCGCATAATATCCGTTGAGCACCTAAAATTGTGGATGCGAAATGCTTCGCAGTGGTGCTCTTATTATCATGGAATTTAAACGGGCTCGAGGGAGCGTATTTGTAAGTAACTGGCTTAATTTAATTAAGAATATTTTTGACCCTTTTCAAATATAGAATGATTCGTATTTTTAATGAAATATCGTTGTAAACCTTTACCGGACCATGCTCTAAAGAACAATGATTGTAGAAACTATCTTGTTTTAAATTTAAAAAAATTGCTTGGTTGAGTAAATGCTTCCTGAACAAAAGGGTATATATAGAATACCATAGAGTTTTAGGTCTTAGGTCTCCAACACTCAACATAACCCATCCTCAACTCTCAGTAGTAGTTTAGTTAGTAGTTTAGTAGTTACTTAGTAGTAGTAGTTTTCTCCTTGTGAAAAAACAAATGTATTATATGTTTTGAATAAAATATTAAAGTATAGTGGCGGTTGAAGATTTAATATTAAAGACATGAAATATTTAATGAATTCATTAACTGTACGTCTTTAACCATTTCATTGTAAAGGAGCTTATTATTAGAATAACTGGTAATGTAATTAACATGTAGGATGGATGTTACTTCGCGTTTCTGGTTAGAATTATTTGGCGGCTGTCACGTCTTAGTGCAATAGGAAAAGGTTTTCAAACAACTAAAAGTAATTAAAAAGCGTCGTTGGTCGGCAGTTAAACTCGATGATGGGAGATTGTTGAATCTGGTTAAAAAAACAGAAGAAATAAAGTAGTACTTACATCTTCTTTTTTTCCATTCTATATATATACATACTCATTTATATTTTACAAATAGATATCAAGCATAATCGGCAACAAGTTCAACCATGTGCCAACATCGAGCTTAACTACTGACCAATGATGCCTTTTATTTACTTGTAGTTATTTCACGCGCATTTTCTGTTACAGTAAGACATTCTAAAAGACGTGACATGTCTGTAAGCAAAATCTATTAAGTACTAGCTGACCCCGGCGAACTTCGTACCCACGGTACCGCCATACAGTCGATTCTTTAAATAATTTTTTTAATTCTTGTTCTGTATTACTCTTATTATCATACTAGCTGACCCGGCGAACTTCGTAACGCCTAACAGTCGATTTTTAATACTTATTCTGCTATTCGGGACCATCGTATAAATATTGACATTCATATTTTTACGATACTAACGTCACTCAATTGTTTTGCCTTCCCGGAACCTCTCCACTAACACTTAGGCTGAGTTGCACCAGTCAATGTTAAAGTTAAAAATTCGGTTAAAGTTATTGTTAGGCAAAAAATAGGTTGCACCAAAAGACAATGGTTAAAATGACGTCACGATTTAACGTTAACTATTACTGCTCCATGTTGGCCGGTTAACGTTATTGTTAATGTCAATGTTTGAATCGGTTGTCAAGTTCACTAGTTCACTTCATTTTAGCTGAAGATAATGCTTCTTTCTCTAAATAACAAACACAGAATTAGAAAATGCCCACAGGACGTTTTGTCGTTACAGGATCGAATGCTTGTATAACACTGTTATTATATAGTGCATACAAAAACATGTTATATGAAATTTTCAAATATTATTGTAGATTTTAATAAATTGAATACCTCTTACTTTATACTGTTCTCGAATGCGGTAACCAATGTCGTATTAATTTTCTCGGAATTAGCCATTGATAATAATATATTGATAAAAAAAATCCCATATATAACTTTACAGAAAAAGACAAAGTAAATAACAGAGCAAAATAATTTGTAACAAGTTGACATTTGCGTGTTGGTGACAGTCACGGAATAACAATAGTGACAGTTATAACTAAGTCCTGCCAAGTAAAAAATGTTAACCTTTTCGTTTTTAGGGACTAATTGGTTTATTGAAGTGGCAACTCTAATAACTTTAACAATTACAAAATGTTTGATGGTGCAACTCGTTTTGACAAATGTAACTGTTAGCAACTCTTGTCACTGTTAAAGTTAACTTTAACAATTACAATAACAACGATTTTGGTGCAACTCAGCCTTAAACTTTATGCTAGAGTATTAAAGCTCAAATTGAATTTTAAGTATTATTACGAATCGTTTGTATGGAAGTATAGAAAAGTGTTGTTTTTAGACTTTTCAGACAATTTTTTTAATTTTTCTCTCCGTAAGATCCATCCTCGTACTTCAAGGAATATTCTAAAAAAATAATTAGCGAAATCGGTTTAGCTGTTCTCGAGATTTACGCTTAGCAACACATTTAGCGATTCATTTTTATATTATAGATATATAATAATCCAAATATACATTGGAAAGTATTCTACAGAACTTTTTGATACGGTGCCCTCATCGTTGTTCCAAACTCGTACCTCTCGCTGCTGGCTGGTTGTTCATTCACACACCCTAAAACATAACAAAATATAGAAAATTGTCAGGTTCTTCAGCACCTTCATTATACGTACACTAGCATTGTGGGATGGGTTACCCGGTACGGTGTTCCCACAGGGTTATGACATGGGCCTTTTCAAAAAAGAATTGAAATTTTAAGTTCGGCCTTTTCAAATACGAATTAAAATGTTAAGTATGGCAACACAACAGTAAGGTCGCCAACACAACAGTGATGCCTCTGGTGTTGCAGTTATCCATAGGCGACGGGTGGTACCCCTGGTGTTGCAGTTATCTATAGGAGATCATTTACCATCAGATAGAATGTTGCCCGTTTAGTATGTGGCGCTGACGCCGCACATGTAGTAGCGCGGTCCGACTGTCCACTAACAAGTCAGTCGTTTACGCTACCCCGTTTCGTCCAGACCATACTTAGGTCAAAAACAATAAACATTCTTAACTAAAGCAAAGTCCATTATTTATCACCACACACATAATAGCCCTAGTAGCTAAAAGTATAATTTCAGTTCAAGTTCAATTTAAATAATTTTATTGTGCAACATATTACCACATAGCGAACTTACAGCAGGTGGTTCTGCTATATTTGGACGTTGCCTTTATAATTAATGTCGTCCACAATCCCTTGTTCTATGCATTACCATTAAGCGGTTTAACTTTGCATCTTATTTACTACCTCTTTATGTATTATTCCACTACTGACAATGCGGCTAGGGGTTCATCTTAAACTAATACATTAGAGCGAAGTCCATTCTTTTGTAAAGCATATAGTTATATTTAATTCTGTGAATATTCTATTCTATCTTCTACTTTTTTTTCTTAATCTTTATGAAGTAACTATGGCTTAGTAGCTAATGTATTTGGACACCGCATCGATCGAATTAGGTTAAAATAGTTGATAATGAGCTGGAGTTTTGATAAAGGAAAACATCGTGATGAAACCATAGCATGGTGGTAGGGGTGGGTTCTTCTAAACCCACGTAGCTAATTATCACCATCTAGTCTACAGTCTATCACCAAGTACCTGTAGGGTATATTCCAGCAGCTAAATTTAAAGGCAGTCTCTCTAGATTTAGGGTGTTTACCGACTTAGACCACATCGTCATTTAACAGCAGCTGAGATTGTGGACAAAGGTCACAAGAAATAAAGTATGGCATAATTTGCTTTATTCATTTCATGGTAAAAAATCAACTAACATAATAAATATCAAGTATTTATAATTTAAAACTTATAGCAACAGATTTACTTAATAACAAAAAACACATAGAACCGAAGAAACTGAAACTTTGTACCTGAAAATGGCAGTAACATTCTTTGAAGAAGATAGATTATTTGGAATTAAAACATTAGAAAAATAACAAACACCGACAATTATCGCAAAAAGTTTAGCGCAAAAGATGAAATTTGTAATTTATGCAAACAAACTGCTGAAAAGACTCATCAAAAACTTTAACCACACAAAATAAAATTACGATAATACTGTGATAATAGAACTATAATTCTGAAATATGTTTACATGGCTCTATCTTACGCAGCTTCTTTAAATAAATTTTAAAAGTTTTCTAAAGCCTTTCAAAGTCGTCCTCACAATCATAGATAAAAATTATACTCTTATCTTATTGGCCAGTATACACTGAGTCAGTAGGGTCAGAGGTTAAGTAAGTTTAGATATTATAGCATCTTTATATATTTTTATGGCATGCATCTTATTAAAAAAAAGTCGTGACAGTCATACAGACTGCCGATAAAAGTGAAAACTCAGAACAATGGAAAAATCGTGTTCCTTTTTTAATCTTTATAACAATTATAGATTAAATTATTTAAATTTCATAATTTGTAAATTTAAATTATTTCGCCTGTAATTTCTGCCTGGAGGAATCAACTAAGATAATTATCTTTTCGGGCCACACGTCATTGTAGTGAATGAAGAGAAATCAACAGGTACATATTTTTACCACATTATAATGGCACTACAAATTAATCCCAAGGAGGATTAATATCAAGCAGGTGGTCGATCGTACACACTAAGCGAAATCATACATCATAACATGACAAGCATGTTGTACCGACTCTACTTAGATGGGATAAGAATAAGACGAATTATTAACATTACTTTAGCATTCACATCTATTGGCAATCAGTACAATATAAAATGTCTATCGCATACATAATATGTTCAATTCATAATATCAATATTACATGTACGCTGGCCACTATACTACTCGACGCTAGGTTGACGCAAGCGCTATATAACACTAGCATGACTGTGATGTGAACACATACGTTTTTCTCTTACCAAAAATCGCTCAAAGCAGCTAAAGAAGTTCTCACTTCAAAGAAGTAGATGGAAAGAATGGAATATTTTTATATATTTATTTACCGACTTTGACAAAATAAAAAAATGATTTACATTTTCTAAATAATATTGTTGCTAAACTAATTTTCTAATTTTTTTTTCTGCATTTCTAATTCTACTTCTACATGTATAAGGAATAAGACCATGCAGCTTAGTATCCCCTTTAATATATGAAGTATATATTGAATAAGGGTATATTGGTCTTCCTTTAGAAGTGTGGTTATAACCTTTTTTAATGAAAAAGCAGCATCAGAAACGTCATTAGGGTTATGGATTTGAATAAATTAGTGATCGTCTAGTTGTCGAAGTGTGAACAAGTGGAATGTTAAGGGAAAAAAGTCACCAATATCTTCTAAATAAAAAAAGAAAATAGTTTAAGAGACAGTGGAGAACAATGTACCTGATTTTCGAATCTATATATATTAAAGTGGACGATAATATATCTAAATCTTAATTTGTGTTCTGCACTATTATATTCAGAACGGTCAAAAATATTGGCGAGGACATTATGATAGTTATAATACATAATTAACCTATTCAGACCATATTTCCATAGACAATATAAAGTAACAGCAACTGACATCGTGTTAACATATCTTTATATCATAAGTCAATGCAAAGTCAGACATGACGTTATACGCAGACGTTATAGAGAATAAATAAATTGTTACCGAGATACATTACAAATTATAGAAATGGTAAAAACGCTATATTCGTTTAAGAAATGTTAATTTTATTCCTTTTAATATTTATTTCAGATGGTCTAAATACACTTTGTGAGTGATATGTTATATTTATTATTTTTTAGCATCTCCATCTTCTATTTAATATCCATGATGAATAGAACTGATAGTATAATAGAAAAAAATGTATTGGTAGTTTATAATCCTTGGACAAAATACTCGTCCTTACATACCACTCTTACTTACACGCAACAATTAATAAATTACGATATAAGTCATTCGCCTAAAACTTTGCATGTATTACTATTTTCGCTTATTAAACGGATACTCGAGGACTTCAATGGCAAATTTACGGTTTGGGTTTCCATAGTTATGGACGTAAAAGGTACAGTTCTAGAAGAGTAAGCCAACGATAGGCGTTCTATTTGTTATTTATTGGTAATCATGAAAACCAATACTAAATCTTCAGTATAACTCAGATCAATTCTTTAAAAGACTTTTAATAAAACTGTAGTAGAAAGCCAGCCGATTTATAAAATCCTAAGACTGTGGCAAACTGACAAAAAATAAATGTTAATCTCCTTTTCAGACTTATACGACGATGAAGAAACAACCAATAGACCTCACATAGCAACGTTCGAGGATATAGATTTTGAACCAATTGTACCTTTGACAAAGGATAAAGAGAAATTAGTGATAGCTAAAAATATTAACTGTGAAGATTTCTCAAAATATGCACTAAATTGTACGTACGAAGCGGCTTTAATATATAATTCTACAAAGAAATCACCCCCGATGCCGGCCAAGATTGGAGACTGGTGTAGGTAAGAGCTAATGCTAACGGTAAAATAACTAAGGTTCTAAGGATCTAAGGCACTATACTAAGGCAAAATAATAACTTCTATATACACAACAAATATTATAACAACCAAAGTATCGCTCCTGTAATGGCTAAAGACCTAGTCGTCGTGGTCTAGTGGTTTGACCGGAGGAATATCATTCCGATACCCCCAGGTTCGAACTCCAGTAGGTATCAACAAAATTTTCGGAATTCGTGTAGATTTACTAATTTAAATTGGTAACACTGTCCGCTGACACTGAAGGAAAACATCGTGAGGAAACCTGAACCTGAGAAATGTTCTTCTAGTACCATCGTATGTGGGAAAAATATAGAACTGTTGATTTCTCAGAGTTCGTAATCGTCAATGCGCCGTGGGCTGGCGTGATGATTATGCCCATACCTTCCTTCGGGGAGAAGCCTATGAACATGATGATGGCTAATTAACAGTCGTCAGGAAAACATGTTCTAGGAGCAAATTAGGTACCGATCTTATTACCGTGCATAGGGAAAGATTGCAATTCGCTTCTCAAAATCATAAGTAGAAAAATAATTGAATAAGTTTAAGCTTCAGAGTCAAATTTCTTATTTCTTTCCCGCTCTTCGATTATAGTAAAACTAATCTTCCTTCAGGTCAAGGTGGACTAACATAACAAGGAGCTAGTGGAATACTATCCAATGAAGCTCTAATATCATTTCTATTAGATCTATACAAATTCATATTCATTCATTCTTTATACTTTATAATATCACGTCGCAAACCTTTTAGTTATACTTGTGTTACAAGTTATGTATTAAAGATGGACATATTCCCAATTGTAAATATGATAATGAGACCTAATGAAGATGAAAAGAATGCATTTTAAACGCTCAAGGATGTATTCGTAATTAAATTACCATTGTCGTTTTTTTAATCTTCCAGAGCTATAAGGCATCTAACGAATTGTGCAATAGACTGGAATTCTGATTGTAAACTCGTCACCGAGAACAACTTTAACGAGGAGAGCATCAAGGGCCATATGCACGTACTTAACAGCGTCTGTGACGATGAATGGTTCCTTACGCGTAAGCAATTTTAAGCCTTAATATTGGTAGCGATAAAATCCAAATTCCAATTAACAATAAATTACATGAAGACTATTGAACTCAATAATTTTTTTTTCTATTAAAAACACAATTCAGTACGTGATCAATATAGTCTAATTAACATTTAAGAAGACTGTAATATTAGATTATCTTCTATATATTTTATGTATACAATAAAAATACAATTGTTGGCTAAAGTGCGTCAGAACTACTGAACTTATCGGCATAGGACTATGAAACTACTCGATGTGGAATTTTTGGTACTATAGTCCTAATTCACTAATTTTTTTTTTGATTCCACTGAACCTTTGCCTATTCCTTAATGTCCAATGAATGAGAATCAGCTAGTTACATTGTACTTATATATGAAATCACAATTACACTACCTATTCAGATGCGAGATACACGTTTGAGTTCGTGAGGTATATATGCTTGGTACACGTGTATATCTCACGAATCCCTATAAGTATGAATAGTTAGCTTAGTCAAATTCGGGATAAGAGGCAACAGTCCAAGCCGACGCGCATCGTGCGCCATTGAACTAATTGCCAATATAAAATCGGGTGAGTGCCTTAAGCGCTCCCCTTAGTAGTCCGGCTGAAGCTGTAGAGGCCTGTCAACCAATACTGTATTCTGTTCGATAAAAAAAACTACATCAATTTATTCGATTACCTACATTCGATTTACACTTACTTATTCATTGTCATAAGTACAATTATTTAAAATATGTATTTTGACAATAATTAAGGTTTTTTTTTCTAATATTAGCGAAATGTTCGGATTTTATGAATTTGCAGGAAGTGTGGAAGAATTTGTAAGGATAAAAAGTGATTCATTTAACAGCGATTTGAAAATGATGGCTCAGTTGTAGCGTGTTCAAATACCGCATCATTCGATATAGGATCGATTTAATTAACCTGAGTTTTCGGTAAAAAAAAAAAACATCGTAATGAGACCGTCTAGATCGCCTCACGACCATAAGTTAAAAAAAATCACCAATCATATAGAAGTATTTAGAGACAACTGCATTTGAGATCTAGTCCCATTAGATTTATTGTATTATAGTGTCCGACCACACAGCGCTACTTAACATCTAGTGATGTTATAGTCAAATTCAAAAACGTATGATGGATTTTGAAATGGTTTATGTACTTATGTGTGCACGTCAGAATTTATGATTCTTTGGAATTCATATTTAAAAAAAAACTTTTCAACTCCGTCAACAGCTTAAATAAGCAAATTGAATATAATGACTAAAAGTTTCAGTAAATGTCCTACACAAAATATATACAATAACATTTATATTTAAATAAAAATGTTCTTGCCGTGTTTGGTAAGATAAATACCATAGTAAAATCCGAAACCTTACATAATATTATGTATCTTCCAACCTTTGAAATACCTAAATGTAACAACAAGTACGGTGAATTAGGATTCGAAAGTACATTCTGCCCAGAATACTGAGTAGATATCCAAAAGCTGTAGTTCCAAAATCTTAAAAATAAAAATAGAAGCAGATTAAAAATATACTCGAGAAATATTTTTGTTGCGGAAAATGTTACTAAGTTATGATAGCCAGCATTTCTTTCGTAATAAAATCTTTATCAAGAATAGAAGTTAAAGTTACCAGGTATTTAGTCAGCTATACCTGAAATAAACAGATTTAATTTCATCACCTAACTTTATGGTGTATTACTTTGGCATGCTATTACATATATTACATGTATTGCATGTTCTATATTTCAAGGTAAAAATCACTCTCAACTATTTGCCAACATATCAAGAAGTATAACTTAAAAAGTAGGAACATAAATACGATTAATGTTTGTTTTATGACATAAAAACTACTTTATCTTCATTGAAGAATGAGATAGGATACATTGTACAGTGTTTTTTTTTATAATCACGGTGTCCTCATTATATATTGCACTATCTATTACTTACTGTGGTGTGAACTTTGTTGATGTGTATGTTTGTACGGGTATATGTCCGCTTTCGTATTACGAAGCCTTAAAAAAGGCACCATAACCGGCATACTGTATTTTATTCACGTGTGTATTGTTGATATGGATATTTAATTATTTTTTAAGGTTTAACTTCTACCTCATCTTAACTGAGTAAATGAAATTTATTCTACAGCTATATTTATTAGCTTTACTTCTTCTAGCCCTAATCCTACCTAAGTAAGATCAGGCACGACATGTTTTCCTTTTCCACTCTCCCCTATCAGATGTCATCTCAGTATTCATATATTTATAAACATATCGTTTTTCACACAATCCATCCGTACCTTTTCTAGTCTTCCTCTACTCCTATATCCGTCTACCTTCATACTCAGAACTATTTTAGTTATATGAGTTTCATCTCTTCTCATAATATACCCGTGGTGCTATTTTCATACTACCACTTACATATCCATTTTCAATCTATAGATTCTGTTTTATTTTTTAAATAATATTTCTTAGGATACGATGAACTTCCGCAATGTATCGAAAATACGACAGACGCTTGGGCGACTTGTTATTCCATTTTCAAGGCCGTCGTGGACGCGCAGAAAGTTGCATCGCAAGAGTGGACACATTTTGAAACCCATTTCTATTTATGTTGGTTAGTATTTTCACAATTAAAACGACATACTTGAAATTGTGTAATTATAGGCCAGTGCAATTACTTTGGGTATTAAAGTTTAGTAGTCATAATATAGAATTCAGATGCCTGCAGTTCAAATTTCTCATACCATAAACTTACAAAATGGAAGGATATTTTTGTGTTCAATTATTAAAAAGTTATGTGTATTTTTAGTACAACGATTACTAGGACTGAAGTAGGTACCTACTTCAGGTACCTAGTTGGTGAGTTTTTAAATAGAGTCCACAAAACGTGGGCAGACTCAGCATATGGTGAATCAAAACCCTGCGGTGTTAAGAGTCCGTTAGAACCAAGCATCACACGGCCAGTCGTTGCATCAATCATTTGAGACAGCTTATGTCTAGTAGTGAATGTCTCTTTAGGCTGAGTGGATAGATGGATGTATAATTAATTACTATAAAACCAGCTCGCACGCAAAATAACAAATGGTGATAAATTTAATCGACTTCAAAAGAGAGTGGCGTTGTCAATTGGGTTGTATATTTTTCTGTTCGTTACCTCAGAGCTTCATCCTTTATAATTTTTTTTCATTGAGAAGGAGATAAATATTCCCAATAAGTTTCCATTCTAATATCAATGGTATTGATCGGTGGGTTTAGAAGAAATACCATGGAAATGTTCAGAATGGAATAGGAAATGTGTATTGTTTGAAGTATTGGTAAACCATTCAATGTTCTTTTTATATAGAAATGAGCAATGCAATCAGCTAATTGGCTGCAATTTTCCACAGCGCCCGAGCACAATTTCGAAGTTGTACACTCACAGTTCTATTCGACTCGATGCTCGCATGCCCCTACACTCAGGCGGTCGTATTGCAAAAATTCTCCGTCATAGTCTCGGAAGGCGACGTGTATCAGGCAAGTTTTATGAAGCGAAAAACGAAAGAGTCAACGTGACTCGACGCGAACGAAGCTTAATAACGTTTGTCGAAACAAAGGCAGTTGGAAGTTTCTAGAATAAACAAAAATATGGTGTTATTTAGACAGTTTAGTTTTGTTTCAGTTAGATACTATATATTGTTTTAAACTAGTGTATCAACACAGCGTCATCTGAGTCTAAGTGATGATAATTTTTAAAAGGTTTTTTTAATATCATTTTTTTTATTAGCACACCTACTCGTGATTTCGTTTTTTTGAATGTAGATTTGTCAAAACCCGTGAATACAATACTATTTTTTTTTATGTATGAAAATTACCCTATATCCTTTTCTTCACCACTATATATTGTTTTAAACTAGTGCATCAACATAACGTCATCTGAGTCTAAGTGATGATAATGTTTATAAGGTTTTTTTTTTAATATCATTTTTTTTTTATTAGCGCACCTACTAGTGATTTCGTTTTCTTTAATGTAGATTTGTCCAAGCCCGCGAATACAATACAATTTTTTTTTCCTGTATGAAAATTACTCTATATCCTTTTCTTCACCCTTGTATGTAACTTTTCACAACTTGTGTGTAAAATTATACGTCTATATCGATTGGTCTGGTATTTAATACGTGAAAGCTGTTAAGGAATGTTGACCTGCGATGCTTATGAGTGGCGCAAAAAATATTATAAAAAAAAAGGTCCCTGCGCTAGGTCACATCATATGCGACATTTCTGTTCAGTTATTGGTTTTGATGCGTTACGACGTCTAACGCGTAAAAGTTAATTTGATATTTTGAATTTATAATTGTATTTTAAAACTGTTCACTTTTGGTTTTGCTGCGTTACGACGTCTAACGCGTAATAATTAATTTGGTATTTTGAATTTAAAATTGTATTTTTACACTATTAAAAGGACTATAAAAACTTTGTTGAGTTGAGTGTTTGTGAATAAAAGGGGTGACTACAGCTCCAGCTTTGTAAGTTTCCAATTGTACACTCATTCACACATACAATTAAACTATACATATATACTACACACAATCCACTGGAAACAACAAGAACGCCTACGCGACACTATAAGGTAAGTGAATTTTGATGCAACTACTTATATTAAAGTGTGCTGTGTATCACAGTTTCCACTAGGGTTGGTCACGACTCCGAGTTGTATTATTGAAGGGCCCAGCAGCAATTCGGTTTTCGTGGTTGTGACTTTATCCTACAATTTTTTGGTAGCAGAGCGTGGTTTTGTCCGTAATCACGTAAATTTTGGTAGGAAAAGTGGTTATTTCGCGTATTGTTTGTTGCCTAATAACCACTTAGGGTTGCGTTCACTTACTTAAATATTGTCATTAAACCAGTGGTTCCGCATAAATATAATTTTGTTTGTGTTGTATTGTATTTGTTTGTAATATGTTAGTTTGTTAACGTTAATCAAATTGTTTTAAATATATATATATATATATATATATATATATATTTCTACACTAAGCTTTGAATCCGGGTTGGCTTGGTGTGATTTGTATTTTAAATTTGATTTGTGGCTAAATACTTGAATTTGAGTTTTAACGTTATAATTTGATTCTTTTATCTATATTATTGATTTTTTATTTTTTTTTATTTTGTAATTTGTATTGAAATATGCCGTCAACACATACCAAGCGGATAAGGACAGAGCTCGTATGGGCGACTTCTGCTGCCGCCTTGGTAGGTAGGGTTGACAGACAGGAGGCCCTCTTAGAGAGGTTTAAGGCCATTGATAAAAGACAGGCGACAGTAGACGCTGCCTATGAGTCCTTTTTAAACTCGTCGGCGGATAAGGAATTGACTGCCACGGTGGAGGCGGATGTCGGTCAGTTTTACGAATTGGTCGACACCATCACACAGGGTGCGCGTAGTATCCTCAATGAGAGAAAGGAAGCTGGTGGAAATGTGAAGGGGACAACGCGACCTCCGACGCATCCAGAGTTGTTAGGACGTCTTCCAACTCTAGACTTGCCTAAATTTGATGGAAGTATTGAGGATTACCCTGGGTTCCTTGCGATGTTCATGAGTTTAGTGGATGCCCGGAAGGATTTGGCGGACAGTCAAAAGTTGGCTTACCTTCGGGCTTCTCTCAGTGGAGAGGCCAGGGATGTGATAACACATTTAGACATAACTGATGACAGTTACCGCACTGCCATGGATTTGCTCGCCCGGCGATATCAAAACGTCCGGCGCCTGGCAGATGCTCATGTTATGCGACTTTTAACGCTACCCCGTGTCACCCGAACTGACCGCTTACAAGTTGAGATTTTGAACCCAGTGTTAACCTCATGCAATTCTTTAAAAGGATTAGGCCTGCCTGTAGACCAGTGGTCGTTCTTGCTTCTGCACATAGTCTTGAGCTTACTCCCGCGAGAGCTCAAACTTAGATTTGAACAGATATGTGGTGGCGATGGTGCCACTTATTTACCACCTTTTGAACGCTTACTAAGTTTTTTGGAGGACGAGTGCAGATTGCTTGAAAACTCTGGTATTGCGAATTCATCTCGAATTCCGGAGCGACCGCAGGAACAGCGGCGAAGAGAGACACGACATCCTGTGGAACCCCGTCGCCCTCCTATTCGACATGCTGCTTGTGAGGGGGAAATACGTTGTAGTTTCTGCCGTGAGACTGGACATCGAGTCCAGATGTGTCCTCGGTTCTTGGATAGAAACGTTAAAGATCGGCGAGGGATTGCTAATTCGCGGAAATGGTGCTACTCCTGCTTGGGACAGCATTTTCAGAGACAATGTAGGGAATCCCGACCCTGCCCTCACTGTCAGGGTAAGCACCACCCTGTATTATGCATGAATATGCATGGTGTTCATCGTGTGGAGAATAACATGCATTCCCCCTGCATGGGCGGGGGGACTAACTCCGGTCCGTACAATACGGATTGCCGCCGGTCCCCATTAAGTCACCGTCGTTCTTCAGTGAAGGCTACACAGCCCCAGAGGAATCATTGTAAGGAAGTCCGCCCCAGGGGCGGGGGTACAACCTCACCGAAGAATCAAGATGGTAGAGGATATTTAGCAGTTCGACGTCCATCAAATTGTTCGCCACCTCTGGCCGAATGGCCGCGTCTAGAGCGCCGCCCTCAACGATTAGGTAATCGTTCAAATTATAGAGAGCACGCTGGCCAGCACATATCACCTCAGGCTGAGCATCAGCCTTATTTTGATTGGCAGTGTTAGGTAGCAACTGCCCTCTCTCCCACAACAGCCACCCCACCTGAAACCGTTCTTCTGCCGACAGTTTCAGTTAAGGTGTGGGGCCCGAAGGGTAGATTTGTGATTGCTCGCGCCCTTTTAGATTCGGGATCTCAAGGCTGTCTTGTCACCTCTCATTTGGTGGGAAAGTTGGGCCTCCCTTGGAGACCTCACCGTGGCCCGATATATGGTATAGGTGGAGTTCAAGCCACGGCTTTGAAAGGAAAGGTTGAAATTAAGTTGTCACCCTTAAAAGGTGAACCACGTATTGTGGCGAGAGCAGTAATTTTGGATGACATATTAGGCAGACATCCACAAATTACCATACCGAAAACTGTTGTTAAATTGACTTCGCGTTTGGCTCCCGCAGACCCCAAATGGTTTGTTCCCGGAACGGTAGATCTTCTTTTAGGTGCAGATGTGTTGGGCTTGATTTTAACCGGACATCTTCAGATTTTGCAGCCGAATGGCTTAGTAGCCGCACCAACAATATTTGGATTTAGTTTTTTTGGTCCCGTTTTATCGCAGGTTGTCGAAGATCACTCTTTTGAAGTAGGGATATCTTTGAATGATGTAGTCCAGCGCTTTTGGGAGGTGGAAGAGCCTCCTCAAGCAGTTAGAGTAGATCCACTTGCCCAAGAGTGTGAATTATTCTACCAAAACAACATTGGTCGCCGTGTTGATGGTCGATTTGTTACTAGATTGCCTTTTCTAGCGTCACGACCCCTACTCGGTCAGTCACGATCCCTAGCGGAAAAAAGACTTTTGTCTATGGAGCGGCGCATGCGAAGGGATTCGTCATTTAGAGATAAATATATCGAATTCATGCGTGAATACGAGGACTTGGGACACATGTCCATATCCGATTTTGATTGGCGTTCCCACGAACACTACTTCTTGCCCCACCACGCCGTTTTGAAGAATCCCGGCGGTAAAATTCGGGTGGTTTTTGATGGCTCAGCGCCCTCATCGAATGGAGTCTCACTGAACCAGTGTTTACACTTCATCGTGATATATCCGATATCCTCACGCATTTTCGCCGCCATCAAGTTGTATTTGTGGCCGACATACGAATGATGTTCAGGCAAACTATTGTTCATAGGGACGATCGACGGTATCAATTGGTCTTGTGGCGCGAGCAACCATGTGAACCAATCAAGGTGTACGAACTGAACACGACTACATATGGGTTAAGATCTAGCCCATACATTGCTATACGAACTTTGTTAGAGTTAGCGCATCGTGATCGATTGCAGTATCCCCGTGCAGCCAATATTTTAGAAAACTCTGTCTTTGTTGACGATATTTGCACCGGAGATTCCAGTATTGAGAATGCACGGATTTTGAGGGATGAATTGATTGCGATACTTAAGTCAGGTGGCTACGAATTGAGGAAATGGTTATCGAATTGTCCTGACTTATTAAGCGACCTTCCAGAGGCACATCAACAAGATCCTCATCTTTTTGAAAACCCGGATACTCCAAATTTGGTTGCAGTTCTTGGTATACAGTACCAACCGGTTCAGGATGTTTTTACTTATCGCGTGAAGTTGGACTGCCCTAAGACTTGGACTAAGCATCTAGTTTTGTCTACTGTTGCCCGAACCTTCGATCCAAATGGATGGATAACTCCTGTTATCTTTTTAGCTAAATGCTTCTTGCAGAAACTTTGGATAGCAAAAGTCACCTGGGATGAACCTTTGCAGGGAGATTTGTTACGAGAGTGGTCATCTATTGTGTCTTCCCTTCCAGAAATTAATCAAATTGCCATGGCGCGATGTTTTCTTCCAACAGGAAAGTGCCGAGTAACCCTTCATGGATTTTGCGATGCTTCTGAGCGGGGGTATGCGGCTGCGGTGTTTTTGCGGACTGTCAGCACATCTGGACAGATTAAGGTACATTTGGTTATGGCAAAGAGTAAAGTAGCCCCTATTAGGTCTCGATTGACCATTCCAAAATTAGAATTGTCAGGAGCGGCTCTTCTTGTACGCCTTCTGAATCATATTAGCTCTGATTTGGGTACCGTCATTGAGATATCTGGCGTTTATGCATGGTCTGATAGCGAAATTGTTCTTTGTTGGCTTCGAGCGTCTATACACAATTTGGAGGTCTTTGTCGCGAATCGAGTTTCACAAATTCAGAACTCTGAAACCCCTTTAATTTGGAGACATGTCCCAGGAGAGTTGAATCCTGCAGACTGCGCTTCACGTGGCTGCTTGGCTTCTTCTCTCATAAATAACTCTCTTTGGTGGAATCCACAATGGCTGACGCAGCCTGAGTTATCGTGGCCTCAAAATAAGTTTTCTTCTCCCCAGGTTTTACCCGGTTTGCGTATTGGAGTTATGGAGAATCCTCTTACTTATAATTTGGACACTCTTGTTAACAAATATAGCTCATTTGATAAGTTGATTGGAGTTACTGCTTGGATCAGGCGATTCACATATAATTGTAGGAATCCCCATAATAAAATATTGGATACAGGTATATCATGTAGTGAACGGCAAGAGACACAAATGTTTTGGATTCGTGTAGTACAAAGAGAGCATTTTGCAGATGTCATTGATATTTTGAAACGAGGTTTAAATTTGAAAGGTTCCGTCGTCCGATTAAGCCCATTTTTGGATGAAGCAGGTCTACTAAGGGTTGGAGGACGGCTTAAGAACTGCAATCTTCCTTCTGAAGCTCGCCACCCATTGCTGCTTCCTAAAGGAGGAACTTTTGTTAATTTATTGGTGACCCAACGTCACATTCAGAATGCTCATGCGGGCCTCAACGCTCTTTTGGCCATATTGAACCGTGAATTCTGGATTTTGTCAGCTAGACGCGTTATTCGGAGCATTTTATTTAGATGTATGCAATGTTACAGATTGAAAGCTAAACCAGTTCAGCCTATTATGGGAGATTTACCAACAGACCGCGTCACGGAAACTCGACCATTTGCAGGAGTAGGAACGGATTTTGCTGGTCCATTTGCTATTAAGTCATCGCACTTACGTAATGCGAAATCACTCAAAGCATATTTGTGTGTATTTGTTTGCCTCTCCACCAAAGCGGTACATTTGGAAATCGTAAGTGCCCTCAGCACAGAAGCGTTTGTGGCAGCGTTAGGTAGATTTGTTTCCCGTCGTGGTCTACCTTCGCTGATTCGATCTGATTGCGGAACAAACTATAAAGGAGCAGATCGTTATCTAAAGGAAATTGTACAATTCTTAACAAATAATAAAATTACTATAAACCACACTTTGTCGAAGATGGGGATAACTTGGAAATTTGATCCTCCAGCTTGTCCTCATTGGGGTGGAATATTTGAAGCAGTTGTTAAGATTGCAAAAACGCATCTCCGTCGCGTTATTGGTGAATCCATTTTGACCTTTGAGGAGCTGGCTAGTGTATTTTGTAAAATTGAGGCCGTACTAAATTCCCGTCCTCTTTGTCCACTCTCATCCGATCCAAATGACTTGGAAGTCTTAACTCCAGGACATTTCTTAATAGGTCAACCACTTAACGCTCTGCCCGAGTACCCCTTCAGGGACGTGAAGTTATCACGTTTGACTCGGTTTCAACTATTACAACAGATGACTCAAAGTTTTTGGCACCGTTGGTCTCTTGAGTATCTACACACTTTGCAGCAGCGCGTTAAATGGACGGACAAAACGAACCCTCCCAAGGTGGGGGATCTTGTTTTAATCAAAGACCCTAATTTGTTGCCGTTGCATTGGCGTCGAGGGCGTATTATAAAATTGATTTTTGGATCGGATGGAGTTCCAAGAGTGGCCGAAGTTATGGTTGGTGATTCGGTTGTGCACCGAGCAATTGCTACATTAGCCCGTTTGCCAATTTATTAGCGTACATAATCCTTATGTCCGGGACGGGGGTTTGTTAAGGAATGTTGACCTGCGATGCTTATGAGTGGCGCAAAAAATATTATAAAAAAAAAGGTCCCTGCGCTAGGTCACATCATATGCGACATTTCTGTTCAGTTATTGGTTTTGATGCGTTACGACGTCTAACGCGTAAAAGTTAATTTGATATTTTGAATTTATAATTGTATTTTAAAACTGTTCACTTTTGGTTTTGCTGCGTTACGACGTCTAACGCGTAATAATTAATTTGGTATTTTGAATTTAAAATTGTATTTTTACACTATTAAAAGGACTATAAAAACTTTGTTGAGTTGAGTGTTTGTGAATAAAAGGGGTGACTACAGCTCCAGCTTTGTAAGTTTCCAATTGTACACTCATTCACACATACAATTAAACTATACATATATACTACACACAATCCACTGGAAACAACAAGAACGCCTACGCGACACTATAAGGTAAGTGAATTTTGATGCAACTACTTATATTAAAGTGTGCTGTGTATCACAGTTTCCACTAGGGTTGGTCACGACTCCGAGTTGTATTATTGAAGGGCCCAGCAGCAATTCGGTTTTCGTGGTTGTGACTTTATCCTACAATATCAAGCAATAACAATGTAACAAGCTCACATTCACAGTTATGATTTTTTTTTTCAAACTGACTACGCTATTGGGCTGACGGGCCTTCACAGCTTCACCGGACTACATTACTACTTTATCATTTTAGTAAGGATAAAAATATCAACATGAGGACGCAACTTCATACACAGATAGTAAATTTCAAATAAAACATAACTTATATTATGGTAACAAAACAATCATACATATTTCTAGCATTGTATGTATCAACTGTTAATTAAGTTCTTCATACAAGACAGCCTGCGATTTCTCCGCTCTGTAAATGTAAATTTTATTCCCCATGCAATACGAGGTCTATACATTGTACGTACAAGCTATCGAGTTACATAAAAAGATAAATGAATATATGCTGTTCGTCCATGTGTGGGAACTCTATATTACAAATAAATAATAGATGAGTCATCGGGCGTGGGAATAAAGAACACATACACCTTATCCCTCCAAATATTGGAAGTCAATAATAGGGTTCTAACAATAGCATTCTTCGAACCATTCATATAATGACGTCAGCAATCCAAAGATTTCCACCTACCGTTTTGTGACATATATAGTCGCTACCACCCTTAAGTTGAAAATCACCAAGTACCTGTAAGTATGTAGTGATATATTTTTTAATAGTTTATATGTTTTAAAGTTTGACGACATTCTCACTTAATATTAAATGATGTTGTGATCCAAGATGATAAGCACGTTGAGCCTAGAGGGACCGGCTTCCAAGTGCTGCTAAAAGAACTCACTGCGATGCTCCCGGTGCTTGAGAAATTTCAACTTAAGCGTGGTAGCTAACATGCGGTCTTAGAAGGAGCTTTAATACACCAAGAAATGATTTCATCAGAACATTTTCCTGCAGCGAAAGCTCCGACTCGATCACAGGGATTCAAACTTGTGTCAGTAGACGCGGTATTCGAACACGCTAACCACTACAACATAACACACTACACTACACTACAACATAACACAACACAACGGCCCTAAAAGTTTAGCACATTATTATCTTAAAAACACAAATCACTGTGGACAAATGTTACAATATACAAAGTATATAAACAACTTAGGAATATATGTGTAACGGTGGTGTTTGTTATGAAATACGACAAACGGAGAGAGAGTTGTCAGTGTTCCTTTGACCCATCTAGTTTGAATTTCCGTTTGACGTACGAACGGAGCGTTTGTTAACTGGCTGGCGACATTTTGTTTGACCTGACCCGTACATGGACATAACATAAGCATGGTTTGAATACCGTGAAATATTAATTACATCTCAACTAATAATATAAATGCGAATATGAGTTTCATTGTTTTTTATGCTTTCTCGTTATGCATACATGCTGCTAAAGGTATAAAAAAGGGCATACTGTCATCTGGAAAAAAGTACTGTTACCGATGGATAGGTCAAATCTACAGGGAAATAGTATGATATCTGCTGTACCCAACAGAATTCTTACCACTATATACATGACGATATGGCATATGGGGCGTTATGAGTTAGTATACATTTACATGCCCGGTGTATACAAACCGATATCGATGCGATGATTGCCGATAGACTGTAGTACTCTCGTTACTCCCTCTCGTTTTTTTAGATTGTTCTGTGCTTACTGTCACATTACTGTCAATTTGTCGTATTGTTCGAATGAAATATTCAATGAATTTTAAAACAACGTTTTGGTTCCCAGGACTGCGAACACAATATGATGTATTCCAATTGTCCCGGCGGTGATCCCAGGCCGGACGAGAGAATTCTTAAGAAGCTGATGAATGATGTCGCGTCTCAGTATAAAACCCAAAATATTAACAACATGTTTATATTCATTTGGGTATTAAACAATATTCTGTTATAAACGAAATTTTCTTTATATTAATACTAGCTTTTACTCGCGGTTTCGCTCGCGATAGTTTAGATTTGGTGTATCCCACAGAAACAATACATTTCTAAATGAAAGGCATCCTATGTCCTCTTCTGTACTTCAGAGAACGTGTATATAAAATGATCAGTTGACTTTTGATATGTAAGGGTTATAAAATTTAAACGTTAGTTTTGAACTCCATAGCTTATATATACTTCTAATTCGCTATTCACAATATTATAGTCACACTAAAATCACGCTATGACCTTCAGAAGCAGTGTAATTATCATACATGGTGTGAAATAGATAGTACATCTAAGGACAATGAAGTTATATAGTCGGGTCGTGTATTGCAGGGTAAAGAGTCTCAAGGGCGGTTTAACCGCCTGACGAAAGTCGAGTGTTAACGAGAATGGCCGAGCTGTAAACACCAATGTTAGTGAGATGTGCCTCGTGGCTTTGTAACGTGGTTGGCTTTCTGCGCAACAGTCGTGCTTCATACAGGACTAGTGGCCCACCCCGGCTTCGCCTGGCTGTAATATATATGTATACTGCTCTCGTATAAAGGCAGAGTAGGCAGCATTATCAAAGTGATCGTCGTTTATTTGACTATATTTGACCATTTTTTTAATATCTGTTAAAAAAAGTTACAGTGACTTATCCTTAGCAGACGGTTATTTGCTGCCCAGGACTTTTTTGCAGATTTTATTATAAGTAATAAGTACTTCAACCATGTTTTTTTTTCGTGTAAGCTTATCTAATAAAGCAGCACACATAGTAGCACTGAAAATACACAATTTTTTCCGATTCGGTTGACAAATATCTTCATAACTTTATGTGATTTGTATACGTTTATATAATAGATAACTTATGTCCATCAGGAATAGTGTACCTATGAAATAGTGAAAGTGTTTATCTAATCGGTGCAGTGGATCAGGAGTTTACTTTCCCCATGTATATAAACATGCAAAATCCGCTCTTTCTTTTCAAAGGTAGGCGTCCACATTTACGCATCGTAAGTATCGGACGTATCGCATCAAACGTATCCGAGTATTCTTTATATAGGGAGTCATAAAAGTGTGTCCTGTGATCCGCATCGTACGAATCGCACGTATCTACCCGATGTTAATGCCGATGCTAATGCTCCGAGGGGCAACTTTTGATCCCGATAACGTCGTACGGAATGCCGATCAGTGGACGGGCTCCGCGCGCTCCCTCGCTCCGTGTCTTCCGCCATTTACCTTCGATTACAATTTGCATTGGCAATCCCATTGCTGGTAGGTGCATCGGTAAATTCAATCGCTGCTGATACTATGGACGCCTTGTAAAATAATAATCCTTTTGATGCGATGCGTCCGACACTTACGATGCAAAAATGTGGACGCCTACTGTTCAGTATTCGGTACTCCTTGTTAGTTAGATTTACAATAACAATATAGATTTATAAACTGAACCGATGGAAATGACAGCAGTACCGAACGATAGGGCATATCCCTATCGTGATCGTGTCACATGATTAAACGGCCATACCGGTAATTTTTAAATGAGATTACACTCGAGGGCTGCTCGACCGCCTATAACAAGACAGTGTCTCTGGCGCCGTGCACTGCAAACAACTCTTAGCTACTACTCAGAATCTACAACGGGAAGCTGGACATTCCAGAAGAATGGTGAGTAGATTTGTATTTTTAATTATAAACCTTTTGCTGGCTTAGGTTACATGGATACCGAATTCAGGGGTGATATCATTTACAGTTTAGGTCCTTCGAAGGCTCGTAGCCGATCAGCATCAGTTAATGTCCTTCACCAACACTTACCTTTATATAGATTTGTGTAAGCTTGACATAAGTGGAACGTCAAATCCTTATTAATAGTATGCGAATGTGAGTTTCTTTTACTAATGCTGTTATGACTTAACCACTAACCCGGACATTATGAAATGTTGCACAAACGTTCTCAAAAGTCCGGAAAAGAATGTATGGTATCTTTTATCCTCAAAACGTACTGTTCCCGAGGGATAGATCAAGAGGCATAAGGGGCTTAAGCATAGTGAACCGGCCCCAGAGATATTTAAACTTAGGGGATATGTAAGAACTAATAAGACATTGCGATCCTGGAAGTTTCTGATCTTTAATTAAATTTATTTTCAAGAAAAAGCAAAATGTGTAGAAAATAGAAAAAAAATCTTACGATTGACTGAACCGATTGATCTATTTTTTTAATATACTTTGGGGGATATTAATAGCTTGTAGATAAAAACAATTAAGTGCTTTATTACACCGTAAAAAAATTTTTTTAACCATGTTCCCGCTTTCGGACAATTACGCAACCTTTTTTTTCCAAACCTTATATATTTACCTACAACACTATGAGTATTTGATTTTTTTTTTTAATGAGTATGCCGTTAGTAGTATATGTTATGGCTACAATGTTAAAACCACATTACTCCGTAAACAACGGTCCCTAATTACTTTATTACTGTCAGGTAAAAATGAAATATATTCCATATGAACATACTTGTAAGAACTCCTGTTTACTTTGAAGTTTACCGATAACGCGAGTTTGAGTTTTGTTCGCGCAACTGGCATAACGTATCGAAGTGCTACCAGGTACGTACTTAGACTTTCACCGATATTATTTATTTATCTTATTTCATAAAACTGTTCACATATATAAAAGTCATGTTTTTTGAAAGAACAACAATATGCTTAGTTAATATATTTTACCAGATTTTGACTATGGCTTCGTTCACTCGATCGCAATAATACAGATGTGTCCTATCCCTCCGAAGCAGTCCTTTTTCTGAATGAAAATTATGCTACATCCTTTTCTGTACTTCTGACAACGTGCATACCAAACTTCGTAATAATCGCTTGAGGACTTAATGCGTGAAAGCGTAACAAACAAACAAACTAACATTGTCATTTATGATATTAGTAAGAATTATATTACGATGGTTTTACTTAGTTGCCACCGTGGATGAAATCAACATAACTCAAGTACAATCTAAAACTTATAGAATACAAT
Source organism: Antheraea assamensis (assembly GCA_035772565.1). Taxonomy (NCBI): domain Eukaryota; kingdom Metazoa; phylum Arthropoda; class Insecta; order Lepidoptera; family Saturniidae; genus Antheraea; species Antheraea assamensis. The sequence continues at coordinate 701,972 of JAQQSE010000023.1, read as the reverse complement.
AATAACGATTAGATTTCATTCATTGAATTTATAATAACATATGTCTGATGTGACCTATATTCGGTGTTTAGAAAAAGAAACGCCCATCTATGTAAACTTGGAATATCAAATATAATTCATATATGAATTTTCGTCTTGGTACTTTAACCCGTTTTGAAAAGCCAGTTAAAGCTAAAGTAATATTATAAAATGAAAATATTTATTTGTAACAGGATAAATTTAAAAATACTTTACCGATGTTAAAAATTCTTTACCTATAAAACGCTGCATTATCAGCGAGTAACATTAGCTATATCTTAGTTTCAAAATTTACATTAATGCTAGCAAAGCTGGCTGGAAAAACTAGTATCATAGCTTATATTGTAAATACGAATTTGAATTTATTTGTTACACCGTTATTCCTTAACTACTCAACCGGTTCTTATTATTCTTTATAACTCTTATTGTCTTATTATTATGGTTCTTTTCACCTAGAAAACATACACTGTTTCCCTATGAAGAAATTAGGGCTACACTAAAATGAAATGAAATTAAAAAGAAAACCCTTCCACATTCGACATGATTTTATAATTATAAATGAATAATTGAGTTATCCACTTTAACTGTATACTTACCAAAATATCTAACTTCAAAATCATAACAGATATCTGGTAGGGGGCTTAGGCTTCGCTCACTCTGAATACGTCCCAGCATTTAATATCGTTTCCCGACTTGTTAAAGTGTCGTTAGTAAAATTTAAGATTGAGGTTTTATCTATCTTCTAATTTTTATTCAGTTAGTAAATAATTTCTCAACAAAAAATACAGATACACTTTTATAGTTGTGTTTCGAAACGATTGGACGGCTGCCTCGTTTGGAAAGCTAGCTAGCATTATAAAAAGAGAAAAACCATAAAAAGATATTTTGCTAATATTAGGCAGTGAAAGACAAAATTAGCAACGTTGGTGTAAAAGTTAACTTTAAAAGTACTCATACATAGTACAAAAGTAGAATATATTTAATTAAAATAAAGTGTACTTATGTGTATTTATGTACAAACGTAAAACTTCTATTTCTTTGGCGCGAATAGAAATAAATTGCGCGTATTATTAACAGCTTTGAACCTAATCAAAAGGTTTTAATGTTGTTATTTCATAAAACAGTTTATATATCGGGAGGATTACTACCTGCATCACTACTATTGACTACTAATGATTGGCTACTAATTATCCTGTTCTAAAACACAATTGGCTGAAAGTATCGGCTGTTCATAAGCATCTTGTTTATTATTGGCTGTCAGCTTTGGCTTTTTCAGCTTAAAAGGCGACACACAACTAGATACTGGGCGTGTAGTTCGGTGATGCTGTCAACGGCCTCATGGGCTAAGAGCGTATGTCAGTTAGAAAAAAATGAGACACTGGCATTGTCGCTCAGGATCGTTAGACTATTCTCATTCACCGATAATTCGTAACTGTATTGAGTATTCTGTTTCGATCCCAACACTGTAGATTTAAATCAAATAAAATTAAATATCCTTTACAACCAATACAATACGTATTTGTAAGACATGCAGATTACATAAAATACGAAATTCGACCATCATCCATTCAAAATTAAAATATACTTTATTCAATTTAGACCCTAAGAAGGCACTTATGAACGTTAAAATGACCATCGGTTTGGACCTAACAACCTAGTGTCATCGAGAAGAACCGGCACGAAACTACATCGGGTTTATCTTTTTAACATATTAGATGTATATCTAAAATACATTATGCGTTACTAATACAATCATTTTTAGTGGATGCACCACAGAGAGGAGTCAATTCCCGACATCACCATCGTTCACATATTGAGCCACTCTATAATAGCCCTTTAACACCAAAGCCCGCTTGAGATGGCACTTAAACTTATAGTCCGGCAAATCGGTAACATCCTTTGGGACTCTGTTATAAAACCTAACACTATTACTGGTTTTACTGAGTCGAAAACATGGGACGACCAGTTTGTCACCGTTTCTAGTATTTAGATCATGCCGGTCTTTTACAAATTCAAGCTTTTCAAAGTTTTTTCGAACATACATTAAATTATCATGAATGTATTGGGAGGATAGAGTCAAAATACCCAATTCTTGAAACTCAATTTACATTTTTTGTTATTTTCCCTATCACGGTTTAATTCTGAAAAAGAATAAATATTGTATATTAGTAGACGTAAAGATTGTAAAGTATTACGAATAGAGATTTATAATTTAAAACACGCGCTTATCGCAAGTATGAGAGAAAATATTGTTTTCATATACATTTTTATTGATAACATTGAATCTCATCAATAGCTAGGTATAGATTCACCCCCTACTTAGACTACAAGTCAACACACCTTGTTGTGAGAAGCTACATACTACGTTGGTTAAGATAAACACATCCTGTTTGTAGTGTTCTATTGGTTCTAATATATGAAAATAACTTAATTTTAAGTCAAATTTGTAAGCGAATAAACGCTCTAATAAATTTAAAAAGTATTTTTTGAATTCCTCCGCTTCGCTCACAATTTGACTAGCTCTTAAACGTAAAGAAAATTGGAAAAAAAAGAGAACTGTTTTATCATCGCCTTTTTAAAATTTGCTTTTTATGTCTGTCGTTTTATTTTATTTTAAACTCTTAGGAAAACTTACAGTTAAAGAATAAATTAAATTAAGTATTTAAATATGAATGAAGGTCGTAACTATAAGAAAATATATACTAAAGTATATACACATAAACGGAAATTAAAAATAAGAAAAAACTTATATTTAGAAGCCTTTTGTAATTTATTTGTACTGTTACCTAGTCTAATAAGTTAAGAGTTTTGCCTGTAAGTCGTTTTATCAATCGGTTCATAAAGAACTGTTAAAGTTTCTACTAGGTACGACAGGTAGGTACGCGCAAAAATTTAGGAATTACTATCACAATTATTGGAAAATCAAACTCGGTTTTCACTTATTCCTATAGTATGAATGATTAACCCGTTTGCCTTTGAAATTTATCATTAAACGATTCAATACATTCCTGAATGGAAGTAGGTAAATCCTTCATTATCATCAGGAATCTATTAAAGCTTTATCCGAAAGCCATTCAGTACCGGCGAGCGGTATGAATGGAACGATGGAAAGGATCTAAGTCGGCTCAATGCTCTTTTGTGCACGCTACGCTACGCTGTTTACAACAATATGGCATAGTTCTTTAGAATTTAGTACGTACGCTCTGAGAATAAGCCAGGTTGTGGTGGCATCTTACGTTTTATTGCTACGGTTAATAGTTTTTTCTATAACTTGGTATCTTTTAATAAGTTCAAGGAATCTTTTGTTATCTTAATCGACTTCAAATAGGAAGGAGTTCTCATCTCGGGTGTATTTTTATTAATGTTTGATACCTCATCACTTCGTGATTTCTAAAGCGATTTGGAAATCTCTTTTTTATTGGAATAGAAATATTTAGGTATTTTAATTCCATTATTTATTATCATCATCATTATTATTTCATTCATTAGCATTGCATCTTGAACTTTGAAGATACATCAAGAAACTCCTCAAAATTCAGTAGGAAATGTATAATCATTGCGATAAGTTTATGACACTTTAAGACTAGGTACTTGGTTATGGTCAAAGACGCTAGGGAGTATTTTTTTGGTATCGCTCCTATTTTATATTAAAGTGTTCTTATTTATTTTGTTTCTTTGAACACGCTAATATCTGAATAATAAAAGTTAGGTTTTCTTTTATTTTATAGTGTATTTATTAGGAACGTTTCTGATTTTACAAACACTCTATAATTCTTAGGGACGAAGCAAATACCATACAAAGTTAGAAAGTACGCAAAGTGGGAAAGAAGTACGATGCTGCGTGCTTTACGGGGAACTGTGGGAAAACTACAGTGTTTAGAATAACTTTATTAGAAAGTTACTTATTATTTGTATACGGCATATCTGAGTTATAGAAGCTTACCGATTTGATAGAGCGTATGATTATACGAAAGGACAGTGTGTCCAATTTATGTGACATAAAGTCTTCCAGGTATTTTTAAATATTTTATCCGCCTTTTCACTCCTTTACTGTATGAATTTCCATCAAACGGTAAACTACTTTCTCTCTTATCTTCACTATAAATTCTATATTAAATTGTCCATTGCTATAGTTAGAAAACGATTGACAATCTCACAAAAACTTCTTAATTTATGTATAAAGTCACCTCTAAAATAGGAGAAACTATTAATTTCAGATCTGGAGTTCCAATAGTTTCAGATTTGCATGAATCTATAGTCGTTCGTATTAAAACACCTTGAACACCTGAGAAATGTTCTTGTAGTACCACCGTATATGGAAACATGTGGAACTGTCGATTTCTCAGAATTTGAAATCGCCAGTACGTCGTAGACCTGGCGTTGTGATTTATATGCCTATACCTTCCTACGGGAAGAAGCATATGAGCCTGCAATGGGCATCTTACAGGCTGATGTGATAATGATGATGATTTATCTATCATCACTACTTTAGCTGCTGGAATTTAGCAGTTTACTCTTTTTAACGTTTCGATTACTGTATAATATACTTCAGGTTGAATAGGTAGACAGAGTAAGTTAATTTCTTTAAGAATCACTTGATATAAACTGAATGTCCAGAATAGTTCTTCGCTAATCTCCACAGTTGTAGATGCATTCCAAAAACAATACACGAACTTGAAAAAATATATAACAAAAACCAACATACAAGGGATAGTATTAAACAAAGAAAACCCTTCGGAGGCAGTAAGAATCGTCAGAAAGTTGTTCAACTTTAATTTAAGTTAGATTGTAGATCAAAAAGTTCGACTACGTCGGCTAACGAGTTTCTGAATAAAGATAATATTTGTCTTGGGATCGTCTTTTGGATATTCAGCACCATTTAAGTGCACGTTTTGTTCTAATTCTAATCGTCGTAATGTTGGTACTTTGATCGAGCTTATTTGGCAAAGTAATAAAGTATAATTACATGAATTTTGAAGAGCTGTAATTAGGTACATTTTAACTACAGTTACATTACCGTCAACCAGATTGCAATTCATCATTATCATCATCAGCCTGTTAGAGAACCTACTGCAGGGCCATAGGTTTCTTCCCCGAAGGAAGGTATGGGCATAATCACCGTACCAGCCCACGACGTATTAGCGATTTCAAACTGTGAGAAATCCACAGTTCTATATTTTTCTCATAACGGTGGTACTACAAGAACATTTCTCAGATTTAGGTTTCCTCGGGATGTTTTCCTTCATCGTCAGCCGACAGTGTTAACAATTTAAATTAGGAAATGTACGCGAATTCCTAAAAATTCGTTGGTACATGCCGTGGTTCGAAACTGCGGATATCGGGTCGATATTCCACTGGTCAAACCGCTAGACCATCACGACATTTCCAAATGCGTCGTCGTGGTCGACAGATTGCAATTGCCAAAATATAATAAACATATGAGAATTCTCCAAATGTAATAAGTAATACACAGTATATGTATATATGTTCTTTTTGGAAATGATATCGCTTTGGGATACAGTCACTATTTAGTATAAGTTGAACAAGATAAATTTAAATAAGTGTAATTATCATTCTCCGTAGGAATATTGCTTTTCTTCCTATTTCAATATTTGGGGAACAAGACCATGGAACTAATCAAATTTTCTTAATTCGCCTATAGATATTTACACAAGGGATACAGTCATTATGGCAGACTTAAACTACTAAAAATATATTCGAAAATTATTCACACTATTGTAGCAGGATCTTCAATATATTAGTATGTTAGTTTGAAACTTAATAACTTGAAGCATGAAGAAAAGTCTGCGACATAAAGTAACCCTCACTAGTCTACTTTACTGGGGATAAAAATTTTAAAGTTACTCTACAAGAGCTTTATATAAACTTAGCTGACATCGGCACTTTCGTCTTCATTATTTATTACTTTAACAATATATTTTATGTACCAGAGGAGGAAACATATAATTTACTTATAAAATGTTATTCGTTTACTTTCCATCCCATGCGAAAGCGAACCATGCCACTTATCTCTCTTTTTCATGGTAAGAACACATCGCTGTATTCAGCATTCATAATGCTAATAAATAATCATAGTTCCTCAAAACTTTGATAACTTTATACTAAATGATGTTATGGTGATAATTTTTAAGTGGCTAACAAGTTAAAGAAACAAAAAATAATCAAAACTTATTCAGTACTTTTGGCGTGATGTGCGCTCATTGACAGACCTCTATCATATTATTTGTATAGATTTTATTATTGATAAGTAATATCTTGCAAATATTAACTACTGATATTTTTATATTTACTATTAAACCACAAAATCTTTCCATATTTAGTTACAATATAACCTTACACGGTGTCGAGTAAAGCCTAAAGACTAGACTGGTTCTCAAGTTCATCTGCCGGAATATACATACAGTAGGTACATTAAATTATACCGTACTATAAAGCAACTGTTTTCTCACAATTGTTTCTTTCACTAACAATTCGGACTTATTTTATGATTCCAACGAACGCCCATCGACGCGCTTTCAAAAGATACTACAGCATCATTAACCAAACAGGTGCAAACACAAATTATTTTGGTATGTAAGAAAATACCTATTGGATATTAAATATTCTATTATAAAATGAAACACACAAGTCTGCTTAACTCTGTATTATTAGAAAGAAATGTTGTGTTAATAAGTTACTACTGGTGTCTAAGAATATGTTTCAATCTCATACGCAAAATATTTTCATCTATCCAATATTTCAAAGCTGAAATCTTCGCATATACTCCAGGGAACTCTGGCCTCGCGCAACCTAGGCCCCAAGAGACCACACCAGCCAGTCTTCCTTTGTGAATTAATGGACCACCGCTGTCACCCTGATTTAAAGAGACGTTTAAAGAATTAGTTTTGGAACAATAAAGAAGTTAAATTGGTAAAGTACTCGATCAATATTAATTAGACAGTTTTGCTTGAAGCACCTCCAACGGTATTTGTGCTTTGTGTAACAAAAGGAATAATAAGGGTTGGCTTAAATATTATTAAATAACGCTATACAACTTTGCTACTGGTTTTCTCTTTGAAGAGATAAATATAATTGGTATTATGCAGTATGTCTTAAAACTACTAAGAGCGTTACTGTTGCGCTAGTATTCAGCTATTAATTTTTCTAGAATATCTTAAGAGTGTAGTTTTTAAGGGTTATAGACATTAGTTAATATTTAGAATGAAGGTATCTTTGTTATAATATGAATTAAAATTGTGTTTTAATATCATAAAATATAGAAAGGGCTTGATCCTATAAAAAATAACAGAATGTGTTTCGTTTATTGAGACAACATACTGAAAAAGTTTTATGACAAAAATCAAACATAATTTTATTCGTTATATCAATATGGCTTGAACTGTGTATGAACATGTGTAAATGTTTGAAAGAAAAAAACATATTTTAATTACAGGTTAGCTTACCTGGCATGCATCTTTCCCTCCTTGCGGTACGCCAGCGCATAGCATTCTTGGAGTAATTTTATACAGAGGCATGTAGGCATCGTTACAGAAGTTCTCATTGACTATTGGTACTAATACCTTTTGTAAAACAGAGGGATAACCACCTCCTTCCTGTAATAAAGAATTTTAGTATTATTATTATTAGTACTAGTGTGTTTTTTCTTTTCAAAGACTTAAAACTTTTCTCAATTCTTGTAATTCATGCGGGACTTACTTTACAAAATGTTATGTTAACTTTTTTGGTTAAAGCAAAGTGTTGTTAAATTGACAAACGATTTAAACTTATCCAATATTGTATCTGTTTGTAACTTATAAATGGATTGTGAACATATTAAGATTTCTGAAATAATTACTGTTTAAAATTATCAAAGTTATAATAAATAACAGATCAATTTATTTTACTCCAGGTCAAGAAAAGTTTTGATTTAAACTGTTACTGTACTTGAAACTGTTACGTCAATATCTCATATATATATATAAAAACGAATTCCAAAATAATTAGCGTTTCATACCGTCATATGTCCCCATCCTGTGACCAGAGTAAGATCGCCATCAATGATCTCGTCATTGGCGTTAAACATTTCTACAGGAGCCACTGTTTCAGTGAACCTTATGGGGTTAGCAAGCCACAATAACGCGATATCGCTGTCCATTTGCGCATAATTGAAATCTGGGTGCCAGATCAAGTCCGCAACTTGATAAATATAGCCTCCTTTCTGGCTATACGATGAACCGACGCGGATTTCATAATCTTTTGGATCCGACCTGACAAAATGAATTAACACTTGTTTTATTTGCTTTTTAATGGATAAAATATTATTATTGTAATATAAGGAGAAGCTTTTATAAAAAAATCGATATAGCTTAATATCCGAAAATGCGATCTTCGAGTAACTGTTGTTACTGAAAGGGCTTCTTTTGTATTCATTATGTTTGTGCCTAATTAGAAATTGACTTACTGATAATTCAACCTATTCTGATAAAATTGTAGGCAGTACTTATATAGAGACAGTTTAGAATTTCGCAAACACGTGTTTATGTTTGTTGCAACCCACTAAAATATACGGAAGTAATTGACATTTTGAAAATAGTTTACATTATCTTAAGTGCTTGAATGCTTGTACAAAGAGGAAAGAGGCAATCGAGGAAGTAACAACGACAGAAGTAAGTAAGAGATATGATACAAATTTAAAAACGACAATGAATTCAAAGCAAACACTACATAATAACTAGAAAGTTGGATTGTTAAACGGACAATGACCGAACAATAATGATAAGGTATTATGTAAAGAAATATTATCTTCAACGTACCCAGCTATACAATGCGCAGCTGTTACGATTATATCATTGTATACGATAGCGCCTCCGCAAGAGTGTCTTCCGCGGTACAGTATTGATACTTGATATGGGGCCTCTTTTATGTCGACATCTTCTCCTCCCACAATTCTGGCATCTTCTATAGACCTTAAGGTCGGTGACGCGACTAGAACATAGATAATACAAAATTATTTTTTCGGCTTTTTACTTTCAACTTCGTGCTTAGTAGTAACCTTTTACAATATAAGTGAAGTATTTGAAAAAAATGAATAATAATATTTACTTGTCTTTGCAGATCTTATTTATTAATCCTTTTATTATAAGTTTGTAATCCGCAGTTTAGTTTTGTTTTTTTTGTAGGTATTTTTTTTTTTAAGCAAGGTAATAATACATATCGCGGATCGCTGAGTGCTTATAAAAATTGTTGTTACTTGAATATTTAATAACTATAGATTAAATGAAGCTATGATGGCATTTAACCCTTAATAGCCTAGAGTTTCAATTTTGATACCAATCTTTTAAACCGAATGTTCACATTACTATTTGTTTTTTTTTATAGTTTGGCTGTACGTATTTTACTGTTGTATAATATTCTTTCCAACGAATTTTTTTTTTTCTATATAAATATGTAAAATAAATATTGTGAGTTTTTTAGCTATTTAAAAATAAATCACTTTCGTAAATCAGGCTACTAAGGGTTAAGGAATAAGTGTATATGGTAAAAAAGTAATAAAAAAAAAACAAAATCTATCCAGTAGTTTTCGCATTAGGAACGCACAAAGGACTATAATTTAATTCAATATGTAAACTAACTAACTATAACTCTTAGCTACACTGATCTATTCATAACAACATTTCCTCAAATATATGTTTATATTCATTTGCGTAAAGCTTTCTTATATTATAATTAAATGTACCTCATTATTTCAATTACTAAATTATATTTCGTAGCCATTTACGATGATGCTAATAGGATAAATTAAAAAAATGTTTTAAATTCCATGAAAATTATTATAAAAACAGAAACTTTCCTAATCTATCAAGTAGATATATGGAAAAATAATGCTTTAAAATAAATAATATAGGAGACAGAAAATTGTCAGTATGTTTATCTTACATTACCACTTAAAATAACCATTAAATGTTTAATCATATTCATTCGTTCAGATTCATTTTATTAGATACTAGCTTTTGTTCGTAAATTCGCTCGTATTAATGTATAAAAAATCAAAAATCAAAATCAAAAATACTTTATTCAGTTTAGGCCCTGAGAAGGCGCTTATGAACGTCAAAGTTACCACAAGGTTCGGGAAACAACCCAGTCATCGAGAAGAACCGGCAAGAAACTCGATCTGGTTTATCTTTTCATTATCATATTATAACTCACATTTTTAAAACATAGTTATAAATAATTACATTCGGTTTTGGTGGATGCACAGAGAGGGCGTCATTTCCAGACGTCACCGTCGTTCACATATTGATCCACCCTGTATATTTGATATACTCCTCGTGAACAGTTATGAAAGGCACCCTATGTCCTTTTTTGTACTAGTGACTATGCATACGTAATAAAGCACAATAAACAAACTCCATTTCGCATATACATTATTTATAATGATACAAAGTTGTACTTCGACAGAAGAAAATAAATTCAAATTAGCTAAAATATTACGATATGTGAATACAAAAACAAAGATAGTAAATATATTTTTTTATATAGAGAGCAACTATTTATCACATAAAAAAGTAGTTATGTTGTCTGGTATAACATTAGAACGATAGAATAATCGCTTCAAAAATCGAAATTTAAATTGAAGTAAGTTATTAATAAAAATTTTGGTAAACGGTAATTTCGACGTTTACAAGCGCCTTCTTGGAGCTTAAATTAAATAAAGCATATTTTTATAAAACAATTAAAAAAAATCATAAGCAAAAAATATATACATGATTTGTTAATAATATTTATAACCTCAAAACTGTACAAATCAATCCTTCTGTAATTAATTGTTAGTTATATATACTTTATTTTTATGAAAACATCATGCTTTACTGTTATAAAAAAAATTATACAATGTATTTTTAACATAATAGAAAAAAAATAGCGATATTTATAAGTATGGTCCCCAAATCTTATTATATTAGTATATTTTAATGACTTCATTTTGAAGCTAAAATATTATAGAATATAACCTCGAACATGTGAAATTATTAATAATGAATTAATAAACACTTCGTACATTAAAATCCATGAAGTTGTTCGGGTAACAGACCGAATGATACATGAATACACTCAAAAAACATTACTGTCGTACTGCGCACATTGCTAAAAAAATCTGGGTCTTTATGAAGTTCTACCTATCTCTTTTATTTAGGTATTTAAAATGTTATTAAAACCAGAATTCGAATATAAATTAGATGCTTGAATTCTATCAATAAATTCAATTCTCCAATAATAATGTTAAAACGATGCTACATCTTTCGACGTACATTTTACAAGATTAATACTTGAAATCAATTGCAAAAAAAACTTTTAACTTTAATGTATGTCATAATAGTGCATTTAGCATTAATCATATCTGTACATAAATTCGTGAATGGAAACAGCAAAAAATAAACATAATTAAATAAAATAAAAAAAAATAACTCACCCACAAAACCCAACAAAGCGAAACAAACGAAATAAGAAAACATCTTGAGTCGACACAAAATACTGGCCCTCCACCCAAAGAAGATGCCAACATATATAGTAGCCTGTTACAAAAGAATATTAGGTCAACAATAATTAACTGATTACGTACATCCTTCACACTAATTCTCGACAATTGACTGATAATGGGAAATCTTACGATAACTTCTGTAGAAATTTGAGTGTTAGATAAACTACACGTGATGGTAAATAAATAAACAATGATACGACGGAATCGGGTGCGTCTATTTCAAAACAAATATTTGCAATTGTTTTCATATCTTATTCCGTAGTCGAAGCTATTGAACGAAAGGAAATTAATACTACGGTTATTGACAGAGAATCAATACCTATTTAAATCGAGATAAGTTACTTAAGAATATTAAGCCATGCTTTGCCTAAGAAATCATTTTAAAATTGCAAATAACTATAAAGCACTCTAAGATGTCTACACATATAATATAAGTCGTATTCTTTTCAAAGCTACATCTCTTTTCAGACTTAACAATAACTCCGGAATGATACATCAATTTATTCGTAAATGCGCTCTAAAAATTGGGAGAAAGTGGTATTGATTTGCAGACAACATAAATGGTGCATTATTTATACCTTACTAGATAGCTACAGCGATCATATTGTGATAAACCAGCCGAAGTGTCTCTGTTTTAGTTTATTATGTTTCGGCATTAACTAGTTCATGATGCAAAGTTGCTTGCAGACTGTAATGGCAACTGTGACTGACGATGTTCTGTAGATCGTTGGGTGAATGCTCTTGGTGTTGGATTGCATTGTGCTTACCTTCAGGTAAAACCTAATCACTTAGTGGTACTCTGATATAATTCATAAAACTTATAAGAATAATACCTCCTACTTCAGTTTTATTGTATATATGATTCATTTGTTTATTGACTCGTATTCAGACACAGTTTAGTTTATATTAGATATATTTGACCACCTAGCTTTTAATTACAAAAGTTGTCCATTTACATGTATATTGTCATTTTATTTTCTTAACTAGGGTTTAATTTTTGAAACTGAATTAATCTTTACTTATTGATTATTCTTGCTTTTTTTATTTCAAAATATTCAAAATTTAATCTTACATAAATTATTTATTTTATATTGGTAGTAGTGTATAAGCTTTGGCATTGTATATGAGATTCAGTGTATAATAATACACTTACACTATAGAGGACAATCTTCCTTATTATTCTATTCTTTATCTGACCATTAATTACTAGTTTTCCATAGTTCAAAATAAATAAATAAAAAAGTTGTATTTTTGTAATCATCAAAAATATTCCACACAATTCTGTACCTACTGATAATCCAAATACCAAAACAAATAAAACCAACATAATCTAATGAAATTGCGACTAATTTTAATCAATGGCCGAACCACTGAAAAACCCATCGATTTATCAGTCCAATTGAAGACACTTGTGATATTGCTTAATTTATGTCCCAAATACCTTGGCACTAATTATATTTATCTCATTATCAGATAACAATGGAATGTGAAGCATTTCATAATAGCGCGTCTAAGGTCATGTTAGGTTTTTGTTTTAGGTTGAGGTCTTTAGGGCAGTCGGTAGTGTGTCACGGTTACCTTTTTATGGTTTCAGTATTTTTACACTTGACCTAAAATACTATTAAAGAGAATTAATTAACGACTATCAGGTATTTTTTTAGTAAAAATGACGAAAAATAAAACGCGATTCGTATTGAAAAGAAATGTCAAAGTGTGCTCGTTATTAAACTTTTCAATATATATTTAGATAATATAAGAAACGCCCTTAAATATATCGACACTATTAGTTCTAAACAACCAAGCGAATGGCATAACATACCTGATTTGCACGATACAGATAAGAATTTGAATCTACCCAAATTGAGGGTTAGTAAAAAATGTATTTAAATCAAACAAATTATAAATGACCAATAATTCTAATATTAGAACAAAACATACTAGTATTTCTGTTACTTACATTTAACAGTTCCCGCAACTGCATACGTTTATTTATATGAAACGTTTGAAGTAATATAATTGAGAATATGAACAAAAAGCTTATGGCTTGGATAATACGGGATAATATCACGTATAACGTACAAAAAGCGACTAACATTAAGGTTTCATACTCATAGCATGCAGCGTCTGGAAATCAAATTTAGAAGCGCATTGACTTTCCGACGACTTGTTCTAAACTCAGACTTGGAAAACTTTTAATTAATATATCTTAAATTTATTAAACTATAGCTTGTATGTTGTAACACCAAAATTATTCATATTCAAATTCATGTAAATTTGGCTAATGATATTGCGGTATGATGGTTAGCGTTTTCAAATAGACGGGAGTTTTTTGGAGTTTATTGGCGTTTACTCATTAACAATCGATTTTCATATAAGGCGGCCGGTATGAGAAAACAAATGAAGAGTAAAATTTAGTGATCGAATGATAGCGATACGTTTTTTGTGCGCAACCTATTGTGCGCAGCTTTCACGAGATGATGGATTGAGAAGATTACAATTTTTAAAATCCGAAATTAATTTTGATATTGTTTCTGATAGAACACTGGGAACAACGAGGTATGGTGCTACTTATGTAAAACGTTTGATGTATAATATTTTGCTGAATAGTCCATACAAAATGTAAATACGAGTACAATAAAAATATATACATACTTAGGATGCGTTTATTTACCCTTTGATATATAGGACATATATTCGTCTTTGTTTTAGTCTAGTAAGCCTTTTTTGTGCCTGATTAAAGACACTCGTTCTTAAAGAGTAAAGTCTAGTTGTGCGTCAGAGCTGACACACATTTTTTTTTTCCTTTTAATAGTCCCTTTATACCTTGTTACATTCCTTAAATCATTCGCAACCCGTTTCAAGCAAATATCCTAAATTCTTACAAATATTATAATTGTGCAAGTGAGTGTATTCGTTTATTAGGGTATCACGTCTTAACTCAACGACCGATCGTCATAATATTCTGCATACATATTATCAGCGGACAGAAAATCCAAATAAAAAATGTACTGTTTCCGAGTGACAGAACAAATTCTCATTGATGCGAGGGAACTACGGGCAAAAGCTATTATTAAAAATTCCAGTAAATATACCGAGAGTTAAATCTTTGGCAGTATTTTTAACAAACTTACATTTTCATATATAATATTGTTTGGAATAAATAAAACTTCAAAATATATTTTACGAACAACAAACATATGAATAATACGAGTGACTTTATGGAGTTTCATCTCGGCTCTACTTTATGACAAATATATTTTCCAAACTTATTTTAATACTTTTGACATTTATGAGTCCCTTTGCAAATCATGATTGGAATAAAGCAGTGATTCCTAAAGTGGTCTACGTGGACCCTCAGGGGTCCACGAGAGACTCGATGGAGGCTTTCGTTGGCGTGACAAAGAAATGGGGGTGCACAATTAGTAAGAGGGGTCTAATAAAATTAGTCTATTTTCGATAGTGTGAAGAACTAACAATGTTGGCTTGACTTCATATAGTAGTATTGAACCTACAGGGGGTCCACCGGAACCAGTAAAACTTAGAAAGAGGGCTATGAGAAAAAAAAATTCGAGAACCTCTGGAATAAAGCATATTTGAGTTTGTTTATTTTTCTTATTTGAACAAGCCTCTTTAAGCCAGGGCTTTAGGTGACATCTTTCAAATTCTCAGCTAATGCGAAGTTTAAATCGAAAACAATGATGTGTAAGTTTTATGGGATTATTTTTTTTTTATAAAGAAAAAGCAAACACTTCATCATATTTTTATTCACGTGTATAAATTTACTGGCTATATTATATAAATTATATATTGTTAAATACACTAGAATATGTATTTCATAAGGTTAGTAATTCGTTTCGTAAAAAGAAACTGCTTTGTTTATTTTGGTAAGCAAACAAAATAATTAGAACTATTAGCAGAGGCAACAGTTAATCTTGGTAATTACGCTGGGAATTGTCCCAGCGTTTTATTTTCTATTGGCTACTTCAAACGATACCAAGAAGTAGCGACACACTGCTGTTCCGTAACGAAAACTTTTTTTTTTTTTTATAAATTCAGTTTGTAGATATCGGAAAACTCGGATTAGTCGTATAGAAATTCTCTATATAATAAAAATGCACCTTAAAGCCTAAGTGAACGATTAAAAAAAAAACTATAATATCTTTGAGAAAAAAGACGTTATTTTGTCAATCTGTGTAAGCGTAGGTTAAGTTATTTTTTTTATTTTTTTTTTTATATATATCTTAGTACTACAATCTGTCTCCTTATCTGGGACAATAAATAGTTTATTTGACGAAGTTATAACTGGCATGCTCGGAATGCAACCTAAGTCGCATCCTACTTTAATTTACTGCGATTTAAGTATGTCTTGGGGTATTTTCCGTTTTAATCTGCGAGTGGTTTGGTTTTCATCCATTAAGTCCTTTGCCAAGCTGTTCGGGTGGTTTGTTATCCTTTTTTTGTAGTTATTTGTCTGTTCACGTATTTCCTGATGAACTGTATTTATTTGTAGGTCATGATGTAATTGTTCATTTGTAACAAACCAAGGGGCGTTGGTTATCATCCTCAGCATTTTGTTCTGAAATCTTTGCACAATTTCGACATTGGAGTGAGAGGCTGTTCCCCACAATTGGATCCCATAAGTCCATATAGGTTTCAAAATTGCTTTGTATATAAGGAGTTTACTATACAGTGAGAGTTGTGACCGGCGACTGATTACCCAGAATAGTTTTCTTGTTTGTAGCCCAAGTTGTTTGCGTTTGGTAATTATATGCTTATGCCAGGTGAGTCGCTTGTCCAGATGTAAACCTAGGTATTTTACATGGTCTGCTTGTGGAACCTCAAGGTTGTTAAGCTTCACTGATGGACAGATGCCTTTTCTTAGGGTAAAGGTAACACTAACTGATTTGGATTCATTGGCCTTGATTCTCCATTTTTTTAACCACTTAGAGATATCGTTTAGTCCTTTTTGCAGGATTTCTGCTGCCGCTAATGGATCCTGGTGAGATGCTAGAATTGCGGTATCGTCAGCAAATGTTCCTGTAGTGATAAAATCTGAAGTAGGTAGGTCACATGTATATATCAAGTAGAGTATTGGTCCTAAAACGCTACCTTGTGGCACTCCTGCATTGATACGACACAGACCAGAGAGAGCCTCACCATGCAAGATTAGAAAATGTCTATTTTCTATGAAGGACTTGAGAATTTTATAAATATAGGTAGGTAACAAAGATTTAACCTTAAACAGTAGACCCTCATGCCACACTTTATCAAACGCCTGTGATATGTCTAGAAATGCACTGGTGCAGTATTTCTTGTTCTCGAAAGACTTGACTATCTCATTTACCAGTCTATGAATTTGATCGGTGGTGGCATGCTGGCGGCGAAATCCAAATTGATGTTCAGGTATTATCTTTTGCTGTTCTATGAAAGGTATTATTCGTGATGATATTAAGGCTTCGTATATTTTTGATGGTATAGGAAGTAAACTAATCGGCCTATATGATTTAGGATCTTCTGGCTTTTTATTTGGTTTCAGTAGCATAATTATTTGTGCAACTTTCCACTAGGGTGGTATAAACTGAAGTCTTGTCATTGCATTAAAAATTGCTGTAAGAAGTGTCAATCCAGAGTCGGGCAATTCTTGGAGCACTTTATTGGTAATGAGATCGTAACCTGGTGATTTCTTAGGATCTGCTTTGAGTATAACTCTTTTAACTTCTTTTTTTGTGAATAGTTTGGGTGTATTATGATCTAGATCCGGAGAGTTGAGGAGTTCCATAATTTTTGCCTCGTGTTCCTGTGAACCTTCATAAGGGTGGGGCTGAAAAACGTTAATTAGATGTTCTGAAAACGTATTAGCTTTTTCCTGGTCGCTGCGTGCCCAGCTGTTGTCTGTTTTTCTTAGTGGAGGGGAGGTTGATATGGGTCGTTTAATTTTCCTAGTTGCTTTCCACAAGGAATAATCTGTAGCAGCGGTCGCATCGAGGCTTTCAAGATATGCTTGTATTCCTGAGTTTCGATCATGTTCAAGAATGTGCTTTAGCTCTCTTGCCTTATAGTTTAAGCTTTTTTTACCTCAGGGCATCTATTCTGTTGCCATAATTTGCGGATAGATCTTTTCTCTTTGATTTTATCCAGAATATTGGGTGATATCAATTGATCAGCAGATTTGTCATTGATCGGAGTCGAATTCCATGCAGCATTCTGAATATTTGTGTTAAAAAACTCAACGGCACTTATGATGTCATTTTCTGTTTGGAGTTGAATGGATATAGCAAATGCTTTGTTTATAAGATAACGAAAAAGAGACCAGTTAGTCCTTTTGTTATGTAGTGTGCATTTTTTAATAGTTGTTTTGGCCTTCGTTTTAATTTCTACCAAGATAGGAGAGTGGTCCGATTCCAAGTCCCAACAGCTACAGCAGAATATGTAATGCTTTGCTATTCCTTTGGTAATGCAAAAGTCAATAACATCAGGTATTTTATTTTTATCAGAAGGCCAGTAAGTGGGGTGACCTGTTGAGATCACATTCATAGTTTTTGCTAATACACATTTCAGAAGTTCGCGGCCCCGAGGTAGGATGAGCCTGGAACCCCAATATGTATGTTTGGCGTTATAGTCGCCTGCAGCTATGAATCGATTTCCCAAGGTGTTAAAGAAGTCATTAAACTGCTCCTCTTTAATGGTGTGCTTCGGGGGGCAATAAAGCGCCGATACTGTAATATTGCTTATCCAATCGCATACCACCACATTAGTCGCCTGTATAATATCTTTACAGTATGATTGAGACTGATAGTGCTTGATGTTGGTTTTGATTAGGACAGCTGAACCTCCATGTGCTTTGCCGTCTGGATGCATGGTGTGGTATAATGTATAGTCTGGAATTCGAAAGAAGCTCTTGGATGTAAAGTGAGTTTCAGAGATCAACATAACTTTTAGGAAAACTTTTAACTCATTCGAGTGGTTGGACAAGCCATTAGCATTCCATACACACAGTTTTAACGAAGTGAATGTAATGGCAATTTTGACATGAGTTCTACTAGCATTTGGGTCATTGTCAACATTTGGTTCATTAATGCTTGCATGGATTCTTTGAAAGTACGAAGGGTGTCCGATATGTTTTGCTTGATGTTTGTAAAAGTATTATTATTTGTCTTTGTGGCATTTTTCACAGCTGATGCATATGAATTCCCTGACTCAATATTTGTGTGAAGTTTTTTGAGGGTTAATTCAGGTCGGGATGACCGAAGCTTCCTGGAGAGAGGTGTAGGATACTTTATTTTTTGCAGTTCTTTGTAAACAATGCAGCCTTTATAATTTGCAGGGTGATTTCCTTCACAAAGTATGCATTTAACTTAATCAGAACGTTCTTTTCTGGGGCAGTTTGTGGTGTGATGAGATTCTGCACATTTCACACATTTAGGTTGTCTATGACAAAATTTTTGTGTATGCCCATACTGTTGGCAGTTGGAACATTGTGGAATTATTCGTTTTGGTCTGGGTGGTTCAATTAGTACTCCACAGTTTAGTAAAGATTTAATACTGTAAACGTCTTTGTTGTTGGGACTAGGTTGCAAGTCTATGTAGAAAATCGGTAAGGGTTGTTTCGTTTTACTGTTTTTTACATTCCAGATATTAGTGGGTTTGTGGTGCTGATCTACTAAGGCTTGTTTCAATTCTTCAATGTCAGTTGTTGGATGCATATGCTTTAGTACCACTCTGAAGCACCTTTCCTGTTTAGGTTGATAAGTGAAGAACTCAGTGTTTCTACTTTTCAGTGGTTAAGTTATTTGGATATCATTTTTTTAATTGGCCCAAAAAGAAAACAATATTTTATATTTGAAGTATATACAAATAAATAAAATGCATACTTTACATGGTGGTAAGGCATTTTCTAAAGAAATTTTATAATCTACCACTTTAAAGTTGTAGACATACTGTTAAGGAAAACTTTCAGATGAAGCACTACAGAACCATCTCCCTATGTACTTTTGATGAGGAACTATGTTAGCTACATTGTCAATAATCTTCAAGTAGGATAAATGTTATGCCCTAGCTTATATGTCAAGAAAAAAAAATACTTCAAAGATATTATTTATGTAAATATTTGGCATTACATATGGGCATTATGTATCAGGGCCAATATAGCTTAGAGAAAAACTAGTAAATGAATGTTTCTATAAGACTTAAAACTTATACATATTTACGACAAATGTTATCAAAATACACAGCACGTAGCGCAAACCTTAACTCGTGGAATATTTTCTTTGTATCCATAAAAATAATCTTACACATTATAAAAAGTAACGCCCCTATCTGTCCCTGTCTGTCTGTACTCTCCGTGTATCTGTTTGTATCCATAGATGTAGGTGGTAGAGCTACGCTGAAGCAATTACTGGTTTCGGCATGAATGGGTCGGCTCGCTCGGGGTAGTACCACCCTCTCACAGAAAGCCGACGTGAAGTAACAGTGGTTGCACTGTTGCGTTTCGTTCGGCCAGTGATAGCGCCAGAAGCCCACATATTTAAAAGGCCGGCAACGTACTTGCAACTACCCTGGTGTTGCTAGTGTCTATGGACGGCGGTGATTACTTACCATCAGGTGACCCACCAGTTCGTTTGCCCCCAATAATATAATATATATATATATATATATATATATATATATATATACATAACCTGAAAATTACTATACCGAATACCACTATTCCCTTTTAATATATAGACGTATTCTCTAATATCATTTAGCATAAGTTTTATTACATTCGGTAATATGGAATCAGTTAGGAATGTACAGAATAATTATTAAAAAAAAATCAGCAGTAGGTACTACGAATCTAAGGAACTGAAAATATACAAGGTGATTTACAAAACATTAAACTTGAGCGTAATGATCCATGTCGTTCTCCTGAATAAATATTCTATGCAAAAACCCTAATTCTAAATAAATAATCAATGTCTTAATAAATAAGGCTGGTTTAAAAAAACACTTGAGTAAAAAATTGTATTTACTTTATAGTTCAAGCGACTGCAGTTGCGTGTGTAACTACTTTATTATGATATCATTATTCCTGAATTCGTATGAACTTTCAATAATTCTTAATATACATTTTCGTCGGAGAACCGCTGTCACTTTTTCTTTTGTAAAACTGTTTCGGTTTGACGAACATCACGGTAATGTGTAAGATATTTTATTGTTATATTTTATTCTGCTCGTGTCTCGTATTTAGAAGTTACGTCGATTTTGAGAGTCTTTTCTCTACTCGTGACTTAGAATTTTCGGAAACCAAACTTTGAATGTTTCGTTTGTACACGTTTTGTTAGTATATCATACTAGCTGATACCTGCGGCTTAGTCTGTGTTTTTTTTATTATCGTAACAATATATTTTATGTACATTATTAGAAAGTACATAAAAAGGAATATTATTTGTTTTACAGCATTTCTATAACATTGCCTGCCAACATCGTTCACTATTAAAACTTTAATCAGGTTTAATGGTAGTAAAAGTAAAAAAAGTGAGTGAAATCTATTCAGTAGTTATTGCATAATGCGTGCACAATTGTAGACTTGGAGACCTCTATCAGTTTATTAACTTCTGGACTGTCCAAAGTTATAAATTTAAGTTCCATATAAACGAATATAGACCTTATAAGGCACAGGTCAACAGACCGCGGGCAACATAAGCTTAAAAAATACCTAACTTACTACTAAACTTTGAAAAAGAACAAATTACATATTGTAACGATATCATTTTAATGTTGTAAATATTTTTTACATAACAACGAAATTTACAATGTACGACGATGTTGTTGTGAAATATAAAACAATTAAAAACATAATCCGCCATTTTGAGTTATGGGTTGTAAAAAATCATCCGAGTGGTTGTTAATATAGACAGATTGCAATGAAGTTTTTCAATCTTATTTACTTATTTATATTTCAATAAAATTAAATGCATGAAAAGAAAAAAATGTACAGTATTGAAATTTACTTAACTATTTGTACAATAAACGTTTGCTAAAACCAAGTTTAACCGCAAGACGACGCCGAGCCGGCATATAAAGGAAGAAGGAATTCCGGGATGTGAAACCCTACTCGCGAACGGTTTTCATTAAAACTTCCCCGGCAGTAATAACGTCACGCCTTATTCTGTACAATATATTGTAAATTTTTTGTTCTCCATTTGAATTCTTCTAGAAGTCTGTTTAAAATTTATTTGTAAGTAGCGACTTAAAATTCAAATTATTCTCCATTTGAATTCTTCTAAAGTCACTTCCATGTGACATTATTGACATTTGACGATGTATTTAATTTCAGATTATACTTTTGTGCCGGTTTACGCACTTTGACGTAATAACATATTAAACCTATATATTATTTATTTTTAGAATAATATCATTTTGTTTTAACCAAAATATCACAATAATAATAATGACAACCAATTTTACTTAAAATAGATATTTTTTAATGAAGATCTGAAGAAAAATATTATCCAGACATTTAAATTGCTTGCAAAATATCTGTATATAATGGAACGTTTTTGAATGATGAGATTTAATTGAACGAATGCCATTCAGAGTTGCATGAATATAAAACCATATCAGGTGTTTACTTAAAGACCGCTTAGACACACTTACGTAATAAAGTATTTGAAACATGTGTTTAACAAATTTTCAAATTTTAGACACTGTTTAGTAAAACTCGAGTTCAACGAGTGTTTTTTTTTGTTTTTCGTATTAAGACCGTACATTTTTTACTAATATTATAATTTTGAATATCAGTTCGTTAGTTGTGCTTTTATGCCTTAACTACTAAACTGATCGTCGTTATATTTTGCATAGATATTTTCGAGTGCGTACTGCTATCCAGGAAAGTACATAGGGTTACTTTTCATTTAGACAAAAGTACTATTGTTGATTATATCATTAAATACTAAGTTTCTAGAATTCGGTATATTATCTCTACCTTTTCAATACATTCTTGATAAATTAATGTATATTCGCAAAAACTTTGAAAAGCTGGATTTCTTAAAAGACCGGGGTGATGTAAATATTAGAAACTATGACAAGCTCGTCGTCCCATATTTCAAACTCAGTAAAACCAGTAACAATTTTTTAGGTAATAGTGTTAGGTTTTATAACAAAGTCACAAAGCATATTACCGAATTACCGGACTGTAAGTTTAAGCGCCATGTTAAGCGGGCTTCGGTCTCAAAAGGCTATTATAGAGTGGATCAATATGTGAACGATGGTGTTGTCTGGAATTGACTCCACTCTGTGCATCCACTTAAAATGACAATAACGTGTCATGTATTTTAAATAAATATATGTTTTCCGAACCGGTGGTACTTATTAACGTTCATAAACTGAATAAAGTATTTTTGGATTTTTATTTTGATCTATAATAACGCGGGCGTAGCCACGAGTAGATACTAGTATTGAAATATATGGGAATTATAAAACTGGATAACTTTAGCAAGACATGTTTGCACTATCACTTAGAATGTTAAATGAAAACCATTATATATTGGTACATGGGCTGTGAGATGAAGCTATTAATTACAGCGTAATCTAGAGGTGCGGTGTAATACATGATCGTGAAATCACGGTTAATCAATCATGGATTAACTTGACACGCGGTGATGGATCGTGGCAACGATTTACGCTCGATTATGCAAGATTTTTTAAATTTTTTTCTTTCATTGGAATTTTTTATTATATTTGTTTGCAGATTTTAAAGATGTAAGAGGAAAACGTGTATTTGTGTTTATTACCTCGTGGAACAAGTGAAACCTGGTGGTAGGGCATTTTCCAAATCCGCCTGGCTATCTATCATCCTCAAGTTGAAAATCTGTCGCCAAGTACCTGTTGGTGTGTTACGGCAACTACCCTTGAGAGCCAGTCTCCCTCTAGGTTCAGCATGACTACTATCTTAGATCACATCATCATTTAACATCAGATGAGATTGTAGTCAAACGCTAACCTATAAAGAATATAAAAAATGTATTGTAATATTTCAATACACGTAATACTTGACAATACTTGCAATACAACACGTACACGTTACAATATGTAATATTAAAAACGTAATTATTCAAAAAATGCAATCGTAATCAAACAGAAGCGTGATTGATGACGAATGCAACCGAGTTTACACGATACAGCTTCATCGACTCGAGAGTAATGAGTCACGTTCGATTTGTATTCAATGCGCGTAAAGAAGCTTTCACTTCAAAACAGTGTACAAATTCGGTAACATAATTACAACCACCATACGTAATTTAGACGTTCATAAAATCAAGGGCATTTGAACCTTAAGAATAATAATAAATAAGTAGAAAGTAAGGCCATATAATATGATAAAGTCCTTTGTCACATTTATTTCGCATGGTTGCCGAAAGTCCTTAAAAGATTCACTGGACATACTACCAAGTGGAAAACATTTCACCGTTAATTTTGCTTACCTTTTTAGGATGAAATATTTGTACATTATTTTATATAATTAGAAATTAATTGTTAAATGCATGTCAGCCTATCACATACCGACAGATTGACGTCCAGTTGTTCCATTCCCGTATTATGTGACGGTCGTACTGTAAAGGAAAGACTTGCAACTTATTTACCTTCGTAAGTATACCGGGCAGCCAGTTGTTACTATATTCACAGCTCAGCCATTGCATAGTATTCATTCAGTACAGCCTATAATAGCAATCTAAAATCGATCTCCAATGACCGCAATCAAGATATCATTCATGGTAATCCTATCCTGACCGAAAATCGGAACGTCTTGTGTGTGCAGACACTGTGGCTTTGCGGCAAAAATAGATCTAATACTAGTAGCACTATAGTCGAATCTCGCACAGATTCTAACACATTTGGAACCTTAGCGTCAGGGTTAATATTAAGCGAACACTAGCTACCATAATAATTTACTTATTTTGAAATTCTTGATTTGCGAAAACCGAAGAAATATTTTGCTGGAGAGAGTAAAGAATAAGATATTTGGTGGAGCATAATGCAGTGCCAGACTCTTCATAAACCTTGGTTTAGTGATTGTAAATAAATCGATGTTATGTCAACACGGAATTAAAACTTCATTACCTATCAGAAAGTTTTGCATACCATATGGAGAAAGCCGAGTCATTCAACTGTAATTTATTTGAAAAGATAGGTAATGTGCATCACTTTCTGATGAAGTGTACTAAGAACAGAACCAAGAGACGCTAACGAATCGTATGAATTTAGGCTTTCAAAATGTAAATTTTTTTGTCACATTTTGGCAGAACTTTGTTCGGATTATGCCAAGATGTTTTATGGTCTGGATGTGTTATCTGATCATCATCTTTCCTAATGTGATCTTAGTCAAGATAGGATCCAGTGAGGCCAATATATTAATCTGACCAAAAGTCCTTAAAACACCTTCTTTGATGTTCATAAGTACAAGGAAATAAAATATTTAACTTATACTACACAAAGGATTCCCTATGAAGTTGAACGTTTGCTTGTGACACTATAAAATGGCATTAAATGTTTTCCCGTTGAAACCGAGGCTTTGAACTACAAAGCCGCAACTAGTCTTTGTTTAGTAGCTCTGAGAAGTCAGGCGGAAAATTTTGTGATACAGAAAATACTTTTTCTCTTTTCCGTGGTCATCCTTCAATTGTCATTTTTTATCAAGTATGTTACGCTAAGTAAATTACAGTCTGCGAATAACAATGAACACCATGAGTTTGCCTAATTGCAGTTCTGAAGTCATGTCTACCTTGAAGTATTTCAGTGATAAATTTCGTGCCAGATTTACCAAATGTACTTCGAAATTTTCAAATAAACGTCACTGATGTGAGAGGCTGTGATGATTTAATCTTAATATCAGGAGCTTTTATGATCGTAGGGATCTTTACAAAAAATACCCATGTTGTTCGTAATTGTTTTTTATTGTGTAATCGTTGATATACTGCTTTAATAAGTTGAAACTAACTAGGGTGCCATATACTCTATTGAGTATAATGTCACAAGGGTCAAATATATAATCGAATCGGTTAAATTGATATACCTGGAATTTTTTACCAAGTACTCGTATTAATTATGGGATGAACTGAGAATCTTAGCTGTAATGTCTGCTTTTAATGTTCCTTTCTTACTATCATCTCCACACGTTCTGTAACTGCTTATTACTAAAATATTAAAGAGATATTAGTAAGAAAGGAACATTCAAAGCAGACATTACAGCTAAGATTCTCAGTTCATCTCATAATAAATACTTGGTAAAAATTTCCAGTTATATCAATTTAACCGATTCGATTATATATTTGACCCCAATAACTGATCAATTCAGAGAACCATTAGTATTAATAGGTCGCCTGAAGTCACTTTATGTCACGACATCTTAGAAGCGAATCGGACTACGTTCAATTAGTTAATACAAAGCCGTTTGTGTACACCTAATCTAGTGTAATTTGACGTGTCTATCGGATTATAGACAAAGCTAATACTGTTGAGTTACTTGGTTGTTGTCCTCATAGTTTAATTTCAAATCGAATACAATGTTAGTAATCAAGAGATATACGAATGTATTGAAATAATACACTACAATTTAATTTTACCAGCCAGAAATATCATGAGCTCTGAATTTGAATTTGTACGAGATGTATAATCAATATGTATAATTAATACTGTATCTGTCTAAATAGTCTTCCAATTACCTCATTATATGTGACCATTTTTAAAAGATAGATGGGTATAGTAAGCTATCCTAAAAAGATAGGTATATGCCATCGTAGGCATTTTGTAGATCTATAAAAGAGAAATGTCTCAGCATGCATTGTTTTGTTATATTGCAAAGGGTTTAGGCAGCGTTTTCCATGAAAGCTCCCAGGCGGCTTGACTTTTTCCGATTCTTTCAACAATAATCATTATATTTCAACCGATTTACAAAAAAAAAATGGCAAAATATATACTTAAACCTTCCCCCTAAATCACTCTATCTATTGTAGTTTCTGAGTTTATTGCGAACATCCAGACGGACAGGCAGACGGGGTAGACAACTTGGTTTTTTTGTTTTATAATATGTAGGGATTTGGGGTTTATATTTTAAAAAGCTGCGAAGTTCCTGAAAAAATCTTCGCACAAATATTTGAACATTTAAAAGATGTTACCTAAAATAATATCGACTGGATCGATAGCTACATGAATAAGAATACATGATAAACAAATAAAGTCCAATTGCAGTGCAGCTCTCGGTTAAGAGCGAGCGATAGCAATCAACACGGGACCTATAAAAGAGAATTGTAATCAAAGAGTTCGCGTTAACGATTCTCTGGAATTGCTTCTATATCTGCGAACATCGCATAATTGGTACAGCTGTTTGGATACCGATAAATGTAGTGGTATACAAATTAATTGTTTGTAATATTTAATGGAACAGTTCATCGAATAAAATTTTATGACATGCAAAGCAGCTTTAGTGCCATATTGTTATTTTCTATTAGATTATGATTCATTATATGCGTAATTAAATTTATTTTGATTAGTGTCGGTGGTCTAGTGGTTTGACCGGTGGAACATTGATCCTATTTCCGCGGGTTTTTTTACCAATGAATTTTTCGGAATTCGTCGTACATTTACTAATTTAAATTACTAACACTATCAGCTGACGGTGAAGGAAAATATTGTAACAATCGTGAGGATACCTGAACCTGAAAAATTTTCTTATATTACCATCGTAGGGAGGGAAATAAAGAACTGGATTTTTTTTACAGTTTGAAATTGCCAATAAGTCGTGGGCTGGCGTGTTGGTTACGCCCATTCCTTTTTTCGAGAAAAAGCCTATGGCCCTGCAGCGGGTCTCTTAAAGTCTGGTGATGACGATGATGATGATGGTAGTTAAATACCACATTGGTTGTTACATCAAATGAGCACTAATTCATTCAGTTTTAACCCTGAAAAGCAATTTATGAATATTAAAATGCAAACAGTAGTTCAGGTAAAGCAATCCAGATATCGAAAAGGAACGAAATATCGTTTCACCCTATAATAAGCTCTTTAAAGTAAACCTCTTTGACATGGTTGACCTTTTTACCCAGAAAATCAGTAATATATTTTGGTTTCTTATTGCAGAATCGACCAATATATTGCATTAAAACTCTAAAAATAATTAAACTATAAAAAAACTACTAAGAATTAAATTTATTTTTAATTCTCAACCACTTTTAATAATATACAAAAAAGTATACCTTATTTTGAAAAAAAAACAGTAATACTTTTCGAAATCAATTTATAAAAATTGATAAAAAAACACCCTGTTTTCAGTAAGGACTTTACTTACATCATTGATTTGGTTGCAAATAAGCCAAGTACCTAAGAAAGTATATCATACAAGAATATTTAAAATTTTTAAACACATAAAAATCATGACGTTATTTTTGATAATAAAAACTAAAACAGGCATCGTATTTCGAACGGACCAATATTTTCTGAATAACGACAATTACACTTATAAAAATAGCTCAAAAATCTATCACTCAGAACAACTAAAGCAAAGAACAACGAATTACAACAACTGAATAAAAACGTTCGAATATGAATAAGGAATGAGAACGACCACACAACTGAACTCACGAACTATTTAAGGCCTGTGACGTCATTACCCATGAGAATCATTTCAGTGTCTTGTATTTATATGAAAATTTTATAAAAAAAAATTAAGAAGCACTACTTCTGAGAATTTAATGTAATTTTATTTGTACGAAATTAAATTTCGTATTTACAATACCGTATTTACAACTTGTTAATAGCCATACGAAGAGAAAATAAAGATAACTTTATTATACTATATATACTGATTTGGTTGAATGAGGACGTTGCTAAGCAACTTCGATTGTTTAGTAAATCATTTGGAAAGTACAGGTAGGTGGTAGAGCTACGCTGAAGCTACTGGTTTCAGCATGAATGGGTCGGCTCGCCCGGGGTAGTACCACCCTCTCATAGAAAACCGACGTGAAGTAACAGTGCTTGCACTGTTGCGTTTCGTTCGGTCAGTGAGAGCGCCGGAGGCCCACATATATTAAAAGGCCGGCAACGCACTAGCGACGCCCTTGGTGTTGCTAGTGTCTATGGATGGCGGTGATCACTTATCATCAGGTGACCGACCTGTTCGTTTGCCCCTTATAATATAAAAAAAAGGTAAAGTCTATGCAATAATTGAATATAATTAGATTTATAGTTTACTGCACGACATATAAAAAAAATCACAATAACAAATTTAAATATGTAATAATAATAACCTCTTCTCGATTAAACCACAATAGCGGTTTCCTGAGAAGAGTCCTACTATGTAAATTTATGTTTTTTTTTTCTGTCATAAATAAATAAAAAAATAAAAAAAATTTGAAATTGTCAAAAACACTCTTTGCGTAGTGATTGGCTTTATCTGAGCCCGCTTGGCTAGCTTCCACCGTCAATTTGAAAATCTTACGCCAAGAGACACACACGTTTCGGCAGTTGGACTTAAGAGCCAGTCCCACTACGCTTAGAGTGTTTACCACCTTGGACTACATCGCTATTGTGATTAAGTGAGATTGTGGTCAAGCGCTAAAACCTGTAAAATAAAAATAAAAAACAACTTCATAAGACGTTTTTGATATAAATTGGGTACAATAAGGAAACTATTCTGAATACAACTGTACTGCAACTAGTACGCACAATAAAACACGTGTCAGAATGTGTCTAATAGGGGGTGAGGAACGCGCGGTCGAGCGCCGCTGTACCTTCACCGCTTTTGCGTCCCTCTGGCACCTAAATTTGTGTCGATCTGCACATCTACTTCAGAGCAGTCAAAAAGTTTGAAGTGATCACAAGATGAAGCTTCAGTAAATATTTATATCCTTGTATTGGGAGTATAATAAAGTTCCTTCGCGCGCTCTATTGTTACTTAGGACAAACTATACCTACTTTGTAGTTTTGTAGTACCGCAGTCTATTTTAATTATTCAAATCTTTAACTACTCCTTCAGCAGCCTCTTTTAGTTTAAACCGCTTATAGTGAAAGCTTTGAAGACTTCCACTCTCTCTACTGTTCATACTTTAAAATTGATTTTATAGTTTTCTGTTTCTGAAATTTTATTTATGTTAATATTCGAAGCTTCGTCTTCACGTTCACGTTTGGATAATAATGATGGCTGAATATTTTCGTGTGTAATCAGTATGTCAGAATGAAACTATGTTTGTACATTTGAATTTTTATTACCTCTCTCACACACGTTCTTTTTGTTCGTGGCATGTCGGAACATTTAGCACTATACTAAGCATATTTTTATTGTATATTTAGTTGCTCTGTAGGTGGTAGAGCTACGCTGAAGCTATTACTGGTTTCAGCATGAATGGATCTGCTCTTTCGGGGTAGTACCACCCTCTCACAGAAAACCGACGTGAAGTAACAGTGCTTGCACTGTTGCGTTTCGTTCGGCCTGTGAGAGCGCCGGAGGCCCACATATTTAAAAGGCCGGCAACGCACTTGCGACTCCCCTGGTGTTGCTAGTGTCTATGGACGGCGGTGATCACTTACCATCAGGTGACCCACCTGTTCGTTTGCCTCCTATAATATAAAAAAATAAATTGCATGGATTATTCCGCTTACGTAATCGGAAATGGTACATTTTGGAGCTTCCTTCTTAAGAATCGATTTTCATATAAGGCGCCCGGTATGAAAAATATATGAAGAGTAAAATTTAGTAATCGAATGACAGCGTTACGTTTTTTGTACGCATCCTATTGTGTGCAACTTTCACAAGATGACGGATTGAGATTAATACAATTTTTAAAATTCGAACTTAATTTAGATATTGTTTCTGATAGAACATTGAGGATGACGAGGTATGGTGCTACTTATGTAAAATGTTTGATATATTGCTGAATAGTCATAAAAAATGTTAATAGAATAAAGATATATACATTCTATAAGTATTTTCATGGATGCGTTTATTTGCACTTTTATATGATATCTGTCTTTTATTTTAATATAGCAAGCCTTTTTTTATGCCTGCTCAGAGAAAATCGTTCTTAAGGGGTAAGCTCCAGTCGTGCGTCGGTGCTGACACACACAATTTTTTTGTGGGTAAAAGGTTTTCTATGTCCTTTTATGTACCCGGGATAACGTGAATGCAAAATTTCATTTTAATCGGTTGAGTAGTTAAAAGCGTAACGAGCAAACTTTCGCTTTTATTAGTACGAATTCGCGATCTCAATATTAGATATACTCGTATATATATATATAAGTACATTATAACTTAACTCGGATGAAATCATTTAGTATGTTTTTTTTTTATTATAGTTGTAAATGAGCTGAGATTACAACCAAAATGACCACTCTAGTCTAAGTTTCAGTCAAAGGTATAAAGCAATCCATTTTCTTTATTATAAACTTTCATCAAACCTGAACCCGACAACAGAACTTCCATCGTAGAATTTCAATTGTTTCAAACCACGTTTAAGCCAATAGGTACAAGATAACCTTTATCTTACTCCAACAGCGGACAAAACAAACAGAAACTAACTGCGAAGTCTTTCCGCAGAATATAATTACGACTATTTTCTCTGCCGCTAACTAGAGACGGCCGGCTGTTTATCATATGGCATTAGGAAATACCTTGGGCTTATGTCAAACAAAGGGATTTAATCCTCTTATTGTGTACAGTATAAGATTCTTTATTAAGCGAGCAAGCGTTAATCAAATGGACAGTCGAATGATTTACTATTCTTATGTCTTTCCCAGTTGATTCTATTCTATTATTTTCTCAAGCTAAATTATACTAGGAGTCTTACCTTTCAAAAAGATAACATAGTTTTAAAGACAGTAAAATGCGAGGCTTTAATCTTTGAGTGACACCTAATTTTATATCTAACGAAACTTTCGTGGAATATTGCATCCATCTTATTACAATTTATCGTTTTAAAAGTAATTTTGAACTAAAAATATTATATGTATAAATTTTATTTTTACAATTTCATTACTACCAATTCTTTGTTGAGTTTTTATACTTTAAGATGTTTTTTTTTAATCTATTATAGTAAGAAAGAATAATTAATAACCAATTTACTGTTCACACCTTCAGTAATTAGTAGTGTTGTTTTTAATATTAAAAAAAAAAAAAAAAAAAATGGGTATTTATTACGAAATATGCGTAAACACTGAAGTTGCCATCTAAATATATTCATTCAGTGGTTTTCAAAATTCGAGTAGTTATACGCAACGTAACGGGGATCGTATGTTCGAAACTTTTTTTCTAAAATGCGATAAGCTAAAAAAATACAACAAAAATAACTGACTATTAGAAAAAACCTCACGTTTTATTTTATTTATGTCTCAAAATAAATTCCCAGAATTGTTATCTCAAAAAGACTCGGAACATTTTTACAAATTCCGTTCTAGTACCTAACAGCTGAGCTAACGACCGAACAATTCACATATTATTTCCCGATCCAAAAGTGATATCTAGTTAGGCGGGAGTCGGAAAACCACCATCTTATATTCAAAGCACGCACTCGGCATGTCCGCGCCGCTCCTTCTACTAATGTATCTCGGCCCTAAGGACGTTTGTGGTGTGGTCCAACTGCAAGCAGTTTTATCTAATTCATTTTTTTGGTCATCTATTTGGCTAATTCTTATTTTGTTATGTGTGCAATTGTCAGGAGAAGGAAAATGTTTGAAAAATTGTAGTGAATAAAAAAATATTGTCTTAAAACATCTTCATTATACATCATATTATAGTTGGGAGTTCTTAAAAAAACATTGATGGAATTAACAGTTGTTTAGTAGCTAATTTATTTTATTACATAATCGTAATGTAAAGAGAACATTTTATTCGTTAGTCTACCCGTTCGAAGTCAGGGCGTGCAGCTAGTCTTCAAATGCAATATTCATTAATCATATTAAGATTTTACGAAGCACTTGAATTAAGGTGATGTACGTGTAAAAATATATTGATTGTTACATGAGAATAAAATTAATATTATATTTTTACTACAAATCGCTTACACTCGTTCCCCGACCTCAGTACGGTCCTCTTTTCTAACATTCACTCAAGCATAGTTTTTCGAGCAAACAGACAGTGAGCACAATTTTTTCGGCATATTTATCGTCCCTTATTAAGCCTCAAACAGACCGCCGAACTCACTGGTAATGATAACAATAGAATCGCCTTGCTACATTTGTTTGGGGTAACAACGTGCGCGATTTATCGACTTCAATGGTTAATTTCGTCAGGCTTGTTAGGAACGCCTGGTTTACCTCACACGTTATTTGCGGAGAACATTTCTTCTTTCTTTGTACAGGCGTATTTATTTATATACAAGTTATACGCACGCGCCAAAGCGAAGGTAGCGGGGGTTCAAAGCTTTGCTTATTTTTTGATTGTATGGGAGTCGGGGGCGGTTTAGAATGACGATTACTTCAGCAATATTTGCTTATTAACTTTTCGTTTTTTTTTTAATTAAGTCAAGAAACTTGAGAGAGTTTTCGTAAAAAATTAGGTCAATACTTACGTAAGCATGTGGCAAACTTTTGCTGACCAATGGGAGGGAGGATCTGGTAGGTGAGAGCCATTAATTTTTGCTTACGTGTTACTTGATATTGCAATATATTATTAAGGAACTAATAAAATACAATATGGACTAAAATAATACGGACGAGAAAAGATTACATGTGGCAGAAATGCAAATATTAATATGGATGTGTGGTGTAACTAGAATGGATAAGATTAAGAATGAGTATATAAAGAAAGGAAAGGAAGTTTGAAAATAGCACCAGTAACAGAGAAGTTGAGGAGTAATAGGTTAGCATGGTACGAGCATATTATAAGAAGAGATGAAAGTCATGTAACAAGAAAAGTTTTGAGTTTGAAAGTGAACGGATATAAGAGTAGAGGAAGACCGAACAAAGTGTGGATGGATTGTGTGAAAAATGATATGTGTATAAAAGATGTGAATACTGAGATAACATTTGACAAGGAAGAGTGGAAAAGGAAAACATCTTGTGCCGACCCTACTTAAGTGGGATAAGGGTAAGATGGTGATGATGGACTGAAATAATAAAAGAGAATAGAGTTTCGTTAATAAAATCAATATATTTCACTTATCATTTTAATTACAATAGTAATTACAGAATAAATAGGAAATAATATTGAAGTGAAACTTCTTTTGTCAAGGTAGGGAAAAAAATTCGTTACGCGTTACCGTTACTATAATAACCATAAATATAATATGTTAACCGTTGCAATGGTAACGTGGTAAGCTTGCGTTTTGAAATTATTTTATAATATTCGACGCATATGAGTAAACTATAAACACTGAAAGTGCAAGTTAATGGTTTAATAGACAATGAAAAACTATTTACAGTGAAAAAAACACAGTAATGACATTATTAATTATGGGTTATCTAAATCCGTTCATTTATTATGGTTGATAAATTACATGATTAAAATTACGACAAAAAACTAACGATTGTATTTGAAAATATTAATGTTAATTTTACTTTTGACGACTCTCTACAATGGATTGAATGTTTTATGAACTTATCTCTACAGCATTACAGGATGATATTAACGATAAAATCAAATACAACGATTGTGTTTTTAACATTTTTTAGACGGTATTGAGTGCAGCATTTATATACACTGTTTTAGTTACTACAAGTTTTTGATAACAAAACTATGCACTAAAACAATCATAAGCATAACTGAAATAGACAAATGATTTATTAAACTTTCTTATAGAATGAGGTTATGGTATAAATTAGGGTCTGACCGATTCCCCTTCTTGGGAATCGGTTGCACATTAGACTCCTTCCAAGTCAGGGGCTCGATACCAGAGAGGTACGACAGGTGGTATAAGCGCGTAAGAGCGGGAGTCAACTCGTTTCTACGTTTTTTTAGAACAACCGCCGGGATACCGCCCGGACCACTACCCATCCGTACAACATACCATATGATCTTCCTTAATAAATGATCATGATATAAATGATTATATACATTTAACTCTTCTCCACGTGTGCTTGTCACTGAACTCCAACTAAACGGCTAGACCAATATTGATAATTTTTTTGTGTGTGTTTAAGAGCCCACTTAAATTGTTTAGATTTTGTAATTTAATGTAGTAGACAACGCTGCGATTACATATCAGTTTTTTTTTACGTTCAAGGCAGGATAACATATGCCAGGTCCACGAATCCTCTATATCAGACTATAACATGCATCAAAACATTTTTAATGTAACTATTAGTTTCAGAGATAAGAGGGTAAAGATAAATTACTTTATGGCCCTACAAAGGGCAAATTTCGCAGAGTTCTCTTCAGAATAATTGTAATTTACATCCGGTCTTGTAAAACTCTAAATAGAAGCCCAGATTTGATGTCTTAAGTCTGTGTTCATTCTTCGTCTTTTCTTCCTTCGAGAAGAAACTTATTTAATTATCAATTAAATTAGCTTTTACCTTTAACTTCGCTCCCGTTAATATAGTCCCTTGGGAACAGTCCTTTATTTTGAAAATGATATATATCTTTTGTCATTTTCTGTATCCTTGACGACATATCATGATGTTCAATTAAGTAGTTAAGGAGTGAATGGGTGACATAAATTCACATTCTCATTTACAATATTTTTAAATGTTGATTCGCTTGTTTATTGGCCACAATTAATCGGTCATTGCGCTTGAAGCATACCAAAGATAATCCTTATTTATCACTCATACCGTGTAGCGGGCTGTTTATAATTGTTCTCATTGTTCATTTAAAAATATAAATTTGGAGCGTAAGGAATCATTCTAGGATGCTATAAATAATATGATAATACATCTTCAAATTAATAAAACCTCTTTCTTATAAAATTCATCGAAATAAAGTAATAATCTAAAGTGCCCTTTTTTACAAAAGGGCTTATAAATAAAATTAAAATACAGAAGACACTTTTATTTATCCGGGCTTAGCTTCGTAACAGTTGCGTTAGTTAGTCATGCGACTTTTAAATAAAAATTTAAAATATAGGCCTTCTCAGAGTATCTAGGTCATACCTCATAACGTATACATATAGGAGTAAAATTGTAATGACAACATTTTACAGAAGTAACTTTAATTCGATGAAATGGTTAGGTTAGGTTAGTAATAATAAATAAAAGATGTGTTTGCTATTCACACACGATAGAAGTGAAACTTCAGTAATTTGACAAAAGAATGAGATGAATATATATAACAAGGGTAGGATAATTACAAAGTTTATTTGTATAAAAATGAAAGTATTTTGATTAATCTTAAAAGATATTTTATTTAACATATGTAACATAATTTATTGCTCAAGTTCCATATTTTCAGTTTCAAAAAAACAAGATATAAAAATACTCACAAACACTGTTAAATAATAACACACCACGCTGACTTCTTACTAAAAAGCTGTAATACGCAGCCGCATAGAGAGTACAGTAGTACACGTACTTTTCACATATACTAACACACGTTAAATGCTGAAATATAAGCAAGTATTAAACAATGTGCAATATACATACACATCGAGATTTACGCTCTCGCTCTAGATACACATTTTTGTATTTGTGTCTCTTACCTGTCGTGTTTCCGTTCCATCCGGTTTGAAATCTCAACGATTCTAAAGAAGTTTAATTTCGAAAAATACAATTTAAAGAAATATACGATTAAGAATTTAATTGTTTTTACAAGAACGAAGTCGTCTGCGACGCTTACTACTGATATTATTAGGCCATAATAATTGTTAGGTATTAGATTTGACAGTGGTCTAAATACCTTGAAAGGCAATTTCTTAATGCATTGTTTTATTACAGCTATTTATTAAATATGTACTCTTTATAAATATCCCCTATTATAGTTGACAAAGATTTTATATCCAATTTACGCTCCATGCATTATAATACAAACGAAGCGACGTCTAATCTATCTCCGTTCGGGAAAACATATTATTTGTCATCGAACACAAACGACAACTATGTTTGGATGAATTATTGGCATTTTTCTTCTCTATTTTCTTAATATTAATTGCATCATATTATGTACAGTGCTTATAAAATAAATACAATTATTTTTAAACGTTTTTTATTAATAATAAAAGACAGGATATGTATTTTTAGCAACACCATTACATGTATCTCATTACTAAATCTTCAAATGTCAGGTTTTCGGTGAAGGAAAATATCGTGATGAAAGTATAGGATGGTGGTAGGCATTTTTCTAAGTCCGCCTAGCTATCTACCACTTTCAAAACAAAAATCTGTCGCCAAGCACATATGGGTGTGTTTCGGCATCTGCGCTTGAAAGCTAATTCCTCTAGATTTAGCGACCTACCATCTTCGACCGCGTCATCATTTAATATCAAGTGAGATTATGGGCGCACGTTAAAACCTTTAAACAATAAAACTCTTAAAAATTAATTAATGTATGGTTTAAGCTACTTTCTTTAGGAGATTATATAGCTATACAGAAAGAATACAAAGCCTGAAGTATTAAAGAGGCTCACCAAACACTGCTTATGCGCAGTTTATGATATCTCCTCTTCTTTCAAAGCTATGATGAAACGCGAAATCCAACTTTCACTAGTTAAAATAAACAATGAATATCTACTAACCAAGTATTTAATTTAGTTGACACTGTTCAGATTGACACCAGAACTGACTGGCGTAAAGATGAGACGGGTAGGGGCAGCAAAAAGTTAGCATAGAGAAGGATAAAAAAGGATTGAAGATGCACGGGTATGGGCCTATTTATATGTCGACCCTAAACATAATCTTATTAAACACTAGCAGACCCTGGAAAGAAGACAGTGTCCTCCCACAGATTTGTTTATTGAATTAAAAACAGTTGAGATTTCCTGGATGGCTGACAATTTAAATAAATATACGAGAATTAAAAAGAAAAAGGTGGCCAGAAGATATATAAAAAAAAAACATTTCTAGACGACATCGTCACCTACCAGATTCAACTAATAGCTGACCGCAGATGACACCATAAATAAAAATAAAAAATTAACAAAAAAAGATCATATTTGGACCATTTTTAAGAAATGTCACAAAAACTAAAACCTTTTTTTTTATTTCGATATATTTTGACCGAGTAATAAAAAAAAATACAAAATTTACCACAAGGCTTACTTGCTGGTGTATTGCAATATATCACAAAATTGACTGAATAAAAAAATATCCTTTTTTAAACGTTCGATTGGCGTAAAACGTCCCTATATTCATTAAAAAAAAATACTTACCTTAAGTTAAATCAACATCTTTAAGTGTGCAGATGACATGGTATACATATTGTATAATGATTAATAAATGTACATAAAATAATGTCTTTGACAAAAATAAATATATAAACACTACTATATCAAACGTAAACAATTTGTAAAACAATTTGGGGGTTCACCTTGTACCCGCTCTTGTGCGAACCGGTACAAATTTACAATTTACGTTTGTCACGTGGCCATTAAAAACGCGTTTTATATAAGGTCTAAAAACCACTATATACAAATTAAGGAGAAAATTTAACTACAATCCTAGTCAATGTTTTTGGCCGCTTTGAATATAGACGTACAATTGGGCTGGCGCGTAATATAGATTTGTTTTATATTGAAGACTAAGGACCTAAGACCTAAGTAACATAAGATAAATTGAAACTTAACAATGATTTATATTAATTTCATGCAATTCCCTAACACATTTTCAAGTAAGGTCAGACAATATACAGTTATACAAACCGATGTGGAATTAACCAAAAGCATTGAGCGCAGATCTTATATATTCAATTCGAATATATTCTGTCAAGATGTGGTGAACATCGTCAATGATCTCGTAACTTTGAAAAAATGGTGATGGCATTTTACGCATCATAAAGGTGAACTCTTTGCATAGAACGTATCCTGAGCGTAATCTCGTTCCTTTGATTTCTCCCCGGGAGCTATTAGTAATATCATCAATCCAGAGTGTCTTTAGGATACGTGATTGAATGGTTTTGTACCATATACCTTTTATTTTGAACGTTCATTATACTACTCTTTCCAATGCGAATAGCAAATGTTTTGGACTGTGGATCATTTATCCAAATATGTTAGTATTATAGTAATAGGAGCACCGTCGCAAGCGTCGAGTCGAGAGTTGAGTCGCCTCTAGCGTAATATAGTAAAGAGTTTCATAAAAAACAATGTTAAAATATGATTATAGGAATCTAAAAATTGCCATTTATTTATTCTAGAGTTGTCTCGATGTTACACATACAATACGATACGTATACCTACATTTGTATTATTCGCAACTATCTTCAAAGCAGTCTAATAATCTGTAAGGATATTGTACTGTACTGTACGTACATATTACGTACTGTATGTATGGAAATTTTGTTAATATAGTATAGTATGATATTCTCATAATAGATTTGATAGACAAAATGAAAATATCTTTCATTTTCGAGGGTCAAAAATTGTTTGTGAGCCAGTATTGTGGACTTAACACACTTAATCCCACTTTCCGTGCGATAATCAAAAATGGCCCATATATAAACTAACTAGCTTTGGCTTGTAGCTTCGCTCCCATTTTGTAGATTTAGTTTATCGCTCGGGAACAGTAATTTTTACTAGATAAAAGTAACCTATGTCAGTTTCTGTATCTCGGGCAAGGTGTGTGCAAAATCTGTTGAGTGATCAAAGCCGGGGTGCTCAAAATTGAATTCCTCGCGATGCACCTCAATATTATTAGACTAAGATTGATCAACTCTGAAAGGCTGCAAATATGTGTAAAGCAGAATTGTCATCAAGGTAGGTACTATAGAAGAAAGAGATGACTGAGTTATTCTGGGCTAATTATGGATCAAATATATTATACTTGATCGATGAAAGCGTTACTTTGCCGAAATCCATAATTAAAAATTAAAGTGGAAGTTACTTCGCTCGTCCGCCTAGAATTGTTTAGCCACTGTTACGTCTTACTACAATAGAAAACGATTGTGAAACAAGTTTTAGTAATTAAAATGCGTCGTTGATCGGCAGTTAAACTCGATGTTAGTAGATGGTTGAGCCTGTCGTCGATTGACACTGTTGATGTTGTATCTATCGGTAAAATATAAAAAGTGTGTGTATATAAAATGTAAAAAAAAAATATTGACGCATCATTCAAGTGCCCCTGGCTTAAAACGCTAGCTAAAGCTAGTATATATATGTATATATATTTTTTTTCGAACTGACTACACTGTAGACCTGGCAAGGCCTCCAAAGTTTCACCGGACTACGCTAGTATATATATTAACACATCAAGAAGAAACTTTATACCCTTTATTATAGTCGAATTTCGATTACTGGATGACTACTGATAAGCATAATTCGCTATTTTCATAGCCATACGAAAGGAGTTTTAACATTCTCTCCAAGCGCTGACAGAAATTGGCCTCTGCAAAATGAGAGTGATAATTGTGTTACTCCGTGACTGGAATGGTGACAATTTTAATATCACCCCAAGACGAATTGTTCGCGTCTAATCTTGCCGAGATTGTTTTTTTTTTAAGTATATTAATTAGTTTTAATTTAATTTTCTACATTAAGCTCTATAAAATAACGGTAAAAATGTTTAAGGATGGAAAAAAGTATATTCGTAGTTTTGTACGGAAGTTCTTGATTAAACAATCTGAGATAGCTTTAAAGTATAAGGCTATAAGACGCGATATAGTTGAATCTCTATAGTCTATATAAATAAGTATAAATTGTCATATATATGTAAACGCATCGCTCCAAAACGGCTGCTCCTATTAGGTAATTATTTTTTTGTTGTAATTGTCTGTAATTGTCAGGACAAGGGTTGTATTGGACAAAATGTTTGAAAAATCGTACGGAAAAGTGAAAAATTTGAGTTAAAACTCTCCGTATAAAAAAGTGAATGGCTGAATGAGACAAAAGATAGTAGGCAGATTTTTAAAAATATTGACAGACTGAAGTTCAGCTGTTTATTGCCATTCATTACATGATCATCATTCATTCGTTAGTTGTACTGTAGAGGAATGATTTGGTTAGTACTCCCGTGCGAATCCGAGGCGTGCAGCTACTCAATAATATATAATAATGAAGTTTATGAGATTGTTTATGAACGCGCTAATTCTTGAAACTAATTGGCAGATTATAAAAAAAAAATTTGTATTTTATCATTGAGGAAAATTATAGACTATCTCACATTACACACATTTTGTAGGTAGTAGAGCTACGCTGAAGCTATTACTGGTTTCAGCATGAATGGGTCGGCTCACCCGGGGTAGTACCACCCTCTCACAGAAAACCGACGTGAATCTGGGCTACAACTGGGTGCTCCGAGGCGCGCTTCCATCTGAAGCGCGCCTCATCTGCTATGTGGATGACACCCTTCTAGTCGTAGCCCAGGGGAAAAAAAGGACCTTTATATTTAGACAAAGTGTAAATTATAATATACTCTGAGTGAGAACATAGTAATGACGCAGACACGTCAAATGGTGTGGTTTAGAGTTGGAGGAGTTGTGGGCTATAAAAATGTAGTTGACAAGAAAATACATTTCATTTTAAAATTGCCCTACTTTTATGCTAAAAGATTTTTGATTACATTCCCTCAGAAAACAGACATTAGGATGACGATATACGTTTATCGTACAAGGTTAAACTTCTATCGTATAGATTATACTTAAATTGGTAATACAAGACCAGGTAACACTAGAATCTTCTATGTATGTTTTCGATGTAATCATCATTTCTATCTAAAAGTAAGATCAACCTTTTTTATACTTTATAGGTAAACGTTTTGACAACAATTCCATCTGATATTAAATGATGATGTGGTCTAAGATGGTAAGTCACGCTTAACCTAGAGGGGAGGAGACTCGCTCTCAAGTGCAGCTGCGGAAACACACCAACAGGTGCATGGCGACAGATTTTCAACTTGACGGTGGTAGCTAGCCAGATGGATTTAGAAAAAGCCCTACCACCATGCTATGGTTCCATCACGATGTTTTCTTTCACCGAAAGCTCCGACTCAGTTGCTTGAATTTGAACCTACGTCCTTCGACGCTGTGTCCGAACACACTACCAACTGAGTCATCATTGCTTTAAAGTAATCCACCTCAAAATAATCAAATCAAATTAATAAAAAAATAAATACTAACTTAATTCTAATAACCTATACATTATTCCTCTTCAGTCATATAAGAAATGCCCACTAATAAAAACAGATTGAAAATATTCCAAGGAGCTTAACGCGTCAATTACCACAAACTGACGCCTAGAGAATTGCGAAACTCGGGGAACTGTTGCCCTCACTTGTTAGGTAAACTGTACCTACGTGAACACATTAGGGAAAATATCCTTTTGTCTACATACGAGGGTTTAGTGTAAGTGTACGAGCGTTTGACGTAATATCGACCGTCCTTTATACGAGTATGTGTGGAGTTTTTTGCATTGTGTCAGCCCTCGTCATGAGTCAAGTGAAACTATACTAGCCACATTAATATACGGTCGACTGGCTCTCACCGATTGTGACTTCACGCCGAGTTTATTGGATCGCAGTTCGTGTAAGTCGGAGATAAACCTTTAAATAAACTGGTGGCTAATATGTCTGGGTATTTTATTTCTTCACTTGTATGGTCAATCGTAATCTATTTTTTATATATAGGTTTGATGACGATGACGTGATCGAAGATGATAAATATGGTAAACCTAGAAAGTGTTCAGCGACAACTTATTTCAAATAATTAAATTGATACAAAGAGTGGTTAGTTGTGTTTAACAATTGTATACGTCACGGCGAGTTCCTTATATTGGTTATTTCTTTATTATGGCATTTGTCCTGAACTCGTTTTTTGGTCTTTACAAATATTCTGCATTTGAGAATCACACATCGCTGACTCGGTTTCAAACAGTTTTTCTTTATTTTAACATGTCAAAGTGATGGAACCGTAATGTAATCGAACAAAAATGGCATCCAGTGAAAAAACTACAGTCCGTCATCAGTTCTGCCTATTATGCTGGTCTGCAATAGTCTCCATTTTTCAGTATGCACTAATTGATCAAGAAACGTGGAAAATCCATAGAAAATCATTGTAACAATTTCATCACCGTATACATGGTGGTTGCAACTTAGTCAATTAGATGCGGTTGTACCACGCAACAAATACCTTCCTCTCTGCTACATACCCCTACCTACCAGAAATAGATTTTGTTACACAATCACACTTACTCACCAGACTGATATGACTGAGTACAGAAAACTTCGAAAGCACCACAGTTTCACAGGATTAAATGTGTATTCGTATTTTTGTATATAGCAGTAACCATGCAGTTATGCGCGCGAGAGTTGTTATTAAAGGAAAAGAAAAGGTTGGGAAGAGGAATAGCAAAATAGCTGGCAATAGACGATCATCCAATTAAATTGCCCTTTTTGTTGAATTCATGCGCTCATATTTCTTTACTTCAGAGATGTTTTATATCGTGCAGGGGTTTTTTTATGAAGATTTTTCTATTCGAAACTGATGAAAAGTTAGTTTTAATGGAAAACGAGCCCAACTTCTACGGCTGTATGATGTGAAACCCTTAATAAATGGAAACATTATGAACAAAGCAAATTGTTACACAAGAACAAAATATCAGAACAAGTTTCTGGCAAGTTCTTTTCATTGGAACACATCTAACGTATTAGGAACTTCATACTTTCCTTTGTGACGAGAAAAGGAAACAGTTGTAGGTCATGTGAAAATAGTAGCCACTAGTATATATTAATATTAAAACTAATATATAGAACAATATATTAGTAATATTTAAAATCATTGCATAGCACCCAAATATTACAGGAAATATATCTGGGATAATACGACAAGCGCTCACAGATGCTTAAGTACAATGTATTGAAAGAAGTCTTTATAATGGGTTCTGGAGGAAACCTTAATAAACTGCAGTCGTCTTCAATTAAGTCGTGCACAATTGTTTCACAATTTCAGACGTTGCAGACAGAACTCCATCGTAATTCCATCCTCTCGGCTAGTAAATTACAGTTCCCATTCAGTGATAATGTAAATATTTTGTATGTATTTAACCAGAGACATATTTTAAAATTCTCAGTCAACGTGACATTTGAGTCGAATGAAATTGTATTAACTTGGTATCGCAAATAACTTTAAGTATTTGCACGGTAGCTCTATTCACAATATTATAAACTCATTATATTGTGTAAAACAGTTTTCTGTATAACACAATTGATCGTATGTGGCTAGATGAATAGTCTCTGGGTGATTCTAAGAATCGATGCTCGTAGACTCGTGACTCGTAGATTCGTTATCTGTAATTCGTTCCTTGTGGCTTGTTGTACATTAATGATTACTTTATTATCTCCTTTCTCGAACCACCTCTGTCGAACTCTGTTGCATAACTATCTGTCTATGAGTCCGTCTGCGCTGTTTATCAACCCGCCTCGTATTTGCCTCGACTGTGTGTCAGTGCATTCCATATGTAAGCTGCATAGGCTGGAGTTAGAACCCTTGAGAAAGCGGGGCGTCCGAGTAATTTTTTTCCTACAAAAACGGTCTTAATGACCAACATGTTTTATATAACTCCTTCTAGCCGTCAACGTAGATGGCGCCTGACGCCAGGACACATTTTTTTATACCCCATGTCGTGCAAACCGTATGCTTATTACCACGTCCATACTTACCGGTGC
Organism: Antheraea assamensis; assembly: GCA_035772565.1. Taxonomy (NCBI): domain Eukaryota; kingdom Metazoa; phylum Arthropoda; class Insecta; order Lepidoptera; family Saturniidae; genus Antheraea; species Antheraea assamensis. The sequence continues at coordinate 657,709 of JAQQSE010000023.1, read as the reverse complement.
CAACATATTATATTATATCGTAATAAATACATTATTATTGCGTATAATTGTAATATAAATTATAACTATCAATGTAATTATTAAATAAATGTGTCCGCAACACCTCTATTACAGACATCCGACGCGTTGCAATGTTTTCGCATACCATTCGATGTAACCGACACAAATCTTCAAGTAACCCAGGCGTGGAGGTGTGAAAGCCACTCAATACCTCGAACGCCGTGTTCTATACTTAGACAATACCGTTACACTATATGTCAGGGATTCAGTGGTTCGAGTGTGCTTGTTACTTGTTTTGGAAATTTTCTTATAAGATTTAACGGAAGAACAATTGTTATTGTTTGAATCAGTTACTCCAAATGAAACAATGTATGGAACTTTGATTAATCTCTTTTCTATGTACATAATGACAATAAATTTCCTTTCAAACTAAATAACGTCAAAACTACTGAACCTATCGCATGGTTCTAGCTAATTACATTTCAGATTCGATTGATCCCTTGCCATTTTTTGTATAATGCCCAACAAACCGGGCAATTTTTTATTATTCTATGTAACAAGTAACAAATACTAAGTAATATTTTTGAATTTTTAATGAATGTATATTATTATGAGTGTTTGCAGTACCACCTCTTCAAAATCTCCATTCATGTTTGGATGTTCAAAATTAAACTCTTTTTTTTATTGACCATGCTTCCGCTGTCATCAGGGTACTGACAATTGCAATTTGTGACACGTCCTGGTGTAGTACGTTAATAATATACATCAGCGCATATGCTATGCTAGACAAGTTGCAGTCGAGTCACGGAGAGACGGTAAAAGTTGAGAACCATCACCGCAAACATCCGTTTAAGATTAAAGTTAACTGATCTCAGTTAGGACTGCAGTCTTTTTTAGTTCGGTTATGAATAACTAAATGCCACGTTGATAATTTAAAATGAGGCGGAGTGATCAATTACCCCATAACCTTAAGAAAATATTTAAGCTTGATGTGGAATATAATATAACATCAGCATAGAAAACCAAGATATTTTGTGACGTAGTCGGATTCAGTCACCTGTGTTGCTACGTCGGAGCTATGGTTTTGTACTATAAATGAAGTGTAACCTCATGATAACGTTGTAGCTTGTGAGTTTTACCTTGCTGCGTATAAAACGCGTGAAAACGTATGGTTGTGTAGTCGAGTTCATCCAAGTTCTATCAAACTATTTCTAAGACAAACATCTTCACTAACATTAAAAATCCAAATGTGACTTTTTTTGCTTCTTATCTTTTGACGTCTTAACTACGGAATCGGATTGTCATAAAATTTTGTATACACATTATCAGAAGTCTGTACTCCTGAGAAGAGGACATAGGATTACTTTTAGACAAAAAAATAATACCATCGAGGGATAGGTTAAATCTACATCAATGCGAGCGAAGCTTGTAAGCAAAAGCTAGTTCTTGATAATTTGATGTGCATCCGCAAATATTTGGAAAAGCTAGATTTCGTGAAAAGTCAGCATAAGTTTTAATAATAGAAACAATTTTTTTTAATAATAGAAACTAATTAGTGATCTCGTATTTTGAGCTCAGTAAGACCAGTAACAGCTTTTTAGATAATATGCATTAAGTTCAACAACTAAGTTCCAAAGCACATTACCGATCTAACGCATAGTAAGTTCAAGCACCATTTCAAGCGTGTTTTACAGTCAAAAAGCTATTATTAGGTGGATCTATATGTGAGCGATGATGATATCTGGAAATAACATCTCTCTCTGTGCATTTCCCAAAAACGATTGTAACCATAAGATACGCTTACTTAAAATATTTACGACAAAAAGATAAACCAGATCGAGTCTTAGCGGATCTATTCGATGACTGGGTTCTTTTCCAAACTGGTGGTAGTTTTGGTATTAGTAAGCGCCTTCTGAGGGTCTAAATTGAATAGAGACTTTTTGAGCTTCCAATGGTCTTACAGCTGCAGCATTAGAGCTTCCGAATTTGGACACTTTTTATTCTTTGAATATATTATATTGCTTAATATAACCTTTATTACTAATAAACCGAGTGCTATATTGTGCTATTTAAAATTCAGACCAATAAATTTCAAACTCTAATAAAAGTCTCCTTGTTTTCTAATGGCCATAATATTTACCCCTAACAAAGACCAGTCGATATTTGATCTAATTTTACCCCCAACGATATCCATTAAAGAACAAGATTTTATGGGTCCCTTCTATTAATGTTCAGAGTACCGTTATTAGTTGAACCGCAAAGAAATTTGATATTTTAATTGACCTCCTTGAACAGGAAACTTCAAAAGGAATTCACTGCTGTATCCAAAAATTGCAAGATAGAGAGAGTTCTTAGCTAAATATATATTAGTAGAGTCATTGAACAGTTAAATTGTGTTTATACAATCCATTTCTAAATGTCAGACTAAGTATAAAGGAAAATTATTGTTTAGGTTCATATAATAAATTGTAACCTATATAATTTGATTTGATGATTTATTTAGATGCTAGCGATCTGTCCCGGTTTTGTATGAGTGCATTGTATTAATGTAGCGTCATAAGTGCCTGGAAACGATATAAATTTTGGACGTCTTATGTATGCCGATCTCTATCAAATTCTACACACATATCGCTTATATATAAGAATAATCTATAGGCTTAGAAAGCTATAAGGCTATATATATATTTACTAGTTTTACTTGCGGTTTCGCTCGCGGTGATGTAGATTAGACCTTTCTCTAGGTCACAGTATTTATTTTCTGTATGTACTTTTCTGCACTCTAGGCAATGCTTATGCAAATTTCATGATGGTCGGTTTTGTGTTCAAGGCGTAAAAGCTTAACAAAAAAAGAAATAAACTTAAATACACATTTACAGTTAGGACTGTGTAAATTGTCCAAAATATAATAAGTATAATTAAATAAAAAAGTTAAGCCATATGGGAGGCATATCGGTGGGCGTTGCATACACCATTAGAGTTTCTTCGAAGTATAATGTGTACCACCATTTATAAAGACATAAATGTAGACAAAACCACGGGCGGCCGTTAGTTACTTAAGAGTTTGTTTTTTTAACTCCGAAATAACTGAAAGCGTTCATAGCTTGACTTCGTATGAAATATATTTTCCGTTGCAAACGTTAAATTTCGAGTTCAAACGGGCTTAAAACTGTAAGTAGATGCTCAAACATGAACGAACGAGGTTATATCCCGAGATAAAGCATGGAACTTGCATGTTATCTCATTAATCTGGATACGCCTTCAGAGAGTATGTGGATTTACTGCGAACATAGTTTAATGGAATTAGTCCTGATTTTCTCTGTATTTATTATGTTATCGCGGCTTAGAGAGAGTGGCTACGAGGGTTGAGTAAAAGATCACGTTTGGAGCAGAATAGTTAGCACAGTCGGATAGGAAGGTCACGTCGGGGTGATCAGTTGTAGGATGCGTCGGGAAGATCAAGACGTTTTACTAGGTGTTCACCTTAGAGCAGTTGTATTACAACACAGCCTAAAAGTGGTGAAGTGTTGGAATATTATTACAAGCATCTTTTTTCTAATTGATAGATATGACACAAGTAAAACTTTTGTATTAAACGTCACACTGTGTATTTCCAGACGCCCATCCATCCAAGTGCTTACCGCGCCCGATGTTTAACGTTGCTTAATGCTTAACTTCGGTGATCGAGGGCGAGAAGTTGTATGCTTAATACTCTACTCGACACAATGTTTAGCCCCACCACTTTTCGTCAAAGGTTGCCAATCTGGATTTCAAAGGCCTCCCATAAAAAGTTTCACTTCAAAACAAAGGCTGCGCCTTTCTTTATTTAGTCGGTAATATTGGTCACTTTCCTTCCAATATATATTCGCCAGTTCTATAAGCAACCCTAATATAATTACCATAAGTGTTTATTTTGTCTCATATGAGACTTTAACCTGTAAACATCCCGGTGCGGAGATCATTTAATTTGAATAAAAACATTTTCAGGTCACATAAACTCATTTCAACCAACTTAACGAGGTCCAACCCTTTTCTATTTCAATACCCTACTCCATGGTTTTTTCTGGCTCCCGTAAAGATGTCCGTTTCACTTTTAAATGGTTATTTGTTGATAATGTCACATATGGGTGTGGTGAACTAATTCTTGAGTGAAGACAGGGTACGGTCCAAGGAAACACAGTCCCATGTATACTCGTTTATTGACGTTAATTAATTATTTGTAGACGAATATGACGCTTTTGAAATGAATTTATTTTTTATACATCTATTTGTAATGGTCAAGTGATTTGATCAGATTCAAGCCCCTGCACCAACGAATTTTACTCAATTCACGTACATTTACTAATTTAAATTGGTAACACAATCGGCTGACGGTGAAGGAATAAATCATGAGGTAATCTGAACCCGAGAAATGTTCTTATAGTACCGGGGTATGTGGGAAAAATATAGAACCGTGTATTTCTCGGAGTTTGAAATCGCCAATACGCCGTCGGCTGTCGTAGTGTTTATACCCATACTTTTCTTAGGGAAGAGGCCTATGACCCTGCAGTGGGTCTCTTATAGGCTGATAATGATGATGATGAGGAATTAAGTAGGAGATATGATACTGTTACGACTTCTACCAAAGAAACAGAAGAACCGATTTCGATTAGACTTTTACCGGAAGATATAGATATTTTTAAAGTAATAAGGGCACATATTATTACCATTTCAGATAGAGGCTATATCATATTAACAAAATATTACAAACTATTAACGTATAATGATAATTTAAGTAAATAGTAATGCCCATATTACAATCAGTCAATACACAGAAAACACGAAATTCGTTTGAAATAACAAAAGCCGTTTACCCGAGAACGATTTAATACACATTTGTATCGAAATTTGTGTTTTGCGCATGTGTAGTCAAAAAGATTAGTGAGGATTGTAATATACATTATTTTATTAGAGAGCGAGAGAGATTTATAAAAAGTTGTTGTCTATAAGTACCCGAGAAACTTTATGATACGTAAAAGACAAGTAAAGTAACGTACAAAGTATCTCACATTTAGCATTTCTTTAGAGGAATTATGAGAGCTGAATTAATCTGAGATGGCCTCCCGCGCGGCCTTTGTTCAACGATTTTTCTTAGAGAAAGTTGCTTAAACAAATGACTACTTTATTTTGTTTCACGGTAATGCAAGCGACATGAAGGTCAACTGAAGTAATTGTGATGGCCTTTAATTATTTATAGCTAACGCTAAACAGAACCGTTGGTTGTTCTAACTTACATTGCACTATTCGTAGTAATGTAGCATAACAAAGAGTAACAACTCTTCATAAAGAACAAGTACCTCTGCTGCCACATGCAAACCTTGTACAGGCATTACCATTTTTCGCAATATTAATATTTATTTCGAGATTTTTAAATTACACAAGCTCACTACTCCCCGTCTGTTTATGGATCCCCTTAGTTCTATTAAACTATGCAATTAAATTTGTTATGTTTTTCGCTATTATTCGAAGGTTTTATTCGACAAAGTTTATACTTTACATTACACGCATATTATAATTATAGAAAGCAATTATAGGTCGTAAAATATATTTTTGGGCTCTTGGTAACATTGACTAAGCTTTGTGAGCTATGTCAAATGCATATAAGACACAATTTAATATCTTAAAAAGCCCTATAATACAGTGTGCGACGGAATGTGTAAATCTTGTGGGCTCTTGTAAACAAATTTAACAGCTGCGCTCCAGATAATGGGATGTTTTTCTGGCTTGGATATGATTCATCAAATAGGGTGTATACAAACGATTCTGTAAGAAAATTATATTATGGTTGTCATTAGAACAAAAAAGAAGTAACATTTTTAATATTCGACATGAGATTTGAAATACTTTCGAATTAGAAGAAAAATTCACTTCACATATAAGAATGTTTCTCTCGCTTATATTGATTTATATTAACCGCAAAGATGTAAGAAACGCGTCATAGAAAAGGAAGATGTAATGTAAGTATGTACCGAATACTTTATGAACCCAGAGACGCCGCTGCTTTGTACAAAATGCTGAGTTGCAGTCTGCGCTTTTTATTTAGGGTTCTAAATTATTTTTTTATATAGCAAGGTTCACCAGCACCCCTCGCTCTTTTACTTCTTATGCCTTTTTTAGCCCTATTTATTTTTACCACATTTGTGTGGTGGAATCTATTCACACTTTGCCACCAGTCATTCCAATATATTTTATATATCTATGTAACTAAAAGTCATAAAGTCTCATGTATGTAAGTACATTACTTTAGAACGATTGCACCTATTTACATGAGATATTTCATGTTGGTTCCTTCGGAATCGATGTCTTGATTTGTCCTCCAGGTTCTTGTTCAGGTATTCGGAACGGCTTGACGCGCAACAATAAGGTGATTCGATGCGAGAGTACCCTAGCTATCATATCTGAATATCCTACTGACTGCACCAATAACGAAGGTCAGAGCCGGAGGATCCAGAAAAACCAAATTACTTTAACTTACACAATAGGCTAAAACTAATAATATGTAAATAATATCAATGTTAGTTTAACCCTGACAAATGACCATCTGATCCAATAACTTATACTAATATACTTTTTTTTTTTTTTTTTTTTTTTTTTTTTTTTATTTACGTGGGGAAATCCATTATGGATACCCACACTCTCGAGGGAGAGAGTGGGTTATGTCCGACTCGCACGGACTAAAACCCCACGGTGTACCGACCGCCGCTTTGGTTGGGGCGACATGGGACCGTGCGAAGCTATCACCATGTCGCCCTAGCGGTCAGCCCGGCAAAGTAGCCGCCGGGCTCCGTCCTTATAGGGAGGTAACTGAGTACACAACCAGCTACCTCCCCTCGTCAGCTGAACCTGTGCAATGAGGACATGGGCCCCCCGGCCCATCCCCTCAGGTTCAGCTACGGAGGTGGAAGGAGGTGGGAAAAACGTCGCCTCCTTCCACCGGCCCTCCTTTGGCGGAGACGGCCGCTGAGAGGGTCCGCCTCTCGGGCCCTCTCCGCCGCCTCCTTCTGCGAGATGACCTCCTCGCAGAAGGAGGCCATCGCACTCCATGCTTGTTCGCTGCCGAGCATGGCCGCAACCACGCTCGGCAGCGACAAATCACCTCCTACCACCGCAGCCAGAGTGCGGCGCTGTCCCTCCCACGCAGCACACTCAGAGAGAGTGTGCTGCGCGGTGTCCTCCTCAGCGCCGCACTCATGGCATGCGGTGGTGGGCTCCCTACGAACGATCTGGTGCAGGTACCACCCGAAACAACCATGTCCAGTGAGCACCTGCACCAGTCGGAACGACAGGGAGCCCCAACTTCTCCCTATCCATTCCGGCAGGACCTGGCGGACGGCATCAATAGTATAACGCCCGAACCGCGCGTCCGCCAGGTCCTGTCTCCATCGCCCTAATGCCTCCTCCTGGCCCTCCCTTCTCCTGGCCTCAATCTCACTGGGAGCTGGAGGCTCCCCGATTCTCTTCCGTGCCGCCGTGAACTCGTACACGGCGGCAAGAACTCCCGCCTCCAGCTCCCATGGTAGGGAGCCGGCGAGCACAAAGGCCGCCGCCAAGGCCACAGTGCGGTACCCTCTGATCGCCCTCAATGCCACAATACGCTGCGCAGCGCGTAGCGCCCGCACATTAGTGGCACCGAGGGCGTCGGCCCACACCGGAGCCCCGTAGACGGCCATCGCTCGCACAACTCCCATATACAATCGGCGGCACCCTGCACTCGGCCCCCCAATGTTGGGGAGCAACCGGCCGAGTGCCGCCGCCGCCCTCGTAATTCGTGGTCCGAGCCCCGTAAAATGGGGCTCGAACCGCCAGCGCCCGTCCAGGGTGAGGCCCAGATACTTCATCTGGGTCCCCACCCTGATACGGGCGCCCTCCACCATTATGTGGGCCCCAGGTGGGGGCCCTCGCCGAGGCCCATGAAACAGAAGGGCCTCAGTCTTCTCGAGGGCCACCCTGAGGCCCAACCTCCTTATGCGCCTGACCACGAGAGTTGTGGCTGTCGTGGCCAGGCGCTCCACCTCCTCCCAGCTCCCCCCCCGGGCTACGACTAGGGTGTCATCCGCGTAACACAATATACGCGCTCCATTTGGGAGCGCGCCGCGGAGCACCCAGTCGTAGCCCATGTTCCACAAGAGTGGGCCTAAGGCCGACCCCTGTGGAACCCCCCTCCGCGTGACTCGTTGGACCATATAGCCGTCGCCATCTATGTATGCGACCTCCCTATCGACCAAGTACGCCTCCAACAGCCGCCGCAGATACGGAGGCACACCGAAATATCGGAGCGCCTCCCGTATCACATTGTGCGGCAGGCTGTTGAAGGCGTTGGCGATGTCCAAGGACACCGCCAGAAGTCTGTCCCCTTGGGAAGTCGCCTCCATAGACAGCGACTTAAGGAGGGTCAGGGCGTCCACTGTTGAACGCCCTGCCCGGAAGCCGAACTGCGCCTCTGCCATGTTCGGCCCTTTCTCATCCAGATGCTGGACGACCCGGGAGGCAACGACTCTCTCCAGAACTTTCCCGGCGTCGTCCAACAGCACCAAGGGCCGATACGCGACGCGCAGTCCAGGGGACGGCCCTCCTTTGCCAGCAGGCATAGCCGCCCCCGCTTCCAGGGTTTCGGAAACCGCCCAACCTCCAGACAGCGATCGAGCAGTCCCCGAAACCACCCCGCCATATGGTCCAACGAGACCGCGAGCAACTGGCCCGGGACCCCATCCGGACCAGGCGCTCTCCTCCTGTTGCGGAGGCGCTCTACTGCCCTCCCCATCTCTTCCTCCGTTATAGGAGGAGGGCCATCAAGCACCTCCGCAACTTCCACCCGAGGCGGAGGCATGGGAGGAGGTGGCAGCTCCGGAGGGTCGGGGAATAGCTCTCTCACGACCCTCGCTACCACCTCCGGCTGGAGGGTTTCGGCCACCGGGGGCGCCCGGGATCTCAACTTCTTTCTCACCATCTGGTACGGGCGCCCCCACGGGTCCCCCTCCAACGTCTGGAGCAACTCCTCCCACGCCTCCTCTTTAGCCCGGCTGATAGCAGCCTGCAGGATCTTTCTGCAATCCCTGTAGCTGCCATACAGCCGGGCCTCCTCCTCGGGGTTCCTGTGTCGCCTCCGGCGGCTGCGCCCGAACAGCCGCCGGGCTGCGGAGCAGGCCGCACGGAGATCGGCGATCTCCGGCGACCACTAGTACACCGCCCTTTTATCTGGGCGGTGTACGCTCCGCGGCATCGACGCGTCGCAAACCTCCGTGAGAGCAACACGGAGGCGGGCTGCAGACACGTCGACATCCTCCCCGATCGAGGGGGGCATGGCCCAGGCCTGGACGATGGCTGCCTCTTCCGCTAGTTCGTGATCGAGGCGGCTCACCGTCCAGCAGGGGAACGTCGCGCCTCTCCAGGGGCGGGTGCTCGTTCTGGCTTGGGTGGTGGAGATCTCAAACCTTATGTATCTATGGTCTGAAAGAGTCTCCACCTCCACAAGCACACGCCACTCCCGGACACGGCGTGCGACAGACGGGGTAGCGAAGGAGATGTCCACTATGGACCCCCCGTTATGTCGCACGCACGTGTGGACGCTCCCCTGGTTGAGGAGAGACAGCCCCAACTCGGCTGCCCACTCCTCAACGGCCATGCCCCGCAGGTCCGTGGCCGCCGCTCCCCAGGCTCTCGACTTTGCGTTCAGATCTCCCATGAGAACCACAGGGAGCGGCGATAGCCGCCTTACAGTCCCCTGCAGAGAGCCGAGGAATCCCTCAAACTCACTCAGGGGCCTGTTGGGGGAGAAGTACGCCCCCACAATGGCGTACTCTCCCGAGACGGCCGCCACGAACCCGGCCCCACTCTCTCGGACTGCCAGGGGTGAACCCGATCCGGTCACGATCGCCACGGAGCCTCTCCGGTCCCCAGCCCAGTGCGGCTGGGTGGGAACGTAATAGGGCTCCGTGGCGACCGCAAGCCCAACGCCCCACTCCGCCACTGACTGCACAAACAAATCTTGTGCAGCGGCGGAGTGGTTCAGGTTCGCCTGGAGGAAGCTGGAATGGGCCCGATCCATTAGTGTTCCATTTCAGCTTCCTCCGGCCTGGCGGCTCCAGCCTTGGGGTTTGCCCCCGCTACGGGGAAGGCCCTGCCCTTGATGGTGGGGGGCCTACAAGTGCGGCTGCCCATCTGATGCCCCGAGGGCCTCCCTGCGTCGGCGCATATGGCACACTGTACTACCTCCGCAGTGCATTGTGCTGCCATATGCCCCGACGCACCGCAGCGGTAACAAGCCTCGCCCCTGTTGGACGAGGAGGGACACAGGGGGCGAGTATGCCCCAAGCCCATGCACTTATAACAGCGCATGGGCTTCTCATCCAACAGGAGCACACGCACCACACTCCATCCAACTAGGAGTTTGCCCATCTCGGCAAGCTCTTTAGCCGCTGTTACTGGGAGGGTCATGTGGATCGCCCCCTGACCCCCCCAGTTGCGTTTGATTTCTCCCGCCTTAATTTGGGCTTCACCACAATTAGTCTTTGCCGCCACGATTGTCAAGACCTCCTCGCGGGACACCGAATCGTCCAGTCCAACGATTCGGATGTCCGCTTTCTTTACCGGCCTGGCAACCGTGGCGACATCGGCCAACACGGCTTGCAGCTTCAAGGTGAGCTCTTCCGCCTGCTTCTCACCCTGGGAACCCGGCAACTCCAGTATTCTTGCCCCCGTCGCCGTCCTCCTAATTCTCGGGCTGTCCACCCCCATATCGGCGAGTGGTACCGCCTCCCGTGCCATCATGAGGGCGGCCCTATAATCCACCCCCCTTTGTATCGCCTCCGGCTGCAGTGTAATTACAAGAGCAGCAGTGCGGGGAGTGGATGGAGCCTTCGAGCCCTGAGGTTTTGGCGTAGGCTTATCGCTTGCCACCGTGGATTTAGGCGCCCGGGCTGCCGGAGCCGCTGCCGCTTTCCCCTTCTTGCGGTGGACTACTGTGGCCCAATCAGAGCTGGGTCCCGCCGCTGCCGGAGCTGGCAGATCTGCCCAACTCATCCCCAGTGGAGCGGCGCTAGGTCCCGCCACGACTGCAGGAATCCCTTGTATCCTCCTGGCCACTGGAGCCTTCGGTAAAGGCTGAGAGGCCGAACCGGAGCCTTTATATTTATCCCCGGCTAAGGGCGGCCGGAGAGGGACCTCCGGTAGTAAGCGCCCCTCGAGACTCTCCAGGCGCGCATTCAGCATATTGCTGAACGACGCCTGGAGAGATCGCTCCATGCGTGAAACGGCCCCCACGATAGTTTCCTCCCATTGTTGGGCAGGAAAATTAACCTGTTTAGACGCAGGGGGAGGAGGAGGCGGCATATCTCTCCTCTCGTTCGCTGCTCTTTTCCATGCAAGAACCTCCGCCTTCAAGTCGTCAACCTGACGACGGAGGTTCTTCAGCTCCCTCTGGAGCTTCAGCGTTTCCTCGGCCTCAGTGCGCCCTGCCAAGGATTCGACGACCTCCTGAAGGACCCTTGCGGACCCCTTCAACTCCTTGATACAAGGGCCCTTCAGGTTTTTCGACTTGTAGCACACGTCGAAGATTGAGGCAACTTTGCTCCCCGCCAAGGCTTTCAACCTCTCAGCGTCGAGGGCGTCGATATCCAGGGGCCGAGGAGCAGAAGACATGTCTCCCTCTGCCTCCGAGTTTGTGGCAGAAGCGGCAGCAGAGGCAGCGGCAGAGGCGGCCTCTGAGCTGGCCCCACTCAAGCGGCCATTCAGTGCCCGGTCGAATGAGCCGTCAGCCTCTCCTATGGCACCTCGGCCACTCCCACGCAGTCGAGAGCTTCCTCTGCTCCTCCCTCTAGAGGAAGTCCGCACTTTCGGAGCCTCTCGCTCCTCCACCTCAGTGTCCGAATCAAACACCTGGACAGACCCGCTATTGCGCTTCTGCCCAGGCTTTGGCGTCTTTTTGGTGCTCATGGCTCACCGAAGACACAGCGGTCATTCAGGAACCAAGAGACACAAAAACCAAGTCCGAAATACACGCCAAGTCGATAGAAATGCAGTCCACAGTTCAAAAAGCAAGCCAAGTCAGGGTAAGAAGAAATAAAATAAAATGACCGTCAAAAAAAAAAAAAAAACAAATAAAGAATCCAAGTCGCGCGCAAACACAGTCCCGAATCCGAAAGCAGGCTATGTTATACTAAGTTCACACTAACACAAAGTAACAACACTGAAACAAAAAAAAAAACACCAATAACAATTATACGGCGATGTATTTTCCAAACCAACGCGATGCAGAGCGACATAAACATCCACTCGCAACGGCGCACCGGCGCGGACTCTTATACTAATATACTACAATAACTTATAATATCGGAACAGTGGAATCGGGTTCCAAACGTTTTCACTGACATTGCTGACTCGATGCCCGGTGCACCTGCCACACCGTGGGACTCCACTCTTGGTCAACAATTATGATGTGTTGCGATGGTGTAACGTGCATATAAAAATATCAGAGCAATATTTGTATGATAGAAATTGTTTGAAAACACGAACAAAACAAAAATACACATTTTCTCAGAGAAAAGTCTATATAGTTAGTGGACACATTTCAATCAGAAACCTGAAACGTTCTAGATTGGATTATCCGTACGGTCGCACAGGAATCGATTCTCTACTCTGATGGTTCCGACAAATTGCACCGTTGTAATGAACCCCGCCCGCTGATCAAACACGGATGTTCCGAGTAGTTAAGATAAAACTAAACTATCTAGAAGTCTGTAGATTAGTAACTTAGTGTAGGAGATATGGATTACAATATTGAAAGAGTCCAATCTGTCCTGCACATTAGTCCTTTTGATGTACAACGATTTCTTCCCTCGATAGATGTGCTTGCCCTATTCTATCTTAGTAGGAATAGCGTGACTAGCTTCATAACTATTTCTTCTTTTGATACTCGTTACGCATAGTTAATTAAAATAAATCAGAAAACACTTAGGTCTCTCAGCAACTTCACTTGATGGCATCTATCTTCAGGAGTATTGATACGGCTGATGGTACCCTATAAATATATCTTATCAGGTGTATGCGGTGAAAATATGAAGAAGTGAAAAAGGGCTTAAAAGGTAAAGAAAGTATGCAGCGATAGGTGGACTTGCCTATAAATAAATAACATAACAATGACCCCAAATAAAAAGCGTGAAATAACCTGCAACTCAACACCTCGTATGCAGTAACGACAGTATTATGTCTTCCTCTTGTTAGTTGCTTGAAAGTCGAGATATATAATCTAGTGCAGGTGAAACAATATGAAGCTTGTTTTCAAATATTATCTAAGCTTTCTAATTTACATAAATGTATGTAAGCGGGAGGAAAAAATATTATGTGTAGCGATTTTCTCAAAATTTGTGATGTGTCAAAATTCAAAACGTTCTTTTTCTTTGTTCGGACTGATACCTGCTGCTGAGTTCCATTACCGAACAACTCGCCATAAAATGAAATTCCATCAATATCATCTCGATGGTTGGAAGTCGTCTACTGTGCGGTTCTCGCGTGTGTTCTTCCCACGTACGTCGGCCCTCTGGAATTTACTTCTAGCGGCAGCATTTCCGGACCAATACAACCCACTAACCTTCCAGAAACGAGGCAACTCCTTCTTCAAAGGCAGACAACGCATCTGCGATGCCTCTCGTGCCGTAGGTGTCTATGAGCGGCGGTGATTACTTACCATCAGGTAACCCGTTTAATCGTTTGCCTCTAACTGCAAAAAAAAATGACATCCATATGTGACAAAAATGATAGGTATTTGAACAATGAGATGTAGGCCAAAAAGCTGGCTTTAGCTTAGCGCAGCTTTTACATTTGTTTATAAGAGCCAACGAAGTGTCATTGCTTAATTTCAATAGATATTCTGGTAAAAATGCAGAAAAACTATAAATTTTTAAATAACTTGTAATAATAATTTTGATGAATTTACAATGATCTGAAAATTTACTTCTTTCTGAAAGATAAAAATCAAAGAACTCCTTGAAGGTTTGGTTACCGCAGCGCTTTAGACGAAATTCCGCTTGGATTCTTTGTTGTTTTTCACAACGGAAGTGACTCCGGTGAACTCGACCGCGGCTTCGCAATAAAACTGGATATTATGGACCTTTTTGTTTTACTGCAGTCGAGGTGAAAATAAAATAGCGTAGCAAGCACTGTTGTTCCTTTTTTGTTGTTGTACTAATGCTCTGTAGATATTAAAATATAGAACGAAATTAAAGACTAAACATATACAGCTTGCTTCTTAATTAAAGCCAATAACCTAGTAGTCTTAGGCAAATCATACAATTTATTACCTGATAGAAAATAAATCAGACTCTGTGGTTACAATTTATATTGCTCAGGCTTTGTTCTATTTTCACAGTCTTTTGTTTTTGTTCAGTTATTTTATGTTAGTACATTAGTAGGTTTTCCCCACGTTAATTAAAAAAAAGTACATTAGTCTTTTACGTAAAACAAATTGGTTACGAAGCACAAGTTTGTAGAAATAACACAAATATCTTCTTTTACTTTTCTGATTATCATAAGAGTTCATTCACTGTACTATTTCTCAATGTCCCTATTTAGCCCTATTTTATACATTTTTTTTCATTTAAATATATTCTATAAAAATATATTAATTTTAATATATTAATAATTTCTGTAACGTTACTGCAAATGTATGTGACAGAATGACATTCAAAATGGTATATACAGTATGGTACAAGTACAATATGGTAAAGACAAGTTTGAATAATTTTTATTAAAATTATTACCATATTGCTAGATCATAAAAATACTATGACAACAGAAATAATATTAAAACAGGCTTACAGAGAAAATGATATATTAATAATCGGACTGTGAAAACACTGTAACATTTTTTAGTTATTTAAAGCACTGGTATACAGAAAAATTAAATTTTCCCATACTCTATTTATTTTGTTCACCAACGCCGTTCTTAAACATTTATTATTACAGTATATATTGTAACTTTACAATCAAGACAAATTTTAAATCTCATATAAAGTCATTCATATCGTTAGGTTGCAGAGCGCACTAAAGTAACAAACATGTTACCCTGGTTCTCTCGTTATATTTTTTTGCTGACCCTTTTTTATTAACGTGGGGAAATCCTTTATGGATACCGACCCTCTCGAGTGAGAGAGTGGGTTATGTCCGACTCGCGCGGACTAAAACCCGACGGTGTACCGGCCACCGCTTTTGGTTGGGGCGACATGGGACCGTGCTGAGGCTATCACCATGTCGCCCCAGCGGTCAGCCCGTCGGAAGGTGGCCGCCGGGCTCCATTCTTATAGGGAGGTAGACTGGGTACACAACCAGCTACCTGCCCTCGTCAGCCGGACCTGTGCAATGAGGAGATGCGCCCCCGGCCCACCCCCTCAGGTCCGGCTACGGAGGTGGAAGGAGGCGAACATAACGCCACCTCCTTCCACCAACCCTCCTTTGGCGGAGAGGGCCGCTAAGAGGGTACGTCTCTCGCACCCTCTCCGCCACCTTCTTCTGCGAGATGACTTCCTCGCAGAAGGAAGCCATGGCCATCCATGCGTCTTTGCTGCCAAGCATGGCCACAAACACGCTCGGCAACTACAGATCACCACCTACCGCCGCAGTCAGAGCCCAGCCGCACAGCCGCCCAACACTCACTAATATTGTTTATTCTAATTTGTTTATTTACTCTTACTCGCCTTAACTAATTAACCGTTCATTATAACATTTTATAAAAACGTTACCAGGAGTACAGAAAAAGAGGTGGAAAGGTGTACGTTTGATCCAAAGAAAAGCACTTTTCTCGAGAGAAGACACAAATCTATATTACTATGTTATGTTATTGATTTCAGTATTTTTTTTTGTGGTTATCAATAAATAAATAATATTAGAAAACTGCTACAGTAAAGAAAAATACAGAAAATCACTTACCCACAACAAAATTATAGACATTTAAGGCTGGCATATGAGCGGAGACCCTAATAAATAAACCTTGGAGGCCATGAATTGGAGGAGTGAACGGGAAATTTTCTGGAAACTAAAGTTGGAACCGACCGTAACATTATTTTTTTTTTCGGTGCCTGCACTTTACTCAGGAAATACTATATAATAACGAATCCTGTTTTAATTAGCATTATTTTTGTTTTTACTAGCTGCCCGCTCCGATTTCGCAAGTGTACACTAACGCAGGCGGTAAGACAATGTAATATAATAAAATGGTAACCGAACAAATGAATATGTCAATATTGTTTACTGTCTTCTTTTTCACTCACTTTTTGTATGAAGAGTTTTTCCCAATTGGTTTTCTTTTCCATATGATAACATTTCAAATATTTTCTTTAATACAAACTTTCTCCTAACAATTACAAATATGACACAAAAAAAGAATTAGCCGAGTATTATTACATTTTTCATTCGATTTTTGATTTTTTTTTAAGGGTTTGTTTGAAGATATTTTTCGATAATTCCAAATTAATCTCTCGTAACCTTTATAATTCGATTTAGGATACTGATAACGCTCAATGAAATATAAAGCTTAGAGGTACCTCTTAAAACGTGTTTGTAGGTTTCCAATAATCGGAGCATTAAAGTTTCAGTATGTACATATTTTTCCACACAACGATGCGTCACGATACTATTTTATTTGATACTAAGAGATTTCTAGTGACGTCTCGAGAAAATTCTAGAATTTTCTAGATGTTCTTCCAGTGTCCGGATATAGTAAGTTTTTATACAGATTATACATAACAGATATTCCCACAAATTTAGAAAAACTTTTTAAAATATTATGCAAACTTTAGATATGCCATAGGCTTTTTTGGCTTTTGTTAAATGTTTTAAATAAAACTCTAAATTTACTAAAAGCATAGCTACAATCGCTATAACATCAAAGACATCTTGTCCAATTGCAGCCAATGCGGAACAAGCATTTTTTTTAATTATTTAAGTACTCTTACAATTAATTAGAAGGATTATCCGTAGCTTACACTGTAAAGTCAACGTCGAGGAGCGCCAACTGCTTCGCGCAGTAAAGTGCTTACACTGATAAATTACAAAGATACTCTAACCTCTCTCCTTGTGTTTATTCTTTATTCTAGCGATCTACATAATATGACAATATAAAACTTTATACTTCTGCTGCTATTTGATGGTATGATCATTCTTTATAAAATAAATGTAGATTAAAAAGTCCAAAGTTGAAGCAATGGCTGCTCTGTGGTAGCCTATTGGAACACTATATCGATCGACACCATTTTGAATCCTTTACGGAAGCTGTACCCTCGGTGAAAGAAAAGATCATATTAAAAGTGTATAGTAGTGGCACGTTTTTCTATAATCCCTGCCCAGTTATCCCCAAATTGTAAATATGTCTCACCAAACACCTTTAGTTTTGTTTTGGCTACTAAACTTTAGACCTGGTTTTCTCGAGGCTTAGTATGATAGCATCTAACCTAACCTAACCATCACTTGACATGAGGTAATATTGTATTCAAATCCTAACGTACCCAGTGTACACGATAAAAATACGATATTTAAAATATAAATCTTCAAATTTGGACACCATTAATAAGTAAGAAATGCAATACTATTGTTCTAAAAGGTGATTTTATACTGCTTATGTAACCCTACTACTTATCATATTTGTATAAAAAATATACTTGAATTTAGCATAGTAGCAGATTTATAGGGATTTCTCTTATTATAGATTCGAAAACTGAGAAGAAAACTAGTTGACACTAGGCAAAAATTATGGATCATACACTTAAGGTCATATATAAATTAATTTTTAGCACCAAGTAGGACGATCGATCTTAGAAAAACGAGTAAAATGCAGTTATTTGTGAACTCCAAGATGCTTACTATCAAGTACAATGCAGACACTATAACCAGCTTTAAAATTATAAAGAAGGCTATAGTGACTGATATTAATAACAGAGTAGTTAGGGCCTATAAAAGCTTTGTCTGTAGGAGATACGGTATCACACCCTCTTTCTATCACAAAGTAGAATCCATGTCAATTTTTTCGGCCGCTCTGAATGTAGTCGTAACTTTGGGTTAGCGCATAATTTACTCAAGAGTTTAACACAAAAGAAAGTTAAAATATTACTATAAGAATTTAAAATTGATATGTCTCGATGCTATGCATATATTATAATACGTATCTATACCCAAATTAGTTTTCTGCACAACTATCTTCATAGCAGTCAAAAAGTTTAGCGAGGACTACAGCAATATTCACGCTGCTAAATGTATTATAATGTAGGTGGTAGAGCTACGCTGAAGATATGACTGGTTTCAGCATGAATGGGTCGGCTCTCCCGGGGTAGTACCACCCTCTCACAATAAACAGATCGAGTTTTTTGTCAGTTCTTCTCGATGACTGGGCTGTATTTCGCACCAGTGGTAACTTTGACGTTCATAAACGCCATCTCAGGAACTAAACTGAAGAAAGTATTTCTGATTTTGATATAAAATGTAAGTTCGACGTCAGTATTTAGTATTATTATCTGTATACCTATTATATTGCCTAAATGAAATTAACAAATTACGGACTGTTGTTAACGTCGGGATCTTTGGTAGGTATGTTAAATAGTTATGTTATGCAAAAAAATTTCACATGAAGGTGAATGATCGATTTTTCTGTATTTTTTTATTACATATTCCATTAAAACCATCAATCGATTGACTTTTTAGTTAATTCCCGCCAAAAAAAAAAAACATTTTAAATTATCAAAATATATAGGTAATAACATGCACCGAGATGTCCACGTGATGTGACCGCCTGGGAAGCACCACTGGACGTCGCCTCGGCTTTTTTTGAAAGACCTTACTAAAATTTAAATCGGACAAAACATCGATTAGGATATTGTATTTTTTTATACAAATAAAAGCGGAAAAAAGTTTAGAGATTGATTTTTGAATAATCGATCTTCTAGATCTAAATTTTTTATGAATCGATTCGTTTAGCCATTTTAATAGAAAAACATTTGTTCTTTACTCATACAGTAATTTGAAAACAGCTTGAAAAAGTTGTGATTTAAACACGTGGGTACTAAAGTATTTTTAATTATCTATATCGAAAACTGACAAGAACCCGACCATATTATATAAAGAACTTTTAATTATGTTTCTTATACAGTTGAATATATAACATAAACAAAACTAATAATAGGTATTTATAAAAAAAAAAACTATAAAGGAATAAATGCATAGGTAAGAATACTGAACTAACTATTATATTAAATATATTTTTATTTTTAACTAAGTTTTTCTTTACATTTTTCATCAGATTTAAGTAGACTCTTTATATATTGCAAAATTGAGATTATAGCATACAATACAATGATGAAAGCGATGATTATTACAAGCAGAACGTCAGCCATGAAATATTCCCAGTAGGACATATTTGCTGCGGGCGACCGTAGATGTTTCGCTCCGCCGTGCCGCAGTACGTGCTCAGTCCACCAAACGGCGCGTTCTAGCGGACGCTGGGGCTGGTCGTACATCAATGCCTTTACTTGTTTGATATTTTGTCTGAAACTATTTTAAAGCAATTATTGTTTGCAAATTATATAACAAAATTCAATGCATCAAGGATTTATTTCTACTATAACTTCTACTTTAAGTTAATCTTCATTGTAATTCAAATGATCTATTAATATCCTAAACTTTAAAAAAAATCCTAAACCAAACCAAGTCCGCAACAAATCTGTAAAGAATATTATTTTGCAATAAATGATACCTATGTTTCACAATTTAAAACTATAAGCAGTGAGTACACTTCGAATTGGATATAAACAGAAAGCTTTCGTATTCGTTTACCCGTCATCACCGATAACTCTTTTGACCGCCTTCACCAAATCCTCAGCAGTCAACGTGACAGCATCTAACTTAACACCAATTCCCAGTTCGACGTACTTATTAACATTATACCACTGGTCAGCTACTATAGGAATACCAACTAAGGGTACACCAGAATCAATTGCTTCATCGGTAGATTGAAGACCACCTTGGGTTACAAACACTTTGATATTCGGATGCTCTGAAATAAAAATATTTTAATTGTACATTCTTAATCAAAAAATATTTTATAGAAATGTATGATCATCATTACATCTTTGTGTGGGTGTGTGATATTACAGGATTAAGTTTGATCTATACCATATTAGATGTTATGTAATGCAAAGATCACATTTAAACTAATTACAAAAATATTTATTTTTCAGTTATTAAAAATTATTTCCAACTTTTATCAATATCGACTACCGTTATATGATCAAAATCAAATCAAAATACTTTATTCAATTTAGGCTCTGAGAAGGCGCTTATGGACGTCAAAATTACCACCGGTTCGGAAAACAACCCAATCATCGAGAAGAACCGGCAAAAAAATCGATCTCGTTTATCTTTTCATTACATATATTATAACTCATATTTTTAAAACATAGATACAAATAATAACATTCGGTTTTAGTGGATGCATAGAAAGGGCGTGATTTCCAGACGTCACCATCGTTCCCATATTGATCCACCCTGTAATACCCTTTAGACATTAAAACCTACTTGACATGGTGCTTGAACTTAGTATCCGGCAAATCGGTAACATCCTGTCGGATCCTGGCTGAGTTCAAAGACATAGAAAATGTTTCTTTTATTTTTATTATTCGATATAATTTTATTACATGTCCTTTCTTCAATTGTAGTACGCACAATTCGCTTTATTACTATATCAATTGAAAATTCGCAATTTCATTGTTTGTAAGCAACATATACGAGTAATTATGTCGGTTTTATCCTGCACATTAGTTTGTTATTTATCTTTTATTATTCATATAAATAAAAAATAATTTCTCAGTGTATGTAAGCGCATCACTTTAGAACGACTACACTGAGCTGACTAATTCTTTTTTGTCGTGTGTAAAATTGTCAGGACGAAGTTGGTATGAAATAAAATATTTGGAATCATACGGAGAGTGAGAAAATTAAATTAAAAAATTGCCATGTGAAAAGTGAATTAGTGAGATAGAAGATAACAAGGAAATCTTCAAAAGAATTTACAAATTGACGTTCAGCTGTTCAGCTGCCATTATATTTCATTAAATGGTCGCACTTTAAAGAGAAGAATTGATCTCAGTGGGCAGCTAGTAATATATAAGAGTATGAATTTTATATATTTATTATGGAAATTGAATTATTGTTTTAATGTAAAAAGTGGATTATCATGAATTCATATTCGCTGCTATGCCATACATTTAATATGAGATAAATAAAAACAACTAACCAAGTAAATCTCTTTGTGGAAACCATTTTTGCACCTTTACATTTTCTGGGATATTTTTAACGTTTTCCCCGTCGAACTTCCATAATACATCATACGGTAACATTTCAAAGGCTTCCAAAAATGCGCCCAGTAATTCCTTATCCATCATTGAAGGATGAACATTAGTTCCTAAGCTGACGTAAACTACACCACGCTTAGAATTATCTAAATATTGCTTTAAATCCTAAAAATAAATCAGCTTAGATAATATTGTATGTTTTACAGGCAAATGTAAGCTGCTTGATTAATGAATGAAACTGAAATATTATTTTATCTAAAAAGACAAAACTATGACATGACATTATTTTTTACAATATTACTAATTTTTAAATGTACTGGTTGCGTGTACTTGAAATTTCTTTTACCGATCAAAGGAAACTACCGTTTTGTCTAGTATAAAATTGATCTATACTAAGATAAAAAAAAACAAAACGTAGCTAAAAAACAATATCTTCGTCAAATTTATCGGCTTTCTTTTATACATAATGGAAAAATAAGTATTCAGACGATACGACAAAATTATTGAAATTAATCTCGTTCAGAATTAAGTCTAAAATTAATAAGTGTCGGTTTAACGTACAAAGAGTTACTAAAAAAATCACTAAAATTTATAGGGCGCAATTTATATACTAAATGAATATGTTACTTACCTCTGGCAGTTCTTTGACTGGTTGTAAATGCAAAGCACCTAAATAAACAACGCTCGGTGGAACAGGACGATTATTATCAAACATAGGAAATGAATTCAAAAATAATAAACACACGTAATTTTTTAACTCCTGAACTGTAGGAGCACTATCACCAAACCTTGTTCTAAGTAACGTATTTTCCATTTCTTCAGTGTGCCAAAATGACTTTGCTAATCGAATTTCGTAATATATCTCTCTTATCTTCTCAAATAATGTGAGCTCTCCGAAGTTACTTCTTAATAAATGTGGATACAGTACTGGATGTCTTGTCATCGCACCAACAATCTCATATGCTTCAGGTGTTCCATAAAACGAAGAGATCAAAATTACCGGAGCATTAAATATCTTTCCGAATATTAAATGGAAATTCATTAATGCTTCTGCAATGATCAGGTCAAATTTTTGATTCTTGTCTTGTAATAGTTGGTTCACTTCAGTACTATTAAACATTTCCGCCGTAAGGTAGAACATAGATTGAGCAAAGTCATTGGAGATCATAGATTCAACGTCATTGATGACGCCTCGTTTAAAACCCATAACGGCATCTTGTGTAATCGATTTAATTAAAACTTCGTATGAATGTCCGATGTCAATTTCAGTTACGTTGTCCTTTGGTCTATTCTTAGGCAATGCAGGGTTTGGAGTTATAATTACGATTTCGTGACCTCTCTTTGCCAATTCTAAAGACAGTGCTCTAAATACGATTTGATGACTTACAGAAGGCACAGGAAATACTCCTAATATCCTTGCAGAATCTGCTCCAGCGAGCAATATTAATGAAAGAGACACTACGAACAACATTTTCGTCATAAACTTAAAGGACGTGTGATTTATATATAAACACTAACGATCAAGATTAATAAAATGTGATAAACTGATTTAGAAATTAATATTCACCCATACATTACACATTGTCATAAAATTCATAAAAATATTGCAAGTCATTACAATTTAAATTCAACTATAGTATGATATATAAAATTATTTCGTGTCATGGAAAATTCGGAAATATGCCAAGTCATTGAAAGATAAACAAATGTTTGTCATATTAATCTATATATTCGTCTACTTTCTGTAAATACCTTCAAAATTGAAGCGTATCATTTTTTTACGGAATTAAGCAAAAAATGTTTATTCAGTGTGCCCGCGTGGGTCGCGTGCTGTACTGGATACTTCTAGTTTAGTTTATCATATTTGTTTGGAACTCTTAATTTATTTAATAAAGAAGCCTAAATAACTCTTTACAACATCAGTCATGTGCCAATAATTTCCAACAATATTGGTCCAACCCCTTCGAATGTTAGCCGAAACAAACAGACAAACAAAGATTTGAAAAAAACTTTCAGTTAAAGTTTTAAAAGTTTTTCGGTTTTATGTAATCAATAGTAAAAGGTTTTTTTTTGGTACAAACAAAAAGCCAAAATTCAATTATATTTATTTGTATAAAACATAACACGCACAAAATACGGACACGTTGAAACCTTATCTATATCAGCCATTTATATCTATTAGATGTTGCTCAGTTGTCGAAACTCGACCATAATTCATTTAATTTATATTTTTGAACTTTATTAGGGTTCTTTTGTCAAAGTCCTCTATAGTCGAATGTTTCATCATGGCTTTGTTACGCAATTAATTTGCCATTATTTTCAAATTATATAAAATAAATCTACGGGATTCAAATGAAGTTTAAAATTAATTATACATTTGAAATAAAAATAAAAACCGGCTATTAAAAATATTAATCTATTCTATTGGATGTGAAAGACATAGAATGACAATATTTTGAACGATCCGAAACTTCTCTGTGGACAATATTCTTTGTAAAATCTCTTTCATCATTTACTAAATGGCTTTGAACGTTACATTGGAAAATATAAAGTCTCAAACCATCGAATGATCGAACTCTATTTGCTACAACGTATAAATGGGCACGGGTAAAAAGTGGCTGCCTCATTAACATTGCAATTTTTTGGAATATTTGTCCTAGAAACTTATTTAATGTCATCGTAAATGTAGGTATTATTAGGCATTGAGTTCTTTGAAATTTAAAGGGTAAAATAGTTCCAGAATATGTTAAATTTATACGTGGAATCAAAATTATCTTATTGCGTGTTGTTCCAGTTAAAACTTCGCATTCAATAACATTATGCTACCATTAACTTTTGAAAATAAAATCATATTTTGATAAAAAGGTGGCACCGTCAACTGTACTAAATATAACTGCTACATTAGTCTGAACTGCATCATTGTCAGGACGGAGATCATCATGATTTACTTTATTGAGCATAACAATTTCTTTATTTTGATTGTCAACTGTCTAAAAATGATTTTTCATTGCAATAGATGATCGAACAAACTTAAAAATTCTAATTCGAGAGAAATTCCATGCATTATGCTATCATTTCATGTTGTATGAAACTGTTCCCGTAATCCATAATTAACAGCAGATTCAACACAGAAAAATATAATACTACACATAACATGGTGAACGACCACATCCAGCAGTCATTAGACCTGCTCTATGAAAAAAAAAACATAAGGTATTTTAAAATGATACACTCCATTTGTAATTGTAACGCAATCTTTAGCTTCGGAGGTAGCTATAGCAAACGTTGAACTGTATTTGCGAATAATTTTTAAAAGTAACTTTTTGACTTATTTTTTATTGAATGCTCATTTGAAGTAAGGTCATCACACAAAGATTTAAAATATTCATTTTGACTTAAAGTAGGTAATATTGCCTTACTCTTATGACAACATGAAATAAAGGCAGTTCTGTCACATACGGTGACTTCTGATTCAAAATGTTCTGCATTGTAAAACCTATATTGTAAATCCAACAACTCACAATCAAAACTATTAAATTTTTTTGGAATAACACTGAGTGTGCATTTAAATGTATCTCTCAAAATAACTTCCTAATTTTATATACCATTAACACTATTTAAATTGGCATTTTACGTAGTATTATGTACACCCCTCGTATTAACCCTCTTTCTTTGTCTCTCACTCCAACCCGATAATCTTTTACGTCAAGGTATGATGAAAGTAAACTAAGTAACACAGAAATAGGAAAGGATTTAGTTCGAATATTGAAATGTACTTACGTTTTATAACCGTATATTTAGTACGTTTAGTAAGCACTATATACTCACAAATAGGAAAGAGTAAATTAATTCAGATTACTACGACACAATTTTCTTTATGCTTGAGCAAGTTCTATTTCACAAATTATATATATTATATTGACACGTGAAGCGAGTTTAGTCGGTTACCATAGTAGTAATGACCTTAGTCGAACATTTTAGGTCATATTGCTGACCAATTAGTATTCGTTAGGTTCACTCCTATATAAATACCTGTGTTTTGGTTTTCAAAAAATAAAGGTATAACTATAAATCGGGATGAAAACAGGCTTCGAAAAATTAACTGTACCACAAAATCTAAGAATGGAAAGGACATGGTTTTTTTTCGAACTGACATACCCTGTTAACCCTGTAGCCTCTACAGATTCACCGAGGACAGGAATACTACCGTTGCAATTACTTTAATAGTTTATCGGCTTCGTGGTCCGTTTACTCGTACCTTTGCCCTTCAATTACATTTACAAAAAGGGAAAGTTCATTTTGCAGCTTCTCTATAATAAAGATTCGATGATGATTTCTTTAATCATTTATATCGTTTATAAAAGCACATAAATGAATTTGCATTAAATTTAAATGAACATAAGTCGTATGAAAAGAAATAGCAACATACAGATCCTTTGATCTTGAGGGTGTTTTTTATTTGTATAGATGTCACCTTCGTCCTTTTTAACCAAAACAAATGAAAAAGTGTATGGAATCAGGTTACGTATTACCTCCGGTAAAAGGCCGAGACGATGTCAATTCCCTTATGTATTTATTAAACGTCGTAAGGATAACTTAGAAATGGTTTCGTTTGTTAAGCTTCCGAGGGAGATACTTTACTATCCCCCTCGAGCTTTCTTATGGATATAATAGAAAATGTTTACGTAAATCCGTATGGGACGTATTTCTATATTCTGCTGGATAAATTTAGAGAACTATTTTCGTTTTTTATTCTTTTGGACTCTATTATTGCAACTCTATTTTAGATCGACGTAAAATGATGTAGATATGGGTTTGTACGTGTATCGCTCAATAACTACAGTATATACTTCGATCATATGTTTTGTTATACTTCTTCGTCATTTACTACTTACCTAACGAAATCATAACAGTTCCATTTGCTATAAAGTTTCTAAAGTTTTAAGAAACTGAGATTTTTATAAGTATTGCGAGTTCAGTGACGTGATTTTTTCTTACCGTAGAAAACTGGGGCAACCTGCAGGGCAACCTGTGGGGCAACCTGTAGGGCAACATGTGAGGCGCTTATATTTTTTCGTCTATGGATAAAATATGTTCTTAAACGACGCAAATGAAGTCGTGGGTATCAACTAGTAAGTAATATTATTTTAGACATTTTTATTATCTGTATACTTAAGCATTTGGACGCAATATCACCCGATGTTAAATGAAAATGTGGGCCAAGATAAACACACTAAGTCCAAAAAGAACTAACACCCTAAAACAACTAGCGGAACACACTTACTGAGGGTAGGAAGTATACTTTCTACTAAATGGTGATAGCTAGCCATCATCATCCTCTTACCCTTATCCCACGTAAGTAGGGTTGGCATAACATGTTTTCCTTTTCCACTCTCCCCTGTCACATGTCATCTCAGTATTCATACCTTTTACACGCACATCATTTTTCACACAATTTATCCATACCTTCTTCGGTATTCCTCTACTCCTATATCCGTCTACCTTCATACTCAAAACTTTTCCAGTTATATGGCTTCCATCTCTTTTTATAACATACCCATGCCATGCTAACCTATTATTCCTCAAGTTCTCTGTCACTGGTGCTATTGTAAAACTTCCTCTTATGTACTCATTCTTAATCTTATCGATTCTAGTTATACTTATATTTAATTATAATCTAGTTATAGCCAATGCATTATAAAAATGTTTGATACCACGGGAGAGAAGTATTGTAGTAAAATAAAAAACAAAAGAAATCTCTTATTAAATTCGCTTTTAAGATACATTCTAGCGTTTTTGTTTGTTATATATTTTGCTATATTATGTAATAAAAAGGTATAAGCAGTGGCAATGAAAGTTAACGTAAATGAAAAAAGTTTACCAACAGCGCGCGCTCTTGTAAATAGGCCTCCAAAACTAATTTCTGTACCACTAGTTAATTAAGTCTCACGAAATTTCATTTTCGAAACGAAATTATTAACTACGTAAACCCAATTAAACTTTATTAAAAATGCCATCGAGTACGTTATAATTAATCACCGAGGAAAAAGTATTTGCTCGAGTAATTTCGTTCGTCTATTCTCTTTAGAAGTCGTCCCTAATTACTGTTCCCGAAGTCAATAAAAGTTTTAAAGATAACGCAATGGGCGCTGGCAGTATGCCATGATACATATATTCGCGTCGGAATGGACTTGGGTCAAAATGCCTGATCACAATATCCCTTCCGTAAAGCTTCTTTCGTGATCCATTTGTCGATATAAAATTCAATCTTTATTACGTTTACCGATATTTAATATTACGCTTCCTGAACAAATCTGGGCTCCTGAACCCTCTGTGGCTACATCATCATTTAAGATCAGATGAGGTTTTGCTTAGGTGTAAGTATATACGGTACTTACAACAAAAAGCCATTTTATTTTTATTTTGTCCGTCTCTCTGTTTACTATCGCTAATTTCCGAAACGATTAGACCGATTTTGACGGGACTTTCACTGGCAAATAGCTGATGTTCGAAGGAGTAACTTCGACTAGGTACTTATATTTTCGACCGGGTAAATAGGGTTAAACTAAAACAGAGTCCAGTAACGCACGCGTCTAATCTGTACGTTTACAATGAACAAGAAACGTTTTAATAAATACAACGTGGACGAAGTTGCGGGCACCAGCGAGTAAAGTAATATAAATTCGTATGTAAATGGTAGTAAAGTTCTTACGTGATCTGAGTTCAAAATAATTATAGCCACACGCTCTCTGTAAATAGTGCATTCTCCTATACCTTCCAAAAGTATTCTGTCGAAGACTAATTTAGAACATATAGGCACTTACAGCCGATTTAACCCTGTACATATGTACGTACTACGTTACGGCGTAACTTTATGAATTCGTTATGAACGATGAGATTGGCTTATTTTAAATACATAATTCCTTTCAGGCTCCATTTAGTAATAAGCTCTTATTTTGACGTTATAAACAAACACTTCAATTTTATTTATGTCCATAAATGAGATCTTGAGATCTTAAAAGTAACATCAGTAATAATTTAATGAATATATACCAATTAACATATGTATTAAGTACTGTATTTTAAATTGCACTCTAAAGCCAATTCTAATGTTAGATAGGAATAACTAGCATTGTAAATTAAGCAAAATTATATGAATTTTTTTCGCAATATTTAGTTGCATTCTATGAAAATGTAGAGTCACTATGAAAAATTGAATGTTTTTTATTTATAGGGAACTTACAGAGCCAATTTTGTATGAAATTATCATTTACGTATATGAAAACAAAAAATAAAGGCTCAATTGCCACGAATAAACTCCTAAAAAGTTATCTAGTATAAGCATGCAAATTAATAAAAAAAAGTGTCGAAAGAAAATAAAAAAGAATAACTGAAAGAAATGAAAACTTCTTTATAAAAAGTACAACAAAGCCAATGTCTCGAGGTGTTCCCAGGCGGTCACCCATCCAAATATTAACTGCGACCGACGTTACTTAACTTCAGTGATCGAGACAAGACGAGAACCGATGTTTTTAAAACTTAACCCGACACAGTGTTTACTACTTTTCATCACACAAAAAGATTGCGGATCAAAATTTTAAAGCCCTTCCATGTGAAGTTTCACTTCAAAGATAATGTTAACACAACGGCCAGTGACGACATACCAGGTTAGATTAAGTTGGACTTGGTTCGTAAGACGCAGGTTAGGCCCGGCATGAGGCTGGGCCGGCTGCCGGGGCGTCATGGTGCAAGTTAGCACGAGCCCATTACATCCTATTATGGCAGTAGAGGGTACACCGTGGGGTTTTAGTGAATAGGACTACCGACTCTCACCCTCAGGAGAGAGGCGTGCCCATGATGGGTTTCCTCACGTTAATAAAAAAATGGTTCGGTAAACGGGTAGGCAACTTGACTAGCCTGTCGTCACGGCCATGGTGTTCGCGCTGGGCCTTGTCGCTGAGGTTTCATGGTGGTCGACTTGTTCAATCCCGTGTCACTCCATAGCGCGGCAGGCGGTATCTCGTGGATTTTTTTAGTTAGTAAGAATCTGACACATCACCATTCCCCAGGGCTATCGGTATCCAAATAATCCTACTTCCCATATAAAGAAAAAAACAGAGTTGTACTTGCTCGTTAGATTCGTTATAAAATTGACATTCTGTTAATTTTTGCGCTTCCAAAATACGCATTGAATATTTTTATCATTGCTACTATATTCTCACAAAACTTAAACTGAATATTGAAGACAGAACATTTAACATTTAACAATTAACATTGTTATGCTCATATTGCAACAATATTCTTGTGACGCATCCCTAAATGTATATATTTTTAAATACATCTATCATAGGTTTAGTATAGCAAAGTGCGAGCGTAAGAGCGGTCATTGATGAGAGCACAATTATTAATAAGAAGATACTTTAGAATATTCAGAAAGAAC
This sequence comes from Antheraea assamensis, assembly GCA_035772565.1. Classification (NCBI taxonomy): domain Eukaryota; kingdom Metazoa; phylum Arthropoda; class Insecta; order Lepidoptera; family Saturniidae; genus Antheraea; species Antheraea assamensis. The sequence continues at coordinate 627,907 of JAQQSE010000023.1, read as the reverse complement.
TACTGAAAATGGTTAACGAATAGAAAATAGTACGGTATAAGCTATTACCTCGTAGATATCGTGCAAATAAGAAAAACACACGAGACGATATCAACATAATAAATAAAAGTGCAGGAATATATCGGAGACTAAACATCGATCAATCTTAAACGGAGATATTCCGGTCCATTAAAGAGATTTTTCTTTAAAAGCCCGCCTTTCTCAGTGTATAGTTCTATTAAAGGACCGTTTGGACTGTATAATAAATTGAAAGGAATTGATTAAGTAAGGCGAAGTAAATTATCAGGAACAATGAAAAGTTCATGGTTAATAAATCTATTCCAAATATAATCTAACTAATTTGGATTTTAAAAAATGGTTCAAAATAAAGAAAATATATATAATTACTCATCTACAATGGGTATTAACTACATTATCTTGATTTTCACTATTGTTTAAAATTATTTCAAACTGCTAATAAATTCACACGCGTTATTATTTCATTACTAAGTAATAAAGATTATATTTGCAATCATCTGTATAAAATTATATTCTAAATCACGGGAAAATAAAAATCTCTCAATCAATAGTTACAGTCTAACTTCACCACCAAAAACATAACCACCACATTGCTTGTGCCACTTTTCCACAGCAAAAAAAGTATATACATCGATTCAGTGTCTAGCAAATAAAACTAAAAAAATATAATCGAAATCTATCAAGTAGTTTTGAGATATTTTCAGAAAATAAATATTTGAAAACAAATTATTTTACTTAATATACCTATCAAAATAACGAAAATAGAAATAGTTCTTTCAGACAGTAACTCACTCCACTTGCCTCTTGTACTTGCTTATTAAATTGATTGTAAACGCGGCATTGCCTTCGTCGCGTCCGCATCAGATGGCAATTATCGATTACTCCGTATTATGTTTGTAATCGACTGTACATTGTTTGTACACTTTTGTTAATATTATAAAAAGTATGTACAACTATTATTACAAACATCGTCAACTACTTGTACATATTTGTAAATTTTGGAATATATTTAATTGTTTACTTTTTTTTACTTGTAGCTTCGCTCGCATATAAATGGACTTTACCAGTCCCTCGGGATCAGTGTTTTGTCTGAACGAAAAATACATTAAGTCTTTTCATCCCTGATACTGTTTACTCTAGATTTTATGGTTATTTCTTTAATAGTTAAAGCGTAAAACCAAACAACCAAACTCATATATAACATTCGTATGAACTATTTAACACTATTTTTCATAATAATATCGACGGTTGAGAAGTTAATTTTTTTTTTTTTTTTATAAAAAAAAAACAAACGAAACGAACGAAAACGAACAGGTGGGTCACCTGATGGTAAGTGATCACCGTCGTCCACAGACACTAGCAACACCAGGGAGTCGCAAGTGTGTTGCCGGCCTTTTAAATATGTGGGCCTGGGTAACTGACCAACGTGCAAAGACTATCAATAACTCGTTAGAAAATTAGTCGTTTCACTGCTAATATGAATAGAGAATAGTCTTAATTCTTATGCTATAATTCTTATGCTATTTTAACGGATATAGTATTATTAATAGTATTATTATTCAGTGAAATAAAGTGTTTGAGCATTGACGCAGATCAAAATTTTCCCTTACAACATATCATTAAAGATATCATCATAAATTTAAATTACCGTGCAACCAAAATAAACATGTTCGTGTAAAGACTTTTATGTAGCTTCCATTATGATTGTGGTAGAAAACATATATAACATCATCATACAACATAGTAAACATCAAAAACATAAAAAATTGGACGTTTTTTTTTTACATTATAAGGGGGCAAACGAATAGGTTGGTCACCTGATGGTAAGTAATTACCGCCGTTCATAGACACTAGAAACACCAGGGGAATCGCAAGTGCCTTACCGGCCTTTTAAATATGTGGGCCTCCGGCGCTCTCACTGACCGAACGAAACGCCACAATGCAACCACTGTTACTTCACGTCGGCTTTCTGTGAGAGGGTGGTACTACCCCGGGCGAGCCGACCCATTCATGCTGGAACCAGTATATCATTGGACACTTATGACCACACAGTAGTACATTATTCCCATGTGAAGCCGGGACGGGTCGCTAGTATATTGTAGAAATTATAGCACAATTTCTTATTTTTACATCTAAAGTTTCATGTCTCTATATCTAAGGTCTATAAAATGATACATTTCATCCCTTCAGCAGAAAATTGATACAACAAAAAAATTCTGACACATTTTTTGCTACAAGAATAAGTGGTAACATTGACATAATAAAGTAATTTTGTGCGGCAAAATTTACTTTTTGTACGTTTTTTGAGAGTTTATCTTTTTTATATAAAAATATACCTATAGCTGTTCTATCTAGTAATCTTGAATTTTAAATTTAACATTTTGATAAAATAATTTTCATTCACTATTTAACTAGTTGCCCGGCGCGGCTTCGCTGGAAGAACTAACGAAAAAATTAAGACTCTTTACACTATGACCATGTATTGTAATAAAATGGGGAACTGAACAATCAAACTTCAACCTGTCAATATTCTTGAAGATCTCCCCCACTTTTTTTCGTCTCACTCATTCGTTATTTTCTGTGACGATTTTTTTATGCAAATTTTTCAATATTTCATACGTCTTTTCAAACATTTTCTTTTTTACAAATATGGTCTTGACAATTACTAACACGGCAATAAATTAAATTTTCCATACATTAAGCAATTGGTGTCTCATTATATATATTTAGCATCATTAGTTTCTGTAAATAAAGATTGGCATATTAAGAAACTAAAGATAACATTAAATAAATATTTTTTTTACTATTTGAATATGAAAGTGTACAAGGTTCTTAAATATTTGATTTCGACCGGAGTTTCATAGGCAGATAGTAGATATTATACTTTTATGTGAAAATAAAATAGGATTCCTCTCAAATATAATAAACTAAGCAAACAGGACCGCGCACGCCTCGCGCACTCATTTACAGTGAACAAAATATTTTTTTGGTAAATTCGACGCGTACTAAGTCGCGGGTAACACCAAGTACGATATATTTTTTACGTTATAAAAGACGTATCCGTTTGCCCCCTCAATTACTTGTTAATTAGTTTAAATTATGAAGGCCCAAACAAGGAAGTTTTAAGGTCGATTCACACCAGAAGACTCGGCAACGTTTTGTTTGAGTTTTTTTACTATTGAATTCGTTAATAAGATCTAGATTTCCATTATGAGAAATGTATGAAGTCTTGTGCGTGAAATCAGCCAGGTTATTGATGATACTTATTCTTTGTTATGGTAACATCTCTAGACCGGGGAATTGTCTAAAATTACTCTCAGAGTCCAGGAGGAATTTAGAAAGTAATTTTATTTTGAGATACCTATGTTTAATGCGGTCCTAATATCTTTTGTGAACTTGCTTCTTTGATTCGTGTATAGAAATAACAATTTACACATATAAAATAAGTTAAAAAGAAGAGACTAAAATGAAAAAAAAAAACATCAGTCTTTTGCACTATGTCCATTTTTTTTTCTAACTACACACTGTTGGTTAACCTGGCGGGCCATTACCGTCCTTTGGGCAAGAAACTTAAGGTTCTTAGTCGAATCTGAAAATTGAAATACCCATTAGCTAATCTGAAATCATTAAAGCTAAACGCTACTTATTACAATATTTTACAGTATGACCTTATTTTCATAATAAACACTAAGCAGTAAGTAAAGTTTTGCGTTATACACAATGACTTTTTATCATTCTGCTAGCTTAGACTTTAGTACCATACACCTGACTGTAACTTGTTTTTGTTTTTTCACAGTGCGTTTAATGATTGTTTTTTATACGAAATATTAGGTTTTAGCGTTCTGGCCGCTATCTTGTCTGATGTCAAATGACGATGTGGTCCAAAATGGTAAGCACTAAACCTTAAGAGATTGACTTCCAGTGCAGCTGCCAGAATATTTCAATAGGTATCTATGGTAAGTATCCAGACGGTCTTAGAAAAAGTCCTACCACCTTGCAATTGTCAGGCAATTACGGGTGACCGGTTTCATTTTACTTTAAATTCCTGATTTAATAATTATTTTCAATCAATATGTAGACGCTGTTGGCCGTACAGGCCTCTACAACTTTACCGGATTTTCTCGTTAAAGCTTGATAATATGGTCCTTCATGCGCTGATTACAAACGGATTATTCTATATCAGGTCAGGATATATTGCAGAATTCATTAAACAGTCTTCCAATTTTGAGATGTAAATATATCTAACAATTGAAAATCGTGTGAGTGTAAAACCTCCTTGAAATGACTTGAAGAAGCGTCTTCAAATTTCCTTCATCGATCCGGTGGAAAATTGACTATTTCGTTGTATTTGTAAATTAATTCGGAATAAGGTTGCTTACAAACTAATTATTTACTCTCCTCAATACGTTAGCCAGTTGAAGCGAAGTAACATGCTGCGAGTTTTATTGGTTTTACGCCGTTGAAGATCTTTTCGGGTTGTTTATCTTGGTTAGTGTTTGTTTATGTCTCCTTTATTGCTTCTCTATTCTGAACGATTCTTGACTATTAAAACATATGAAAATATTTACTTTCATTGCTATTTATTTAAAGTGTTAAAGAATAATCAACCTTATTTTTATGCTAATCTAAAGTTTTCCTTTCATAACAATACTTGAAAAATGGATCGAAAGCATTTATTTATTGAAAAGTGATAATAACAACTTTATAATGATTTCTCTCAATCAGTACTCTCATTTAATCAAAATTAGCTTTAAAATTACAATTTCATATAATCTTACAATTATAATATATCACTTACTCATAGAAAAGTATGGTTAAGCAGTATTTTGAATACGGTGACAACAGGTTAACGAGGCTTTAACATAAACTGCACAAATACGTTTGTAATCTATACTAACTGACAAATTCAATTTAAAGACATTTAGTCCGGCGAAGTTGTCAGGCCAATAGCGACCAATAGCGTTTTTCAGTTCGAATAGAATAAACTATAAAGAAGTGGCAAAGGGCTAATGACATCCAAAAACTATGTAGTTCTAGGCTACGAAAAATTACCAATCAAAAGGTCATAATAGTCTTATGCCGATTCGTTCAGTAATTTTGACGTGGTTAAGCCGCGATGGACCTCTATTTTCAGTGTCCAGGATATATACACTATCAATTATAACCACCTCTCACTCGATTATAGACATATATTTCCCATTTAGCTCAGTATTTGATACAGAATATTCGATTTATCATTTTTAAGAACAAAACGTAACATATAATATATTTTAATTCTAACACCGAATATCTATATATATAGATATATATGTATTACCCGAGAAATGCTCTTGAAATTGTGACCCATATTAAGATTAAGGTCTATTATTGACTATATCGTATTAAAAATGTATTAGTGAAATAAGTTGGTAGGACTCGTTGAAAAGAAGATATGTAGACATACTGTAATATGTTCGGCCGATTGACTTTCCGCGAATACGATTTTGTAGTCGTATCAGATTTGATCCGATCATTCAGCACTGGCGTCAGTGGAGCGCGAACTGTCACAGTGTGCGATCGGCTTTAGTCAAATTGGCGGCGAAACACCGTAACAGCCCGAGATCGATTGCGACAGAGTCCATAAATTGAGGCTTCGGTCGGCTACCGATATTTATAGTGCACAATTTGAGAATACGTTAGTCGAACAAAGGTGATACATTGGAAAGACCTTGATGTATAATAGATAAAAAAATTATGACGACCATTTTAAGCTTATACTTTTAACTTATAATAATGTGTACGTCGGAAGAAACGGGGTTATCCATGATAATGTCATTATCATTTAATTCATTAGTTTCTTGACGTGATAATCTCTTATAAATCGATATACGCCGGCTGCACGCACGAAAAACCATGACTCATTGTCACGTTCCGCCTGAGCCGAGCGTGCAAGACAGAGCTCAGAACAGGCGATATACAGGCACAATCGGCTTACGCATTTGCCTTGTGACACGTCACAACCTACACGTGAACTATTTTGCCAACTGTTTACAAAGTGAAGTGAAAAATTAATGTGGTTTCATTGTTTATTACAACAACAATTGGGGTAAAAAGTATGCAAACTGATTCATCAATGTTTTCTTATGAAGTTATTATGTAACATAATCGTTCGTAAACCGACTTTACAGACAACCAACCTTTTCTTTTTAACTTTATACGTTTTAGCGTTTAACTACAATCTCATCTGATGTTAAATGACAATGTCGTCTAAAATGGTAAGCACGCTAAACCAGAGGGGGACTGGCTCTCAATTTCAGCTGCTAGAATACATCAACAGGTGCTTGGTAGTGACACACTTTAAATTAAGGGTGATAATTAAGCAGACGAAATTAAAAAGCCCTAAAACACCATGCTACGGTTTCATCCCGATGTAGTCCTTCATCCGATTCAGCATCATGATCCTACCATGATAGTTAATTTTAGATTAAATGCACTGACACCCAAAGTTGTTACCGCTCCTGATAAGGAGGAGATCGTGTTTTATTATATGGTAATCTATACCAAACCACTCAGAATTAATAATTCTATTTACATGATATTAAACGAGGGTATGATATTGAGGTCGCGACGCTCGCAGCCGGCCGGAGCGCCTGTTTGTCCGTATACAAGCAGACTTGCTATTGTTTTTCCTTCCATTTCAAGGACCGTTCTATGCAATATTGCAACAATTTTTAAAATGGCGATACATTTTTACAATTACAATTACATTAGATAGTTCTAAAACTTCGCATCTATTTTGTACAAAGCAACTAGTCGAGCAAATTGGTTTAACTCATATTGAATTTGCTAAAATTTCAAATTACTGTCAATGCGATTAGGAAGGAATATACAGATTTTGTATAATACACAACTGTTGTATATTAAACTGACCGTATGATACCTCATTAATATACGCATCGTCAATTCGGCTCTTCGACTGCTGGAACACATCAGAAATATACAGATTTTGTATAAAACACAAGTGTTGCATATTAAACTGACAGCGTGATGCTGACTGACGCGGCATGATACCTCGTTAATATTGGTATTCTTAGTTCGGCTCTTCTTGGTTATACCTATTACTATCTCACCTGTGTAAGTTACAATGTGTTACAAGATAGTAAGCACGGTAAGCGTAAACGCACTAACTCTCAAGTGCAACTGCTGAGACACATCATAAATACTTGGCGACAGATTTTCAACTGAAGGATATTAGCTAGACCGGCGAGTTTAAGAAAAACCACTGTGTTGTATTTTACTCACGTTGTTTACCTGCATCGAAAGCTCCGGCTCATTCGCAAGGATGTAAACCTACTTTGATCAACACGATGTCCGAACAAGCTAGAGCCTTCATCGCCTATAGTATGTTTTTGTCGTGTGACTAATTAGCCCGCGACTCCTGATACTTCGCGTCACTCTACACGGCGCTTTCGTACTTCGTCCTCACTTCGCATACTTTCTGATTTACGCTTTGTATGATAATTGTTCTGATCTTAATGCTCGTAGTTTGATGTTGGATTTTGATATATCTTAATAAATATAATGTAAAATTAACCGTTATTTCAAGTGTTATAATCAATATAGAAGATTTTTTTAAATCCGAGTTATACTTCTAGTGAATAGAGAGTACGAATAAACAAAAAACTCATTCCTTTCAATCACATAATATTAGTGCGAATAAATCTTTTGAATTAGGCTATAAATTTAATTAAGTTGAAGTCTATTTTTAGCCTACATAGGTGGAAACTTAAAATATTTTAATATAGCAAATACCTGCGACTTCCTCTCCGCTACTTATAATCTTAACAATATATTTCTATACAGAAGAAAAAAATGAATACAAAAATGTACTCCTGCTTACACTAATTTCTTTGTAAACAATTTTATGCGTTTAATTCCCCTCTCCTGTATATGCGCTGTCAAACTGGTTGCCCCACTTTCCATGACTACAAACTGACATCGCCAAGCTCGCAGCTCTTATAAAAAGCGCAATTTCCTAAAGCTTTAATATTAAAAAAAATGAAAATATTAATATCGTAAAAAAAAAATATCGTGATATCTTTTTAGATAAGACATAGTGACTAAGAAATAAAACTAAAAACATGATCAGAATGTATCCCATAGTTTTTACATGAGTGTGCATAACGGAAGACCTCTTCCTTGAAATCCTATAGATTACAATACAATGCATAGCATACAAATATAAAGCAAGCATAACCATGATGAAGAAGTGTACATTATAATATTTCCTATTATTAACAATCACCATGCTTGTTAAAAGCTATTTACTTGAAAACAAAAGGATTTAAATGAAGTCATGAAAAACTATAAGTTCACGATACAATCAAATTTGTATATGAAAACGTATTCAGGGTTTTTGTATCGGCATTCAGATTGACATAACACGACCCAACGGCCCTTGTTTAAATAAATAGAGGTCTCTGCGTCCCCTCGGGAGACCTAATCAGACGGACAGAATCGAATCACAACGGGTTATATCGACGTTTATTAACAATTCAATTGTTTCTCTATTTTGAGAACTTATTGTGTGCTATTTATTTTCTATATTTTATAATCTCACTTGACTACAACTTTACCACTAAAGTACAAAGAAGATTTATTTTTATATATTTATGTTATGTTGATTGCCTTTGTAACTGGTTATGCTCAGAGATCTTGTAATTGATTTCGGTTATATAGCCGTAATGGGTTACTAGTAATTATATCTTCGAAGGTATAAAGCAAAGACCTATTTCGCTTTATGGAATCGAAAATACAAAGAAATTTTAAAATATGTTCAAATTCTCAGTAACAGTAATGTATTAGGTACTTCACTTCATATTTATTAATGTGCTTAATTATAATTACAAACTTCCTTATTCTTAGTTCAATGTACAAAGCGGTAATGATTGAGTGTACATGTTTAACTTAGCTGAGAAATCTTACAATATGGTTTTTAATTGGTCTAATCTATAATCTTTTTTCACTCTTTATCAAAGGCAAAACGCTAATTTAAATTGACACTTCAAAAGTTAATGAACTGTGGACGAATTTCGGACCAATGAATGAGGAGCAATTATTTTTATACTACGTTTATAAAATTTATGATATGAAAATGAACTTGGTTATGTTCTGTATAACAATGATTTAGGCTTGAACAAACACAAGATGGCGATACCTCCCCGTACACGAGATATCTTGCTGGCGTCGCGCCAAATGCGTGCAATGTGCACACGCTTTTTAAATAGGCACTCCTGTATCACCTGAACACGAGAGGCTGGCTTCAATTTTACAGCCAATTTCTTTTATTGATATTGAATTAGTTTTAAAACTTTTTTCAATCGTTTTAATATCTGTTCACTTCTGTCGTTTTATGTTTTAGATAGGATTTGTTGTCGGTCTTTTTGATACAGATCTCGACAAAGTGTCTGCACTATATCACTTAACGCAAGCCAAAAATAACGGTGATAGAGAAAAGGTCCACAATCCATCTGCAGTCATGCCGGCCGGCAAGCCTCATTATAACTGCATATATTTGCGAATCCTGAAACACGAGAAACAAAAGAGCATCACACTGACCGCTTTGTAACCAAGCGTATAGTGGTAGGATAGATCATTCATTTATAAACCCCTACCAACCCTCCTGATTACTGTTTATTGATCCGGCAACGCGACTTTCACTTAATATAAGATCAGAAAAATAAAAATCAAAATATTTTATTCAGCTTAGGTGCCTGAGAAGGCACTTATGTATGTCAAAGCTACCACCGCTTCGGTAAACAACGCGGTCGTCGAGAAGAACCGCCAAGAAACTCGATCTGGTTTATCTTTCATCAAACATAATATAACTCGTATTTTTAAGAACATTATTGTAGTTACAAATATAGATAATTACATTCGGTTTTGGTGGATGCACAGAGAGGGGCCTCAGTTCCACATTCCAGTTTACATATTGATCCACCCTTTAGGTATTAAAACCTGCTTGAAATGGCGCTTCAACTTAGTATCCGGCAAATCGGTAATGAGCTTTGGAACTTTGTTATGAAACCTAGGGTTTTATTTATAACCTAAAAAACTGTTACCAGACCTAATGAGCTTATAACATGGAATGACCAATTTGTGATTGTTTCTTATATTTAGATTATGTCGGTCCATTACGAAATCTATCTTATCTAAGTCTTGTGTCTTGTGCTTATCTAAGTGGTAATCGAGATTGTGTCGAACACATTTGCCGTGACGGAATTTTGTTAGAAAAGTAGATGAAAATTTAAAATCCACACAAGCACTGAGTACGAATTTTCTGTCAGGGAACACTGTTGTGATGCAACCACAGGTAGCACATTCTTGCACGTTTCTCACCAAGTAGCTATCAGAACGTTCTATCTATCCCCATTTCATATGTTGTACGATGAGTGACCACAATCATTTATTAAAGGGAGACCATCAGATAGCGAAGTATAACCTCAGCGACAATACAAAGAAGGCTACGTTTAAGCTTGTTTAACGCAGATATACAGGAAACAATTATTTGATATACGAGGTGTCAATTATTTCTGTCAATTGGTATGACGAATGTAGGTGGTAGAGCTACGCTGAAGCTATTACTGGTTTCAGTATGAATGGGTCGGCTCGCCCGGGGTAGTACCACCCTCTCACAGAAAACCGACGTGAAGTAACAGTGGTTGCACTGTTGCGTTTCGTTCGGTCAGTGAGAGCGCCGGAGGCCCACTTATTTAAAAGGCCGGCAACGCACTTGCGACTCCCCTGGTGTTGCTAGTGTCTATGGACGGCGGTGATTACTTACCATCAGGTGACCCACCTGTTCGGTTGCCCCCTATAACATAAAAAAAAAAGAATGTCAATTCGATAACCATAGGTTCAAACCCATAAACCATTTCTAAATTCACGTACGTTTATTAAATTAGTAATAATATCGGCTGATAGTATAGGATGGCGTCGTGAGAAAACACGAACCTAAGAACTGTTCATGTAGTACCACCGTATGTGGGAAAATATAAAACTGTGGATTTCTCGGAGTTTGAAATCGCCAATATATCGTCGGCTGATGTCGTGTGGCGACTATGGCCATACCTTGCTTCGGGAAGATGGCTGTGGTAGTGTAGTGATGAGAAAAAAAAAATTAGATGTGAAAATGAGTTTGTTTATTTAATTGTTTGTTTATATATTCACACCTTAACTACTCAACCGATTATCACGAAAGTTTTCATTTACGTTGTCAGAACAGTACAAGACATAGGAGTAGAGAAGTGTACAAAAGTTAGTTTGCGTCTAGAAAAAAACTTACTATTTCTGAGGCATACGTCAATGCTACATTAACGCGAGTGAAACCGCGGGCAAAAGCTAGTGGGTTATATAGTAATGACAACATGACAGAAAAGACCATCCGAAATTTATTCCGGCCAGTCGCGTATATCTGAAGGAAAAAACAAAACCTTTTTCCCGAAAATAAAGTCACGAACACTTAACTAGTTAAGAAATTGAATAAATTAACAATTTTTTAAACTAGTGATTGATGCTACAAATTCTAATCCTATGTAATAATATAAATGGGAATTGTCTGTTTGTTTGTTACGATTTACGATCGGCACTCAGCGTATCAGGGTACTTTCTATCTAAAAAAAAGTATTACTTCCGAGGGATAGCTTAAATGTACATTAACAATAAACCGTTGGTAAAAGTTAATCAATAATAAACAAAAGGAAAATTGAGCTCGTACGCTATCGCATATCTAATATCTAACAAGCTCTACAAACTGTAACATAAGGAAGGATGTGATGTAAAATAAATCGACGCCATTATCTAAAGCGTATTGATACCATACCGCGGACATCCAATGTCATCATCATAATATGAGTTGCTTTTCCTCGAGCTACAAGCGATGGCGTACAACTTTAAATAAATTATTACGCGAATTGATCTCAATACTTGAGATCAAATTACCTTAACAATGTACATCGGTTTGTGTCGAAAGTAAAAAGTATTTCACCTGTTGTACTCGTTCACTCTTCTAACACATTAATTACTACTTATTTCATTTCTTAATAAAGCATCCTCTTCATTCTCCTCCTCATCCTTTTTCATCTGCTTTCTGTCTATCATCATTTTCAGTCACACCCTTCCCTCGTTCATAACGTCATCTTTTTCCCACTATCATTCGCTCTATACCAATAACAAAATACATCATATATAATTTTTATTCCTAATAGGCAAAGGTCATCCTTTCATACATCCTACATTTATATATTATCATCAACAGTCTTGATATTTACAATCCTGAATATTTTTAAATTATATACGTCAAAGTGTATGCTTTAAAGGAATATATATATATTACAAATTGTACGTAACAATTCAGATAAGTTTCATGATCCCCATAAAAATGTGCATCAAATCTATTAGTATTAAGCTAAAAATTAATATAGACACACCTGCGAATGAATAATTGTATTAGAAATTAATATTTAAAACTACATTAAACTTTCAAGTGGATAGCAGCTTAAAGGACTCTTATTCAGGCCTTAATGAAAAATTCAATGGCAGTTAATGTGGCATATACTTTTGAGCGCGCAATAAGTGACTTGTACTTGCATGCTTTTGTAAATCACATTGCAGATGGCAGTACGCGGACACCAGGTTTTTTGTCATGAATTTATTTACTATTTTTAATGAATATATATTTTGTATATCTTTATCTCTATGACAATAAGCATTTTTCTTTCTATCTTATCTTATTGTACACAAGTAATGTGAATTAGAAGTAATTATACAATACATGAGTTCTGAGACGATTTTTTGAAAACTGTAAACCATCACTAAACTCTAAATTAGTCTATCAATTTCCACAAATATTTAATATAATTGCTTTCACAGAAACGGTTCTAACTATTCATATGATTTTTATTATTTTTTTAATACCGAGCAAAAGTCGCTTCACACAAATATTTATTACCTTATTATTTAGAAATATTGGAAAATTCTTTCAGCTTAAAGCGGAAGCCTTCAAAGTAATGTGTACCCACTGACATAAACTAATATTTTTTTATTCTTTCAGCGTTTAGGCAACATCTATACTGACAATAAGTGGCGAAGTGATTTAAGATCGATAAGGATCAAAGTGTCGACTTAAGTGTGATAGCTACTTAGGATGTTGTCAGAAAATAGCAACCACTATGCCATGGTTTCTATCACGATGTTCTGAAAAAAAAAAACGTTAATTCCTTTTAACTTGTACCACACAGTCCCATATCCGCCTAAGCATCGTCCAGAAAATAGACGCCCACATAACGTCCGGGTCGAGGATGACGGAGCGAGCTTCCAGTCATGTCGAAATTACAACAGGCCGTCCTGTGGCATGCATTACCAAGTACAACGATATACATCAACTTCAGGATTCCCTTATATTATGGAAAAGTATTTATTCTAGCCTCCCAAAATATTTTATATAAACAACCGACTAAATGATTTTAACGAGTAAATAACAGGAACAGATGATTTTGACATGATTTGACTGTAGATTATTAAGAGAGTATTAAGCTACATACGATTATGCTTTTTCATAATGTTATAACAATAGATTACTTTCTGTTTTTTTTTCGAACTGACTACATTGGTAGCCTAACCAGGTCTCTACGATTTCACCGGACTATTGGATAATTGATATCAGAAATAATGGATATCATAGTGACTATAATTTCCACATTAAAAGTTGTGATTTTTATTGCAAATAACAAACAGTACTAAACCAGTTTCATTTTGTACATCGTTACAATCAATGATAATCATTGGCGCGTGATGGATAAAACGCGAGAATTATATTCACATTCATCTGTCGAAATCGCGAAGGTCCTGGAACAAACAAATGGGAATATAAAAGAGATAACTTTAGAAGATATCTCGACGCGAACTCAATAAATTGGATTACAAGAGCCGATAAATTTCATCTCAAAAGGTATCCAAGAGGACGGTCAGTGAGAAAATTTTATCGCGTCAGTGTCCGTTTACGACTCGCTGGTTTAAAATGTTTTATCTTTCAGTCATTATTTTATGAACACACTGAACTATGAATTGAATAAAAAAGAACTATCGTATATATATATATATATTTATTTGCTATAAAGTTTACAGAGAGGCTAAAAGAATAACAAATAATTGGAAATAATGTTAATGTTATTGCGTATTATCATATGTTTTTTTTGTAAGCGGCCGCTAAAGTAAATGATATAAAATATTAGTAGAAAATAATGAAAAATGGTTATTGTATGTACTAGTCCATGTAAGTTATTATATAAGAATTTTACAACACTACAATTTGTATGAACTCTTTTGCGAGTTTTCTTAACGGAAATTAGTGCCTTACTTCCAACTATACTCTTCATTACACTAGTAATTGTGTACGCGTATTTAATGTAAGTAATCGTAATGTCGATTCCAAATTAAAACGAAAATTATTATATACAAAAATTTTACTTTAAATTTTTTTTTTTTTTTTTCTGATAACTGCTCTCCGTCTACAGTTTACAGTTATAAAACAGACTACAACAAATAAATCTTATTTTATTTAGAGACTTTTATCATTTCTGTCACGTCAGTTTCAACGTAACTTATATCTTACAACTATTAAGTCTAGAAATAAATAAATAATTTAAAAAAGGGATTTTACTTATGTTGTAACAATATTAAAATTTAAGAAAATTGCTGACTGGCTAATGGAAAAATGATGAATTTTCATAGAATATTTCGTGCTATTTTACATAATTTTAAGAATAGAATTTCCAAAAAATGTAGTGCTCAATTAAAATATAAATGGGTTACATGTTAATTTTTACATCTTTAGTAGTCAGTTATTTCTATATACATTATTATACCCTATTAACCCATTAAAAAAAAAAAAAATTCCATGAAAGGAAAATCAAATAATTAACTTACAATTTTTAAGCCTTTTTGCAATTTGTTATCAATATTGTTCGTGTATTGATAAAGTTAAAACAGTCACGTAAAAAAATAGTCTAAAATCGGTTGTCATTTTTTTTGCGAACAGAATGAGTTAAAATAAATAGACGAGTAACAAAGCTACTAAGAACGTTTAAAATACACCAGACTATGAATGTTATAAAAGTCACGATGTGAGACATAAATTGGGTAAAGCGTTCGCCCTCAACTCAGCTCAATACGAATATTTCAATCGTAATTGTTACTACTCACCTTTGTCTGTATGATACTGCTCTTCTGGGAATACAATTCAATCTGCCAATCTATGAACCGAGGAGAGCAGTTATATAGGTACGCAATAAATTTCACTTTTTTGCTAGAAAATTGTACGTCGTTTGCCAATATCTAATCAGTTATAGCACACATCATTTCTGGAAGCCCATTTTTTTATATAATTATTGTCTGGTCTTATTCGAACTAATCTCCGGAATGGCTCTACCGATTTTAACAAGACGCTTAATCGTAGATGGAATCATTTTTTCAGTATATTTTTTTTTATATTATAGGGGGCAAACGAACAGATGGGTCAACTGGTGCTAAGTGATCACCGCCGTCCATAGACACTAGCAACACCAGGGGAGTCGCAGGTGCGTTTCCGGCCTTTTAATATATGTGGGCCTCCGGCGCACTCACTGACCGAACGAAACGCAACAGTGCAACCACTGTTACTTCACGTCGGCTTTCTGTGAGAGGGTGCAACTACCCCGGTCGAGCCGACCCATTCATTCTGAAACCAGTAATAGTTTCAGCGTAGCTCTACCACCTGCTATGTTTCTATAAATACGCCTTCTCATAGAAGTTTTTGAATAATCCAATCCTAACCAATACTTTTTTTATTCCAACTGACTACACGGTTGGCTTGACAGGCCTCTACAATTTCACCGGACTAAATGCGAACGTTAGTTTATTTGTTTGTTACGATTTCACGCCTCATCTACTTAACCGACTGTCAAGATTTTTATTTATACACGTTGTCATGGTTTATTGACAAGGACTAAAAAAATGGTTGTCTGAAAAAGTCGGTTTATGAGCGGTAATTTTCCGTGATAACGTCATAAGAAAACATTGATGAAAAATTGCATACTTTTATGAATATCACTGAATTACCGATGGAGTGGAAGAGAGATAGATGCGTCACAAGCCGAACGCTTAGGCCGATTGCGCCTCTCACTCCCACTCACACTCTCGATTGTACGCTCGGCTCAGGCGGAACGCTACAATAAGTCATGCTTTTTCGTGCGTGCAGCCCGCGTTTACCGATTTATAAGACGTTATCACGTCAAATAAAAACTGATCTCGTGGAATAAAGTCACTAGAGCAAAACCGCAGTAAAAAGCTAGTGGTAAATTAACATGAATGTAAATTGAAGAGGTTAGGGAAAATGATAGCTAAAAAGATAAAGATTAGCTAATAATAAATCCAAATAAAATACTTTTTTTTTATGTGATTGGAGGCAAACGAAAATATGGGTCACCTGATGGTAAGTAATAACCGCCGCCCATGGACACTTGCGACACGAGGGGCATCACAGATGTTTTGCTGGCCTTTGAAGAAACACTAGTTTTCTTGAAGTGAAAACCATTTTGACAGATTCGCGAGCATAAACAAATTGATAAAAAAATATCTCAATTTTGCTTTCATATCACAAGGTTTTATAATTTACCAATAGAGAACGCCGAGTCACACTGTCCATCCCACCATGATGGAAACTTTAAGATAATATCTGAAGATTTACGACACCAGATAACCTTGCGTGAGACGCTACATTTTCTGCTGACTCAACAACACTATGACCTTACAGATATTCTGTGAAGTAAAAAACTTATGACATCGGCCTGTAAAAGTTTCTTTACTAGACGAAGGTCTTGTCTCGTCGCAAGGAACGATCCTAATGACTATACCAGCTATTATATTGACGATTTCACATAAAATCTACAGGTTTGTATTTTCACACTAAATGTTGGGACTATGAAAACACTTAAACTTTATTGTACATCGAGTAATTTGATGGAACATGTCTCTAGCCTTCTGGGTTCATTACGATATTTTGCAAATATTTAAATTGCGTTACATTGCTTCACAATAATACTGTTTCTTGAAATTTCTCTGACCTGAGGGCTTTGACAATCACTCTCCATTCCACCTAATGACTCCTATAACAGATTTCTAAATAGAAAAGTGAAGAAATTTCTCAAGGTATTTTTATGACTCACAAAGAATATTAGTATATATGTGATATAATAAGTCTTTCACATGTTTTTCATCTCTTATGCCCGTATCATGCTAATCTATAAATCCTCAACTTCTCTGACACTGATGCGATTTCAAACTTCCTGTAATAAACTTATTCTTAATCTTATCCATTCTGGTTACACCACAAATCTATTATAATATTAGCATCTCTGCCACATAGAATCTTTTCTCATCTGTCTATTGCATATCCCAGTGCTTGAATCCATATAAAACGATCGGTCTTATTATAGTTTTATACATCTTCCCCTTGAGTTTCAACGGCATTCATGGGTCATAAACCACCCCAGACACCTTTCGCCTTTTGAACCACTCTGTATTTATCTTATTTTTCAGGTTCTAGTCTATGCCACCGTTATTTTGGATCAATAAACCGAGATACTGAAAGTCAATAGCAATAAAACCTTAAAAGGTAACAATGTATTCGACACATTGAAGGCATTGGCCAAAATTAACTTGTATTACGAAGGCATATATAAGATTTACCAATAACCTCGCACATTTTGACTATATTATTGCTTAATAAGAAACAAAACTGTACATCCACAAACGGTCAATATTTGGCCCAAAGTAATATGATCCACGTCCAATACAGTTACGGCTGCGAATACTTCTACCGTATAATAATACTAGGGTTCTGATTTAACTGGTCAAATTGCGGCAAGCTGACCCTCGTCTTGTGTGAAATTACAAGTAGTTGTTTCAGATGTTCCAGTTTCTACGCGTTTAGAAGTTTCGACGGTTATCGGCGCCGTATGGAGATTTAATGTTACAGTTTTTGTGCCAACTTTTACGGATGTCATTATAAGTTTTTCCTCAAAGTGCGAATTTTTTTTTTTTTGCGTTTTACGATAGTTTCATATGTATTTTCATAAAAAAAAAATCTTGCCATATATTTCTGTTTTTGAATAAGAAGAGCTTACTTTTTAGGTTATAAAACGATTTTCATTAGAAATACCAGCATTAGCAAGTACCTATAAGTTCGACTATGTTAATTTATGATACAATCTATAATACTTTGGTGTGTGGTTATTTTGGTGTGGCAACTTTCTCAATAGTGAATTAAATGATGTGGGAGTCTAATCATATCAGATATACCAGAATCTATTTTCGTTTATACACCCTTTTTATCCTAGGTTATGGTGTCAGTGTGTATCACTTTAAAAAGGTAGGCCAAACGAGTTATAATAGAAAATAATAAGCTATTCTGGTATACATACCCTATATTACAATAAAGCTATATAGGACACAATTTCTTTAGATATTGGTCTTGGTGATTAAATATTATTACTTCCTTTATCAAGATTATTTTGTAATTTTAATATACTTTTATACAGTAAGAATCCTCTCATAATTAGGTTTATAATAATACTAGCTGACCCGGCGAACTTCGTACCGCATAACAGTCGATTCTTTCATTATTATTTTTTTATAATAATTATTCTACTATTCGGGACGCTATGTAATGTTACCGTCGTATAAATATTGACATGAATATTTATACGATACTAACGTCACTCAATTGTTTTGCCTTCGCGGAACCTCTCCACTAAAACTTAAACTTTATGGTATGGTATTAAAGCTCAAATTGACTTTTAAGTATTATTACGATTTGTTTGTATGAGAGTATAAAAAAGTGTTATTTTTTGACTTTTTCAGGCAATTATTAAAATTTTTTCTCTCTGTAGGAACCATCCTTGTACTTCAAGTAATATTCTAAAAAAAGAATTAGCGAAATCCGTTCAGCTACTCTCGAGATTTGCGCTTAGCAACACATTCAGCGATTCATTTTTATATTATAGATATATATTAAGAAAAATTTGGAATATGTCATCACTGACTATTAAAATTACTATAAAAATTGTTGACACCGCAGCCACATACCGCTCATATAGGTTTTCGCTTTATATTATCAATATAAAATATTATATGTTATATCGCATTGGACCGCTTGTACTGATATCTTGAGAGTGAGATCCTGAGACGCCGCTGCTCAGTACGAGGTGCTGAGTTTGCAGGTTAGTGCACGCTTTTTATTTGGGGTCTTTGTTATTATATTTATTTATAGGCAAAAGCACCTACCGCTCCACGCTCTCTCTCTTTCTTTTCACGCATTTTTATACCTTTTTTATTTTTACCGCATCCTTCCTGGTGGGACCTATTTACACGGTCCCATCAGCCCCTTCATTGATCCTTCGAGCCGGATCATGGGTCGCCCATATAAATAAATATAATGACTACATTGAAAAAAACTTTTTTGTGGTACTACAAAATAATCCTAAGAAGGGTTGAAGTCAGACAGGTGGCAGGTCGTAAAATTTTGTCAAATCATACATCACAAGATGACAAACATGTTGCACCGACCCTATATAGGTGGAACAAGGGTAAAAAAATAATGATCAAAGTAAGAATCCATAGTTTAGCAAAATAATGGCAATTGCACCAAAATCAGTGATGGACAATAAATATATGTTTAGCCCAAGTCTTCAGTTTTTAATTGTACCACGTTATTACAGAGTAATTACGGAGTACACGATCTATCTCGTATCTACAAATGTACATAAACTACTATATCTACCAAAATACATTTCAATACATGCACAAAATATTAAAAAAAATAACTAACGTCAAGAAACGATGGATTCTTAGTGTCCAATCTAAACAACAATATTTGACAGCTCTGTTGAACTTCAGAAACCATTTCAGCTTTTTCATAAAACTTAACAAAGGTTTCGGCTTTTGTTAACATCACTTTGCAATTTTTCATCAAAACTTCGAATAAAAGCTTAATACGAACGCATAAGAACACAACGATATAAGTTTTACATTGTATGGTAGTGAAGCACTGAGCATCGAAACAAAATACTCTGCGTAGTGTTTATCTTTTGTGCACACATATTGCAAATCAAGTTGAAAAAATTAAGATAGGATTTCTCGATTCAGTTAAGCAGAAAGCATCTGACTTTGGCATTACAATAAGACAAATATTAATCCTGCGTCCCTTTCATCTTTTCGATCAAAACAGACAAACAGATGGTAATGTCAGTCGATTAATATTCTCTGTTATTTACTGGCTAGTAAAATATTCGGGACAAATTACTCGTGTTTTGTTCAAAATTCTAATTCTTGAACATTATTTCGTAATTATATAATTGCTTCGACTGGTCTTTTGTTTTCAAAGTAATTATAACTTTTACTTATGGTATCCAAACGTTTGGTAGACAGTCATCATCGTCATTGGGAATTGATCATCTAAGGTGGATGCTTTAGTTTTCGTCTTCTCCCCAACTTATATAATATAATGAAAATACAGTTCTTTTAGGCTTAATCATGTTATTTTATAGTGTTATCCTTATTCAGTTTGAGACAGTATATTATATGTATTAGAATTTATCATCGCACGGCACGGAGTATTGTAGGTTCGAATCCATATAGGAAAAATTATTTGAACGATCAAATATTCTTGACGATTGGTAACGAACGTTGTTTGTATGGCGGTCCTGCGAAACCTTTATTTGAACTTCGACGACCTGCCGAACTATGAATATATGTTCTGTTAGTATACGTATAGTGTAATTTTTTACTGTTAAGTCTACTAAAACGTATCACCCTAGTGGAGCCGGAGGGGGTCGGTAGTATACCATAACACAACGTCTCCCGATCTCTCTGTCTATTAATGTGATAGAATAGTACTCATTCGATTTGTCTTCTTAATCATACTATACAATCATAAATACAACCATTAATTTTTCAATTCTCAATATCAAGGGAAAATACACTTTACCCATATATATTTTTTTCTAATAATAACATATTTATCAATTACTACCAAATCAAAAAAGAATAAAGAAAACTAGCTGAAAACCAAGTGAAGAGGATGTATTCACTTAATACTTACTTACATATTTTTATCAAGCCAATAACGAAGAAAAAAGAAATCGTTAATGATTCAACTAAATATAAAATATATATCTGCACAGTTGGACACAAACAATATTTTTTATGACACGTAAGTCATGTTTTCATGGATATTCCATGGCATAAACAAATTATTTCATAGTAATTGTCAGTATGTAATGAAGCATTTTAGCAATTTTCAACATTGCGGTATAAATGAATACCGCTAACAATTTTGTGCAATTAAGTGACCGGTGGTCGCGATGAGTTGGTAGGAGTTAGCGAAAAATACATTAAAATAATAACATGAGTAGAGTTTAATAAAATCTAATATTCATTCTTACAAATAGTGTGTATATTGTCCGATGTGCGTATTACAGGAGTGATCAGTTATGGAATTATTTCATTGGAGCTACCTATTACAAATTAGGAGTATTCTAGAAAAAAAAAATCATTGTTAATCGTGTTTTTTATTGTGTTTAACTTTGCCTTCAATAGCTAATTTGATACAAACTGTAATTTAGTGAAAAAATGTACGAACCAATGCTCACTTACACTAATTATATTATTTGCATATAATTTACTGAGTCAATACAGGTGTACAATACAATATTTCGTAAGAATTAATTTTATTGGTTCGCTCAGCTTTGTGTTTCACAAAACACTTGTGATAATAAAAAAATATAATGTTTTCATTAAATCGATTAGCTGCTCATAGTTATTCATTAATCAATTACAAAGAGTACTTGTAAAATGTATGGCAAATACTTAATTATATACTTAGCAGTTTTGATATTAAAAAACGATGCAGCTAGAATCCTAGCTTATTTCCCGTACCCTAGTCTAAGTCATCAGTTTTGCTTCCGACAATTGACTCAAGAATTAGCAAGACGAGGTCACGAGGTTGTTGCGATTACAACACATCCTGCCTTTCCAAAAGGTCAAGCTCCTTCAAACCTGACAGAGATTGATGTACACGATGTCACGTATAACGTATGGAAGGACAGTGTTCGATCTGGAGCAAAGAAAAATGTCCATGAACAGTTACGTGTACTTATGGGTATGTACAATGATGTATTCAGAGCACAAATGGAGCTTAAAGACGTCAGTGATTTAATTGAAAATGATAATAAGTTTGACCTTTTGATTATACAGTCTATATTCTGGAGCTCGTTGTATTTATCTCACTTGTATAAAGTACCTGTGATTCAAATCACCTCCTTCAGTCCGACACCCAGTGAATATGAAATATTTGGTACTCCGACGCACCCACTCTTATATCCTCTTAACATGCAAGAACGAACCTTCAACTTAACACTTTGGGAGCGAGTTACAGAATTATACAAATCTTATAAAGTCTCAAATTTGATAAGAGCCCAGAAAAAATCACAAGAGCTTTATCTGAGAAAATATTTTGATCCTAACATGCCAACACTGAATGACTTGACGGAAAATGTTGGTATTTTTATCACAAATGTGTTTCCAATTTGGGAGGGTATAAGACCTATTTCAAACACAGTTATACATATGGGAGGTATACACCAGAAGCCTCCCAAAAGTTTACCAGAAGTAAGTTTGTCTTTCCACTTTTTTTTTATTAAATAAGAAACTGTAATCATAAAATTTTTGAATTTATTGATGTTATCACTATCGAACTGGGTTGGTTCATGGTTCTATTGAAATAACTAGTCGTGAGAGTTTTGACGTACTCCCAGATAGACGGTATCTTCAGGTCCCTATGGAGGTCGACTCTCCGGATCAACCACGGGGCACCTAACGTAGAAAACGGTTCTGTAGCTTTTGTAATATTTCAAAGTTATATTTTGACATATACGCGAAAACGGGACAGCTATATGTCAGAATAGAACGGATACACATTTTATACAAAGTGATCTTGTGTCTGAAGAACATTTTACTTTTTAGAACAATAAAGGTTGCAGACAACCCAAGACCATAGCGGCTTTGTTTCGTACTCTCTCTGCGTGTGACTTAGAAGTGAGGCGTCTTAGATAGATGCCTTAGAATATAACACCGAGATATTTGACCTTAAGGGTCCAAGGAATCTCAGTTTCGTATAGCCTGAGGGGCTTTAGCTGAATCGCGGACGCTGTATCTGTACTTGGTTCGTGTATGAGTGCTTGGCGCGAAAACCAAACTGCTGGGGTGGCAACAGATTTAAGCTTGATATAGAGACCTGGAGGTGGTTCAGAAGGAGACGCTCGTATAATTTACCTAGCGTGTCTAAAAGACTTATAAGCGATAGCTAGCGGAAAGCATAGCTTTTTAGCCGGGTTTGTGAATGCCTATCACTACAGCCTTTTTCCAGACGGTTGGAAAGAAGCCATGGGACATGGCCACATTGAAGATGCAGATCAGTAGAGATATGATGCGTTCAGGAAGGAGCTCGATCCTGATCCCATCGGAGCCTGGGGACTTCCTAAGCTTGAAACGTTTGATGTCGGCCGACACTTCGTCGAAACTAACCGGGGTTAGGGTATCAATGCGAAGAGACGCGAAAAAGCGATCTACCGAGGATTCTATCAATCCAATATGGGAAGGGTCAATGTTAGCAGTGTTTTGAGAGCATTGCTCCTCTAAACTTGCGGCGAGACATTCCGCTTTGCCCATACTTTCGAACGCGGGAGGCAGCCCAGGAACTCTGTCTAACAGGGGCATCGACACACTGTGCTCTGACTTGAATTTACGCGCGAGCGTCCAAAACACCAAGTGGAACGGCTGGATATCCTCCAGGAGCTTGTCCCACTTGGGGGCTCGGATTTCTGTAATACGAGATCTGACTAATTTCCATAATGAACCTAAACGATCGCGATTATCTAAAGACAGATAAGTGTCGTAGGCTCGAGAAGCAGCGTTCTTTTCCGTGATCAACGCCCTCATGACGTCGAGGAGTATAAAGCGGCGATCGTTCACTGCTTGTACCTCTCTCGAGGTCTCCCTGACGGCGGTCTGTAGGTGGTCGACCAGAGAATCGATAGCCAGATCCGCGTCGGCGCGTATAAAAGTGTACTACTCATGTGCTAAATATATGTCGAGGGGATTACTATTGAGATGCGTCCGTACTATTAACTCGTACTATAACTAACTACAATTACCCCATTCTGAAACACCATGGGTTGGAGGTATGAGCTGTTTATGCATCTAATTTATTATTGGTTGTCAATTTTGGTTGAATACCTTTAAAAGGCGACCGACGATTAAACACTGGGCCCGTAGTCCGGTGAAACTGTAAAGGCCTTGCCAGGTCAACAGTATAGTCGGTTCAAAAAAAAAGCGCACGGCATTCTAGCTCCGTTAATTGAATTATGTACATCTACGGATAATTCGTAACTATATTCAGTTTTGCAGTTGTGTATCGGCCAACGTTTTTATTCGATTGGTTTTGGTGGACTGATCGGTCAAATCATAACCATGAAGTCATTATGAATGACGTCACACTTCTAAATGAACGCAATTTTGTCATTGATCCGACATATAATACATTTTTATATTGTATTTGTATTCATGATGTAATGGCATGTGGTGAAGAGCGTTGATTGCTTGTAAAATAGCGTTTAGATTCATCGCAAACTGACAATTGAAAAGATTTAGCTTTTGTATATTTTGAAACTTTTTCGAATATAGCGTAATAAATATCTTTGTAACTTATACAATATATTTGGAATATTTTTGGCTATCTAAGAAAAAATATACTATATAAGTTTAGAAGTTCGTTTTTTGTCCGGGCTCAATTTTGAAACGCCTAGATCGACTTTTAAAAGCCTTTTCCTGACAGATGGAGGAATATTCAGAGCATTATCTATTCTATACTTTTTCTTAGGGGTTAAGCTGTAATGGAAAAATTACAATAAAATAAAACCAAGGCCACGATTAAACAATTAAGCTCAACAAGCTTAATTAAGAAAGGGCAAACCAATTGTCACGAAAACAATGTCGCGAGTATCAATTGGTTGTAAATGAGAGTATAGTATTAATATTTTGTATATACTTATATACATAATTAAAGCAAAATCATATTTAAATTTAATTTGTGTTACATTACAGGATTTACAAAGATACCTCGACAATTCACAAAATGGCGTTATTTTTGTCAGTTTCGGAACAAATGTCAATCCTTCAGAATTTCCGCAAGCTATTAAAGACACGTTACTAAATGTGCTCTCTCAACTCCCATACGACATACTTATGAAATGGGATGAAGATAGTCTCCCGATACAAGCAAGGAATATTAAAACAAATCAATGGTTCCCACAAGCTGATGTATTACGTGAGTGACATTTTCCATGTGTATACAGACCGTTTTTATAGATGTTATTGGAAAAGTTATTGAAGGCATTAAGTAAGAAAACTTGCACTTTTTGAGATAAATAAAGAACATAATGTACCTAATTTCTGAATTTTATGTGATAAAGAGCAGTGCTGTCATTACTCTAGTTGGTAAGAGATTAATTTAGATAAGTGACTAATCATTTCATTGAAAGCAAGGAAGCACTGAAATTCAAAAATATGACCAAGGAACTAATTTAACGTATAATATTGTACGCTATCTGAGAGCTCTCTACTACTGCAGCTGCAAGTAGTACATTTTCTACACCCAACAATTTTTAATCCCGCTTAAACTTTAAAAATGACTTTTAAGTAGTTCTTAAATACTTTTTAATTATATAATTTTTTTTTTAAATGTCGCATATCACCTTCATCCACTTATGTTTTCAACAATTGTGTTAACTAACCAAGTGAAGCTCGATCGCCCTAGAAGTTGGTTATACCAACAATTTAAATCATTAATTAATATTACAAAACTTGACTTGGATATTCTAGACAATACTTTTTTTATTATTCCAGGGCACCCGAAAGTAAAACTATTTATCTTGCAAGGTGGTTTGCAGTCAACAGATGATGCTATAAACGCCGGTGTGCCAGTAATTTGTTTACCTACTTTTGGAGATCAGTGGTCTAACGGTGAGAAATACGAACATTTTAACATCGGACTTCGTTTAGAGTTGTCTTCGCTCACTGAAGAGAAACTGAGGAATGCTGTAAACAAGATTCTCAGTAATCAAAGGTAATTTTATTTACTGTCTTAAGCTATTTTAGTTTTCGCAGTGTTGTGTTATCCATGTTACAAATTTTGGTAGTGGTTTATTATAACTTTAAGGGCTTACTACAACATTACTAACTTAGTTGTGACAGTAAAAGAATTCCGAGACCTTTGAAGTGAAGATTTCCTTCATACGCAATAAATAGGGAGCGAAAATAAAACGTCACGATCATATCGGTGACGTTAAATCAGATTTATTTGGCTTTACGTGATATCAAGTGTGCTCGGGTTCGAGACGTACTGAATCATGTATTCAGCACTCCAGTAGTCATTAACCAAGTTTACCGTATTACAAGAAGTGTATCGTTCCAATAATTACGTTTTTATTATTACCTATAATAATAATAAAATAATATTATGTATATTTTGCATAAAATCGTTGTAATATTTGAAGTGTACATAGTTTGGATAATCAGCCGTTTTCACTTCTATCGGGGGTTTCTAAGCAGAAACCACTATTTTTTCTTATGCAAATTATTAGAACGATGAATTTCAAGAATATGTAGTCCACTTAAAAGAGTATATACAACAGGGGAACAGGATATTAGTAATATTATGGTGTCTTTGTTGCAGTTATTACCAATACAATATAGCTAAATTGCGATCGCTGATGTACGACCAGCCGCAGCGTCCGTTAGAGCGTGCTGTCTGGTGGACAGAGCACGTTCTGCGGCACGGCGGAGCGAAGCATCTCCGGGCACCCGCAGCAAACATGTCCTGGGCTGAATATTATGAAATTGAATTGCTTATTCTAATACTATCTATATTTTTATCAATAATTTCTATTATTATATATTGTTGCTATTGTTTGTGTTTTAAAAAAGTGAGAAATTGGAAAAACTAATCATTATTTAATAAATATTTTTTTCTTTTAACTGACGTAATGTTTTTTTTTTTTTGTAATGTGTGTATGTGTAGTAGGTGTGTGGGTGTGCACGTCTGTAGAGTGCTGTGTGAGGTGTGAGGACGGCGAGTCACTGTATCGCGTAAGCAGAAAGCACGAGGGCTTCACTACAGCGAAGCCTAGGCTCGAGATGCGACCAAGTGTGTGCTTGGAGCGGGATAATACTCCGTCCGCTACAGAGTGGACGGTGGATACGTGAGCGCGGGCGCAAGACACGCATTATGAGAGAAGTCGAAAATATTATGTTTCCGGATTTTTTTATTCTTGTTATTCTGTTCATGATTATCGCGAATTTATTTAAGCGAGGTGCGAGTGAGGCCTTGCAGAGTTGCTGCAACGCCTGGGAACCTCGAGATCGAGTTAAGGAGCTCTAGGTCGGTATTACTATTAATAATAGCGTTAAACGCGACGATCTCCTGTAATTATACGAGGAGCATTGAGGAATGATCCAGTCTATACCGGAGGACGAGAGGGAAGCGAAGGTGAATGTCGCCGGGTCAGGGTGAGGCTTGGGCTTAGGAGACCTGGGAGCTAGAGAAGCCCTTGCGGGCCGGGAGGACGCGCTCCGCGCTGGGTTACAACATTTCTTTGTAAACAATGTTGTCCATTTTATTCAACGCTCCTGTACCCGCGCACCACGCCCTACTTCACACATTGCTAGTGCTTATCAAAATCGTAGTTTCTGTAAACCTAAATAAATCTATATTAAATTAAGGTTTAGTTATATTTTTTAAATGAGAATCAAGCATCTAATAAATGAAACTAAAAAAATTTGATAGATCATCAGGAGAATCAGGAGAATTATAATATGCTTACCTACTATTCTCTTGTATTGAACTCGCTTCGTCATTCAAATTACAATATCTTCTGATAGAGTGACTCGATAATAATGGATCTAAACCTAAGTGATACTAGAGGACCTGTTACATGATTTTCTTGGTGACGTTCTATCATAAGTATTATACTTTTTTAGTTATACTTGTACAATTTAACAGACATTTCTAAAAACTATTGGAATGTATTTATTTACCTACTATTAATCACTTGCAATAATTTTATTACACAAAAATCTAAAAAGTAGGAGACATGTAAAATATACAGTCCTAATATATGCATAGATTTAGAGAATAAATATCAATTAGTTCGGAATATACATTAATATCAGAGAAAGAGTTTCCTAATTCAGAACAAAGTAACTTTAGTTTTAAAACAAGCATCCAAATAGCTTCCCTTCTTTTATTTGTAGTATTTCATATTTATATATAATTTAGTATTACAAAAGTAATAAACAAGACACATACGTCGACAGTATCTTAAGATAATTAGAGATAATGCGACTCATTCGTACTTCAATCTAAGAGAAGGACTCTTCTACGCTCGTCTGAGTACACTCCGCGACAAAATTACGTAAACATTACGAACCGAGTCACTCGGGGCATGAATAAATAATTACCATTGTATGAAATGGTTTTGAATAATTACCAGACAGGCTTCTGTGGTACCGTGCGGCTTTGAATTACTGCCAGCGGTTTTATCAACGATTCAAATGACTATATTTGACGTTTTTTTTATGATTTTATCGACGTTTATGAGGATTAAATTATTTTGACGACACATTGGTTGCAGTGTTTAAAATATTTAGAAAATACACGTTCTTTCAAGTCTACTAGAGTTCCCATATTTTCACGATGTTTCTCAATTGCATTCATCTCCCTATTGCACATGTTCGGCTGACGAGGAGGGAGCGGCTGGTGTGTACCCAGCTTGCCCCCCATTATTAGGACGACGCCGGGCAGACGCCTTCCGCTGGGCTGGCCGCTGAGGCGACATCGTGATAGCACTGCACGATCACATGTCGCTTCAACCAAAGCGGCGGCCGGTACACCGTGGGGATTTAGTGAGTAAGAGTCTCACATTACCCAGTCTCTCCCTCGAGAGGGTGGCGTGTCCATGGTGAATTTCCCCACGTTAATAATTACAAAAAAAGAGGTCCCATATTAGACCATGTATATTTTTTAATTTTGATGGTTTCAGAATTTGAAATGAGAATAAACATAAGAGTACATTACAACTGTTGACGCGTGTTACATGCTTTAATTTCCGAACGCACAATCTCACCCCTTCCAACCTTTCACTTTTGCCTCGCATCATGATAGCGGACGCACCCTAACCTTCAACGCA
The DNA here is from genome assembly GCA_035772565.1 of Antheraea assamensis. Taxonomy (NCBI): domain Eukaryota; kingdom Metazoa; phylum Arthropoda; class Insecta; order Lepidoptera; family Saturniidae; genus Antheraea; species Antheraea assamensis. Next base: position 598,511 of record JAQQSE010000023.1, on the reverse strand, counting down.
TACGCAAAGCTAAAATGTACATCGCTACGCCAAGTTAAAAACAGTGAACTTTGGTGTTAAAGAACCTTGCATTAAGAAAAAACCGCATCATCCAGACCGGTAACCCTGCAATTCCTGCGCCGCTTCCTTGAACCTTCGTCCCACACAACAAAACAATAACAATGTAAGTAAGATTGCCATTATACTTGACTGAATATCATTGTGTTCTCTGTAAAGGATAAGGAGTAATATAAAAAAACTAGCCTTTCCTCGTAGCTATACTCGCTTTAATATACCTTTTATGTATCTCGGAACAGTAAGTTTTTTTTTATATAAAATATACCCTATATTCTATTTTGTACCCCTGATAACGTGTACGCATCGTATCATGAAGATCAGTAGAGTAAGTAAGGTGTGGAAGCGTAACAAGCAAACTCGCATTCGAATTTGTTATATTATTTGCAAAGATAATTTAAAAAAAAACTGATAACTCTTTTTTTTTTTTTAATGTGGGAAGAAATCCTTCATTGGACACCCACAGCCCTGGGGAGCTGTGGGGTGTCAGACTCCTACTGACTAAAAAAACCCACAAGATACCGTCTGCCGCGCTATGGAGTGGCACGGGATCGAACTAGCAAGCACCATGCCACCCCGGCGACAAGGCCCAGCGCGAACGCCCTGACCGTGAGGACAGCCCGGTCAAGCTGCCTATCCGTCTACCGAACCAATGTGCAATGGAAAGTCAGGTCCCCAGCCCCTTCCCTCCTTGGTCCGGTTTGGTAGTCAAGGGGTCACCCCCTCCAACCACCACCACCTGTAACTTTTTTACGTGGTTTTCTACCACGGTGACTTTTTAACGAGGTTTTCTCCCTCTCCCTCCGCCCGAAGGCCACCCCTCTGTCACTTTTTAATGTGGTTTCCTCCCACAGGAACTTTTTAATGAGGCTTTTCTCCCTCTTCCTCCGCCTGAAGGCCTCCCCTCTGTCACTTTTTAACGTGGTTTCCTCCCACGGTAACTTTTTCTTGAGGTTTTCTCCCTCTCCCTCCGCCCAAAGGCCGACCCTCTGTCACTTTTTAACGTGGTTTCCTCCCACGGTAACTTTATAACGAGGTTTTCTACCTCCCTCCGCCCGAAGGCCTCCCGTCTGTTTTTTAACGAGGTTGTCTCCTCAACACCCGTAACTTTTTAACGTGGTTTTCTCCCACGGTGACTTTTCACCGAGGTTTCCTCCCTCCCACCGCCCGAAGGCACACCCGTCTGTAACTTTTTAACGTGGTTTTCTCCCACGGTGACTTTTTACCGAGGTTTTCTCCCTCTCCCTCCGCCCGAAGGCCACCCCTCTGTCACTTTTTAATGTGGTTTCCTCCCACAGGAACTTTTTAATGAGGTTTTTCTCCCTCTTCCCTCTGCCCGAAGGCCGTCCCTCTGTCACTTTTTAACGTGATTTCCTCCCACGGTAACTTTTTAACGAGGTTTTCTACCTCCCTCCGCCCGAAGGCCTCCCGTCTGTTTTTTAACGAGGTTGTCTCCTCAACACCCGTAACTTTTTAACGTGGTTTTCTCCCACGGTGACTTTTTACCGAGGTTTCCTTCCTCCCACCGCCCGAAGGCACACCCGTCTGTAACTTTTTAACGTGGTTTTCTCCCACGGAAACTGATCACCCTCTGTTAATCAAAACAAGACATGTAGACGTCAAATGATAAATTACTGGTACTCCCATGTAAACCAAACTTCTGGTATCCGACTAGCATCAATATATGTTTACGACTAATATATCATTACTATCTTACAATTATCTTATCTTTTGCTTTTAATAGTATTTGAAAACGCCACTAAATAAAATGTTCACTGGAGAAGATAATATTAAAAACATTTTATATTCTGCGATTAGTTGAGTAAGTTTAGCAGATTCACAATTTACCTCAAGTAATATGTAGATAAAATGAAAGATTAAGTTCGTGTTTAACATTGATTAATCAAAGTGTAGCGGTACTATGTTAGTTTCAGCTTTTAAAATACCATGACCACCATTACCATTAACTATTAATGCAAGCGTATTAAATCATAATCAATCAGTAAAGTGACGTGGAAACCATAAAATAACTAATAAAGTATAGTTAAAATCCGTCTGTAATAAAAATGGCGTATACTGGGTATTATTCTTTAGACCACAAAATACGTTAATTTCTAAATATGATAGCATAAAGGTTAGCTGCCGGCGAGGTTAGCGTGTCCGGATACTGTATTGGACGATGTTATTTCGAATTCTTGCGAATGAGCCGAAGAATTCGCTGAAGGAAAACATCGTGCTAAAATCATGATTTTAGGGCTCTTTCTAAGCTTGACTAAGTAGTTACTACCCACAAATTGAAATTTGTCGCCAAACACCTAAAGGTGCATTCTGTCAGCTGCATTTGAGAGCAAGGCCCTTTAGGTATAGCATGTTTACTATCTTGATCCACATCGTCATTTAACTTAACAACTGGGTAGATTGCGATCACATGCTAAAACGTATAATGTATTCAAAAAAACATAATTATTCTTGAGAGATCGCACAATGTGGCGGTCGCAATACTCCTGCAGAAGTTCCTCCATTTACCGCTTCGTATTCATTCTGATTAAAGCATTATAAGTGAAAGTTTTTTTTAAATATCTGTTAGGTTAGCGTTTGTGTGCTCATCTTATGTTAAATGAACCGAACCTACGTTCTTCGGTGCTGTGTCCGAACATGCTATCAACTAAGCCTTATCGCTGCGTTATGCATTTTAATAAAGATCCAAAGGAAATTTGTCAATGGTTTTATTGTCATTATCACGTCAAAATAGAAATAATTGGTTAATTGCGATGTTATTTCGAGAGTATTAATCACTATTACATTAAATACTTCAGTTACATTGGGCATTGGATATATATACTCTTGTTTACATCATGTACAAAAATACGCATATACAAAAATTGATCGAAATCGGTACTTGCTTATGACGTCACATTGGTACATTGCACTCCTGCGAAGCCGAAACAGATTGCTGATGGGATATTAGCAATTATTACGTTGGACATCACGAAAGGTTCCTAGAATTAAATATTTTATACATAATTTTAGCTATTCTAATACGTATTGTAAAATCAAAAATCATCAAACAACATTTGTGTGTCTGTCTGTCTGTCTATTAGCATGATTGTAACTCGAGAACGTCTCAACCGATTTGCATTATTCTATTTATTAATCTTACTTGTATTCTATGACTAAGTTCTAATATATTTTATCACATAAAATAATATATAGAACAAGTTATGGACTCGAATAAAAAATTAAGAAGACAAAAATTAAGATACGGTCATAATGTTGTAATATTTTAACATCAAATATAAATTAACCAACCGTCAAATATTAAACCAATATAATAACGAGGCTTATTGTTTTTCATAGGCATAATTAAAAGAAATAGCTAACGTTTATTTTTAAATCACGCTGACCTCTTTCAAACGACAAAGCAAATTAACAATGTATATTTTCCCCGCACAACATGGTATTCGGTCTTATTATTGTAGAAATAAATATTGCGTACAAAGGGGCTTTGGTATGAATATATATTTTTATTGTATAAAAAGTGTATAGGTACTTACATACGCACGTAAGAAGTCGCACTTCCTTGATGTGGATATAAAAATATTTCTTACATTTTCACCGGTTTGAACCGAGTTAAAAAGGGCAAACGACGAAATCAAATACTGTAAATAAAGCTTTAAAATAGTATGGATATTTTAAATAAATGTATGGATATATATCTATGTTTACGGTATCTATGTAAAGAGGCTATAACGGCCGACAGAAGGAAGAAATCTAAAAGTGGACTATAACCACAGAGTAGTAAAAAAAATACCACAGTGCAACTGTATAAATCGTTCTCTTTGTAATAGTTAATTTGGTCCTCTTTTGTCTTTGGGTATATAAATTAATTACTTATGACTCAAAACGCCATTTAATTATTCACCGGTGTAATAATATTAATGCGCTAATTGGATTTACAATTAACAAGTACAGTTTTCAGATATGATACAATGTTGAAAGAACATTTTCATAATTAGGTGGCATAGACGAAGACGTGACGAATAGAATAAATGCAGGATAGATGAAATAGCGAAAGTTGTCTGAGGTAGCTTGTGACCCAAGAATGGCCTTTTTACTCAAGGATATATAAAATCTACCATAAGATCAGTCATGCTGTATCTGAGTGCTGGGCTACGAAAGAGACGGATGAATGAAGATTACATGTAGTGGTGACAACAGTGTTAAGATGGCTGTGGTGTGTGTGTGTGTGTCTCTGTGTGTGTGTGTGTGTGTGTACGTGTGTGTGTATGTACGTGTGTGTAATATGATACATTATTCTTATTATCATTTAAAAACTAGTAGTGACCCATGTTACGCCACCGCAACACACCATAAGTTCTGACCAAGAGTGACGTCCCACGGTACGCCAAGTGCATGAGGCATCGAATCAGCAATTTCAGTGGAAACGTTCAGCACCCCGACTTCTCAGTACCCACAGTGTTTTAATCGAGTCAACAATTTCAGTGGAAACGTTCGGCAACCTGGTTCCTCCGTTCCCACATTGCTTTGGTATAAATTATTAAATCAAATTGTAATTTGTCAGTGTTAACCTAACATCGGTAGCGCTCATACCTTTTTAGTTTTATTTTGTAGTTTAAAATAAATTAAGTTAGAGTAATTTGGTTGTTTTTTGGATCCTCCGGCTCTGACCTTCGTAAATTCCATGTAATCGCTCATGCCTTGTGGTACTACAAGAAATAAATATTAGTTTAATTTAAATTAAGTTAGTAAATGTATGAGAATTCTGTACATGTAGGGACTCGAACCTTTTTACGTCGCCTCTGTATTCCGCCGTTGTAAATTATTCACCAATATCATTTTACATAAAATTATCCTTTATTCTATGAGTTTTAAATTGCTTTTTATTTATTTATTTATTATTTTGTTTATTTATAAACACGTTTTAGGACTCGCAAGGCAAAGTCTAAAGAATATGCTTTCTTAAAAAATATCAGTATTATTGTAACAAAAATAGATGTAAATTTAAAAAATATGAAATGACTTTAAGAAACAGTAGCAACTTACGTTTCTAATACGACGTAAATCGGCGTACTGCTTCAGCGTAGCGTAAAATAAGCCGGCGTATCCGGAGCGTACTGGCGTAATTACTCTCTCATTTCCTACCAAAATTTATTAGAGGCCCTCCAAGGAATCCCTGTAATCTTAAACGGTGTTTTCGTTTCAGTCTGCATTACTTATATAATTTAATATACATTATCTTCTATCTTCTGCCTATCTTCTTCTTGAATCTATACTAATATAAATAAATAGTTGAACCTTCGTTACGATACCCCAACATATAAGAGAGAGGTATTTCACTCTATTTTTATTATGTTTGATCCTCATAAGAGAATAAATAATAATATTGCGTATGTAACTGGTAGGACAAGGTTTGTATGAAAGAAATTTTATGAAGAATCGTGCGGGAAAATTAAAATTCGTGTTTAGAAAATCCATAAAAACAAATCAAACCCATACGTTGCAACGTAAGACATGGTAGCGGCCATTCAATTCCAGGCAGACGTGCAAAGTAACGTCCACTCCAATATTTTGTTTAAAATGACGTCATCATTGATGACATCACACTTTTACAACTCGCACTTATATGAATGTTAATTAGTAATACTGTAGAAGCGGAAAACGCAACTGTCCCGTTTACCGACAATCCATATTTATAAGGGTCTATGTTATAATAAACACATTTAAGGGTCGTCCCTAATAAAAAGGATCGTAAACTGCGAATTGTTTTTACAAGAACAATAATTTTTGTTACCGTTTTGTATTCGTCCCCTTAGCAAATTTTTTCTTTTTCAGTACAAGAATATTGTGTACGTGTGTTCTTTAATTATTTCCCTTTTATTTGACCGATTTTAATGATTTATTTTCGTAATTATGGTGTAATCTAGATGATTCTTAGATGTAGGTGAACCCAGCATATACCGCTGTTGTTGAGATTCATTACATTTTAAAGTGAAACTTTTTTCACAACGCCTCAATTTTTTTTGCCCATCTATCGCATTATAGCCACCCGCGGTTTAGTCGTAAATTGAAAGGTGCTTGGCGGAGCAGCCTAGACCAATATGGCAGCGCTCATGACTCAATTCAAAGATTTATATAAATACTGCACTAAGTTTTAAAAAAGATTAAAAACGCAATTTTAATGCCCTAAATGGCATAATTTTCTTCGCAAACCACTTAACCTGATCGAAGCTTCTAGCGTATTAACGCGTGAGCGTAGTTAGTTTCTCCATTTTTAGTTTCCGACTAGCTGATTTTTAAAGCCGATTCAGCACCGTACTGTCTTCGTCAGGGCGTTTTATTTTATTTTTAACTACCTACTCGGATACCAATATACAGAAACCAATCAGCTCCATGTGTAATATACATACCTTAAAATGTGTAATTACTAATAATATAATTACATATACTCATAACTACTACACATACATTAAAAATAAACACCTCCTCGAGACTAAATACCAAAGCTAAAGCTCCGTACCATTATAATGGCGATCAATCAAACGGTGTTGATGTTAATCAAACTAAAATCAACTATATAGGCAGGTTCGAGTTCTAGCAACTGAATCGGAGCTTTCGTGATGAAACCATAGCATTTTTTTATGCGATTGCAGGCATACGAGCAGACTGGTTACCTGATGGTAAGTAATCACCGCCGCCCATAGACACCTGCGACACGAGAGGCAGTCTCCCTCAAGGTTAAGCGAGACCACCATCTTAGACCACATCATCATCATCAGATAAGATTGTGGTAAAACTCTAACCTATAAAGTATAAAAAAAAACATAAATTAAAATTCTTTATCAGGAAATCAGGCATATTTAAATACTCTCTATATTTCATAGATCCGATGCGTACGTGTCCTATAGATATTTATTTAATAACTATTTCCAAGTAAAACGAGAAACTATAGCGAGTGTGTAATAAATTTATTAGGGAAAATAAATCTCCAATATCCAATATCTTCGCATAAGCTCTATCAGGATGACGACATACAAGCTTGCGTAATCCAAAGTCGTGCCAAAGTCAAGGGAATGTTTTGCTTCACTGAGAAAACAAATGCTTAGTATATCTCGGCATTTAGTTATGAATAAATTTTGAACATTGATTTTAATATGGAATGAAGAAAGAAAAACGAGAATTAATAACCGTCGGTAGAAGATTCGTGAAGAGTTGTTTAGGTAAATGAAGTATGTAATATTTAAGTCGTAGCGAGTTAGTATAAAACCCTTATACTCGGAAAATTATGCCATTAAATTGAAATCCCAGCATTAAGTGTCTAGCAAATGTCACTTGAGACTTTCATTACTTTATTTTAACCAAAGCAGCCCTTTTCTGATATGGTCTTACCGTAACGTATTTTCCAATTTACAAAACTCTCTTCACTAAAATTTGTTTTGCGTGTTATTTATAAGTATTACTCTCTTTATAACTAATAAAATTTGTCCAGCATTCCGTTTTTCATTACATTTTATGATGCGTCCAATCTATACCTTACATAACTAAGTAACATTTACTTGCATAAATGGTATAATCAAATGCTTCGCAAAATATAAACTGGAATTGTATTAACGTTTAGTTATTTATAAAGAATCTTCTGTTACAACTCTTACAAGTTCGACTTTTAAAGAAGTAATACTTTAGTAAAAGAATAATAGGACAGAACTTTGACAGGGTTATAAGTACCATTCATCAGGTGTAAGTCCTGCAATAGTAAAATTCTTAGACGTCATATTTCAAGGTCAGACGGTGTACATGCAACGTGTGGATGTGCATTCAAGGTGGCTGTTATGCTCGAATGAATTCCATGCATATGTTGATAGACCAGTCATAACGACTCTCTTTCGGTAAGCCACTTTTTTTACTCAGCAGTAACTTGCATTCAACTGCGTTCCTCTAGTTTGTCACGTTAATCCGCGTGGTGTTCAAACTCTTGACCCATCATCGGTCGAGTACTTCATTGGATTGCATTGAAATACATAGGCTTAATTCTCGATATTAACCTATAATGAGGAAAAACTATGGCTTGGTTATAAGGCATTTTCTATTACCTATCTGGACTCATTCACATTCAAATTTGACCTATCACAGTTACGTTTGTAAGCTAATTCTTCTCAAAATATAGTGTATTCTTTTAATCCGCATCGTCAATTATTACCAGATATGATGAAGACGAATTTGTGACGATGGATATTGATTTGACCAACCAACACCGTTTGACCGGATCATCAAGAATATTTACTATAATTAGCACTAGGTTATATTTGAATGTTTGTTATTTAATGTAGACGAAGCTGTGGGGGCTTGCTAGTAAAATAAAAAAAATATATCTCCAGTTGTTCTTATTGTAAATGTTTATATTACGAAAAACCAGGAGCAAGGACGGGGAACCAGACATAGATTATTACAATATGTGCCCCAATCTCTTTTATACGCGACCGTTACAAATACATTTATTTCATCAGGACATGCGATGCTATCATATACAACGATTAGGTAATTTTGTTTGGATGAAAGGGAACATAATGTAACTTCTATATTCTTATTTATTAGGGTCACCATAGGAACGATTTTCCTGGGAATTACATTATGAATTTTGTTGGTTGTTCATCCCTACTGTATGTGATCCATGTTACCGTGTAGGTTGTTTTTGTTAGAAAAATGTATTTTTTTATGAAATTTTGATAACACTCAGTAGTAACGTTTTTGGTAACGCGTCGATCAAAGTAACCGGAGTGTTTCGTGAAGGAACCAATAGCTATGGATTTTTCTATTACTCTGCTGGCTATCTTCTCTCCTTAAGTTAAAAATCTATAGCCAAGCATCTATAGGTATGTTTCAATAACTGCAGCAGAAGCAGAAAGAATATAAACAGCAGACTTAAAAATATAAACATTGTGAGTCAAGTTTATTTCGACATTGTTATTGAATTAAACGCCCTTCGAAAAATACTAAAGAGTACTCTGATACAATTAAACATATAGTGTATTTGTAAATGTAAAAACAGGCCATATAATTACAAGGTAAGATTCTTTTATGTATTAATACCAGCCTATGAATATCTCACAGCTAAGTAAATAATTGTTTCATTGAAAAAACATGGCCTAAATTACTACACCGTCCTTCAACGTAATGGTAATTTCAAACGTTGTGGAAACTATATTTCTACAACTTCAACACAATACTAGGCGTTTAGGTTTTCTTACGATATTTTTCTTTACAAACAACCGATAGTAATACCAGTTCAAATTAGTAAATATATACTAATTCTGAAAACAATAACTAATACTTGCCAACACTTGGTCTAAATCATTTGAACATAACGATCCGTTCATATATTCGGTACGTACTAGTTGTGTACGCTATGAAGCTATTTCCATAAATATTACCATAGAAATAATGCTATTTACAATCCCCTATCTAAAATCCTTAAGGAAATTCATTTTTAAAAACGTTCTCTTACAACTTATTTACGTCATATAAGAATATTAATATGTCCGTCATCTATCAGTCAGTCTTAAAAAAAATATTGATTAGTTTTATCTTCTTCATAAATTCTAATATCTAAAAAATTACAAAATTGACGTCACCCTTCCCTAGTATCTTTGTATTCATCCATACTTCCAATCTCTTTTACATTAGGCCATTTTGTTCGCGCTACCGTATTAACAGAGTGATGATACGTTCGTACTGCGTGTATATGCCTGGAAAATTGTTATAAAAACTTGATATAGTATAGGCAACATACTGAAATTGTTTAGCAAATCGGATAAAGAGACCTTGACACTGTCTTTTCTTATACGCGCCCGCGTAAAATATGTAATGCCTGAAACGTTTTTAGGAAGGAATATTTCAAGCTTGTTATTTTATTTTTTTATTTGAACGACGCACGGGATATACAAAAGGAGTGTCGCGTATAATCAAAAACATGTTCAGCTCGAACCGTTGTAGTCAAGTAAAGAATTCAATATCGTCCAATTTGTTCGAAGCACTTCAAAATCAAATAACATTGAGACAGTATAAATATATTCTAATGTATAAACTTGAAGAGCCTATTCGTGTCGGAGTGAACTTATTCCTGGAATTACAAGGCTTATTTGAAATATTCTATTTAGGTTAGGGAGCTCATATATTACAAAACGTTCTCGGCTATGTACGCTAACAATCTAATTAGCGAAAACAACTACCAATACATAATTTTAATATACATATATATGTATATATCACTACATAGTATAAAACAAAGTCGCTTTCTCTGTCCCTATATCCCTATGTATGCTTAAATCTCAAAAACTACGCAACGGACTTTGATGCGGTTTTTTTTTTAATAGATAGAGTGATTGAAGAGGTAGGGTTATATGTATAATAACATAAATTAAATATTGGAGAAATACTGTTATTTTTGAGGTTACTCCATATTTAACGCGTGCGGGCCACGAGCAGTAATGAATAAATCAAAACTACTGAATCGATTTTAATCATTTTTTCAGTGAATGACATAGACTATATATTTTACACCCGTGCGAAGCTGGAGCGGGCCGCTAGTATATATATATATATATATATATATATATATATATATATATATATATATATATAATAGTAAACAAAGCCATCTGTATATTCTGCAATTTATTCTCTAAACCATACAACGGAATTTGATAAACTTCAGTATATTTTGAAAAACTGCTGCCGGAAAATTTATTTATATAACTAGCACCTGTTTGTGACTACACCGGCGATTGTTGCAGTAATTATTCGACTAGCTATTTCATGTTATATCAGTGCGGTTGAGTATATTTTATGAGATCTAAAAATATTAATGATATTTTTCACAGGCTATCAATTTTGGAATAACATAGACTTCAAAAAAGCGCTACCACCATAAAAACCATCGCACCATCGCAGACAACATCGTCATTTAGCATCAGGTGAAAATTTATTCGAAAATAATAACAAAATCTGGAAAATCAGATTACAACGTCACCTACCGGGTCAAATTGTGAATGTAAGCCATTCTAGAATCCACCTGAAATACACACGAAAATTTCATCTAAATCTGTCCAGCCGTTTAGGAAGAGTTGAGCCACATACACACGTACAGAATAATTATATATATATGTATATAAAGATAAAATATATAACGCTATGCCTCACCAAACACAAAATGACGTATTTACGAAGCAATTTTATTGGCACGTAGATATATATTATGAAGGTATAAACTTTTCACTTATCTTCTTCATAAGGTTTCTCGACGTGACTGTGAAATAAGGTTCAGTTGTATGTCATGCGATGCTATATTAATTATCTTTTTTGATCTTTTTTTTAATGTGGGAATAAATCCTACATTGGACACCCACAGCCCTGGAGAGCTGTGAGGTGTCAGACTCCTACCGACTAAAAAAATCCACGAGATAGCGTCTGCCGCGCTAAGGAGTGACACGGGATCGAACAAGCTAAGCAACATGCCACCCCGCCAATAAGGCCCAGCGCGAACGGCAGGCCGCGATGACAGTTCGGTAAAACTGTGTTTTTAAGTTTCCAATAATTTCTTATGTTTCATAGAGCAATTCTTGTTAGAAATATTGGTGCTTGAGCCGCTTTCTTCAAAGTCGAAGCGTGTAAAACAACACTTTTTTTCATTAACGTGGGGAAATTTCTTACGGATACCCATCCTCCCGAGAGAGAGAATGGGTTATGTCCAACTCGCACGGACTAAAACTCCACGGTGTATCGGCTCCCGCTTTAAGTTGGGTCGGCATGGGAACGTGCTAAGCTATCACCATGCCACCCTCAGCGGTCAGCCTAGCGAAAGTTGACCGCCGGGCTCTTTTCTTATAGGGAGGTATATTGGGTACCGACCGGCTACCTCCTTTCGTCCGCCGAACCTGTGCAATGAGGAGATTGTCAACTGATTCCTACAAAGTAACAACCTCTTATTATTGACTTCATTGTTTTCTTCCTTTTCGAGAATGATTTTTAATTATCTGTTAGTGGATTGTGTAGATATTCGCTCATTCATACAATAATAGAATATAATTATTACGACCAATATCTTTAATCCATTACCATTCATTAATAGTAATTATTATACATACAGACTGCACGAACAGGGCAGTGGTTTGCTATAAAATTGTAGATTTTAATCTCTACACCGGAAAATTCTAAGTTTATGTTGGGTCTGTTAATTGTACATTTGTAAAGTCAAGTCTAGGTACAAGGTTTTGCTCTTTATTGCGGGAGCTGTTCTTGTAGGGTTTTACACTTTTGTGCTATATATAGTAGTCATAAAAACAGAATATCTGAGCACACGTTTGTGCGACTTAAGATGTACATGGAAAAGGGAGTGACAGATGATAATACAAGCGCCATTATAAAAAAACGGAACTAAAAATGGTTGTGTTCCATATTTCCTAACAGTTCTTAACAGTAAAACAATTAAGTATCGCTTAGCATGAACTGGAACAAAGCCTAACATCCGCAGTGTTGGTAACGTCGTGTCGGAGCCGGGCTGGTTTATGTTCTGATATAAAAGCATACGGAATATTGTAAAATGAAAAATAAACAGTAGAACGTGAGAACAAATATCACACAGCTATCGACACGTTTTCTTTACGAAATTAACGCTTGTAAACTTTATTAAATTATGAAATATATGTGTTTTATCAACTGAATTTATAATAAGTAAAAATTATCAGGAGACACAATGTTTGAGTCACTCTTGTAATTGATGTCAATATTCTTTGCTCTAGACAGAAAATGTTAATTTTCACGACCTTATCCATTTATATCGCATGAAATACCTTCATGACTCTATATAGAAATGTTACATAGTATCGACCTGTGTGTGTATCACTTATTAGCAAAACTTTCTACTTGGCGGAATAAACTAACATAATCATCCTTGCAGCCTACATCATTGTGGTAAATGAAGAGAAATCAACTGTTACATATATTCCCACATATAGTAGTACTACAAAATAATCCTAAAGACGGTTGATGTACGGTTAGCGGCCGATGGTATAAATTAAGCCCAATCATACATCACACCATAACAAACATGTTGTACCGACCATACTTAGGTAGGATAAAGGCAAGAAGATGATAAATAAGTAAAAAATAATTGCCGAATGTATGCAGCAAGCGCATCACTTTACAACGGCTACACCGATTTGACTAGGTCTTTTTTTGTCGTGTTTGTAATCGTCAGGATAAGATTTCTATGAACGAAAATATTTGAAAAATCTTATAGAAAAGTTAAAAATTTTGGGTTAAAAAATACTCCATATTAAAAAGGTGAGTGTTGAGATGGAAGAAAACAGGGATAATATTTTCAAATAAATGAACAGTTTAATGTTAATTTTATTTCATTATATGGTCCTACTATAAAGGGAAGATTCGGTCCCGTTTTCTACTTTAAACATAATTATTCATTAATATTAAAAAGGTCTCGTGGCCTATCTGGTCAGTGCGTCTCGGTTATAGCATTATAATTTTAGAGGTTGTTACAAATATATCTAACTAGCAAGCCCGGCGAACGTTGTTTTGCCCTTATAATAAAAAATATATACTTATTTGCATGGAACGCTTAAGGTGGCTTGACTTTTTTCGATTCTTTCAACAATGATCATTATATTTCAATCAACTTACAAAACACCTTAACAAATTATATACTTAAACCTTCCCCGTGAATTACTCTATCTATTAGTGACAACCGCATTACAATTCGTTCAGTAGTTTTTGAGTTTATCGCGAACATCCAGACAGACAGACAGACGCGGCGGACGACTTTGTTTTATAATATATATAGAATAATATTAAATTATCCATCTTCCATCGTCGTGGTGATCGAGTTGTTTTACAGGTGGAATATCAATCCGATGTCCTCAGGTTCGAACCCCGGTATGTACCAACGAAGTTTTCCGGATTCGCTCATATTTACTAATTAAAATTAATAACACTATCGGCTAATGGTCAAGGAAAACATTTTGAACTACCCGATCCTGAGAAATGTTCTTTTAGTAATACCGTATAGGGGAAAATATAGAACTACAGATTTCTTGGAATTTGAAATCCTCAATACGTAGTGGGCTAGCGTGGTGTTTATGCCCATACCTTCCTTCGGGAAGAGGCCTGTGTTTCTGCAGTAAATCTCTTACAGGCCTAATTATTATAATGATCCATCTCTGTTTAGAGTTCATTCGTAAATTACATCATGCATTTTTTTTATATATACTTTTTTTATCGACACTCCCGTTGTGTACAGTTATTTATTAGACATTAATATTTATAGCGCATTGTCACAATTCTGCGTATTCGAAACAAAACTGAATTTAACTAACAATATAGACATTTGATAACACTCTGAAATTGAGATAGTCATGATGTCCTTTCGCTGTTCTATTTCAACAGAAAATGAATCTCGAAGATCATCGACGCAGTAAAGGTGCATGCAAGTTGTTATATAGAAAAAATAAACCAATTTTAATGATAACATTTATTTTTGTCATTCATTTATAAACAACATATGTCTGTGTATTTCCATTTCATTCTTATCAATTACTACATAGACTTATAGACGATACAAATTTGAACGAGATAATGATAGTGTGTGAATTTCATAATATAACCTTTACAATCAAATTATAAACTATTTTATTATATTACATATATGTATATATACATTGGATGAATACATCAAGGATAAATCAGTGCGTTATCAATTACAAAATATTCAAAAAAAAAACAAATCATACTTAGAAAACATAATTTTTAAACAACGATTCCGAATCGTCTTCATATAGTGACAGTTGATTCACATGACCTATGACGTCACTTACATGCTTTTTTTATAGTTTTCTAAGTATTTACCACATGTCTTGTTTTAGTTGTTGTTTTTTTATGACAGTGTTTTGCTAACCTCATATTATTGTTAAAGGGCACACTGAAATAGTTATTATCGTTTTAAAATATAAGACCTGTTTTTTTATTGTTACCATTCATCTAGGTTGTTACTGCCATTGTCGAGTAGGCAAAATAATACAACAAGTGTGTTGTGACGGATTCATTGTTCTAACAAGATGATGGCACCCGTGTTAAAAGTTTCCATGGAGTTTCTGTGTCCTCTCAGAATTCATGAATTAGTCCGTGGTATTATTTCTTATATATACTATTTCTTTCGTACAATCATCGCACTATATTACATAAAACACCATCAATATTACAAAATATAGAGGTAAATAGCACAAGATTATGAATAGAATAGAATATAAAATCAATTACGGTGATGAAAAAGTAAGATCCCGTCAAAAACTCCCAAAAAAAGAACTTACGTAATTGTTGTCCCAATCAAATGATCATCACATCAGCCTGCAAGAGACCGACTGTAGAGCTATAGTACTCTTCCCCAAGGAAGACACGATAGACAGATAATCACTACGCCAGCCCTCGATGAATTGATGATATCGAACTCCGAGAAATCCACAGTTCTATATTTTCCCACATACGGTGATACTACAAGGATATTTCTCAGCTTCAGATTACCTCACGACGTTTTCCTACACCGCCATTCGATCGCGTTACCGATTCCAGTTAGTAAATGTACGGGAATTAAAAAAAAAAAATTGGTACATGCCGAGGTTTGCTATCGGGGATATCGAAGTAACATTCGACAGGTCACACCACTCGACCACTATAACATATCAGCAAATGATGCTCTGATCTTATTATAAGTGGTCAATGTATTTTTTTAAATTAACTATTGTATCTCTCATATGAATATAGCAGAAATTATTGTAAACTACATTGTGACTGAAAATTCATTAAAAAAATAATATTCATAATATTTTTTTCTCAAATAAACAAAAAAGTGTTTTATAAATAAATGTTACATTTACAATAAATAATGAGGTAAACTAGTCTATATTTACAATTATACTCGTGTAAATTGAGCTTAGTTATTTACATTTTAAATGTTATTTACATTGTAACAGTTATTCTAAAGCAAATATAACAAAATTAAAGTGTAACAATTAACTTTTAAAATTAATCTTCATATTTTGCAATAGACCGCCAGCTATAGTCCAGATAAATTACCTAGTGTAATAGGAAACAACCGTAAAATTTAAAATTTATTATATCGAATTCGATACGAAATTTTAGTGTTTCCAGTCACGCGACACCCTTTCCAACGATACCATCTTCAATTTGAAAATTCGAAGTGTATTTTGTGAGAAATATAAATGTATATTAATAATAATATCCGTATTGCCGCGGTAGAATTTATTACTATAGTTTATGAAGTCCCTAAAAGTATTTGATGGTGTTTTTCAGAACTTTTCACTTTTATAAACGATATTCGAATGCCTATTAAATAAATTTCCTGACGTTTCTCTGCCATACTTTTTTGGTTAACGATTTACAGATTATATCATAACGTTATAATTTAAAAATAGTACATGGTAGCTCAGATGTTCGATCAGAATTTACTCTTTAAGAACGATTATTTTGGAATATATATAACTGGCGAAAGACATAAATAAAGGTATTTCATGCATGAATTATGATACTAATGAAAACACGTGGATAAAAAACGCGAAGCGTGAGTGTAAGCATAATTTCTCAAGGCGTTTAAGGTTCTTCGAGCATTTTGTTACTTATCAAGCTGATATAATGAGATTAGTAAATACATGTGAATTCCAAGAGTAATACCGATATATTGTCAAGGATTTAGATCGAATTTACATTCTAATAATCTCACGATTTGTTCAAAACGAAGATGTTTGCTAATAAAAATGAAGGACAAAACTATGTGTTTTCTTAAACGTGGCGTAAATCATTATATTATCAAACAATGCTATAAAAATTATTGTAAATAAATACTAAGCCATTTTATACAATTAGTTTACCTAAAAGATTTCGTAAATTATCTAGACCCATTCTTCTGGACAATAGATCATATTTTACTACGAAAACGTGCACAAACTTTAAACATTAAGAAAATTTAGAAGTCTCACAATAAACATATATTAACAAAGTGAAATGTCCACATAAACTTTTACGTGAACAAAGTTTTCTATAGTTTCACCGCGAAAACTGTCGCGAGAGAAACGAACTCCGTAACGACAGACGTGATTCTTTAACAGTAAACTTTAAAGGAATATTTATATTTGAAATTTTAGTACCTAGCTTCAAAGGTGCTGTGTGGGAATTATTTGTGAGAAATTTAATGTCTTCTGTAGTTCATTCGAACTTGTTTGCGGTTATTCTACGTTCACTATTAATGAATAGAAATCGAGGATTTGACATTTTCTTTTGTATATCATTTAAACATAAATAATTTTTAATGCTATATATATTATTTATTTATTACGAATAGCGAGCCATGTGTAGATTATCTAGTATAGTTTGGTAATTATAAGTTAGATTACAATTATAAGAAATCATATTGAGTTAGATACACGTTGTTGTGTAAAAGAATGTTGACACCGCCTTGAACGGAAGCGGCTAAATATATATAATGTGTTAGGGATAAGTTTTTATGTATAAAAATGTTTACATTGTTAGAAGCGGCTGTGGCTAAAAAAAATACGGTTCGTTTCACATGGGTACTTATAGAAAGAATTTAACCCGGTGCGTATACGAAAGAATTTGCATCTGAAACGCGGAAATAAGCAGGCATTTGGGACATTTGTTTAGAAAAATCATATACTGAGAAACGCATGTCGAGAGCTCTTGGTTCAGCTTAAGTGACACGCATGCAGAATATATGACTCATAAACGCGGAGCGCGCACATTGGCGGATTGCAGCGTTGAGGCGCGTTGATAAGGAACGCGAACACATTCCTAAAATAATTATACAAGAGAGATCAATAGAAAAAGGCACACAAAAAGAGCAACAGAAACAGTCACAATACGTCAGCAGAAACAAACCAAAAGATAGTTTGAGAAGACGGTTCGGAAAGAAGGTAAGCAACGATTAATATACAAGCTACTGGGAACGAATCTACGGACAACAATTTTATGAGCGAAGTGTCATCGCGGTAGTAGTTGTCGTGCCACAATGATAAATTGTATTATACAAAACTGTATTGTAAAATAGAAGGAATTTTAATATTATGAATTTAAATAAATTATGAGGTAGTTATTTTATATATTATTTTTAAAATACTGAAACTAAGCAACTTTGTATGTTAAATATAAATTAAGAAGTATGTACCACGTAATTTTAAAGAAAGTTCCACGCGTTCAGTACATAAATTATACAAATGGCAATCCACGATTCTTGTCTACTGGAATTTTGATATTCAGACGTACACATATACTTTCTATACAATTCACACACCGAAAGAGAGAGAGAAAATCGTATGAATGGAGCGGGACAGAACAGTATAACGCTTTGTCCTAACGTGATGATTTCTAACAGTGAAGTCTTATCGCAAGATGCGTTACGGAATTTCGTTCCAAAAGCACTGGAACAATTAAAATGATTTCAACAACTTGAATTATTCGAACAGTTCGAATTATTAAATAGAGACTCGTTCTTCGAATCGAATGATTCGCAATCCTTCGGTGATTAATTGGTAAATTCAAATATTCAGCCCTAATACATATAAATGTATTTAAATGAGAAAGTTCACTATAAACTTATCCCTCTAATCGAAAATATAATTAATTTCATGTCACAGTTCAATGGAGAATTCGTTGCCTATTATTTAAGAAATATAAAGTTTTTCTTGGAAAATTACATCGACGTTATAGCTGGTACATGACGAGGGTATGAAAAGATCCCTATAATTTGTAGGTACCTAACTTAGTATTTTTATAAAAAAGATCATTATTTCTTCGTAATAAAAATTGTTATCCAGATAATAAAGTACTTGCAGAGAAAAGATACGGGCAATTTGAAGACAACAAAATTTGTAAGAATTACAATTTTCTAACAATTGTCTAATTCATCTATATATATTAAAGGTTTTAATAAACGGACAACTTTTTTTAATTGTAACATGATACAATCATAGAAAGTACAACACAACGGTAACCACCATTGAAGCGTAATTCATAGGCTGTCCTCACGGTCCGATTTATAGGTGTCTTGACAACAGTAAATACACTGCTTGATTAATTAATCAGGATAACAAAAAACACAATCACTGCGTTATGGTGGTACAATACAATTAGGTACGGATATCCTAACACTCCACGGAATCCTTAAGCACACCACTACGTTAGGTAATACGTCAAGAGTGTGCTGATCGCTACCCATTTAGACACGTCTCTCATGTCTCTCTGCTCATATGCAAGTTTAATAATAACTTTTATTTTTATTAAATCCAATATCATGTTTTGTCCAGCCTGTACCTTTGTTGTTAAACATTAATATATTGCACACCTGCTATACAAACTTTTTGTTACAAATAAATAGATAATGACTCATCGAACGTGGGAACCAGAAACAATAGTATATGTATCAAATTAGCATTTTATATATAAAAATGTAAAACGAAAAAAAAAAATTATGAAATTATATATTTAATCAACCGAAGTATATGCCATTATCATCTATGCACTTTCGACATTTTGCAGGTGGTTCATTGAATCCATTGCTGGAAAATTTGAAGGCGGCTTGGACTGCCTCACCGGAATTAATATTTATTCCTTGCAAGAAATTGGACGAATTCTGAAAAAGTTGGTAATCTGTTGGAACAAAGCTCCGGGAAGTATGATGGATATTGGAGATGTTCTAATTACAGTTTCTCTAATTTAACGACCGTCTGCTATGAAACATGGGTTCTAGCGTCATGCTGAAGCAGCAGTGGACTAGCGAGATTAACCAGGCTCAGTTGTTTTGCGGCTAGCTTTTTCATAATGGTTTGCAATTATTCAAAATACAGATGTGCCGGAATCGTCTGGTGAGATCTCAGGAAGCTATAGGTATGACACCAGCACTGATCCATCAAACACTCACAATTACATTTTTCTGAGTCAACTTTCTCTTGAAATAGGATTTACGCTGTTTTCCTGGGTTCACCACTGTGGTGAGTGTTTTCAATTTTCATAAAGGATTAATTTTTTGTGACAAGTTCAACTACGATTAAAATTCCCTCGTTATTGTGACGGTAGAGTAATGTAACGCAGCACTCAATGCGTGTTTGTTGGTGTGCTTCAGTCAATTCATTCGGTACCCATTTCTTGAGCTTACTGATTTTCCAATTTGTGTCTAGTGAACTAAAATTATTTTACCACTGATACCGAAGCTTGCCGTTTACAATGGATTCACTTCCAACGATCACCTTTAATTTTTTATTGTCAACTGGGGTCTCGGGCCGTTCACGAGGTTTGTTTCAAAGATCAACACTTCCAGAAAGACAATGTTGGAACTAAAAACGTACTTTGCTTTTTTACGGTAGCTTAATCAACACATAATTAAACCATCGTGGTGTTTTTACAGCGCTGAAGCCACGTTGGAATTCGTATTCGTAAATAATCAAGATATATTAAGTTTTCCATTTTCTGAAAAGAACGATGTCAATGAAAAAACAAATGGTGGAAAAACAAACAAATTACTAAATTCCAAACACTTCATTCGAATTCGTAACCGAACGGCAGATATTTGAGATCGAAGTGGTCAGTTCGACAAAACGCCAATTTCATATGTGAGAAGTTAATTCTATCAAGATAATATTGGAGGTTGTAGAGAATATTTCAGGAAAGAACGAGACCATTGCGATATTATGAAATGAAAGTATGCAATGCATCCAAACATCAAACCGACCAAACCGTATATGCAAAGAGACGTCATTAGACAGGGCTTTAAAATATTAAAATAAATTAACCCCAGCACTGATGCGATTTTAATAGCACCGGAATACGGCGACGCATAATCAGAAAACACGTTCCCAACCGCTCACGTAGGAAGCGTGAACCGGTCGCGTTTCGGGGGACTGTAAAAACGGTCGTAAAGCCTGCCGGTTGTAAACGGTTTTGCAAGTCGTAAAAAGCGGTTTCGAATCTGAACCGTTTACTGGCGTGTCGACGGTGAGTGTTCCGTTGGGTATTAAATTAGGTAGGTATGTAATATTCGATGTAGTTAATTTGTTTAAGTAGCTTTACTGAATAAATTTAACTGCTGTTTGTGATGATATTGAAGAATCAACTCCTCCCACAAATCAGAACAAGCTCTACCTTTACCTTCGAAACTTAGTAAAAGATTGACAGAATTTTAATACCTGAAACAACCACAAATTGGCCATCCCATGTTTCATAGGTAATTAGATCCTATAACAAGGACCCAAAGCACATCACCAATTTTCAGGATAGTAAATTTAAGTGCCATGTCAACTGGGTTGAACTTTTTATTGGAAATAATACTCGTCTCTGTGAATCCGCTAAATAAGAATGTAAATAATTCATTATTTTTCTGAGTTTCCAGCCGTATATTTTCAATGACTGGGTTGTTTGTCCGAACTGGTGGTAAGTTTGACATTCATAACCGCCTTCTCAGGACCTGAATTGAATAGAGTATTTGCGATTTTGATTCAAGCTTCATAAATACGTTTTTGTTTACGCCCTCTACAAAAAATTACACCACTTCTGAACACTGAGGAAATATCTAGACTACTTTAAAGTTTTCTCCAAACATCATTGAACAGACTCGTTGAGCAAAGAAAATCGGATGATGAGTAATCGAAGCGTGGAAAACTGCAGATGATGAGTTCTTAATACTCCGGGCATTATAAACAAACAATACTGGCTTAAAGATTAACTCACTTCACCCTTCCATTCAAGCGTTTTTCGATGTTCTAAATCAGATTATAATAGGTTGCCAGAGATTTCCACCCTTTATTTTATTAGATATATAAACACACCACATGGTGACACAGGACAATTCTATTCCAGATATGAAAAAAATTAAGAAGAGAAACAAAAGAAAATCGACCAGCATACAAGAACCAACGAACAATGTAAGGTAAGTACGACCATAGGGAAATTGTGTAATAGTTGGCTTATTTGGCATTTGTTTTTACGAGCGCACACAGTTTTTTGGCGTTTTCATTAATTAGGCCATAGTTATAAGTAATAGATTATTCTGTTGTGCAAATTTAAAACAATTCTTATAAACTGTCGGCAAATTATTCAGTTATTGGGTAATTTGGTATTGTATGTCGCATTGTTATTTTTAAGATAATAAAATGAATATTCATTATGTCCGTATCGTCACTTTAAGTTTGAACGACAAAAGTGTTTTTCTTTTCACACCTATTGGTTGTTGCATTATTTGTTCACGCATCGCGGTTATACTGGTAGACCTTTGTTGATGTGAATAATAACAACAGATAACTGATAACGACTAAATAACGACGTTTTCAATAATTCGTTATTTATTACTTAGGAATAATTCACTACATTATTAGTTATTGAATTAGGAAAAACCTCTTTTTTATAATTCAAAATAAGTGTTACAAATATATTCATCGAATATGATATCATACAATTAATTCCAACACTGCACTTTCAGTTTATAACTGAATATATAGTCCACTACACTGTATTCTATATTCGGCGCGATCATGCGCCGGCTATATGTCAGCAAGTCAGTACTATTGTCACAGCGAACAGGGAATGCGATCTTCGGGACGCTTTTCCACGTTGCATGGCCAGTGGATTTTCACCTGTTGAACAAAAATACGGTGTTAAAACGCATATTAAAAAAAATGCCATTAAAATAGTGCGGTGAGATGGCAAAAATACATTAAAGAAGTTTTTACATATTACCGAATACATACACTAAAGAAAGATACATGAAATTTATGGACTGATACATTTATATTGTTCGAAAACCGCGTCGATCGACGTAAATTCGAACTCTCCCGACTGAACCGAAGCTTTCGGCGAAGGAAAACGTGATTAAACCATAACATATTCTTAGGGTTTTTCTAAACCCGCCTGGCTATATCTACCACCCTCGAGTTGAATATCTGTCGCCAAGCATATATAGATAGGTGTGTTTAAATAGATGCACTTGAGAACCAGCAGGCTAACTCTTGAAATTGATTTCAATTTGGTTTTGTTTCTGATTCGAACTCAATTTTGTT
Organism: Antheraea assamensis; assembly: GCA_035772565.1. Classification (NCBI taxonomy): domain Eukaryota; kingdom Metazoa; phylum Arthropoda; class Insecta; order Lepidoptera; family Saturniidae; genus Antheraea; species Antheraea assamensis. The sequence continues at coordinate 575,301 of JAQQSE010000023.1, read as the reverse complement.
TCGAACTCGATCTAAAACGGTACTCTTGAACCAAATCAAATCGAAGATCAAGATCGAGTTACAATCGATTCACAACGGCGTCGTTAAGTGTATCCGGGCACGGTGTACACACAATACGTCACAGTAAAGCGTCATAATTATATGCTTAAATCATTGCTTTTTTGGTGTTTTCTGCCTCAATAACGCTAAAATAATGATTTATATTATGTTATACATTATAAAAATATACTACACCTATTAAAATCGTCCTGAAATAATTGATTTTATTATTGAACACGACGAACATGTTATTTTTAGTCTGTGTCGCAGAATATAATCTTTACTAGTCTGTGCTACAGACTGTCAAATTTAATCATAAAAACATTGGAATGTTTTTTTTTACAAAATGATGAGATGTATAATACACCAATCAATTTATATTACCTAGATATATGTAAAGGAATTATGAAAAATATAGTAAGGGAAAATATTCATGAAGTGTGTGTGATAAGACTATAACTTTTATGAACATACATTTAGAAAACTTGTAAACATTACATACTAAAATTAGGTACCTATACTGTAGATTTTTCAGGCCCTTTCAAAAGTTTAATGTTGTATTATGTATTAAGTTTATCACTCATTACTGATTTCGTAATAAAAATCATAGCAACCGTGATGTTTTATCACGTTAAGTGTATTTTCTTGAATTTGGAATTTCATACACTACACATATTATTGAGTGTGATGATTATAGCTTTAATATAGTATAAAGAGACACTTAAAAACCTAAACAATAAACTATATAAATCCATTTACCATTATAGACAAAAATAAATATAAGTCAAGTAATATGTAAAGTTATTGCTAATACACCATAAAGCCAAGTAATATGTTTTCTGTTGGTAGTATACGTTTAACTTTAATTAATATCCCATATGAACCATAAATAATGGATTTTAATATTTGTGCCATATATTACACACAATAAAATAAATCATTTCTTTTCATTTCACATTTATTAACAATAGGACTTAATAGTACAGCTAATTAAATATTACCACCGTTTCAAAAAGCAGCATATTTCTAATCTTATATAAAGTTTATATAGATTTATGTCACATACATACATACATATATCAAGAACATATTTAAAATATACCAAAGAGAGAACAATCATGAAATTAACTTCAACTTTTATTAGTACATATTGTAACATCTATAAAGGCATTACAAACTTAAGAATAATGTAATTTTTTCAGACAATCTTTACTTAAACTTTAATATTATAGTAATATTGAGATTATCAATTAAAACCAATTTTATATATAAATATTGTATCAACCATGACACATTTCATGTTAAGTGTATTTTGCTTGATTAAGAATATTATACAGTATACAGAGATATTGAAGGTGATATCTCGAAATAGTTTATTTTTTATCTGATGACATAATATATTATGAATAATTTAAAAACTGAAACAATAAATGAATCAATTTACCGCCATGGACTTATATACATCATGCCACTGAGCACTTCATAGTTCACCATATAGATGGACTCTCATGAACATTTTGTCAGAACAATAAATAATGAGTTTTTATTTATGAAAATGATGTAAATGAATTTCATAAAAAGCTTTCATTTTCATTTTTAATTTAATAACAAGAGCTTAGAACACAACTGATTAACCTTTATCACCATTCAATAAAAAACAGCATATATTTAACCTTGACTAAAGCCAATTTTATTTTTCTATAATATTGCTTAAATAATTTTCATTACATTAATAAATATTATGTTTTTACAGACAATCACATGTTATAAATTATGTTGTTATATTTTACCATCAAATACATCAAGCTGATGATAATTGGTAATAATTTGTTGATGTTTTTGATTGGTGTATTCTGATTTGTAGTACTGCATGATATGATGAGATATATAACGTCCAGGGATTTCATTTGTTCCGCAGTGTGTCTAGTAGAACACTTTTGTGCCAACGACTACTTGAACGACTAGTGCATTTACTATAAGTGTCACTTATTACTCTTCTTAGGAAGTTACCAGGATCACCTAAAAAAACAATATATTATTATTTCTATGTATGATGTTTCTGTAATTTTAAATTAAAAATAACTCACTTGCCTACTTATCAATTGTATTTAATAATGCTTTGTTAATTACCAAATAGCCCGGGTGACATATACCTAATTTATATTAAAAAATTAAAATATTCATATCACAAATTGTACAAATAACATGTCTATATTAATATAAACTATAAACTTTCATAAAATAAAATCAAATTTAACGTACATTATGGATATATTATGGTACATATAAAGATATTGCATACTCAGAGAGAAAACTAAACTAAACTTGTTAATCAAACATATGAGAGCTCAAAACAACTCAACTTGAGACTAAAGCTTAGTAACATATTATTTATTAATGTGAATAAAATCATAGATAATTATCTCCATCGCTTAACCTATACCTATATAACCTATATTATTTTTTACATATAAATCTTCATTTATAATATTAGGGTAACTTTATAGATTTTACAAATATGTTTTTATGATTAGTCCACATATCCCTTGTAGCTGGAAAATGACCATGATATTGTCTCAGATAGCTCTCAGTATCAAAAAATAATTATGTAAGCAAAACTTGTAACTTACAATTTATTACCCATATATTTTTTTACTGACAATTATGACTGACCTTGTATGCCTTTATACCACCACTGAGGGATTTAGATATATCTTATTTGCAAAAAATGCATAAACATACTATGTAATGTATGTACAAATATTAATTTTATGTGAAAACTTAAACGTTAAAACTTACCACGTTATTAATACAAATATCATTTTGTTATTGATTTAAACACATGTAGGGTGTAATAAATTAATGTACATATAATACTTCTTCTTCAATATTCGATAATTTCTTCTAACTTCTTGGAAACTTCAATTTCTCAATATAGTTGTTATATCGACTTTTTTTTATAAATAACTTCACACACGTGTGTTTATTGGGTTCGGTATTCCAAAGTAAACAATAACAATGAAAATTTTTGAATAAATATCACAATAAAACACTAAAATGTTCTCACTCGATCCTAAAAAAGTACCTTTTTCAGCATCGTCTATTTTGACAGCCGCACTCGAACGAACGACTCCATTTACAGCTGTCAAACAAAATGGAGAGTACCGATTTATCGATCCTAACGATTAAGTCGATCGAAGTTAATTTTAATTTGAGCCACAGCACGATTGAGCGCTAGCGTTGATTTCAAGAGTACGAAATAGCCCGAGTTCGAGTAAAATTCGATTTGATTTAGAACTCGAAAGCGTCAAGAGTAAGGCGGCAGGTCTCTCTAAGTGTAACGTGTTTAGCATCATAGATTACATCATCAGTTAACATCAGAAGCGTTAGTGGTCAAACGATATAAGCGTTAACGTTACGAAAAATTATTTCATCCACATTTAGATTTCCTTTAAACTATTTCGTTTCATTTGATAGCCTCACGACTTGAGTTTTATTATAGTTACAAACTAAATAATAACGATATTCTCTATAACCCTGTAATAGACAGTATTTATATAAATAAAGTGTAAGAAGTCTGCCGTCGTGTACGCATTACTCAAAAACTACCGGGTATAATACTTCGACCAAAGTTTTACTCCAAATTTATTATCAAATAAAAATTAAGCGCATTTAAATGTAGCTTGCGATAACCGCTAACTAAATATAAGTGTATACCTTCGCTTGTAATTTTATTTGTTACAAATTAATGTATATACAATGATACAGGTCTACTGTTGTACGCGTAACACTTAAAAAAGTACTGGACAAATTTCGATTTTATCTTTTTGTTTTATTTCATAAAATCCGTGACCCTTGCTTAAAAAAAATATCGCAACAGTTTTATTTCATAATAGTTATTAAATTGTTAACAAAACTACGAGGTTTATAAGTACCTAATACACATTCGATGCATTGATGTTGTTTTTTTCATGGTGAAATGAAGCAAACGGTGTAGTTCTATGTACATAAAATATATTGTTAAATTAATAAACGACGCAGTCACTGTGTTGTTAGCTTGTTTTATATATCAAGATATAGGATTAGCATACAGATGTTAAGTAAATTTATTAAAGTTATCAAGTTTTGAACACGTTTGTTACATAAATCAAACGAAAACAGATTAGACCCGGTCTTATATAAGGACATTTTCTCCTTGGTGTTTTCAATTAGTATTATAGATAGTGTCACATTACTGTGATAGGCAATCTAATCTTTATTCTATTACAATACTTACTGTTTGTTCTTTTATATTCTTCTGTCTCAACTGAGGTAAATGATGACTTAAGCATACATAATTATTTTTTGTTTAATGCTAAAAGGAGAATGTGTACTTTAAATCACAGATATGCTCCGTAAAATCCCACACAGAACAGTTATTTACGTGGCATTACTTAATTTCTATGTTTTTTTTATACAGCGGGATACAGAAATAGGTCCTTAGTAAGGGTGTTTATCTTTAAAGTAATAACAAGTTACCTCTGAGGACATGCACTGAGACCGCTGATGTTGCTATGTCTGTCAAAGAGCATGTGTAGTTCCCAGAGTCGTTCCTGTTCGCATTGGCTATGTAGAGTCTTGATAGAGCGCCATTTGAGGTAGCTTCAGTTTTCACACTGCCAATTTAAATAAAAAGCTGCATTAAATATTCTTGACATAGTATAAACTATAATGAAATATAAATAGAAATCTCCGAACATAATACGTAAGTGCATCACTTGAGAAGGGATGTACCTATTTGGCTAATAATTCTTTTGTCGTATATATAATTGTCAAGACAATGTTTTGTATGAAAGAGAGAATGTTAAAAAAAGTCGTACGGAAAAGTGAACAGACTGAATTAAAAAAACTTCCATATAAAAAAGTTTGTGAGTGAGTGAGACAGAAGTCAGATTTCCAAACACATTGACATAGTTTGAAATTGAACGTTCCCGTTTTTGATTGCCATTTCATTTCATTATGCGGTCGTAGTCTGAAGGGTAGTATTAGTCTAATTTTCTTTGTCGTTACTATACACTCGTGTGAAGCCAGATCTGGCAGCTAGTAAGAAACAAGAACACTCCAATAGTATAAAACATACACTTGAATATAATATATGTTTGGCGTAAGGGTCCCTGAAACTTGGACCTTTGAAGGGTCAAGATTTATCGTGGCTTCGGTTAGCGGCGATAGTTAAAGTTGGCTTTTGTTCCGGCTCGACTAATCACCGTGCGTGGATAAAGGGATTAATTAAAACGTGAACAGGAAGGGATAATGCCCTATTCGTTGGATTTTATCTCCTCCACTACAACAGATTAGTGCGAGTAAGCAATTTATTAACGCGAAATGTAATAATACAGATAATCTCTTGAAGGTTCTTGATGTAGTGAAGAAACGCCTTAGTATGTTTAATGGGTAATAATTTTAAATCTCGTACATATTTGGCTTATGTACAACGAATATAATTATTATTTATTAACTGCCATCGGCTTTGCACCGATTTACTAAAAACGAAAATGAAATTAAATTTTCTCTTACAGTACGTACATTATCGTAAATAATATGGCAATTGAACGTCAATCCGTTAATAGTTTTGGAGATGTCTCTACTGTCTTCTATCTCACTTTCTCATTGAATTTTATATGGACCTTTTGGAATTCAAATTTATCACTTTTCCCGTACAATTTTTCGAACACCTGTTTTGGTGCTGAGTTGAGTCGTAGTAGCTTATTACTTGGGGTATGTGTTATTTTATTTTTTTATAGGCAAAGTCCGCCACTATACCACACTCTCTTTTTCTCTTCCACGTACTTTTTATATGCTTTTTAGCAAACCACACATCGTCATTATTACCGTACCGCGATACCCGTGGCTGTTTGCCCACGCGCCTGCCTGAAAGAGATTTTTTTTTTTATATTATAGAGGGCAAACGAACAGGTGGGTCACCTGGTGGTAAGTGAACACTACCGTCCATAGACACTAGCAACACCAGGAGAGTCGCAAGTGCGTTGCCGGCCTTTTAATATTTGTGGGCCTCCGGCGCTCTCACTGACCGAACGAAACGCAACAGTGCAAGCACTGTTACTTCACGTCGGTTTTCTGTGAGAGGGTGGTACTACCCCGGGCGAGCCGACCCATTCATTCTGAAACCAGTAATAGTTTCAGCGTAGCTCTACCACCTACATACGAGATAGCAAAACGACTCTGTGCATGCGCGTGCGACCATTAGACGCTGCGTTCTCCTGCCTTCCGCCAGTCTACTTAGAGAGCCCACGATGAATTTACAATCATTTACGTACCAACACACGTCAACGACGCACACGCACGCGTCTTCCATTTGTTTAACGTGTTTTGTGTTATTAGTATTAAACACCACTACTGTACTTTTACTTAATATAAACTGTTCGCCCTAAATACATCTCATTTTCATACTTTAAGGTGCACAACCTCTCATATATAGCGCCCAACGTGTATACTATTTATTTTCACCGAATCCAACTAGTGGGACCTATTTACGCGATCCCACCAACCCGTTCATAAACGGATCAATAATTAGGAAACATGTATCGATAACATAGCAATAAAACTTTGCGACTTATTAGACAGTAACAGTTATTTACACGGGAGCAAACAAACAAATAAGATTTATAGAACAAAGCTGAACAATCTCAGCTATAAAACGAAAGTACTCGACGTGTATGTCTAGTTCGGAAGAATATGATTTATCTTTTGACTTTGATGTGTTTGCGTTTCTATCGTAAGACTTATGCACTTGGGATTTAATGACGCAAATAACAATAATAATATGAATATTGACGTAACTTATTTTCTTTATCATATTAAAAATACTATTTATAATAAGTAAGTATAATATTTAAGGAATTCAATCTCAATCAAGATATCATTCGAAATGAAGAGAATTTTACACTGAGATATTCGCAAAAACTTACACCTCCATTCCTCCTATAAAAGTATTGAGATATCGTTGTATACATTATATATGTTAATAAATAGTTGTAATCCATTTTTGATTTTTCAAAATTCTATGACTCGGCTGCGTTTTACACTATTATATTGTACTATGTCGCAATTGACTCAGATAGAATAATATACGGAAGAGCCTATCTCGACGAAAATGTAACTTATAGTGGTGAGATGGTACGGGTCACTGAAGTCGGTTTTTACCCAAAAATCTTGTTCTTTTTAATGTTATCTTCGAAATTATAAACTTTACCGAAAAAATGTATATGCAAATTTTGTTGAAAATTTAATGTCCTACAAAAATGTCTCATAGCTTAGATTAATATTTTTTGAGATATTAAGCTTGGACTTATGCTTTATCATTATTACCATATTTCCATTTAAATGTCACCTCTATCTATGCACTCTATCCTCCATCAAAACTTAATATTTCTTTGGCCAGATTGTCACTATAAAATCCAATGATATAAAATCGTCTAAAAAGAAATACGATACAAAAGTGTATCTAACATCAAAAGGACACGGCAAAATGAAAACGGCAATGCGGAAATATCTTTACCCTCTCAAGCGGCAGATTTTAAATACCAGAGACTACACTGATCTAATGCAATCGTTTGGAAAATTCTAATGATCCTATCAAAATCCCATTTCAGATATTATAATATTATTTAATGGAAAGCGGTTTTTCATTTAACACAAAGGCTTACCTACACCGTTCCACTCGAAATAATCCGGATAAAATTTATGGGGTGTTAAAACCTCTTATTTGTTTAAGGAGGATTACCTCTGTGATTTACCGAGGCCTATATTTAATTAACTCTCTGTTAAAATAGTATTTCGAAGATTAATTGCGGGCAGAACGTTTACGTGTGAAAACATTTGATCAGAAATTATTATTTGGTCTTATGTTTACGAACTAGTAATAATGTAAAAATTGTAAATTAGTGATATTAATCTATCCTCGTAAATTACTTGACCTACTTTTGATGATTTTTTTTACTTATAGAGTAATTTGGTGGATTTTTAGCTACAGTTTGATCCGGTAGGCGGCAGTGTTGTCGAAATCCACTTTTTTTGAAGTTATACTTCTTTTGGTGTCCTAGAGAAAAATGATGAGAGTAAATTTTTATGATGCGCGCGCACACCGTCACGAAAAATCGACACCCTGAAGTTAGCTATAGTCAACATTTTAGTTTTTCCACAACAGATGTCGCTAAATTTATTCAAAAAAGTTACCAACAAAGTTAAAGTAAAGACATCTACGTACGTTTGCGGGAGAACTGACAACTGTATTCACGATATTTATTTTTTCTATTGTTAGTGTCGAGTTTCTACAAACGTAGAACAAGGCGAAACATAAAATTTTTGATAACATTTTAATCTTGTTACGTCAAAGAAGTATAACTTCTAACGCGTGTAAATAAGTACACACACACTTTTCTTTTTCTTTATCCGAACATTTTTCACATTGTTTATAAGCGTGTAATCTCTAATTTTCAGCTTCCCGGCATGTGTCACGAAAACGTCTACCTACCTACCAGGTCCACTAGTCATAATAACTACTTGTTTTTTGTTTGTTTGATTGCGCTAATCTCTGGAACTATCAGACAGATTTGAAAAATTATTTTAGCATGCTATAGAATATTTATTGCGGAATGTTACAGGATTCGTAAAATCAAGCCACAATCATTAAAAGCGGAGTAAGTACCATAGAAAGTATAGGTCAGAAAGTACGCAACGTAAAAAAACGACGTGACAATGCGAACGGAACGCGCAGCGCGGAGCGGGGAGTCGGGGGCCAAGGCTGTGTTAGCTGCCCGATCAGAACCAAGTACCATCGTTAAGATTCGAACTGTGAAAGTCGTTTGTGTGATGATTCTTACATAAATTTTATGACTTTGATTAACCGTAGAAATCAAAGCACCAACAATGGATCTAAATCATTTTAGACACATATGCCGTCACATTAGGACATTACTCTCATGCGAAGTCGGGGCGGTCGCTAGTTATTTTATAAATAAAAACTGTAAAAAAAAATACTGAAACATTTTTAGTTATCCAATCCTGACCAATGTTATAAATACGAATATAATTTTTTTTCTTACGCTTTCACGACTTAACTAATCAACTGACTATCATGAAGTTTTGTATACACATTGTCAGTAGTATAGAAAGGACTTGGGGTACTTTTTATAAAAGAAAAGTACTGTTCCCGACGAATAGATTAATTCTACATTAAAGCGAGCGAAGCGGCGAGTAAAAGATGGTAATTTATATATTAATCCATCACCACCACACCCATAGTTAACACATTCCGTGCCACGTGTACCACCGAGTGGTAGACGTTAAACTTGATCTTTCGGCCACATGTACCACATACTTGCGATGTGGTACTTACACTACTTCCTTACTTACATTTACACGATGTGATATCTAATGAAAACAAAAGAATTACTTATATATTAATATTTTAATGTACCATTGTATGATAATCTATAAATTTTTAGTCAAAATATCAAATGGCCTGAATTACATGTCAGGCAAGATTGGCTTGCCACGGAACGTGTTAAGATTATTGGGATTAAGATAATAAACAAGACTTCTTGTAGTTTAAACTGAATAAGTTTTATTGTATAAATTACACGTTGCACAGAAGGTAAAAAGACAAGCCAAATGGTCTTCCTTGCGCCATCAGCTTTAAACAAAATGAACAAGCAATGACATTCTTATCATACAGCCAAATATTAAAATAAAGTTTAATCTAATAAAGATGTGTCTAATGACATTTCATATGCTAAAATCCATCGAGCCGTTTAACCTACAAGCCGTGCCAAAAAAAACATAATATACAAGACAAACATTAACCGCTGTCTCGGTAAGTTGGTGTAGCGACACACATACCTACATCAAACGTGGTATGTGTGTACTACAACAACTTAGGCGAAAAACTAGCGGCACTATAATTTCCCAAGTTTAGTCGGTTTAAGAAAGCGATTATTAAAGACTCACCGCCCAGGTGGCAACCACATGCTACCTTGGTGTAATTATAATCTCGCCGACAAATCCCATTTACAATGCAGCGCACAATTATTGTTTAACATTATTTTATTATTATTTAAATTATCTTCATTGTTGCTCTATTCTACTGTATTGTTTTACTTTTTACGACTATAATATTATTTGTATTGTTGGTTTACTTCTATCCTATTGGTTTGCACGTGTTCTATTTTGTACCATATAAATATGCCTGCTCACTTTCAATAAAAAAGAGATTCGTAATCCAGCTGCCAAAGCGATTACTAGTCTGCACAAACGGAGTCAGATCTTTCATTTACATCTACAACCTTCTGATAATAGCAAAGTGGTAATCACACTACCACTTCTGCTAAATTGGCAAAACCTAACCTTAAAGCAATTTTATTAAAGTAATAATTGTGACACAGAATATTGACTTTCGGAATTAGTTATTAAAATCACTTAATATATATTACACAAGCGATCTACTAAGACAATATAAAATTAGCGACTTCGACGTAAATTGATCTTCCCGTATTAATTGAGTCGGAGGCGTATATAAATTTCGTGATTCAATTACAAAAAGTTAAATTGTTTTCATTTCTATAATAATTCATACTTCAAATAGAATAGATACGTAAAGCTAACAAGAATAAGTTTGGGAGTTCGTTCATTCTACTTGTTCGTTCCGGGGTTATTAGAATACAATTTTAATGAAGGAATGAATACTTTATTCCACTTTCAATTTGTACACTGGTGAGCTTAATACCGTACGGCATTTTCTTCCGGCTCACATACACTGGTAGGTATTAACACTGGTAGGTACACATAGTGGTGGGCTGTTTTTGTTTGTTTTTTTGCCCTTTCGAACTGAAATAGTTGAGAACACAGATAGTCAGATACAAAATACATGTACGGGATCGTGAAACATACATGCTTGGTAACCATCTATATTTCATGAACTCATACAGGTATGATACGGATAGGTTTAGCTTAGTTTTAGTCAGATTCGGGTTTTCGAAGACAGCCCAAGCCGAGGTGTGCCGTGCGCCCTTGTGCTAGTCGTCTATACAAATCGGGTGAGTGCCTTAAGCGCTCCCCTTAGTAGTCCGGTGGAACTGTAGCGACCTCTGGGTCTACAGTGTAGTCAGTTCGAAAAAAAAAAAAAAAAACTTCCGGCTCACCAGCAGTACTGTTATGAAACATAAAAGATTTGTAGGTAGTGCAAATATAGAAGAAGCAAAAGAAAATAAGTAAAGTAAAATATTTTATATATATAGAAAATGGAAAGAAGAATACATGTATAATATAAACCAATACATATACACTTATATAAATACATACAAATATATAACAATGATAAAGGTAATAATAAAAAATAATATTTTTTTATGTTGGACAATGCGTCTCATTTACAATGTTCATCACTTCAAAAATAGGATATACTGTATTTAATCCAGTACGTATTTTGGTTTACGATGTGATCAAAAGTTTCACTTTATTAAACGCTTGTTTTTCATGGAAAGTTTTAGTATATATACAATATAGTACATAAGAATCTGATGATCTTCAGAGAGAAACAATGAGACTCTTCAATAGTTAACAGTAAATGGCTCGTGATTACAGCGATCGTGTATATATTTATTGTTTTCATAATTTCACTACATAATATCACGCCTGTATGGTTTTAGAGGGTAAACAGATGTACTTTGAAGTCGGCGCCAATTTTAATTTTACGCCAGTAAAAAAATTAAAATCTGAAATACTGTTCGATTGTCTTTTTTCTTTTATAAAAGGGAATAGGGATATGGTCCCGATTTAAAAAAAGTACTATTCAAAATCGTTGATAAGCTTTAACATAGTTATATTATATTTAATTTAATTAAGTTACATAAAGGTTAAACAGCGAAGATAACTTTACATCACATCATTTACCGAAAACAAAGTGTCTAATAGTGGCGACATCTATGTAGGTGCAATATGATATAAAGATAAGTATATAACACCTAAATTACCGCTGTAAGACAAAGGATCGCATCTAACTAAAATATTAATCAGTGGAAAGTGGAAAATTCTGTAGCCTGCACCATTAGCAAATTACGTCTAACTTTTTGCAATATATTATTAACCTTATACAAAATTCTATCCCTTGCATCTCGCAGCCAATCGTACATATAAGTGCCTTCTCAAAGTATAATTGAATAAAACCTGTTTGACTCTACCGTTTTCACCACAGTATAAAACAAATTTTAGACCTTTCTCTTTTGTATGAAAACCCTTCTTATTTAAGATGTCCGCCATATAACATCTAGTCTGTGAACGCAACTCCCTATAAGAATTTAAAATATACTGAATCTTGACTTGAATACCCACCACAATCTTTAGAGTTACGAGCGTCACATTTAGAATTTTGCAGATGCTTATCTGATAATCGAGCAGTGTGATATCAATACATCTTATAAAACAAAGTCGTCCGCCGCGTGTCTGTCTGTCTGTCTGGATGTTCGCGATAAATTCAAAAACTACTGAACGGATTGAAATGCACTCTTCACGAATAGATAGAGTAATTCACGGGGAAGGTTTAGGTATATAATTTGTCAAGGTTTTTTTGTAAATTGGTTGAAATATAATCATAATTGTTGAATTAATCGGAAAAAGTCAAGCCTCCTTAAGCGTTTCATGCACATAAGTATATATTTTTTTTATTATCGGGGCACGACAACGTCCTCCGGTCCTGCCAGTGTTATATATACCCAACTAGATGGATATTAATGTGTACAAGTTAATGTGTACAACTAGTGACAGTGTCTCTTTTAGTTAAATAATGAAACCCTGAAAGCAATATTTGGTTAATGAAGGCGTTACTTTTCAAAAGTCCATCATTAAATACTCATATGGACGTTACTATGCAATTCTGCCTGGAATTGATTAGCAGTTACTACATCGCTAACAATATAAAAAGTCTTTCAACGCGTCGTTGGCAGACGATTCAACCTGACGACAAGCTATAACTTGCCGTGTCCGTGGCTCCGCACGAGTTTTTTATTATTACACAATTTTGTAGTAATTAAAAACTCAGTTATAGCAAGATAAATACTTCGTTAACTGTTACTTTGCACGTCCGCCTGGAATTTATTGTTTACTGCTACCTCTCACTGCAATACTTAAAGTTTGATTGTCTTCGCGTTCTTTTTAATATAAGATATATAACAAATAAAGTAATTTTTTTGTAGTAAGACGTGGCAGCGACCAATTAAATCCAGGTGGAAATGCAAAGTAACGTCCACTTAAGTACCCTGAAAACAAAATGTATAAATAAATACCTGACTCCACCTCTCTTCGTGTCATAATTTAGCATCCTTGTGCCGTGTTTCCAGTTCACTTGGTTGGCTGGCTGCGGAACCTCGCTCACGACACACCGGAGCTCAATAATAGAACCCTCCTTGTAGAACTTGTCTTGAAGCGGGCGGCCGCGCTCGTCGACTATCTCCACCTTTGGCACTGGGAATGATAAGGCCATAAAAATTTGTTGCTCGAATGTTTTGACTAATGGAAAATGTAGGTTCGAACCCCGACGTGTTCCCATCAATTTTAAAGAGTTTTCGTAAATTTACTAAATTGAATAGGTAGATTTCATCAACTGACGGTGAAGGAAAACATTCTGTGGAAGCCTAACTCCAAAAGTATGTTCTTATAGTATAAATCTATGTGGAAAAATATAGAAATTTCAATTCCTCGGGATGTGAAATCGTGAATACGTCATGAGTTAACGTTGTGATCATAGTCTTACCTTCCCTGGAAAGAGATTTCTGAGCCAATAGTGGACCTCTTACAAGCTAACATTATTATCAGCTTTATTAAAATTACTAAAAAAAACTTGTGGCAAACTACTAGGCAAGATTCAAGTACTAAACACCACTATTACGAAGATTTCCGCTGGTCGCGATGAAAAAGTCATGCTATTCTGAGGGCGTACTTCATAGGTATATGAATCAAGTAACTAGTTACAGTAATATGATCCTATTTCAAGCTATATACAAGCGATGTGTCCATTATGCGACATTTTTTACGCCCGGCCATTTCATTAGAAACAAAATATTGTATTACAGTAAGTATATACCAATTCAATTTTGTTTGTTTATTACACCTTAATGACTTAACTACTCAAGGGATGATCATGAAACTTTGAACACATGTTACCAGATGTACAAAAAACGACATAGATAAAACGACAACTATAGAAAAATATTGGTTACTAAATTAAGGCGTTTGAAATAGATGGTAAAACCTAAATGCTTAGTAGGAAAACAATTTTAAAACGCATGTTGTTTGTTCAGGCTGACCTCGGAAACGACTGAACCAAATCTGACGAGACTTTTACCGACTGATAGAAGACTTTTCATATTATTATTTAGGCAACATATTTTTAGCTAAACGGTGATGATAAAGTTATTATAAAAAAAAATAGCAAAAGGCAGATAACAGTTAACCACGCTAATACGTCGTTTTCATGAAACGACAAAACCATTTTCACGAGTACGCCAGCTAGTTAAAAAAATAAATTTGTTTGTCAGACAGCCATTATTTTTGATTAATAACATTACGAAGTTATTTTTTTAATATTCGCTATATTCCACACACGCTGAATTATAAATATTCAGAAACTTTTTCATCCAAATGTATGTTTTGTGTGAAAATTGTTTAACATAAACATACATAAATGCGTTATGTTAATTATTTACAGCCCTCGGCTATATCATAAAACAATCAATAACTCGACGAACATAACCGAATAATTAACATATTCAATTACGTGAACCCTTTGCACGTTTGTTTGTTTGTAAGAAGTTCATAGTGTACCACCACTATATGTCGCGTCGTTCGATAAATGTGGATCGTTTAGCAAAAACAAACCCGACTCAGAAACGTCATTGCTCTGTGACCTTCGTTCTCAGCGGCAATACGCCGACGCCTCTTTGTCGCACAGATTGTTTTTAATACCTTTCGTACGGGACCTTTGGCACATTTTAGTTTGTTTTCAAAATCTAGGTTTGTAATAAATTAGTTTTTAAATTTAAATTCAAGTGGACACTACTTCGCACTTCCGCTCGGAATTGTTTGGCCGCTGTTACACTTCCAAGCTGAAGTGCGAAGTAGCAGCGTCCACCCTAATTTTTAATGATCAATTTCTGCAAAGTAACGCCTTTATCAATAAAATAAATTAGCTTTTGCCCACGGCTTCGCTCGCCTTATTATAGATTTGAGCTATCCGTTCGAGAAAAACGCTTTTTCCCTACGTGACGATTCCTGCCAATCAATTCTTGTCGCGAGCCGCGTTAAGAAATTTCATTGCAAAAATGCCTAAAGGTTTTTTGTTAACTGATAACTAAATCGTTTAATAAACCTTAATACAAAAACATATACAGATATCAGCATCGAGATTAAATATGGCTGAAACAGGTGTACCTGCCGTATTTTACGACACGCCTCTATATAAAAAACCCTTTAACCCCCAATAACATTTGCACCCTAAAGTTCTTAGATATAAAGTTATTCCTTGTATATCATATGCCTATTTTGTATTCATAGCAAGCGTTGAACAGGAATACCCGAGGCACATAGTTTTGTGCGACCGCGTGCCGTTCCCGTGGCCTGCCTTGTGAATAACTTAGCTCAGTCAGTGACATACATTCAATCCACGTGAACTTTTCCACGGTACACGTTTTTCTGTGTAACTCTGCTGGTAGTTTTAGGCAATATTGGAGTAGTATTGTTACTGTAAATAAATTATATTCGAGTAAGATTACTTTAATATACAATAGGACACATTGTTTTTGTTACTAAGCTAAATGCAGTTATTTAACACGGACTATCTCGCGACTAGCAGCTAGTATAATTTAAAGAGATCATATTAATAATAATAATGGTTTCTAACAGTTTTCCGTCGATACCATTTAATGTTCTTCAATACAATTATTACTATTCCTCAAATAATTGTCTCAAAATATGGAATACTTTAAAAATACCTACAAACAGTATTTATATTAGTTAATCATCAGTCTCTATTTTGGCAGTTGAAAAGTTTTAAAATGAAGCGACAATATTGTTTGTTACATGACTTCATGTAAAATAAAACAAACTCCTTAAACTTTTAGTTATACAAAAGAGAAATAAAATTTCACTCGACTCCTGGAATACACTCCTTAAGCATTACTATTATTGTAAATTTACATATACATCTGAATAATGTAATATAGTCCGAAAAATTGACTTGGTTTGTCATCTTTGAACTACTACCTAAAAGAGAGAAACGTCGAAATGCAACTAACTTCATGTCCTTACTAGTCATCTCCAATCACCTATTCCATGGACCTTTTTAAATAATCCGTATTATAAGCTTGAAATCTTCAAACAAGAAATTGAAAGCCAACAAATCTGAAGAGATTTTGCAAAGCGATAAAGTATTCCAAATGTAATAGAAACGGCAAGAAGTCGTTAATATTTTTCCAAATAAGTGGCTAGTTAACAATCGTAAAATAACATCATCAATTATCTACCGTTTATTTCGTGCTCGACTTGGGTCTTCGTAAATATAGGCTTTAATAAAATTAATAACACAGACATTCTTCCAATAAGGATCGTTGGAAAAGGCGATAAATTCGTTATTAATGGAAACGCGTGTCGAGGTATTGATAACCATTTAATTGGAACAATTGATATTGGGCTAAATTTTATCGTGCTTGAAATTTATTATTAAAGAAGTTAAAGTGTTTGATGTTTTTTTTAAGTAAAACTTCTTTGGACGTATTAAGATTTTAATGGAATAGTCAAATGTTAGTATAATAGAACGATATGCTCACGTTACAAGGCAAGTAGTCCGAGGCAGAGCCTGAAATTTACTATCTAAATTTAAGACGGCCTTTTGCCAATGCCCATAAACTGTTCATCTCCACTGCTCCACTTTTTCTCTTCCACTTACCCTATTTAGTAACAACCTGTTAAAGCCAATTAGGATATTTTCTCCTGTAAAGAAATTATGATGGATATTTGGAGGTCAAGATCTTTTAGTAAGCTACATAAGGATTTTACTTATATACGCGTTACTTCCAATTCTACTGCATATAAATTAACCGAATAGACATTTCTTATTAGTTCATTCTTTAGACCCTAATATTTTATTCTCATGGTACAGTGATTCATGTTTGAGCTCTTCCTTGTATAAAAACATGGCCGGTTTAGATGCACGGATGTAGCGTTTTAAACTAAATATTTCTGATGCAAAAAGTATGGAAATAAGTACTAGATGAGAAACGGAAAAGTTTACCATAAATAGAGAAGGATAGAAGAATGCAACAAAATAAGACAAGACATTAAAAAGTTGTAGTAAGTCAAATAGGCTTAATAACTGGCGGCAGACGCCACGCCGTGATTCTAATATTATCGTTCCATCACGAAGATTTAGTGCCAGGAACAAATAGATTGATGTATTTTTGTTTATTGAGTATCTATACTCGAGCTCTGTTTAGCGATGTCTGCGACATTTGATATGTATTTTATTTTGCTGTTGTTTCTCTTAAATATCTCTAATATTAATCGTATTCTGTTAAGTTACAATATATGGTATAGTGAGAAATAAACATTTTCTAACTCACTAGCTATCGTTTCAATAGATATTAACGTAGCTAGTTTGCGAAAAAGTGTTAAGAATAATCCGCATGATGGTTAGTGTACTTATATATACTAACATACGCGTTGTCATCCCATTGTTGTATTTCATTTCTTGGTTTTGGCAAACTCCTGTTAAATTCGCACACTTTTGTTATGCTTATTAAGTCGAATGCGTTACCTTTTTACAAATTCATCTGCGTTAATTTGAGGTTCATGTTTGCAATCAGTCTAGTAGATTTTAACTTAAAATAAATTACTAGATTTGCAAATTGTACATGCGTTTACTTTCATCGCCCATTTTTCAAACAGTGACGTAGAATATGGCCGTTTTAAATAATTAATTTTTAAATAGAAAAACACAAAGAAGTTTTTGTGATAATATACAAGGAGATTTTTAAGAATGTATATATAACTGACACTTTGAAATTAACAGTTCAAAATAATATTTGTATAATTTGGCAGATCCTATAGTATGATTCTTGTTGTCGAATATCACAGGTTCTAAGTCCTACTGCACATAGTTAAGAATTGTATACAAACTTCCATTCTATTAGACCAGTAAGGGTATGTATTTTAACACTATGAAATTTTAAGGAAAATCAGATATAATTAAAACTGATGACGTTATTAAATAGCAGAGTGCTTCAACACATCGTATAAATTCAAATACTCGACACTTTCAACGGATGCCACTAAAAGTCTTCAACAGGCGGCGTAAACAGTCGACTTTTATTTCCTTAGGATATACGATCCCTTAATGCATCCCGGGCGTACTTACGCTGTCTGGGGATAATCTCTCTCTTGTGCTCAATTACACGTTTACGTCATTCGTAAAGTTTATATATCTAGATTTAGTGTAGTTGCTTTAGACCTATGAAGAGTTATTCAGTGAAATAATAAGTGCTGCATTAAACCGCCGGCTATTGAACCGTGCACAAGTTCCAGAGCTATTTACCGAGACTGACAATATATTTAAATATGCGCTTATTCACCCCATATACATTTTTTACGCTTCATGTAACTGTGCTTAATTTATGTACTAAAAACGAGTAACTGAGAGTTTATTTTATTCCTTTTTAACTCTTTCAAATTATATTTTTCAAATATATTAAGCAATTTGTTTCCATTATCAAAATCATACCAATTGTCATTAATAACTTCAAAGTTACCAGAATTTCTATGAATATTTTCATAATCCTTAAGGGTTAGGTTTAAAAACCTTTACTACATCACAAGTACTGTTTTACAACTAAACATTGGGCAACCACGAACGCGATACATAAAGACGAGTCACTAATTATTTGGTTTCAATATGAGTACAATGAATTTTCTTATTAGTACAACAGGGAGTTGTACCACATATCGGTTAGGGTCCTTTGTGTGCCACAAGATTTTATTGGTTATTCGAGATGTCATGCGTTATTTAATGTTTTTAGTTACTAGGTGTACCAACGATCGCAATGTTTCGTTATCTGTTGTAATCTTTTTTATTTATCTTGTTGTTTTATTAAGTGTTTGTTATTGTTTATTGTAATCATTATTTTTTTGAGTTATAGTGAAATGGACATTGTGTAAATATTTTCCTATTGCAAATGTCTACAAGTAAGAAACTTCATAGTAATCGATTCAACGTTATAGAAGATGAAAAGTCTCTACCTGAAAAAAAATAACTTAGCTAGAGCGGGCAACTTTTTCGTAATAAGCAAACAAATGATGTTGTAATTTGTCAATCTCAAAGATTTTGTTAGTTATTCGAGATGAGGTTAGTTATTGAGATGTTATAATTTATTAAATCTCTCTTATACGCTAAAAGTTTATTTGTAAGAAAAATACTTTAATCAGCTTAGGCCCTGAAAAAGTGCTCATGAGTGTCAAAACTACCACCAGTTTGAAAAACAACCCAGTCATCGAGAAAAACCGGCAAGAAACTCGATCGGTTCTATCATCTCAACGTACATATTTATATAACAATACATTACAATTTCAATAATTGTACCAAATGCACAGCGAGCGGTGTTAATTCCAGACATTACAACCCTTCACATATTGATCCAACTTATTACATCAAAACGCACTTGACATGATACTTGACCTTATTACCATCTGGCGAATGGGGAACGTGCTTTGGGACTTTCAAATCTAACAGTATTGATTAAAGTACTTTAAATAAAATACTAGAACCATACGTGTCATACCAAGCGTACAAAATCTAAATAAATATAGTTTTATTCATAAAACAATTCGCCCTCGTCTAGTGCCAGACGTCTTTGTTCAACTCATGCATAGAGATGAACAGACCTCACAGTATGATGATGTAAATAAAATATGCATAACATTATTATCTCGTCTAATATCAAGCGGGAGAAAGCATTCAGTTAATATAGTAGAAGCGTGAAAATATTTTCAACATCCCACGTACAGTCTCTGTAAATCATCCGCGGAATCGGACAGTCCTGACATTTTTGAATGGAAAATAGTTTTCAACGTTCACTTAAATATGGAAAATAGCATTAGACTATTTCATGCTAACATACTGACAAAGCAATTTATATCCGTCAGTCGAATTATTAAATTACAAAATTGCTGTATCATGATTCTCGCGAAACTTTAGCCAGAAATAATATAAATCCAAAGATAAATATAAAATATACCATAAGATGTATTGAAGGTTTCATTTGCTCGAGATATATCCGATTTGTCAGAGATGGGTGTACATTCATTGAGAGACAGTCAAAAACTTGTAAAATTGTATCAAATTATACTATAGGTTGTATTTATTTATAGTCAAATTCGAAATATGAGGAGCATTGCGTTTTTATAATATATATCATTTATTCGCAATTGTAAGTAATAACAACTATATATTCAGCAATTAATTAAGTTTCATTTTTATTTTCCAAGAGTACTGTTATGAATAGTTACCAATTAGCTATTGAGACATTTGCTATTTTTATCATATTGCAGTTTGTGACAGGGTCAGGATAGTGAATAGAACATTTATTGTCTTTAGTCATTTATTATTTTTTTTATTTTATTTTTTTTATATAAGTTCGGCAAAATGACTGTACGATACCTGATGGTAAGTACGGTACAGTCCAAAAACAACGGCGACTGTCGGTGTTAAATACCAACGGCAGTCGTCGTCATCATGCCGACCTGCAAAAGTGCCTCTTCACGCCTCGTTTGAAGGACCCCATATCATAAGAGGGAGGGAACACACTAGTCGGGAGGCGATTCCACATCTTCACAGAAAATTATTTAAAATTATTATTTCGTAAGAAAATGCAATTTTTTAATAAAAAATAGAGAAAAGTACACTTGTTGCATTTTATAAATGTAACAAAGATTACACATATACACAATACAATAATAAGTCACAACTGTCACCAAGATGGACGATAATTGACTACGTACAGTCACTAAGTTATTTCCAGTTGGCATTTAATATGATCTGCCCGACTCGATCAGTCCGTAGTAAATTGTATAAATTTGAATTTTATTCTGTCCGGCTACGAAAGCCAAAATCTTAAGAGCACCGCTGCCCGCTTCGAACTTTGAAACTCAGCCAAAACACTTGAAAACGGTTATACTGATGCCAAACGTTAATTCCTTCGATTGCCACCCACTAGTGTTCTGCTAACCCGACGCCAAAGTACCGTGAGTCGTTAAGGATTTATTTTATTATTTCATTAACCATTTAAGCTCGACAATGATTACTGTTCATAATAACACCAAGTACTATTAAAACAAGGACTTCAATTAAAACTCTGTATAATGTTCACAAAACGTTCAACAATTAGATAATGTATAGTAGACCTGTTGCGGCAGTGGCAGGTGATCGTCAGATGCTATGAATCCAGTACCTTCATGATAAGACTCAGAATCACTTTTGTTCATTAGCAGATTTATTTACCGTTATGTTATCATGTTTTCTATAAATTTAGAATCTCTGTCACAATCTTTTATCCGCTTACAATATAGCCGTAAGTTCGGTCTTGTACGTAACGTACCTAAGAATGTGCAAGAAAATAAAGTTACAATATTATATTATATAGGAATCTAAAATTGTCAATTTTTTTTTTTTTTTTTATATTATAGGGGGCAAACGAACAGGTGGGTCACCTGATGGTAAGTGATCACCGCCGTCCATAGACACTAGCAACACCAAGGGAGTCGTAAGTGCGTTGCCGGCCTTTTAATATATGTGGGTCTCCGGCGTATGCATGCGTAAATATGCATTAAATAAATTTGTGCTCTACGTAAGTAACTATATTCAATGGCGTCAAAAAGTTTTACGATGCTTGTATATCGTGTTTTAATAGCCGGTACTCGAGGAACACAGTTCAAACATGTGTTCCAGACAATGTTAGCTCAATACGAAACTGGCAACTTTTCGCAATTTACATAAGGAGCATTCAATTTCTAATATTGTTACTAAATTAGAACTTGATATTGCAAAAAACATACGCAATGAGGCTCATTTTCATGATGGTAACTTTTTGGATGTATAAATAAAAAAAGCAAACACTCTTAGCAATACTGATTTTAATAATTTTTTTAAACTCTCATACAATCTTGATTTAATGCGTAAATTGAAGTATTATGAAATTAAAGACTTCATTTACTTATTAATTTCATTAATATTGCATTTTTTATAACCAATTACATCACAACAAAGAAAAGAGTACAGCAAACTACTGCGAGGGACGACGTTTAAAGATTGTATTCCGTGTACCTCTGGCCTAATATTGATCTCGAATTAATAACTCAATTGTGTGTGACCTAATGATAAATTTAAATTGGAATTGAGCATGACCCAATTACAGGGTTGTAGTACGCCCTCAAATCGACATATAAATTGGGATCACTTTACAAAGTCAGCCGCCTGCGTAGCTTTATTAGATGGATTCCGTTCTGATTAAAAAAGTACTCCGCCCGTCTTTTTCAACATGTGGAAACGTGTAGATGACGCTAAATATCTTTAGATGGATTGTGTAAATAACAATAATACTAGGATAAATTAAATTAGGAAATGCAATGTGTATATAACAGTTAATAAAGAGGATGTCCAAACGTGTATACCTTTTTTTTAAATAATGAGACTAGTGGCAAAGGCCCGAAATATAAATAAGAAAAACATCGGTAAAAAGAGTATATTTTACTAGAAGCGGTAAAGTAAATATACTTATAATATCTTTAGCCGACGTACTTCCGGAATGGTTTACGGCCGTTTCTGTTCTCTGTCTCTACACAATACAGCTACTCACACTTCGTAGAGAGATATAACAGAAACATCCTGAGTTATTGCTTCAGCAACCGTAACACTGGTAAATGTTAACTCAGCTGAAAAATCGCCGCATTAGGGATACCCTTTTATCTTGTTCAGAAGTCGACAGGGTTCTTTATATATTTGCCTTTTGGTATTTTTATAATTGGAATTTAAATCGCATGAGGGACTCGTTTCATATTTCTTTGAAGTGAAATTGTATAGCGTCTTAAAATTTTCAAGTAGGTTTGGTTACCAAGAATAATACTTTTTTCTGGCAATTAACAACATACAGTAAGTTCAATTTTGTGTCATGAAGTAGTAGACATACAGACAATTTACTTTATGTTCAGCGCTGATTGCAGTGTATATAATCCACCTCAAAAGACCGAATTTCTGAGGCTAGTCGTAACAGATACATTAGATGGTGTTGCCATCTGCCTGAAACATAGTAAATGAAACACTGCTGCTTTGTAAAAGATATAGTTTTGACGGTAGCATTTTCTCGTGCAGTAAATCCACCACTCTAGTAGAGTACATAGAAATTATAATATATATATATTCCCACGCGATATAAAAAAAGCTAAAATTACTTTGCCTCGTTCTGTTGTAACACCAAACATAATAAGTTTAAATGAAAAAGGATGTAACGAAACTCCTGTATATAGTATTCCAATTAATATTATCATGCGAGTTCGAGTTTATGTTCAATCGACCATAATTAATTTTCTCACCACACACGTAGTCAGTAGAACAGAAAAGGATATAGGATAGCTTTAATCCGGAAAAAATGTTCTGTTCCTGAGGGACAGACCAAATGTACATTAATTCGAGCACAGACGCTTTACTGTTTCACGCAAAAAAACTACTGAACGAATTGCATTGAAAATTAAAATTAAAAGTAAATTAAAACTTATACATCATATAAAATATAGGCTATAATTTATATATGATTTAATGTGGCCAAAATAAAACAATAAGTGGCATCTCGTGGGTTTTTTTAGTCAATAAGAGTTTGACACTCCACCGCTTTTCAGAGCTATGCGTGACCAATGAGGGATTTTGTTCCCACTTTAAAAACACGTCAACATTTATAACAATAGTAAAGCAGACGAAATCGTGGAAAGCTGAACCCAAGTACTATTACAACAAATATATAATGATAGCGATAAATATTAAATAACTGCGTACGTAACCGCAAACACAGCTAGTATTAAGTAAATATGAATACATTACATCCAATAAAATTATAATGGAGTAGACATGAGAACGTATCTTGCATACGTATTCTAATTTACACTTCGGAGACAAACAGATAAATAAAACAAAGCGTTCTCTCGGGTCCGGTCTTATTTTCGTTGTAATGTACACAAGAGTGACGACAGTTATTCTGTCGCCGTAAGGTAAAAAGGGTGTCTCTAACTAAAACACAAATCGAAGGAAAGTTGAAATGCCAGCAATTTTAGCGAAGAACGCCTAACTCATTTTTAAATCAAGCGTAATTTCAAAACATAAGCTTGCATATAAAAAAAATACTATAAGATGCACTATTTTTCCTGATTCAGAATTTATACAAAACTCAGCATAGTTTCTTTCAACAGTAGTATTTATTATACACTGCCCGTTTGAAAAATAACATACATTATTGTTAAGAAAGTATATACACAGTGAGAAGACGGTCTTAAACAGTTTCTGTGCTTAATTAAGTAATGCAACCTCCTATCACCAAACCTACAGAATTTTCGCGACCGATTTGCAATTCGAATGTGGTAGTTAAACGCGCTAATTTTTGCAACAAGGAATATTGTAATATATTATTCCTATGTTGGATAACAAACTATTGAAGATTCAATTATTCTGCTATTGATTATCCGCTATCTGTTATTAATAATGACAATGCGAATAAGCAATAATTATAAATAACCTGTAGGTGTAAAAGGAAGAGCACTTCATGTTGCCTGCACACAAAGACACGATACGAACGACGAATATTTATTTAATTATCTTATAAACGGCACAATTTGTTCAGTTCTAAGCTCACCACTGCACGAAAAGAACCCGTTAAGAGATCTCTTGCATACTAATACGTCCTAGTGTAGCTTACTATATTAGTGATGTCACAAGTTCTAAAAAATATGCCGATGTACTCTTACTATTATTGCAGATATAAATGCATTTAGATCTCTTTCTCATATGTTTGAAGCTCAGCTCGAATTGAAAATGGACTCTCCTATATACTTTGGAGCGACGCATTCGATTAAATTATTTATATAAATTAGTAAAATGAATGAATTTAAATTATAAAGAAATCACAGTAGCTTAAGGTTTTACTTCTTTAAGTAGTGTTTGTATATTTAAGTGCAATATTTCAAAGTATCATATTGACCAGGCAATGGGTTATTCTTAGTGAAGCTTGCAATAAAGACATTATTTAAAACGAAAAACACTTTACACTCCTAAACTAGATATGAACTCGTTTTATAAAACGCTATTTTTGTAATGTGCTTTATCATTACTATTCAATCATATATTAATTCTTTACACATATAATTAATAATATCACATTGGAGAATCAAAATCTATTTATATATAAAGGCATACAAGCGAGCAATAACAACAACGAAAATTTCTTGGGGTTGTTTAATTTGAAGACCCGAAAACCGAAAGTCTTGTTTACTTCGAGGAATTCTGTTATAACCTTTGGTCGCCCTAAACTTAATTTACTGAAATCAGTTTGTAAACATTGTCCTCGAGTAAGTTCACGGACACAATGCTAGGCGTTAAAAGAGAAGTGGTGTAACTCTTATTTTTATCGTTTTACTGTCAAATATTTATTGTCGCACAAATAAAGACTACCAAAAATAAAAACAGTGTGGTGGAAGCGAAACTTTTAAAAATTTATCATTTTTCATATATCATATAGACGACGGTTATGTATTTTAATTTCTACCTTATCCTCTTACGCATTGACTCTAATTTTATATGTTTGTCTATTTTTAATGTGGCCTTATCGTTTTATGGAGTTTCAAATCATGACGTAGATTATGATATTTTCATTTTTTTTAAATACATTAAATATAAAAAGTAAGACCTGTAACAAAGAGGGCTGACGTCAGGGTATTTATTGCTACCAGTTACAGAAATCACAGAACTGTGCTGTTTTTCATTAAGGCACAAATTTTGCCGAAAAGCACGCATTTATAAGTCTAATAACTTCATTAAATGCTTTTAATTTAATGAATGAAGGAGGAAAAAAAATGAAGATTCTTTAGATAAAAATAATGAAAGGAATAAAAAAATAAAATAAAAACGTAGTGATGTCGTCATTTCTGGGTGTCAAATTCATTCAAGTAAAAAAAAAACATTATATATCCATTGATCTTTGGTATTCTAATATTTTTGTTTTTAACAGTATCTTGAATATAGGCTATATATTTTAAAATATGTGTTTCTGAAACTATATATCTTTTGGCGCCTTATGAGATATCGTTGGAAGTGAATTTTTAGTTTAAAACAAATGCAACGCACGTCGATGTAACACACCATGAGATCAGTTAATAAACAGTTTCTTTAGAAATATCGTATAATTAATTTCTTTTAAGCATAAAAATTATTTTATATACTGTCTGTATGTTTGTTATTCAAATTTTAATTTTGTTATACATATTTTAAATTCGGTTTATTTGGAATTCCTTTTGAATTGAATAAATTTACAATATAATATTAAATGCAGCTATTTTTGGATAGAGAATAAGCTGCTCTCTTTAAAAATAAAATGAAACTTAAAAAAAAACATGTTTTTATATATAAAACCGGAAGTAAATTTTACAAAACATATTTTAGTAATTCAACCGATTGTTTCTTAATTCTCTTATATATCAAAATCTAGCTTAAAATACACATATAATATACAAGAACTTATAAAATGGAGACTACAATGATTAGGGAGATAGCTCGATTAAAATATACACATGTTCCATTGCGCTAACGATTGGTGCTTGCCTTAATCGGTTGAATTATCAGATATACCATTAAAATGTCTCAATATTAACATACATCAACTCGTTTATGATTCAGAATAACTATTATTGTTATAAATATAAATAAATAAGTGTACATATGAATAAAAATATTAGCAGAAAGTTGCAATAAACACAAATTTTGTGACAAAGAAAGTAAACTAGTAACATCATTTTTTAGTTACGTCAAGAGTTACTTCGATATCAAAATAAGCCAGAGTCATATACTACAAAGGGATAGACGTATGGCGTTTAGCGATTTCATATTTTTCTTAATTATTTTAATTAACATTTTAGGACACTTACAGATATATAAATGACCGCTTATATATAGATAGTTTAATTTATTTAATTATTTATCATTAATTACCCTTTTCATTTTCTGAGGTAGGCCATTTTCCATATGAGTGACTAAATCAAAATGAATAAATAGAGAATGTTCCGTTAGACATTTTTTCTTTACTCTCGGCATCAGCCAGACTGAAACGAGCAAAACCTAAAGTAAACTAAAGTAATTCTACAAAAACCCTCGCATATTGTGGTCAACCAAACTTAATCTACTTTGTAAACTTTAATTTGTAGATGGCGCTTTAGATGCTGAAAAGTTTTGTTTACTCTTCTTTCTTTCGCTTGGAAACGCAATTAGTTAAAAGTTTTGTAATGTCATGGAACAGACAGAAACGTTGGCATTTTTTACCAAATTTTCGCGAACGCTTTCGTTTGTAGAAATTGAACCCCTAATTATTTCTTAAGAACCAAGACATAACAGAAATGGCTTAACGTCTGTTTCAAATTGCCAATTCAAATTGAATGGTATTAAGCGAAAGATATAAAAAATAGGGAAAATATTTTCATATATCATTTCACAAATTTTCACAAACACGAGACTAAAAGTCATGGTGTATTAAAAATATACATTTTTTACTAATAACCATTCCGTAAAATAATATTCTAGAAAATTGCATAAAGGTCTAATTAGACTGACCTGCAGTAATCGAAAGAGGATTTACAAGTGAGAAAAATATTCTCTGTCTGCTCCATTAAGGAGACGGTGTGATGATGAAAAAAAGCCAATAAACTTTCATATAAACTATGTATAAAGGTGGCATGAAAATGAATTTAAAAGTACCCTCCAATATTACTTTTAATACAGTTTCAAGGGGGCGCGGCGACGAACTTTAAGTGGTCTAAAATTAGGTTCCATAAAAACTGATTACTCCAATAATGGAAGGAATACCGAGCCGCGTTTAGAACTGATTGCAAGATAATTTTATCAAGTGTCCTTTATTATTCCTCTGTTTTCCCTTTTCTTGTTTTCGCAAAGTCGTGTTCGTTTCATCTAAATCCGGAATGTAATTATTGTGACGTAGTTACACATACTTCGTTTACTTATTTTACAGTATATTAATAACTAGCTTTTACCTGCGTCTTAGCTCGCGTTAATGTAGATTTGTTCTGTAACTCGGAAACTCCTTTTTGTACTTTTCTTGTGTTCGTTTCATCTAAATCCAGTATATAATTATTGTGACGTAGTTATATACTTATCACAATTGCATAAATGGATGTTCTCGCGTCTTTGTTTACTAATTTTACAGTTTTTTTGTAACTAGGTTTGTCCGCTTCTTTGCTCGCGGTAACGTAGATTTGTTCTATAACTCGGATGCAATACTTTTTTATGAATCAAATGTACTCTATATCATTTTATTTACTCTCGACAAAACGTATGCAAAAATTGAGTAGTTATAGTATGAAATCGTTACAAAGGAACATATTCACATTTCCATTCATAATATTAGTTAGAAAATTAGCATAACACTAATTAGATTGACAAAGGCTTAGCGCCTCTTTGAAAACTGCATATGCTTTATTTCTCCCGATAATTTGTTACACATACACATACACATACTACTCAGTCACACGCACGCACACACACACACACAAATTTAACACTTTTTCAACTCGGCACACGCGCGTTACCTCACACACACGCACACACACACATACACATACGCACAAACATATATAAAGGCACACACACACATACACACACGCACAAACATATATAAAGACACACAGGCACACAAATTTAACACTTATTTCAAATCCGGCACAAGCGCGTTCCCTCACAAAAAAAAATCAAAGACGGCTACTTTCTTTCAGGAACGCAATATATTGCACTAGAGGTGGATAATATTGGCTGGGACGCAGTTGCAGTAATGTAGCTGATATCGCTCATTTTTTTTAATTGTACAACTTTCTGGTTTCAATAAAAATTTATTTGTTAATTTAATATTCAGTATGGAATAACTGCTATTTCTATTCCATACCATAAGAACATTTGAGTTTTACGGCAGAAATATTTGTGGTAGTGGTGTTAACAAAGTTTTATAAGCAAATTCTAGTTCTCTAATGTTACTTACCAACTACAGTGAGGTATACTCGTCGCACGAGAGGCGGGTGAGTTGATATCTGGCACTCGTAGTAGCCTTCGTCTCTCTCACTAACGTACTGAATTAGGAGACGCCAATCGTTCGGGTGCTCAAAAGCTAAGGAGTACCGAGAGTCGGCAGAATATGTGTGACGCCCAAACGATAACAAATGAAGTTCGTCACCACGACGTCTCACCCAAGATATCTGTAGACAACATATCTATTATTATTACATCATGCTTTATTTTAACTATAGTAAGAAGAGAGGATGGAGCTAGAGATTTTCCTATTCTTAAAAATAAACAGCACAAAAAGTGCATGATACCTATATTCAGAGAACATCATCATTATCATCAGCCTACGAGATAGTCACTGCTGAGCCATTTGGCTCTTCTCAAAGGAAAGCATGGACATAATCACTGGCCAACCCACGACGTATTAGCGATTTTAAACTCTCAGAAATTCACAGCTCTATATTATATTTCCCACATACGTTGGTACTACCAGAATATTTCTCAAATTCAGATTTCTCCACTGTTTTCCTGCACTGTCAAGCGATAGTGTTACCAATTTAAATAAGTAAGTGTACACGAATCTCTAAAAAATCATTAGCCGGGGTTCTAAGCTGCGGACATCGGACTGATATTCTACCGTCCAAACTACTTGACCAACACGACTATTATAATATAACGACCATTCTATATAAGCCTCATAGATAAAGTTGGACTTCGTATGACTTGCCACCAAAACAAAACACTCACTATTTATTACTAAAGGTGTTACTTTGCAGAAAATCCTCTTATATAGTTTGTCTGATACATTTAAATTTGATACTACTTCTTGGTTCAAATAATATTAACCAGATTCCTTTGTCTAACCATGATGAAACTTCAACATGTGATAATTGGGTTCGAATGGAAAGAAACTTGTTATTGTATAACGTTTCCCAAAATTTCCGCATCTTTAATATAAGTACTAACCGTCTTTTCCCCTAAATCATGCACCCTGCAATGTAAATGCACGCGACTACCCAACTGCGCAGTCACATTGTTAGCAGAAGCGTCATCTTCGAAAAAGGGCAGGGGCTCCGTTGTCGTTGTTGACACATCCTCTTCGTGGTCTTCGTATGCCTCCGTGAAGACCTCGTGCCAGAACGGGCCGTTAATCACCTTTTTGTCACCGGTTTTGAAATCTGTTTGAAATAAAGAACGCATAGATTCACTTACAAATTCATATTCTTTAGTGAATTGAATAGGAGCAATCAGTGTAAATTAAGCATCTAGCAGAGAGAGACGTCTTAATTAACTGAAGAACACGAGATAAGGTTAATAAAACAATATTAAAGTTACTTGAAATTTAGTACTATTAAACGGGAAGCTTATTTTAAACACAAATATACTACTTAGTAACAATGACTTACTTATCTCTACTATATCCGTATCTCGGAATAAAATGCACAAATTTGAAGAACTTGAGCTATAGTAATCGCACCAAAATATAAACCCTGTTACATAACTGTTATATCTGATTAAACAGAATTAGTATTATTTCTTCAACCGTGGTGTTGAAAGTCAAGCTTATGATGAATTGTGCAAATAAAACACAAAAGCATCTATATCATCACATCCTGTGCGTACTGGGTTCAGGAAAAAAATAGAGAGCCATTTTTTTCTCTCTTTCATTCCTTTATCATTTAGCTTTCTATGCGTTTATTTGTCACATAAATTTATTTTATACAGAAACCTATAATACAAAGTTATCGTTATAACAAAATATAAACCTTATATTAGTTTTACATAGGATTTAACTTACAATACGTACCCGGTATCTGAGGAGCTATAACACATAATGTCCTAGTCAACAGCGAGAAGAAGACCAAAAGTTCTGCCGGAGTCATCTTGTCAGCCTCGCGACTTGGGAGCCATAGATTTCATCTGGCCAGACTTTGCTTCTGATTTGGTATCTGAAATTGAGACTGGTATTACTCTAGTATACAATTTAA
Source organism: Antheraea assamensis (assembly GCA_035772565.1). Classification (NCBI taxonomy): domain Eukaryota; kingdom Metazoa; phylum Arthropoda; class Insecta; order Lepidoptera; family Saturniidae; genus Antheraea; species Antheraea assamensis. Next base: position 543,864 of record JAQQSE010000023.1, on the reverse strand, counting down.
AAAATACTCAAATGTTGGAGCAGTTTACAAATATTCCAGATTACTTAAAGACTATAGTAAAAATTGGCAGACTTATTTTCTAACGATCAGAAATTAATTTGTCTAAAACTAATACTGATAAATTTAAGCACTCTGACTTTCAATTCAAATTCAGTCAAGAATAATTAAACCTTTTTGATGTAATTGTATTAGAGGATATTCACAAATTTCACCTGGTATTTTGTGATCAAAACAATATTCGTTCATTATAATCATATTCAAAGATTAATTCTGTTTAAAGAATCTCTAATTGTTAGTACTTTTGAGACCGTAATAAAAATTCTGGCACATCTGTAAATAGTGCGGTTTCTTTAGGCTGGCACACCTGAAGCGCTAACTAATTATATTTGCAATGGTCAATGTATTGCAATGATGAGTCAAGACGTTGTAAATTATTACATAGGCTCACAAGATATTGACGTATTATAAGTCGCGAACGATTCAGTGACAATGCCCTAGAAAACATACTGGATCAATATTGCCTCGAAGGTAATAATGAAACTAAACTTTCAATAAAAGGAAACACTTTAATTAAACTGAGTTATTTTAGTAGGGTAATCTCTGATGCTCCGTGTTCGACTGTTTGAAGAGATGATTGTATAGTTTTTAACATGTTTGGATACCACATCGATTGACCTAGGATCGAATCCTAGCAAGTGGGTCGGAGCTTTCGGTAAAGAAAAACATGGTGATGGGGGTAGTAGGGCTTTAACTAATTTCGCCTAGCTAGCTACCACTTTCAAGTTGATAGTCCGTCACCAAGCACCTTTTGGTGTGTTCCGGCTGCTGCACTCGAAAGCCAGTCTTCCTCTAGGTTTAACTTGACCACCATCTTAGACCACATTATTATTTAGTATCAGATTAGATTGTGCTGTAACGCTAAAACCTATTTTGTATTAAAAAACGATGTGCCACTCACAAATTGTTTTAATAGCATAATCTAGGAATAGTTTTTCTTCTTATAATATGACAAATATAAGTATTGTTAGCCCACCGTGAACCTCTACAACAGTAGATTGATAGCAGTGTTTATCAAAATTTACTGTTAAAGTTTTCATTCAGATAAGTTTATAATACCAAACAAAGCTGAAAATGTAATATAGAGTAAAACAAACTATTAATATCGCACAACCCTTTCCAGTGAACGACTAAGATCTTCCATGTTCATATAAACTCTGAGCTGTACAATTAATTAGAAACTTGAAAACCAAATTCCAACACCCAAACTTGGTACCCTGAAGCATGTATTGCATCACCGAATCCCCATCGCATAGTTTCAAAGTTCGGTATATCTCGGCCCGAATTGAATAAAACTCGACTGAACAATAATTTGCAACACGTTCTGATTCTAAGTAGTTTAAATTGTTTCTTGGAGATAAACTTATAATTGCTTTACTTATTTCATTTGAAATATCGTTATTTAAGTAGAACAATATTACATTTTATAATTTATACAGTTGTGAATAGTAATAATTAAAAACATGAGTGGCCGCCGACAGATCTGCAACCCATCAGCAGCCGCCGCTTTCATGACGGCCGGTAAATCTTTTCCTAGTTAGAAATACAATGACTGATCTCGAAAATTTCAAGCAGTACTTTACTCGAAAGCAACGGCTTGTGTTTCATAAAGGGCAAGTACGTCCTCATATAGAGTGCTATACACACATTTGGGCATTAAGCGGAGACAATTTAGTTCGGTTACCTTTTTTTTCATCATCAACTGATTTTTATTTATAATTTTTTTTGTTTACAAGCAATTGATAAACTTTAGTATCGTCAATAAAACAATTTAGGAATAGTTTTTTTTTTTCCATAACATTAACGAGAAAAAGACTTTATTTATACATCTGTATACGTTCGCGCTCCTCAATCTAAAATATTTGTAGCATTTTCAATACAGTTTTTACAATATAGAAAAATAAAGTCCAAAAGAAATAGAGACAATAAAATTTGACGCGTTTCATTCCAAATTGAAAGGTTTAAAAAAAAATGGATTCCTGAAGTTTGAGATATGTTTTAGGACCCCTAAAAGTAGACCTTCTAGTGAATCTGGATATTTTTTTGATTACTCAGATAGAAAGATACTTGTCTTTAGTTTTTTGGACGTGTTTAACTTTCTTAAAGATGGTGTAAATTCGATCTCTTTTTAAAATTTGTTGGTTTTTACATGACCTTTACAGAAAAAAAAAATTAAAAAATAAGTTATAAGGATTTTTGATTTTTTAACTTTAATCGAGTTTTAAAAAAATAATGTACAATTCGATCTTTTTATTTTTCTGTGTTTACAACTTCTATCCATTCCTCAATTTTTAAGCCCGCCAGCTTGGTAATGGATCTATAACCACTATTTATTTTCGATTTTTAAAGTTTGAAATCGACAAGGGATTTGAAATCTTAAGAAGTAGAAATTTTCAAAAATTGAAAATAAATAGTAGTCATAGAATATCCATTAACAAACCGGGTATAAATAGGTACTTTAAGCAATGGATATAAATTAAAAATACAAAAAAAAAATTAAAACAAATCGAAGGGTACATTCCTTTTTTAAACTCCATTTAAAGTTTAAAATCCAAAAATATAAAAAAAATTATACATTTTAATATGTTTTTTTTTTCTATAAAGGTCATGTAAATACATAAAATTTATACAATAGGAATCAGATTTAGCCCATTTTTAAGAAAGTTACATCCAAAAAACGTAGAGAAAAAATTTATTTTAAAGAAGTAATTTAAAAAATCTCAAATTTCACCAGGGGGGCTATTTTAAAGGGTAATAAAATTTAATAAAAAATTGAGGAAATAAAAAAACTTCTAACGATTTATATATTAACATATGAAGAAAAACCCAGTAGTTTTTATTATGATAGAATTTCGACTACCGGTTAGTATTAAAAACACGTCTAAATGTTTGCAATTTTACAGATATCTTGCATTAATCTCGAAAAAGCCGGACCATATAAATAGGATACTTGCAAAATCAAATATAATCTATATGCTTCTCAGAAAAGAGAAGCGAATAATAATAATCGTAGCGACAAAGAACTTAAATAATGACCGAAATCGCTAGAATAGATCAAGTCTAAAGTAATTATTCGGAAGATTTCATGCGGAAAAGCGACATCTATCATGTAGTTACTTGTCGTATGAAACAAAAAAACAAATAACTGAAGTAAATAAATGTTACACACAAACTCATTTTTGTGTTCTATACATACATAATCTAATTTAAAAAACGAATTAAAATCTAAAGCCATTACATGAAGTCATCGATAAACACAAAACCAAAAATGGAATGTCATAAAGGATTTGTGTTAATTATCTTGTACTAACAGATAATTATCGCGTTTCTAATTTCACACACAGTTATCACCTCACATATACATATAAATGGACAAACGTATACATCCACAAAAGCCTTTTTTTTTTCTTTTTTTTTTATTAACGTGGGGAGGTCCCTAACGGATACCCATCCTCCCGGGGGAGAGAATGGGTTATGTCCGATTCGCACGAACTAAAACCCCACGGTCTACCGGCCACCGCTTTAAGTTGGAGCGGCATGGGACCGTGCTAGGCTAACACCATGCCGCCCCCAGTGGTCAGCCCAGCGGTAGATGGCTGCCGGGCTCCATCCTTATAGGGAGGTAGCTGTGTACACGATCAGCTACCTTCCCTCGTCAGCCGAACCTACCTGTGCAAAGAGGAGATGGGCCCCCCGGCAAATCGCCGCCTCCTTCCACCGACCCTCTTTTGGCGGACACGGCCGCTGAGAGGATCCGCCTCTCGGGCCCTCTCCGCCACCTCCTTCTGCGAGATGACCTCCTCGCAGAAGGAGGCCATCGCCGTCCATGCGTTTTCGCTGCCGAGCATGGCCGTAACCACGCTCGACAGCGAAAGATCTCCTCCTACCGCCACAGCCAGAGTGCGGCGCTGCACCTCCCACGCAGCACACTCGGACAGAGTGTGCTGCGCAGTATCCTCCTCAGCGCCGCACTCGTGACATGTGGCGGTCGGCTCCCTGCGAGCGATCTGGTACAAGTACCAGCCAAAACAGCCATGGCCGGTTAGTACTTACACCAGTAGAAACGTCAGGGAGCCCCACTTCCTCTCAAACCACTGCAGCAGGACCGGGCGGACGGCGTCCACCGTATATCGTCCATACCGCGCGTCCGGCAGGTTCTGTCGCCACCGCTCTATAGCGGCCCCCCTCCCCTCTTTCCTCCTACTCTCTATCTCACTGGGAGCTGGAGGCACCCCCAAACGTTTCCTTGCCACCGTGAATTCGTACACAGCGGCAAGAACCCCCGCCTCCAGCTCCCAAGGCAGGGAGCCGGCGAACGTGAAGGCCGCCGCCGAAGACACGGTGCGGTATCCCCTAATCGCCCTCAGCCCCACAACGCGCTGCGCAGCCCGCAGTGCGCGCACGTTGGTGGCACCGAGGGCGTCGGCCCACACCGGGGCCCCGTAAACGGACATCGCCAGCACGACTCCCATGTAGAGTCGGCGGCACCTGGTAATTGGCCCCCCCACATTGGGGAGCAACCAGCCAAGTGCCCCTGCCGCTCCTGCTATGCGCGGTCTGAGCCCCGCAAAATGGAGCTCGAACCGCCAGCGCCCATCCAGGGTACATCCACAAAAGCCTGGTATAAAGAATATTATGCGAGATATTCCCCCGGATACATTCGTTAAGTAAAAATGACCCGAAACAATAACCTACATAGACGTTGTAATATATTAATATTTCGCTGCCGGGATGGTTCCGGTAAGGGAAATGCTATTTCGTATACGATGTAATAATTTTGGAATAGTTTGCAAAATTATGTTTATTTCTTTTTTCTATTTTTTTATTTTAGGCATTATCATAGCTCGAGGTCCCATATTGTATATTATACGAACTACCCATTGTTATAATAAAAAGATATTGGCTACCTCTGCTGCTGTCCCCGACACCAAAATACCATAATACTTTAAACTATGAAAGGCATCGAAATAGACTGACTATTATTGAAGTACACTAACTATTGGGACGTATCGAAAGTAATTTATATGAATTGATATGTCGTTGTATATTATATTTATTAATTGCTTATTATATACTAGCAGCCCTATACGTTGTCCTGCACTGATAATTAAAAATATATACTTATGTGTATGAAATGCTTAAGGTGACTAAAGTAAGGTATAGATCAATAAAAGAGGAATATCTCAGTATGCATTGTTTTGTTATATCTCCAATAATATAAGATGGTACTTATAACATTTTCTCCATTAAAATAGATTTGTTGTTCCATTTTGACTTCATGTGATAGTTAAATTAATTGTGAACCATCATTTTTTAAATGTAAGTTTTCACTACTTAATCCCAATTACCTTTACACTGACTTTATATTACCTCTAATAATATGGATCATTACTGTTTAGTGCCTGGGGAACTTAGACACTAATTTGAAAAGTCCATTATATACCAAAGGTCTCTTCGTAATCGTTTGAATCGTTTCGGGGATTAACCTAAACAGACATTAGACATTTCAGTTTTATTCATACGTGTAAATTTCATCGCTTACAGTACGATAGTGGTCTAAATCCCGTTACAAATTGGAACGTTTCCAAATATCAAAATATAGACAATAGTTGCCGCCAAAAAGAAATAACAAGGTCTGGCCTTCGTTCATTTGCTGCTGATTACAATTGTAAATTTGTCCATTGCAGTAATTAAAAGTAAATTAAAATCATCTATATATCATTATAATTCATATGTGAACTTTTTGCGACAAATAAACAACGAATGACTCTTCGTGAGAACCATAAAAAATAGGTTTCCAAAACCAGTCTCCAATTTTGTTGCATTTCTCTAATAATTACGTTATCGTTCTAGAGATTTCCACCCTCCTCTATTGAATGGTATAAAAGCGCGCAACAGTGCAACCGACTTGATTTATATGCTAGATATATTTTTTTTTTTTTTATTAATTCCAAATTCTCCTCTGACGTGATCAGAGATTTTGTTTAGGTATTTTTTCTTTTTTAATTTATTTGAGTTGTTTGTCCCTCTGGGGGTGCTGGTTTGACGCTTATTTTACTAATGTGTTGAATTGTTTAATATTTTACAGATTCTAATTATTTTGTTACAAAATTTCTTGAATATATCTAGTTTCTGGTTATTGCTCATGATTTCACTAAGGGTTTCTTTAGTTAATTTCTGTTCTAATTCTTGTTCCAAATCATATCTTATGCGAGTGAAAATTTGACAATCAAGGATTACATGAATAGCCGATTGATGACTGGTATCGTCACACGGGCAGAACGGGTTTTCTTTGCGCCTGAACCGGTGCAGGTACTCACCGAACGGTCCATGCCCTGTTATTAGTTGGACTATTTCCGGGTCGAGGTGTTCGTTTTGGATCGCCCGGTGAGCTGAGACCACGTCCGGGAAAAAGATCTTAGTATTTCCCGCCGTGGCCCCCGTAACGTATCTTTCGTTCCATACGTTAACCGTTTCTTGTCTTATGACATTTTTCACGAACGAGATCGGACATTGGTCGTAGTGGGCTTTTATTTTCATGTGTAGCGCTGCTTGTTTCGCCAATTCATCCGCTCTTTCGTTTCCGCTTGTGCCCGCGTGCGCTTTCACCCAATGGAATTCCACCACTTTATTTTCTTTAACCGCTTTTCTCACTTTTTCCCGAGTTTGGAATACTAATGGGTGGAAGTTTGTATGGTTTTTTAATGACTCCAAAGCAGCTTTGGAGTCGCTGAAAATTTTTATTTTATTGTGTTTATTTGATGTATCTATAGCTTTACTGATTGCGTACAGCTCTGCCTGGAAAACCGTGCAGAAACTGTCCAGTTTAAATTTTTTGTGTTTAATTTCAATCCCTTTTTTCCACATAGAATACGCCGCCCCCACTTTCTCCTCTATTCTGTTGCCGTCCGTATATATTTCCACCGCTTCCTCTTCCAGTCCTTTTAGTTCTTCCCATTTTCTGTCTTCCGTAACATATTTAATTTGCACTTCCTCCGCTGGGTGTGGAGCCTCCAGGTGACTAACTTTCCTTTCTATTAATCTATCCTCAAATTCCTTTCCCAGTTTTCTTTTTTCATGTTTTCCTTTTTTGAATTCGTAAAGCAGTGCGTTCTCTTTTATTTTTAGGTCCAGGGGTAGTAGTCCTGTTAATACTAGTACGGAGTTAAGTGATGTGGTTCTATACGCCTTTGTAATTTTTTGAAGAAAGCCTCTTTGTAGTGCGTTGAGTTTTCTCTTTGTCATTTCTTTTTCTGCTGCCGTTTGCCATATGCTCGCCGCGTAAGTTATTATAGGTTCTATGACTGAGACGTAGATGGTTCTAATTATGCTAGATATTTAAGCGAATACAATAAGAGACAAAAGGAGACATCTTCAAGCATACTGAGTTTACAGCATTATATGGTGTAATGTGACTTTAGGGTAATTGTGTGTTAGTGAGTCCATTTAATATTTTTTGTACAAGAGCTTTCTTTTTTCGACGCAAACGGCATTCAATTTACCTTCGGGTCCAATAATACGTTGTATTTTATTCTTTGATGCATAATAAATCAGTAAGCAATCGTAGCACTATTATTGCAGATTCGGTGTGCTAAAATATTTACCCCAGCATAATTAAAGTGCTAAGCACAAGATTAAGCATTCGAAGAGCGGCCTAAACAAATCGGGTTAATGCCATAAGCGCTTCCCTTAGTAGTCCTGTGAAACTAGGAAGGCCTTGCCAGGCTAACAGTGTAGGTCAGTTCGAAAAAAAGCATTCGAAGGAAACATGATACATAATGATTCCAAACATCACCACTATAACTTCTAATATTAAATTTGCGCCGGTCTTTTCAAATCAAATAAAAATACTTTCTTCAGTTTATGCCCGGAGAAGGTACACGTAAACGTTAAAACTACTAACGGTTCAAAAAATAATCCAGTCATCGAAAATAACTGATAAGAAACTCTATCTGGTTTATCTTTTTATTGTACATATGTAGAACAATACAATACTATAACTACAGTCATTTTAGAAGGTGCAAAAGAGGGATCTTACTTTCAGACATCAGCATCGTTTCTTGTGGTACTTTATAATAGTCTTTTAAAATAAAACCTGCTTGACATTATGCTTACATTTACTATACGACGAATCGGTAATGTGGATTGCGACTTTTGTTGTAGAAGGTAACGTACAAAACTGTTACTGGTTCTACTGATAGGATAGGAAATAGGATGACTGACCAATTTGCGACTGTTTCTAGTAGGAAAACCATACCGGTCTTGAATTAAATATAGGCTATCTGAAGAATGTATTGGGAGGTCAGAGTTCAGATAATAAATTCCTAAAACATAGATTTTAATTATTCACAAGGTATTACATTATGCATTACTCGAACGTAACCTTTTACAAATATGAAGTATACTGTATTACATATGTACATTACCCATACATTACATATACTGTATTAAAACAATGATATCTACTTTAGCTGCTGCTCCTCATAGTAAAGTACCATAACGTATTTTTACACGTTGAGTACGTACATAAATCAATTACACTTCAGTATTCTAAATTTACTTATTTCAAAATTGCCTTATTACCAAGCTTGATAATTAAAATCAAGGACATCAGTTAAGAGGCTTCTTTGTTAAGTTATTTCTTGGAAAAGACCTTTGATTATTTACTTTCGTTGGGACGTATTTACAGAGCTTAGTGAAGATGCGTAATTACTCCCTGTGATAGTCAACGTCTGAATTGAAAGCACTTATTTTGCTATCTATACAACAGCTTCTGATACAATAATAAGTCTGACGTCGCTTTATCGTACTACAATAAACAGAATCACTAAAATATCAGCTTCTTATAATTTATTCCTCTTATTATTATTGTATAATAACGTTACTTCAATTAATAAGTAAACCTTGTATATGTATATAATAAATATAAATGCATTAATATGAGGGCACTTATCTAGTGTGCTTAGTGTATCCACCCGCGATCATAGTCAGTTGAAATTGAATATATTGATTGCGATACACGACAACATTGTTTCTCTATAAATTTCATCCGATTACGAAAATGTTAAATAGGCCTCAAACACTTACCAATTACGGTATCTCGATTCATTGAACCAAAACGACGGCGGCATACACAAGGATGTGAGAAATAGGAAATAAATGGTGGATGAAATGGCAGAAGGTGTTTGGGGTAGCTTGTGACCCACGAATGCCCTTGAAACTTAAGAGGAAGGTGTATAAAACTATTATAAGACCAGTCATGGTGTATGCATCTGAGTGCTGGGCTACGAAATAGACGGATGAGAAAAAACTACACGCGGCAAAGATGGAAATGTTAAGATGGATGTGTGCTAGACCTAAAATCGATAAGATTAAGAATAAGAAGAAGTTTTAAAATAGCATCAGTGACAGAGAAGTTGAGGAGTAATAGATTAGCATGGTGTAGGTAAATAATGAGGAGAGATGAAAGTCATTTAACTAAAAAAGTATAAAGTATGAACTTTATTTAATAACTATTAATTTAAAACTGGTGTTAAATTTTACTAATTCGCTATATACATATTTTTGCCTATTGTATAGTCTCGGGTGCTAAAAAAATACTTGGGGACGAATCTGAATAAGGATAATTTGAGTTTGATTTATTTTGTCATAAAATTCCAGATTAACTCTGGGGAAAGACTTTTTTATTCGCCATGTTATAATTTAAACTTTATCTAACTTACCATTTTTCCCGATTTGTATTCAATGAACCTGAAACAAATTAAAACGTATTTAAGAATTATATATACTGTTTAAAGAACATATATAACATTTAAAGATAGTAAATATTCAAATTCAGCTTTTTTATGTAGGTATATTTATGATATAATGGTTGCACTCTCTACCCGATGGTAAATGATGACACCGATGGAAAACCCGATGGAGTCCAAACACAATGGTGATCATCAAGAAATCTGTAATTCTGCCTGCAAGCCTCTCCGCAGCTGTATACATATTTTTACATTTATGACATAATGTCTACAACAATAAAATTAAACAAATAAGGAATCAGAGCATTGCGAATAGCAGAATATACCGCATAATAAATATAGCAAGAGAAACAAATTCATTTTACTATGACAAACTAGCATAACGCTGGTTCGCTACACTTACTCCGCTTTGTCTTGAAGGGCTAGAGAGTAATTATAGCATAAGATGCCAGAGCCTCATTGTATGCTCTGTTCCCCTTCTACTCGTGTAAAAGCATTTTAATGGCTTTTTAAATGTATCATGATTTAAGAATTATTTGATTCACATCATCCTGTAAGAGACCCGCTGTAAGTCTCTTTACAATAAAATGTAGGGACATAATCATCATCTCAGCCCCCGACGTATTAACGATTTCCAACTTCGAGAAATCCACAGTTCTATATTTTCCCACATACGGTGTTACTACAGAATATTTCTCAGTCATAGGTATCCTCACGATGTTTTCCTTCACTGTCAGCCGATAGCGTTACCAATTGAAATGACTAGATATATGTGAATTGCGAAAAATGCGTTGATACATGCCGGATTTCAATCCTGCTAACTTTGAATTAATATTCCACCGGTCAAACCATTCGACCACCATAGGAACTAGATTAAAACAATTTATTGATATTGTTTGTTATTATAAGACAAGTAGCACACATATACGACAATCTTAACGTAAACTTAAAATAACTAATAATGTAATGCACAATTCTTACGTAATGGATAATAAATAATTGAAGACGTCATTATTCGGCTATTGGTTATCAGTTATTGTTATCGATAATGAGAATTCTCGTCCGTTGTTATCGCAATGTGTGAGCAAGCTAGAATCGTGAAAATATCAATTGGTGTGAGAGGGAAAGCAGTTCAAGTCGATAGTGAATGTCACAAGCTGAACAAAGATTAATTACTTCATTATGGTATAATTGTCATAAATTATTCAATTACTTAACAGGTTAATAATTTCATTTTATTGATTTATTTACAGTTATGGATAATACAATAGTCTGATGAATTATCTACACATACAATAAAAATAAAGTGTCTGTATGTAATATCAAAATAACGACTTTTTACTAATTGGATATGAACGTATACACGATACTGATAACAAAAACTCAAATTTTAAATTTTTGTCTGTCTGTCTGTCTGTTTGTTTCGGGTAATCTCCGAAACGGCTGAACCGATTTTGACAAAAATTTCACTAATGGATAATTAAAACTACAGCGACTGACATAGGCTACTTTATTTTAGACTAGTTGTCACCCGTGGCTTCGTCTATAGTACTATCTCCAAAACAATTGGACCTATTTTCATGGGACTTTCACTGACAGATAGCTAAGGTTATAAAAAGTAATTAAAGTTTTTTTATTTTGGACTAGCTCTTACTCATAACTTCGTTTGCAGTAATATCTCCAAACGTTTAAACCATTTTTCACGGAACTTTCACTAACAGATAGCTGATCTTATAAGAAGTAATTTACAATTATAAAAAAAACGCATGCGGAACTGCGGGCAACAGCTAGTAATATAATAAAACGGTACACACTAGACTAAGAACCAAAACGCGTTATCACATTTATAAAGCTCACACTATTTTTATTTTATTCTATTGGTTAGCGTTTGACCACAAACTCCTTTGATGTTAAATTTGATAATCTAAGATGGTAGTCACGCTAAACGTACAGAGAGACTGGCTCTCAAATGCAGCTGCGGGAGCACACCAACAGGTGCTTAGCGGCAGATTTTCAACTTGAGAATGGTGGTAGGTAGTCAAGCGGACTTATAAAATGCCCTACCGTCATGCAAAATGCCAAACTATCAACGGTATTAAACAATTAAATAATGTAATATTAAATATTGATGATTATTTAATAAATAAATAAAACAAGAATACATGAAAAAAAGTGATAATAAATTCAATTATGGAAACTATAATTAAACTAAAGAAAAATGGTAAATATAATCTAGAATAATATTAAAACATTATTTTATATACAAATTACTTGATATAGAATTGACTGAATCTGTTCAAAAACTCATGAATATAATATGTGTGTAATTATTGTCGTTTTGAATTTAAAGGATCGATGTTCAAATATATCCAATGAGGCGTGTGTGGATGGGAGCCATACGTACAATTGGAATATAGCCGGAAGGATTGTTTTCTTTTCTTACATAGATTTAAACATTCCTTAGTATAAATTTGTGAATATATTCTCATGGGACTTATTTAGATATATCTTGTGTAATTTTTTTTCATAATAAAAATATTCCTCGTATTCTCGTTTCCCGAAGTTAAACTTTATTATTATATCAGGCAACACCACTTTTGGCAACATTTGAATAGTTACGGATCGTAAGAAGTAATGTTGCGAAATAGGAAAGTCGGCTGAACAAAGAAAAAAATACTTTCGTGTTTCGAATTTCGTAAATAGAGTGCGAAATATTTTAAATTCAAAAGAGAACTCACATATTTTGCCCTGTATAATGCCGCATTGCGTACGTAGTGTGGGTATGTCGTCAGGGTTACCAAATACACGAAACAAAACAACCCATTGTCAACGTTATTTAAAACTCTTCTTTTCTTTAATACATTAAACAAAAATAATATCTAACCAATTTTTAATAAAATAATTTTAAAAATATTTTCCTACGATCAAGTTTCCAGATAAACTACAATTTTAAATAGTATGAATGTTCAAGGGATATCTTAAAATTATGTCCAATATTTAATCAATACATACAATACATCGTAAAAATATTTTCTTCTTTCAAAGACTGCTTTTGCAAGTAAAATATGTAATAACACACACGAGTGACCTAGCAACCCTATTGTACAGAGTGCGAAAACCCGCCAAAATACATTATACGTTATCTGTCCCTTGGGCACGGTCCGTTTACTCTCATGAAATGCTGTCAACTTTTAAATTATCGTTAACACGTGGACTCGGCTTCTTTAAATATAACATACTCCTTTCAGCCGTTTATAATTCTTACAAAAAAGAATGTAAGTAAAGATTCGATTATATATATATAGTCGGTAAAGGGGCGAGCAACCAAAGTACCTGCGTTAGGTACGTCGTCACAATGACGAGGGGAAGATGTGAAGGTGGGAAGCGGGATGTCGTGCACTGACCTGGTTCTCCTGCGGTAGGATTCAGCTTCCGTGGCGCGTACAGCCGCCCGAAGCACCTCCAGCAGCACACTATGTGTCACCTTCACAAGGTCGCAGTAACGGCAATTTGGTAACTCGCGTAACTCCACCGAACCGGTAAGCGGGAAGCGAATATTATAGGCTTTTACACCTATAACAGCGATTCTTTCACCTGAACTTCAATAAAGCAGGAGCGCGGGAATGCGAAAAAGGTAAGCGGTTCTATGCCACGTCGGCGCGAGAGACGGAGCAAGAAGGGGGCGGCCATTAATGCACGACTGGAAAGGGGTGGGAGTTGGGATGTTGCAAATCCATAACAGATGGCGTTACCATATATATAAGAAAATAATAGATGTAACTTCGTATTACATCAAATGAGCTAGTTCTATTTATCCTGTTTACTTTATTTAAGTCTAGATAACTTTAAGAACAATTAAAACGGTCTCGGAACTGTTAAAATATATAATTAGTATTATTTGAGTTTTGTAGTTGGATCTTACATTATTAAAAAAAAATTAAGACAAGATGTTGTACAAAATGAAGTGAATAACATTTTTATTTTACACTTATGAGTTCGTGTTTTGTGGAGGCGGTTCCTTTTTCTTAGATTTTTTTTTTGTTTTTAACTTTTAAGTTCGTGATACTTTTAAGGCGATTCTTTCTTAGTATTTTTAATTAATACCACGAGAAAATAAAATAATTCTAATTAATTATATTTCTATTTAAGCTAACATATATATCTAAACTAATTACAACTTTACACATACAAGAACTTTATGTTTGACACGTACGTACAAATGTACATATGTGATAATAATACATATTTTGTGTTAGCATAGCAAATTTCATGAAAATCCGTCCCGTAGATTTTAGATGCGCGTATGAACGATAGACGGACAAAAAGAAAATAATTCAAAAAAATAATAAAATTCACTGTGACTTATTTTAAAACTCGCCAAAGTATTTTTTCTTGAATATATTTCATGTACATATTTCGTCTTATTACCCCTTTAAATATGGATTATCTGTATTTCTACTTGATTTTGTTTTCTAAGTAGAAAAAACTTTACCGAATATAGTACAATTGTAGATGGTAAATTTAAGGTACGAATGAGAAATATGAGATGCTTATCGATGGTATGAAAAAAAGACTTCTTTCCATTTTTTTTTAACAACATTAAAATGCCTGATTAGTTACTGAACAAGATAGAAAATCGGTTAATAGACAAGGAATTTAAGTATTATAGATTATTACTTCATACATAATATGTAGCACATTTTCATCCTGATGTACATTAGCTAAAATCCTTTCCGAATAATTTAGACTACCTATATTTTACTAGCAAATCTGGTATGTATAAGTAAATTTCCTATACACCTTTATAAGCCATATATTATTTAAAAAATATTGCAAAGGTGTTTTGAGGCTGAAAATTCGGCTTTCTATGTGAGACATTAATAAAAAAAAAGTCGAGAAAAAATCTAGAATTTGACAACGGCGACCTTTATAAATACAAAATAAAAACAGCTATTTAGGAGAATTTTTCTACATAAATACAATCATTCTATGTAAATATTTTATTGAATAAATGTTATGTTATTGAATACTGAATGAAATAGAAATAATCTATCTAAAGGTCATTAGCCTAGAGTGTCTAATTAAAGTCTAAGTTTATAAGTTCAAAGCTAATTAGACGTCGTTTGTATTACGTAAAGGATCCGATAGATTTTCCCAATTTTCCTAATGAGAAAATTGTTTGAAATCCAATTTCAACGTATCTAATAATTTACGAACATGATACAAATTATTTACAATTTTGTATTCTATTACAATCTGTACCAATGACATTATAATGAAATATTTGTTGATTGTATCGTGACTTTGAGTGTGAGCGACATGAAGTGTCCCCAATTTCACACGTATGGGAACGTAATCATACTACATGACCCATGTTTGACAATTTTTTAGCTCCCACCCTAGACCTCTTTCTCCCTCTGAACGAGTCACGTAGTATGAATATGTTCCCTATTAGTTGTATGATGCCTGCTTGTTTGCGCGTCACGATAACACCGGCCGACAATTGTCACTGTTAATAAAATTATACAGAATCAAGAACAGAATATTGTCTTTTCTTTCGTTTGTTTCGTTTTCTTTTATTTCTTGTTTTCGATTACATGGCAATAGTGCATTGTTTTTTTTTTAATAGTACATGAATCTCATCTGATGTTAAATGACGACGTGGTCTAAGATAGTAAACATGGCAAATCTAGAGGGGAACTGGTTCTCAAGAGCAGCTACCGAAACACACTAACAGATGCTTGACGATAGATTTACAACTACCTGCAACCCTACTATAATGGTATGTTTCCATTACGATGTGTCCTTTACCAAAAGCTCCGACTACAGTTGCAAGAATTCGAACCTACGTCAATCATGCCGGTGTCTGTACACGATATTAACTATACCTAATCATCGCTTCGAAATCTCATTATTAAATGTTATAAAAATGACAGCTACTACTAATAATATGTAATGTTAATATGACTGAACAAATCAATACATAAAAGAGACAAATATATAACTTAATGTTATGTTAGCAAGTTAAGGCTTATTAGAAAACAAATCAAATCTAAAATACTTTATTTGGTTCAGGCCTTCAGAAGGCTCTTATGAACGTTAAAGTTACCAGCGGTTCGGAAAACAACCCAGTCATCGAGAAGAACCGGCAAGAAACTCGATCTGGTTTATCCTTTCATTAAACAGATTTTAACTCGTATTTTTAAAACATAGTTATAAACAAAGATACATATAATTACATTCAGTTTCGGTAGGATGCACAGAGAGGGCCGTCATTTCCAGACGTCACCATCGTTCACATATTGATCCAACCTGTAATAACCTTTAGACATTAAAACCTGCTGGGACATGGTGCTTGAACTTAGTATCCGTCAAATCGGTAATGTGATTTGGAATTTTGTTATAAAACCTGACACTATTATCTAAAAAACTGTTACCGGTCCTAGTGAGCTTAGACATGGAATGACCAATTTGTTATTATTTCTTGTATTTAGATTATGTCGGTCCTTTACAAAATCTAGCTTATCTAAGTTTTTGCGGACGTACAATAGATTTTCAAGTATGTATTGGGAGGGCTGAGTTAGGATACCGAACTGTTGGAGCTTAGCCTTTAATGATTCGCGAGGCCTTACATCATAAATCTGAAAAATGCTCTAACAGTAGCTTATGGTTGCATTACGATACTTTCTTTCATTGAAAACTTAGTTTTTAGGCTCGCACTTACGATAAATAACCATGAAGGCCTAAATAAACTGTTACATATCTATTTAATATTTTAATTAAATAAGTGTATTTGTAATTTTAAATAAGTGAAAACTTTTATATAAAAAGTATAACAAAATAAAAAAGGCACTTTCAACACTCTACCCGACATAGTGTTTACGCCCTCTACTTTCTGTCACACAAAAAAAAAGTCGTCCCATAAGATGTTTCACTTAAATACAACGCATCTGTGATGCCCCTCGTGTCGCAGTTGTCCATGGGCGGCGGTGATTACTTACTATCAGGTAACCCGTCTGTTCGTTTGCCTCCAATCGCATAAGAAAAAACCCTATTATTTACATTACAAAGAAAAGACGAACAATCATGCAATCATGGCCTGAGTCTGAATTAAACGATTTTCGCAAATTGTATAAAAAAGATCAAGTGTTTAAATAAGTAGGTCTGGCAGATTCTTCCCTTTCGTTTCAACGTTGCTTTATGGGACAGCCTGTATAATAATACAATAAAAAAACTTCGAATCTTAAAGAAAGAAATAGGATACGTCTATTCGATTTTTATCAAGAAGTAACTACAGCCGCTCTGGTCGATACGCCGTGATGACCTCTCCCCAGACAGTAGGTTTTATACAACTAGTTAATCAAAAACAGACCGGTCGGCCGGGGTTAATTGTGCCGAAATTTACGGCTGGAACAGGGTTGACAGCTTGAATTATCGGTTAACCGGACGCCGCGTGCAGCCGGGACGGACGGCGAATTTTCAGCGGAATTTTTATTTTTAGCCTCTGCTTTTTTTCTGAATTCTATTTCTTTAGTAGTAATATTTTTTGTCCATTGTTTTTAGCTATTATCGAAATACAAGTGTGAAGTTTACCTGACGTTTAGTACTCAATACTCATTGTTATCTATGCCTAATGTTTAATATAAACGCAGAAATATTCTAGGTAAGTCTGGTAAATTAGTATCTTTGTGGACTGAGCTGGAACAACACATGTGTTTCAATGCACTTTCTCAAGCATTAAATTTAGCGGAATCTGTTTTGCGATATTTATAAGCATGACGGTAATTTTATCAAAGTTACAACCTGCAGTCTATACCACGTTTTTCTTTTTGATCGATGAGTTAAACCGTCCTTATGACCATTATAGTGCCCGTATTAAATGTATGATATCTCTTTTGATTTAGTATTTTATTAACATATAACCATAATATTAAGTTTTTATGTGGCCTAATATAGTAAATATGATAAAACTAGAGAAAAGCCGGCTCTCGAGTTAAATTGATGGTACACCTATAATGCCTGACAACAAATTTTCCATTCTGAAAGTGATAGCTCGCCAGCCTTAGCGACACGCAAAATTACTGTATATATAGTTTCTATAAATCGTGATTAAATTGACTTTCAGTGGAAGCAAACTACAATCCCACCCAGGTCTATGAAATGAGTCCGAATCTTCCAAGAAATCTAATTTTTAATTATGAAAGATATTGTTATACAGCCATAGTAGCAGTAGTTTACTTAATAAAATTAGGTTTATCATCGAGTTAATTACCATCTTCAAAGTTTAAATCGAAGATTTGTTACGAACTACTTTTCGTTGGAGACTCAAAGTCAAAATCAAAATCAAAAATACTTTATTCAGTTTAGGCCCTGAGAAGGCGCTTATGAACGTCAAAGTTACCACCGGTTCGGAAAACAACCCAGTTATCGAGAAGAACCGGCAAGAAACTCGATCTAGTTTATCTTTTCATTAACATATTATATATAACTCATATTTTTAAAACATAGACTAGATGAACTTAAGAAGAAGTCGAGATTCTGGAGGTACCGTCTTCAAAAATATCGTCTGTTAGCATCAGATGAAATTGTTGTCGAAAGAAAGCTGCAGGGTTGAAATCCTCCTGTATAGCCTTCCAGTATTCATAAACATGCCTTAAATCGCTTTTAACCTTCAATAAAATAATTGGCTTCGGTAAATTTACACAAAACTACAGCGCCATTAATTATCTCCGGCGTTGTTTGTCAAACACAAACGAAATTTAATAAATTGATTTAATCACAAAGTGCACAACGATGTAACTATTAATTGGCGCTAAAATATGAGTAAATTTTGAATTTATCGCAGCAAAATGCCCCAGAATACTATGAATGGGTTTTTGAAATTGTATATTCATCTATTTTATTCAATGTAGTTTAGCTAAATCTTAACGGATTTTAGGTTTCCAAGATTTGATTAATTAATTAATAGATCATTTTATTTTTCTTATAACAACGGAATAGATGTTATTTGAAACAACACCGCTATAAATTCAAAATAAGCTAATTCCTCGGATTGATTCACAGAACGAACCTATTGTTGTTACATTATCTCTAGCTAAGAGCTATAATGATACCACATGTTATGCAAAAAGTACAATTCTTTTACCTGCAACTTATTCCAATACTGGTTGATAATCGCTCGGCCATTGAAAAAACACTTTGAGCCAACACCGCTACAATAATGATAGGTTAATATCTAACGGCTATTTTGTATAAAATGCTGTAATAATAACTGCATAATTCATATATAAGTGAAATCGAAGATGATTAGAAATTTTAAAATCTTCCATATTTCGTGTTTATCTAAATCGATAATGTTTTTTCTTAAGTTTAATTATTCGTACAAACATCGATAATATCTGTCGACATCACCAATATTATAGATTTTCGAAATAACGTTTTAAAACTTCATTAGTGGTTGTAGAATATGTTTTTAGTACTAGAAATATTTCAATCGCAATCACAAATATTTCAAACACTAGCACAATTTTACAAACAATATCCCTAGCAGAAAATAAAAATATACAGTAAATTAAGCCAAAGAGTTAATTTTATATGTGTTATTTGAAGTCATTTAATTTATTTTAATACTTATTAGGTTTGACCTCTTCACCCAATGGATAAATAACGATATTGTTTAAAATGGTAAACACGCTAAAATTATAGGGGGAGTAATTCTCAAGTGCAACTGCTGGAGCACACCTATAAGTGCTTGGCGATAGATTTTCAACTCGATAGTGGTAGGTACCCAGACGAGTTTAGAATAAGCCCTTATCACTGTGCTATGAATTCATCATGCGATATTTTTTTCACCTGAAGCTGGGACTTATTCGTAAAGATTTGAATCTACATCGATCGACGCGGTTCGAATACAGTAACCAATGAGCCATATCGCTTCAAACTGGTGCTGACAGTAAAAATATATTTTTAAAATTTATAAATGTTTTTTAACCGAATAGCCGGCGATATTGGTGTAATTATAAAATGTAGACAACCCTATTGACAAGTTGTTTGTATGCTTAGGACGGCGTATTACGACAATCTCATGATAAATGTGTGTAATTACGTAAAGGGGACGCCCATTCCGTTTCTGCGTATTGTTTGTCGGCGTACTGTATCGTACTTGAATTATACGTTTCGGCTTCGAAGGTTTTATTAATGTTATTGTATATTTTTGTATCAAAAATTTTAATCTAAATATGCTTTAATTTGTTTTCGTTTCGCCTGATTTTTATTTTACAAATACAAATTCACTTTTAAAATATCTAAGCTTCTTTTTTTAAGTTTCGCTGTTTTTTACGCGTATAGGGTTAAATAACACGAGATCGTGAGTAAGAACTAAAAGTCACTACATGTTACACTATTTATAGATGAAACTCCTTCGTTCTACTTCACTTTACCTTCCACATAGAATATAATATCGCTATTTAAATGACAAGAGAATCTTGTACTACTTATAAATAGTACCAATAATTTAAGAACAAGATAGACTTTTTTTAGGTTATGAAGTCGTGTAACAAATTCAAAAAGGCCGCATCCCAGCAGTCAGACAGGGTTCCATGCCAAAAGAGCAGATAAAATATAATCCTTTGCCTTGGATTTAATTATTAATTTTAAGCTTACAAAATGTCAAAGCCAGGATTGAGTTTAAAAAACATAAGTGCCCAGCCCATATTGCGTTTCGAATACAAAGTATGAAACAGGCGTATAGTCCACCAAATGTAAATTAGTACGAGACCCTATTGTCTATGGTCTAGCATCCATCTCAAAAAGACCGCAGCTTTGAAGTCAATTATAATAATTTTACTGCTCCCAAAGACTTATTGAAAATGCTTTGTATTCTAATATATGTTGCTAGTCATACCCTTTAGTTCGGAACAAAGCAGTGAAAGAAATAAAGCAATAGTGATATTTCCAAAATTGAAATTTATAAAGATAATCTTAAAGAACGTTATAAAATAATTAAAAATACTTTTTCTTATATGCTTTATCACGAATGAAAGATAACTAGATGTGGCGGAGGATTTATTATATTAGGAATGAGTATATTTGATAATATACAGAGTTTGATAATAGCATCAGTGACACAAAAGTTGTGGAGTAATATGATAGCATTGTACGGGCATGTCATAAAGAGAGATGTAAGTAATATAACCAGAAAAATATTAAGCATATAGATGTACAGACAGGAAAGTAAAGGAAGACCAAATAAAATATGGATTAATTTGATAAACAATGATATGTATATAAAAGGTGTGAATATTAAAATGATATTTGACAGTGGAGCCTAGAATAGGAAATCATATTGTGCCTACTTAACTTAAATAAGAGAAGGGTAAGAAAGTGATAATCACTTCCCACGTACATACTTCTAACTTAACCATATAATGCAATGAAACATAAATAGATATTAATGATAGAACGAAACCATGACAAATCGAAATTAACACGTACCTACAAATCGTAACAAAGCCCTATTATTACCAGATCTACCAAATTTTCAGACGCTATAAAATATAATGTAACTACATTATCCACCTCGAGATAGCAAATGGGACGTTTTTCTTAACAAGTACGATATAAATGAGATTTACGAGTGTCCCAGTCACTTAAACTTTCAGCCCCAGCTTGAAGAGTAGGGACTGGTGTCTAGAGATTACTAACGTATATCACGAGTTCTCTTTTTTTGAGTTCAATGCGTTTTTCTCATAGTAATATCTTAAATTATTATAAACATTTTTTTATTTCTATTATTTCATAACCAATTAACGAAATTAGAATAGAAATAGCATAGTTCATAAGCGCTATCTTAGGGCCTAAATTGAATAAAGAATTTTTTAATGTTGATTTCATAGTATTTAATTTTAAAAGCGATTTACTTTTATAATGCTTATATAATTACTTAAACTGAACGGATGAGGAAACGTGTACAAAACCATAGCTACATAATCGTTGTTCCACAATTAGAACAGTAAGCGTAGCGTGGCATAGCCCATAACAAATGATTAATACATCTTATAGAAATTGCTACAAAGGGATGTGTTGACTCATCACTCTAGCTTATAGCATCGTGACTTGTAACTACAGTCTTGAGTTGTATTACTACTTCAAAGAAACTATTAGTATTTATACAATACAGTATCGTGTCAAATAAAACTATATGTTAAATGTATTTACGCGCATAACTTCAGAACGTTTGCGCAACTATTTGGCTAATTCTTCTTTTGATGCGTATGTAGTTGTTAAGACTAAGTTTGTGTGAAATAAAGTTTTCAATAAATCTCCGTATAAAAAGAGTGACTGAATGAAACAAAAAACACCTTCAAAATATTGGCAGATTGACATTCAGTTGCTCAGTTGTCATTTTATTTCATTACATGGCTGGATAGTAAAGGAACGTTTTGATTTCATTTCCTTCATTAGTTCACCCGTACGAAGCCGGGCTGGGCAGTTAGTATTTCATAAAATTTCGTCTAATATCACATCTAGTGTGAAGGAGATCCAGTAATTAAAAGACAAATATTATTTAACGCAAGTCATATTTTATCAGGTACTATTTGTAAAGGCAAATCAATCCGCTTATTCTTAATACCATGACGCTGATATATTTCGTGAAAGAGGTTTGTAGGTATATGAAGCAATAGATAAAATAACTTATTCCTAACGACATCAGCCTGTAAGAGACCTATTACAGCTTCATAGGTCTCTTTCCGGCGAAAGGTATGCACATTTTCACCACACCAGCCCACGACGTATTGTCGATTTCAAACTCCGATAAATCCACAGTTCTGTATTTCCCCACATACGGTGGTACGTCAAGAACATTTCCTAGATTCAGGTTTCCTCACGATGTTTTCCTTCACCATCAGCCGATAGTGTTTCCAATGTAAGTTAGTAAATGTACGCGAATTCAGTATAATTTTTTTTGGTATATTCCGGGGTTTGAAATTACAGGCACAGAATGGGCATTCCATCGGTGAAACCACTCGACCTCACTCAGTAATTTATAATTAAATTATAATGAACTAGCTGATACCCGAGACTTTGTCTGCATTGATTATTACGTTAACAATTCACTGTATACACAGATAAGGGAATGTAAGCATCACACCGCTTGTCCCACTTCTCCACGGCGAGGAAACAAATACCACTGAATGCGTATTGCTTATAAAAACATACTTAAAAGCTTTATATTAAACAAAGCTATCACTTTGTAATCTAATCTTTGATTAGATAAGGACCCAGTGTCTAAAAGAATTGATCGAATTCTATCCAGTACTTTATGCGTGAAGCGAGCACAACTGCAATCATTTTATTTATGAATAAGAAGATAACAAACAAAAACTTATGTCTCTCAGAACTTCTGTCGGCTTCGAAACATGAAAGATATCCAGAGGTATCCGAACAAAGAAAAAGTTTACATCAACAAGTCTTCTCAGTAGTATTTGTTTAGTTATTCTAAGCTAGAATTGAAAGCGATATCTTTTCTTTCCTTACTCCTTACTGATATTATATAAGTGGTAATATAAGTTTGTTTGTTATTTACCCTTCAACGCCTTAAATAGTCAACTGATTATCGATTGAAATCAATTTTGCATACACGTTGTCAAAAGGCTACAGAGAACCTTGTATCCAATAAGAATGTGTTCCCAAGGGATAGATAACAGTTACATTATCGCGATAAAGCTAGGTATGATAATAAACAGAACTAAAATCGCTTGTAAAGACAATAAAAGTGGTGATAAATAATGTCTAAAGAGCACAGTAGGAATATAGTCTGGAAGAGAATATCAATTCACTAGTATTACCCATAGTTTCATTTAAATATATATTAGTTTGTTATAAGAAAAATTCTTTAAAAATGTGTTTTTTTTTTACTAAATCTACAAATATTATTGATAATTTTCATAACGTATCTATTTCTAAGTAACATAAACTTCTCGTATACGAAATATCATTAAAATCGATCTAGGATGTTTATTTTTCCAGGTTTCTAAAATCATTATTTATAAAAGCATTATATTTTAGTATCTTATCAATTGAGGAATAATATAAACGTCCCTTGTACAACAGTTTATAATTTAAAACATATTATTTTTTAAGTTAATTCCGGAGATACAAACAGACTGGCAAACTATTAACGTCATATTCGTTAAAGACTTATTTAAGCCAAACCTTTCACAAAAATTGAAAAAGAAATGTACAGACGAAACTACAAGTTTATAAATATATATAGTTAATTTTACACAAAAGAAATAAACCATGAAGACCCCGGTATATTACATTTTCATCTAAGTAAGAATTTCTTTTTAGCAACGAATAATATTTTAAGGGTACAAAAGATCGCAGACGTCAGACTAAGGTTAACCATATATAATACACAATAATACGACTAATTTTATTAAGGTTACTGCTTTTGAATAGCCTACTATCTATAGATTTCTCTACATTCAGTAATTGACATAAATTTCCCTCTTTTTAGCCGTAGGATAACCTACGTGGCTGTATGACAAGATGACCTTTGCTTGTATATGTATTTTAAAATAAAAAAAATCTTGTGTGCTTTATATTTGGTATAAAGTGAACGAATGCGAAAGATATAATATTATAGAAGAGTGACCCAAATTTCTAAAGCACCAGCTTATATAGGAGTCACAAGGGACGTCATAAACATAAAATTCTAACGCTGCTTTTGTTTTACCTCTTGTTTTTTAAAGTAAAAACTTCTATAGCCACGTTGATCGTAATTTGGTAGAAGAAAAACCTATGGGTTCGCGTCACCGATGACCTCGACACACTTGTGATGCATTGCGCTTGCGCGACGCCAAACTAGTGACGCGTACATACAATATACAATATGTACCTGTGTACATGTAATATTGATAGTCTTTATTAAGCTTGTGTAGCCTATCGTATGTTTGATTAATTAATATATAAAAAAATTATTACGCCGAGTACCAATAGATATGAAAACCAGACTAATATTAATAATTTGAATTTACAAATTATGAAATTTAAATAATTCATATTATAATTGATTTAAAAATGCAAAAAAGAACACAATTACTCCATTGTTTTGAGTGTTCACTTGCATTGGCAGTCCTTATGACTGCCTCAAGTTTTTTTTTTTCACTGATTTTTTTAAACGAATTAGTATACATCAATCTAACTAACAGCAATCGATGAATGTTGAGCAATTGAGAACGAGTGCAAGATACTAACTAAAAGACTGTAAAGTCCTCACCATACTTTATAGCCGCACAGGCCACAAGTTTTATTAAGAATATTATATTATAACATATACATAATATCGAGACCACTTTAGGATAAATAAATGTCAATTTTAGATTCCTATAATAATATTTTAACTTTGTTTTATATTAAACGCGCAAGCCTGCACTTACGGCTATTTCAAAGCGGCAAAGATTGCCGTGAACTATATACACTTTTTATTAAGTGACTAAAACTATTCACTGAACTAAGGACTATACACGTCTGAGTGAGGAATCGAACATGCAAAGAATAAATACAACTCATGTTACTACACATGTTAATCCATCGATTATAAACATCGATATATCGCCTACGTTCGGATTTTTAATGTGGTTACATCGTTATTTATGAACGATACATCGATGTTTCGTTTGCATCCTTACGCACGATAACGAAAAAAAACTATAATAACAGGCTCAAGGTGAGAGGAAATCACCTTAATATGATTTTAGTGAATTTATGACATTGACAAAAATGTACCATTTCTTCTCATATTACATTATTAATGTATAAATATAATACGACAAAAATGAAACCATTTGAAATCTGATAGTACACAACAACAGTATAAAATCCCAAAGCCGTTGATTATTATCGTAAACATGTTCTGATGGATCGTGTCCAAAACAGAAATATTTGTAGAAGTTTAAATTAAAAAGTTTAACTAAAAGTCTGATGTATCATGTTCCATACCATTTTAGCAAAGCTTGCTAATGCTGATGATATAAGAAATCAATGAAAGATGTTACCGGATATCCTATCTCAATCTTTGTGATTTACCGCCAGTACATTTGACTAACATTTAATATTCCATTTTATATGCAGTTATAAACGTAAATGCAGGGTGGATGAATTGGCGAAAGGTGTCTGGGGTGGTTTGTGACCCACGAATGCCGTTGAAACTCAAGGGGAAGATGTATAAAACTATAATAAGACCAGCCGTGTTATATGGATCCGAGTGCTGGGCTACGAAAGAGACGGATGAGAAAAGATTACATGTGGCAGAAATGCGAATGTTAAGATGGATGTGTGGTGTAACAAGGATGGATAAGATTAAGAATGAGTATATCAGAGGAAGTTTGAAAATAGCACCAGTGACAGAGAAGTTGAGGAGTAGTAGGTTAGCATGGTACGGGCATATTATGAGAAGAGATGAAAGTCATGTAACAAGAAGAGTTTTGAGTTTGAAAGTGGACGGATATAGGAGTAGAGAAAGACCGAAAAAGGTATGGATGGATTGTGTGAAAAACGATATGTGTATAAAAAGTGTGAATACTGAGATGACATCTGACAGAGGAGAGTGGAAAAGGAAAACATGTTGTGCCGGCCCTACTTAGGTGGGATAAGGGTAAGATGATGATGATGCAGTTATAAACGTATGACGTCAATCATAGATAATCATGTAATTGATCAGTCAGTTTTATCTTGGAGATGTGAACAGTCCGAATGTCCGCGCAAGAATGATCCCCGCTCCTTTTTTTTTTTGAACTGACTACGCTACTGGCCGGATAGGCCTCTACAGCTTCACGTAACAGGCACTCATCCGATTTTATTTGCAGGTCCCCGCTCCTATTTCGCTATGCCTTTTATGGGCTTGTTTCGTGTTAGTGGGTAGGGGGTACATTTATGTAATTACAAATACTTCACGGTGGAACGGGCATTTGCGCCGACAGATTTTATATAATTAATCTATAAACATGTAAAATAGAACCTTAACCCCTGGATTATTCAAAACCATAAAGTTTCTAGTTTCATACAAACGAATGTAGACCTCATGAGCACAGATCTACAGATTGTTGGCAGAATAAGCTTAAAAAAATAGTTGATTTATTACAAAATTTTGAAAGATAAATAATGCATTGTAAAATTATGTTTTTAATGTATTTTTAAATAACTTTTTCATTTGTACGAACTTGAAATTCACAATGTACGATGTCGTTTAATAAAAAAAAAATTAAAACAAAATCCGCCAATTTGAGATCTGTAAGTTTGTTCACTACGCTAACATCATAATCTGTATATATACACTGTCAATAAGACTAAAAAACATAGTGTATCTGTCCATTAGAAAAAAACACTGCTACTCACGGGAATAGGTAAGCAAAGTAAAGCTAGTAGTTATATAAAAAAAACGATAAATTATTGCGAATAGGATTTATAAAAGGTAATGAAAAAAAAAACAAAAGCGAGCATTAAAAAAAAGTTAACATATGTTACAATTACCCAATTCATTCCTATCTATTTCCATACAACTTCCTACAAAATATAAACATGAGTTACCATAGTACACGCACACACACACACACACACACACACACACGGATATAAATACTATTGTGTTTAAATATAGACGCGACATATTTAAAAGCATAGGTCACAGTATGTAAAACGTTAGGATGCTTATTTTTATGCCAAAAGGCAGCACACAGGCGGACAGCCTATCTGATGTTAAATAGTTACCGTCGCCTATGGACAACTGCAACACCAGAGGCATCACTGTTTTATTGCCGACCGTGAAGAGCCCGTTACAATCCCTTTTTGAAGAGCTGCAAATCATAACTCTGAGGCAACACCGTGCTAGGTAACCCGTTCCACAACGTTACCCTGCATATACACAATTGTCGTGATCTACGAGCTACTTTATCTATATAAAAAAAAAAACCATTGCCGAATGTATGTCCGCTTTATAGCGGCTGATTCTACTTGGCAACTTCTTTATTCTTATGTTTGTAATTGTCAGGACAAGGTGTCTATGAATTTTAATGTTTGAAATATTGTACGGAAAAGCATAAAATTTGGGTTAAAAAACCTCAATATAAAAAATAAATGAGTAAGCGAGACAGAAGACAGGTCTTCAGAAATGTTAACAGCATTGACAGATTGACATTCAGTCGTTTCTGTTACCATTTCATTTCATTACGTGGTCGTACTATGAAGGGAAGTTATGATCTAATTTTTTTATACTTTATAGATTAGCGGTTGGCCCACAATGTCATCTGATGTTGAATTACAATGAGGTCTAAGATGGTAGTCACGCTAAACCTAGAGAAAGACTGGCACATCAACAAGTGCTTGGCGATAGAATTTTCACTTGCGAATGGTAGCTAGCGAGGAGGACTTATAAAAAGCCCTACCACCATATTATGGTTTCATCACGATGTTTTTCCATCACCGATAGCTTTGACTCAGTTACTAGGATTCGAATCTACGGTTCTTCGACGCTGTGTCCGAACACGCTATCAGCTAATCCATCATCGCTTCATCATTTTCTTCGTTAATATATCTGTGTGAAGCCGGGGTGGGTAGTTAATTAAATATATATATATATATATATATATATATATATATATATATATATATATATATATATATATATTCGCTGACAGATAGTTACAATTAGAGCGGGTAACATAAGCTACTTTATTTTAGACTAACTGTCATCTGTAGAACTATCTCCAAAACGATTGGACCTGTTTTCATGGAACTTTCACTGACAGATAGCCGATCTTATAAGAAGTAATTTAGAATTATAAAAAAAAACGCATGCGGAGCTGCGGGCAACAGCTAGTATAAAATATAAATGACACAAGTGTCTGTCTTTATGTGCGCATCAGCCAATAAGTACGAGACAGATTTTGATAAAAAAAAAAGTGGTGAAATATATATATACAAATATTACATCGACCTTTCACTAAGCGAAACCAAATTAAATATAACCCGTGAGGGAAATAAATTTCCTGGTCGCTAAATAATTATTTTGTGTGACAAATTCCCAGGGACACGTCTGAGAGGTCACGGCCGTGGCTAGTTGCCGTGGTAAAATTAATCTTGATAATTTGTTCCACGCTAGCTTATTTCGATGGAATTACTTGCATTGTTAATTTGGATTTTAATACCTTCTGTTAAACCAAAAGTGCGGGGTAAATGTCGCTTTTTCATTTATAAATTATAGCATTAGACCGGAATCACAGCTGATGTGGTCTACGATGGTTATATGTAGCTGTGGGAATAACATTCATAGGTATTTCGTGACAAGTTTTCAATTACCTATTCAGGTCATAGAAAAAACTTGTTTTCTTTTACTGAAAGCTCTTTTTTATTACAGGATTTGAATGTACGTTGATAGACGTGTGGTCATAATCTATCACCAAGCTCTCATCGTTTCAAATTCTTATTCACAAGTCTCCTATCAATATAAGGTGTAGATTAAAAGTTTTCAAGAACATAGAAAAACTATTATAAAACCGATAAATCTAAATTGGTTTTCTTTTTCGATGTAATTTAATTCAATCTTTGTCTTCACTAACAAGATCGGGATCCTCCGCTACATTAAACTTATTAATTTTAAGACAGTCTAGATGTCGTTATTGCTTGGTACATTATTTCCTTAGATTATCTCTTTAATAATATCACTAGATGCGGTATGTACTTGAATTTAAGTTATCAAAAAAACCATAATAATATCAACGTAATTTTAAACAAATTTCGCTATTAAGCACGACTGTTGTTAACGGAGACGACCGTGCGACTGAGCCACGAGGCATACAACCGCTATAATGTACGCGTTCAAAGTTCGGTCTTTCTCGCTAATGCTCGGTTCTCGTCGGCCGCCCAACCCTTTTCCTACGATACCACCACAACCAGACTATTAATTCGACTTCGCTTAGCGTACTTTCCGACTAACAATTTATGTTATAATTGTTTGGATCTTAAGTGTAGTTCTGTCTGTGCAGTTCAATTTTTTTTTTCAAAACACCGGCTGCATGCACGAAAAATCATGAATCAATGTCACGTTCCGTTTGAGCCGAGTCTCTTGAAATTGTAGTCAAACGCTAAAGCTTAAAGTAATTAAATAATAATAAATATAACTAATAAGAGCGAAAACTTCACTCTAAAAATACAAATACAAAAAAAAAATACTTTAATAAAACATAGGATTAAGGATAAAGCAGTTGCGTGCAAAAACCTATAATAAAATTTGATAACACTTCGTCCAAAAACCAATAATAAAGCGTTGGCATAACCCAATTTCGTTCCAATTCATTTCTCCGTTTTCTTGCGTTCTATTTCATGGAATTTTGCCACAAACCCCCATTGTACCCGTATTATTCCTCTAACAGATGTAACGTGAAACGGAATTACTTTTGTTTTGACGACCAGTTTTGCTGTCAAGTTTGAATGACATGTTAATAATAGTGTAAGGTTACTAGGAGATGTGTAAATATGGTTCTATATTTAGTCGATATCTACTTATTGTTATTATAGATTTGCCAGCAGGAAATTGGAAAACATTATTTTCCCATTTCCTATATACCTACACATATGTTTCTTGGCAGGAAGCGGTAATGATTGTGTTGCTTTGTTTTTTTAGAACGATCAAATTAATATTAATTCCTTGCGATCAGAAAATCCTACAGGAACAAATAGTATAAGTTAAATCCACGTGTCTGTACGCACTTCTTAATTCTTTTAAGCAACGCAACGGATTTTTATTCGGTTTTCACTATCACTAGGAAATTTTTTTTTATATAATTACAAAAAGTCAATATAATATAAACGAGGGTAAAAAAATAAAAACAGGTTGTATCGTAAACACACACGATAGAAGTGAAACTTTTGTATTACAGCGAAATATTTTAATTAAAAATAGAACAAAAAGGCAACGCCGCAACGTGTTCCCGGGCAGTCACCCATTCTAGTACTGATCGCGCCTGATGATGTTTAACTTAGATGATTTGACGAGAACCGGTATTTTCAACACTCTACCCGACACAGTGTTTGCTTCCATACGAAATTTTGCTTGAATATAATATTTTAACGCTAACATTACTAACATTGGCAAAATTTTATAAGATCATGAAAC
This sequence comes from Antheraea assamensis, assembly GCA_035772565.1. Classification (NCBI taxonomy): domain Eukaryota; kingdom Metazoa; phylum Arthropoda; class Insecta; order Lepidoptera; family Saturniidae; genus Antheraea; species Antheraea assamensis. The sequence continues at coordinate 512,883 of JAQQSE010000023.1, read as the reverse complement.
TTAATGTACTAAATAATTATACAGTTATGCATCTTTTAGAGGTATAGAGAAAATTCCATAATTGTATATGATTGTCTCGTAATGATACTTACGCATTATTAGCTAGCTTTTGCTTGCGGCATAGCTCGCTGAGGACATGATTTGATCTATTCCATGGGAATAATAAAGTTTTGCACAACGAAAATTACCTCATGTTCTTTTTTATACCCCTGATAATGTGTACGCAAAATTTCAAGATTGTAAATCAATTCAATATTTGCGAAGCCCTTTTGAGCTACATATTATTGATTCTTATCAATTACATATGTTATTTATTTTTGATATTTAAACCAGATTATAATTACCCTTTGTAGTATATTATTTTAATGACAAAAATACAAAGAAATCCTAAATTAAAAATTAAGCTCAACAAAAGAGGTTGTTTGTGGGACGAGCATTACAGAGTATGAATTCTTTATTGCACTTTTTAGTTTGTACACTGTCATAATGCTTAATGCCACAACACATTTTCTTCCAGTTAACTATCGGTATTGTGATACAAAATAAAAATTATTGTAGGTAGTGGAAATATAAAAGAATCAAAAGAAAAATAAATTAACCAAAAAAAATGATCTTAACACTGAAATATTACTAAAATACAAAAATAGTGTTGTACTGAATAGGTAAATTGAATACATAAATCTTCTGCAGTTCGTCATTCGTCGTGTTGCGTCGTGTGCTGAGCGTCGTACCTGAAGATAAAAGAAACAAGTTCGAAGAAAGAAGTGTTGGGGAACTCCCCCTAGGCTTCGTAGGTCCCTGTGAGGCATTGCACTTCGTCCACAGCTCCCTTGATCCGGACACGGTGGTCCGTTAAATTCAAACAGGCAGGCAAGTTAGTCACGCCCCGTTCCGCCCTGCGTACTAATCCATAATGGATTCGTCAAATTATGACACAGAGACAGTGTTAGCAGCTCTCAAGTTCAGTCGCCCGGATATCTACCGGGAAGCCTGTGAAAAGTTCTTTCCCTCACCCTTAGAGCCTGAGGACTCCGCAGCCAGTGACTCCGGTCGCTCGCGTTCCCCAGTCACTCCCAAACCCAAGGGATCCAAGCCCAAGTCCAAGTCGCGGAAGGAGAAGCCTCCGACCGTCTCGTCTCCTTAAATCGCCATTCCATTGGCGAATTCATTTTCGCCGCTCTCTCCGGACTGCAATGTCGCGTCACTTGTCTCGACCCTTCTCCCAGACTCGGATATGGACGTAGACCCGTCCGTACCCGTTGTCGAGTCAGTTAAGAACGGTTTCATAACCGTCTCATACCGCCGGAAAGCCGTTCCGTCCCGTCCTGTCTCACCCACCGGTTCCGTACACACGGAACCTGCACTATGCGTCAACAAGACGCCGGCCTTAAGCCACGCCCCCTCCAACAATTCTCATACCCAAGCCCCGGGTTCCGCAGCTTCGGCTAAGAAACCCCGCCCACCGCCACCCGTTACGATTCAAGACAAGTCGTCTTGGGTCGTTGTCTCTTCGAGCCTCAACTCGAGGAAGATTTCCTACACATCCGCCCTTAACACTCCCACTGGTATCCAGGTTAAGGTGCCGACCACCGACGATTACCGTCGTCTAACTTCTTTCCTTAGGGAAAAGAAGTATGGCTACTTCACCCATGCTCTCGAGGACGAGCGTCTCCTCCGAGTTGTCCTCCGTAGGGTCCCGATTGAGCTATCAATCGAGGATATCTCCAATGACCTTAAGTCATCCAACTATCCTGTCCGAGAGCTACATCGTATGTACCACCCTCGCACGAAGGCCCCCTACAACCTGGTGTTGGTCATTTTGGACCGCTCCAGGGAAGGCAAAGCCATCTCGACCCTGTCCTCCTTGTGCGGCCTCACTGGCGTCACAGTCGAGCCACCGCGCAAACAGTTCGTTCCCTCACAGTGTCACAACTGTCAGGTGTACGGTCACTCTGCACGAAATTGCCACCTGCGTCCCAGGTGTGTAAAGTGCCTCGGCGATCACTCCACTAGGGAGTGTTCTCGCACTCTGTTCTCACCCGAGCCTCCAAGCTGTGTTTTGTGCGGTGCATCGGGTCATCCCGCGAATGATCGCGGCTGTCCCCGAGCACCGGGCCCAAAACGCCCCCGACTCCGTTGGCAGGTTTCCCCATCTAGGGCGCCCGCCACCTCCTCCCGCTCTCCGCCTCCACCTCTGACGTCTACAGAGGCCTTCCCTAGCCTGCCGGGCGCTTCTCGTGCACCGGCAGCGCCCACACCGGCACCTTACGTGCCCCCCCGGCCTGCTCGGCCCCCTCAGACCCCTTGGGTTCCTAAACCTATGTCCCAGTTCCCGAAACCGTCCGCTTCTGCGCCTTATGCGCCGCCCCGGCCCTCGCTGGCCCCTCAGGCCTCGTGGGCATCCAAGCCCATGTCCTACTCCCAGCCCCGACCACAGCAGGGTAAGCCCGCTCAGGCGAACCTTGTTTCCTTTTCCCTAGCCGGTATAGACTGGATCGCCCAAGTCCTTATTGTTCATGAAATCGATGAAATCATTGCTTTCAAGTTTGTCCACTGTCATATGCTTAATGCCACAACACATTTTTTTCCAGTTAACTTCGGGATTGTGATACAAAATAAAAATATTGTAGGTAGTGGAATATAAAAGAATCAAAGAAAAATAAATTAAACCATAATGAAAAAGACTTAACACTGCAATATTACTAAATACAAAAATAGTGTTATACTGAATAGGTAAATTGAATACATAAATCTTCTCATACACATATACAAACAAAGACACACACACGCACACATACATACAGTATCTATACACGTTCACTACAGAAGCAACAAAAAAAAATAGTTGTGTACATATATCCACATCGCTTGAACACTCACGGTACCAAATAAATAAATAAATAGCACCCATGTAAAGCCGATGCGAGTCACTGGTATAGTAAAAAATGTGTGCGTTGAATTAACACCAAGGAGATAGTTACATGAAAGGTGTCTTTCATGAAATATCCTAATTATATGTACTGACTCTGCTGGCTTATTACATAAACTAGCTGATACCCGCGCCTTGTTCTGCGTCGTTTATTAACGTAATAATATATCATATGTACCGAGGAAAGAATATAAGAACCACACCGGTTCTCCCCATTTTTCCTCGACAGCAAAACACACATCTCTGTACCCTAATAAGAATCGTATATTCTTAAAAGTGTAATAATAACTTTAAAATAAATGAAGCTAACGTGATATTATTTTTTAAATTATGACCAAGTATCTAAGAAGTTCACCACTTTTTTTTTTATCAAAATCTGTCTCGTACTTATTGACTGATTGATGCACACGCAAAGACAGACACTTGTGTCATTTATATTTTATACTAGCTGCTGCCCGCAGCTCCGCATGCGTTTTTTTATAATTATAAATTACTTCTTATAAGATCGGCTATCTGTCAGTGAAAGTTCCATGAAAATAGGTCCAATCGTTTTGGAGATAGTTCTACAGACGAAGCCACAGATGACAGTTAGTCTAAAATAAAGTAGCTTATGTCACCCGCTGTAATTTTAACTATCCGTCAGCGAAATTTCTGTCAAAATCGGTGCAGCCGTTTCGGAGATAACCCGGAACAAACAGAGAGACAGACAAAAATTTTAAAAATTGTGTTCTTGTTATCAGTATCGTATTTACCGTTCATATCCAATCAGTAAAAAGTCGTTATTTTGATTTTACATACAGACACTTCTGTTTTATTATATGTATACGAGTAATAGATTTCTAAACTTTACACAATATACAACATTCCACAATTCTAACACAGTACATAAAAACACTACTTGATATCAATAAAATTACGCAATAACAACCTATTTTATTATTTAACATCAAGCAAGTGTAATAAAATTTAACAGCTCAATAAAACTGATAGCGTGAAGCGAGCCTAAGAGACGTTGAAAAACTGAGTCGCAATGTATGTAATTATTATTCATGAGACAGAATCCTAACACAATTCGTCACTTATGTATCGCACTTTTGAGGTCGAAGAGACGATTCTGCCTCACTTTTTATCAGGGTACGTTCTGAAAACAATTTCCTTTTTATTTCAGGCTAATCCCCATAAGCTTATGTATCAAAGAACATGATATGCGTATCAATTTTTGTTTAACTTTTCCTCCTCTGTCTAAGATTGTAGAATGAAGTTATATAGTAAAGGTCGTAGATTAGAGTTACTGACGGTCCATTAAACTAATAGTTTAAAGTTTTTTTTTGACGTCATAACATCTTATAAATCAATGAACGCCGGCTGCATGCACGAAAAAGAATAACTCATTGTCACGTTCCGCTTGATCCGAGCATACAAGGGAGAGCTCGGAACAAGCGATAGAGAGGCGCAATCGGCCTATGTGTTCGGCTTGTCATGACATCTATCGCTCTACCACTCCATCGGTCGATGTTTTCTTATGACGTTATTACGTAAAATTATCGTCCGTTAACCGACTTTACATGCAGCCAATTTTTTTTTTTCTAAAATAATATCATCTAAATACTAACTAATATTAGAAATCCGAATATACGTTGGTTTCTTATGCTTTCATGTCATAACTACTCATTCAAAAAACAACGCAGAACGCAGAAAGAAGAACCGACAACATACTCGATCTGGTTTAATTTTTAAATCGTATGTCACCAATATTCGACTACCGTTTTACAACTGATTTTAATAGATGTACAGTACGCCTATATTTCCAGACATCACTACCATTCACGCAGTTAAAACCTGCTAAATATTGTGCTTGAATTTGCTGTCCGGCAAATCGGTAGCTAGTAGGCCGTTCATTGGGAGCATATTATAGAACCTAATAAAAAACTTTTACTGTTCTAATACTAAGCCAAAAATATGGGTAGACTGATTTGTGATTGTCTCTAGTGTTCAAATCAAGACGGTCTATTTAAATAGTTCACGTAATGATTCACCCATAGTACCTTTGGAGATAAAACCTGTTTGATACGGTGCATTTTTTTTAATAGTTATAGGTTTCTTTTAGCATTTGACCACAATCTCATTTAATATCAAATGTAAGATGGTAAACACCCTAAACCTAGGAAACCGGCTCTCAAGTGCAGGTGCCGGAGCACACCAACAGGTGCCCGGTAACTGATTTTCAACTTGAGGGTGGTAGATAGTCAGGCGGGCTTAGAAAAAGCCTTTCCACCTAGCTGTGGTTTCATCTCAATGTTTTCTTCCCCCGAAAACTTCGGCTCAGACGTAAGGATTTGAACCTACATAAATCGACGAGGTGCTCGAAGAAGCAATCAACTGATCCGTCATCGCTTATTGTCCTTTCTGTCGTTCTTCTGATGAGTTCGTATTTCACAAGTACAGTATCGCGGAACAGACAAAATATATTTATCTCCCTCCCTCCCTATTAAGATTATAATTACCGAAGTTACTTTGATCAATATAAGTGCGACTAATTAAAAAAATAATAAGGTATCAAGGGCAGGATCGTAATTTGATGAACAAGTATATAAATCTCTTAAAGAAATATATTCTCATTAAAGAGTGCCGACATTTTCATTCCTTGAATTAATTAAATGACAACCTAAATTCCATGCTTAAGTTAAGCGCTTAATCGTTGGAAATAAACCCAGTTTTAAGAAGAGTAGAGTGTAAAAGCGCTTGTTTTGCGCCTGCAGCGATTACGCGAAAAGTCGCGCGGTACATTCATTTCTGGTAACTTGAGGTATTTTTGAAATGTTTCCTGTATTTTTTCATACGTTTTACATTACACTAGCTGATATCCCCGACTTCATCTGCATCGTTTATTTTCTTAGTAATATCCGTGTACAAAGGCAAAATCATAAGTATCACACCGCTTGCACTATTTTTCCAAGGAAAGTAAATGTATGTTTCTCAAGAATTCGAACATGTAGAATTAAACAAAAAAAAAGTTTGTTCAGTGTAAAGGTACGCGGTAGGACGAGCTCGATTTAGGACACTGCTTCTTTGGTTTATTAAAATTGCGAGAAACCTTAATTAATTTTTTCTAAGTTTAATTTCATTTTAAGTATTTTAAGTTACTCATTATAATATTAGCTATCTACCAGTGAAAGTCCCGTTAAAATTGAGCCAACAGTTTCGAAAATTAGACAGAACAAACAGACAGATAACATTTTTATTTTTCTTTAAGTACCCTGTATTTTCATGTCCATAGTGTTGAAAACTGTTATTTAGATATTACAAACAGACACTTTAATTGTATTTTTGTGTAGCGATAAAAAAAATCCTTCGATCATGCTATGGTCCTAACACGATGTTTTCCTTCACTTTAGAAGGAAACATTCCACACAACTCACGTTTCACACAATTTAACCACAGGTATATATTTATTTTTATATTAAAAAAGTTGTTAACGGATAATAATCTATCCTTATTTATATGTACATATTAATGAAAAAATTTGAAACCTACCTATAAAACTCTCGTTAGCCCCAATCTAGTAAAACGTACGAGACAAGAAAGACTTTACACGTAAACATTATGTAGGCATAATTTTTCGCTAAAAACCACTCAGTTCATATATTTATCCGTACAGTAAAATGACCTGTCAATCATATTTAAAACAGTATGAGCTTCATCCGAAATAAACAAGCTCATAGAATTCAATTAGGTATACACCATGTACATGGATTACGAGATAAATTGGTTTTTATTTTCGTCGCGTGTTACGAACGCGATTTATCTAACTTATATACAATCACTCTGTATATATATTTCTTTATTTTGATACTTCTCTTATGCAGGACAATTTATTTTACTTTCACACGTACTATTTTAGACTTATATGAAGTAATGATAGCTTTCGATGAAGGAAGACATCGTTATGAAATCACAACATGGCGGTAGGGTTTTTTCTAAGTTCATCTGGCTAGCTACTAGAGTTGAAAATCTCTCATCAAGCATTTGTTGCCGTGTTCCAGCAGCTGTACTTAAGAAGTTCTTTTAGGTTTAACGCGTTTACCATCGTCGACCACATCCTCATTTGACATCAGATGAGATTCTGGTCAAACGCTGACACTTATAAAAAGTATAAAAGAAAACGTACCCGGTATTTGGTTTAACGCGTCGGAAAGAAGAGTGGGACGTGTGGCTAAAATCAACTTCCTTCGGTTTTGTAAAGCATTCTTTCTATCGATCAACGCAATGACTGCGATAGATAAAGATAGCGCTATACGAAACCGATATTAGCCGCCATTGTCGGTCTTCTCCCCGACATAACAAATCAAAAGTCAGGTATTGTATCGCTTGTTGAGGACGACAACTCAGTGTAGCGAGTTTGTTGGAGACCGCGTAAATCGACGTTGTTCAACTTTGCAATGAGGAGGAACTTTCCGTGAAGAGTGACATAAAACTTAGCATGGTTTGAATTTTTTATTAATTTGCTTTTATCACAAATATTTGATAATCGTTTAAAGAGAATAACATGTGTTTCTCTTAATAACACGTATCTTCCTGTTAATGTCCGGTTCTTGTTAGTGACCAACACACCCACACCTTCAGCCCTGATACCAGACATCACGCTATATGGTCCGCCATTACAAAAACTTTGATGTCACTTAGCGTACTTTTTAACGTGCTGTTTGTATGGTAGCTTCCCCACTCTTAAAGGTTCCGTCGTATCGTTATATATACTTTAAAAATTTTCTTAATAAGTAAGCACTTAATATTCCCTTTTAGTTATGCAAAGGAAACGATGTACAAGCATGTTTAAGCAACATTCGTCCACTTTCCCAGGAATCGTGGTAATTTATCTCACGCGACGGGAGAAAAGGTGGAAATAAAATGTTGAAATCTTGTTCCATCCACTAAAAGCCTCGGGATTAGGAGAATATTTGTTTAACTCGAATCTTTGCATTTTTGTCCGTAATTTTTTTTTTTTTTTTGGTACACGGACTTTCTTATTTCCCGGGAAGGTCAAAGGGATTCGATTAATTTCGTCGACTCGGATTTTTTTCATTCGCCTGACAACGTCTAAAAGTTATACAAAACAGATTGGATACTCACGTTTGATTAGATAACTGTATATTTATTTTTTACTAGCTCTGCCCACGACTCCGCACGCATTTGTATTATAATTATTATTGGTCGTATAAAATAGTTCAGTTATAGCAAGATAATTACTTGATTCTGTGTTACATTGCACTTCCGCCTAAAATTGATTGGCTGCTGCCAAGTTTCTCTGCAATAAAAATGTTTGATTGTATTCGTGTAATTCGTGTTCTTTTTCCGTAATTTTATTACTAGTTCCAAATTGAATATGTTTAGTCACACGAGGAAAAAGTAAAATAAAATCAAACAATTTTTTGTCGTAGTAAAGTGTGGCAGCGGCCAATCAATTCTAGTCGGAAGTGCAAAGAAACACCCAATTAATACTCATGGTGGTAACATTAACTAAATTTAACTCAGTTATTTAAACATTTCCTTTACATAACTGTAGTAAGGGTGCACTATTCTATTTTACGAAACGATACATTTATTTCTAGAAAGTACATATGTGACTATGGGTTTACATATCTGAAATTAAAATGCCTTATTATCTGTATTTAAGTCTCCTAACGATGAATGAACCGTCTTCTCGAATTAGCATCCGTCTGTGAATTCATCTGCGTTCGGAACTTTATAAATTACTAGGCTAATATCTGCGGCTTCGCTAGCGTTATAGTTGATTTCTTTGTCGAAATCTCCTGCAAAATTAGTTAAAAACTATGATATTTTAAATAATTCATAGCATATAACGGTTTTTTTTTCTTTTACTAAACTTGTATTTCTTATTAACACGTGTTCATTTAAATATATTAATAATAACACTTACTAATCACTATATATTACAAAACAAAGCCGTCCGCCACGTCTGTATGTCTGTTCGCGATAAACTCAAAAACAACTGAACGGATTGTAATGCGGTTTTCATAAATAGATAGAGTAATACATGAGGAAGATTTAGATGAAATATTTGGTTTTAATTTAAGGTAAATTGTTTGAATTAATGTAATTTTGTTTGAATTAGTTTAATTGGTGAATTGGTTGAAATATAACGATAATTATTCGAAGTTTTGGAAAAGTAAAGCCGCCTGGAAGCTTTCATAAAAAACGCTGCCTAATTCTTTTGATATATAACAAAACAACGCATAGTGAGGTATTCCTCTTTTATAGATCTACAAAAAGTCTCCGATGGCATATACCTATCTTTAAAGGATAACTTACTATACCCATTTATCAACTTAAACATGGTCCCATATAATGAGGTAATTGGAAGGCCATTTAGACAGATACAGTAATAATCCTTATTAAATTAAATACATTAGTTACCTTAAGCATTTCATGCACATAATTATATGATTTTTATTAACAGGGCAGGACAATGTCCGCCGGGACTGTTAGCAAATTTATAAAAAAGATATAAATTATAAAAAAAATTGTATACGCATTGTTTAATAAACACAATTACTCCATTATGTTTGGTTAAATTTACTTAGCTTCAACCAACAAAATTTTATAATGTGAGTTACATTGTAATATTATACATAATTTAACCAAATTAGAATACTGTTTATCCACGATATACAAGCGTTACATTGTATTTTGGGAGTTGCCTCACGCATGTTTGGGAAATATTATATCCATAATTACGTTCATAAACCAGGCCCCGATTTCAACGGTATTTAGCAATTATAGGAAGTTGAAATTAAATATTTTCAAATTTAACCCATTTACTTTATCCATACCCATCAACAAAGAGGTTGTGTGTAAATTGAAGTATCATGTACAACTTGTGACAGCAATGCGTATACTCAAGAAAGTAACGAAAGCCGAATAAAACAGAGTTATATCTACATGTACACATGAATTTATTTGCTTATATATCTTTAATTATTCTTGGGAACTCACTGAATACAGAAATGATTACCTATCCAACGGGTGTAAATAATGCAAACCGTATGTGATTTAATGGAAAAAGAAAAAGACACGAAATGTAGTGAGTACTAATAATAATAATCTAATAGCCGTACTAGTATCATAAATGTCGACGCTCTCCATTAAGAAATGCAGAAACTACAGTTTGTTAAAATGCATTCGCGCGCTATTGTGTATATGTGTCTGTGTATGTGGATATGTATGTGTATGTCTATGAGTAAGTGTGATTAAATGTACAAAAAGACCATCATGCTTCATGCTATGACTTAAGAAGTTCTTCGACTTGTGTATAATTTAAATCATATGGCAATGTACTGGCTATTTCTTACCATATACTTTAGGATGACCTAAAATATTAATCTTAGTAGATTAGAGAACCCAGAACAAGAAAGTTGAGCGATTTGCAAATTGGAAGATTCGCGAATGAGGTTAATTCCGAATAGGACAATTAACAAATGGAAGGAGTTATTTTACATCATTTCATTTTATATTTTGTTATGGAAATGAGTAGGTAGCATCTTTTCTAACATAGTTGATTAAATTGATGCTAAAAGTTCTTTACATCCTAAAGCTACTTGAAATCAAATTTATGTGAATATGGAGGCTTAATTATACCCTATCATAAAATGTAGAAGTCTCCGTATTGCATACAACTTTTAGATTTATATCCAGCTGATACTTGCTATACATCATATGCATTGTCCTGATTGTTTTTTTAAACTTTAATAGTTTTAAATGAAATGGAGATATGATGATAATGTTTCTTTTAAATGACGACCAAGTATCTTCTTATACGTAAATCTAAAAAATCAAATTAATCAAAATATATCCAGAAGTTTTTGCACGATGAGCTCACAATTGGCAAACATAAATTGTATATTTTCCAATTTCTCTCATTTACTACTGTTATAATAATGACGTTCTTAAATAATTTGTCTCATTCGCAACCCTTTCTATTCGCAACTCGACCCATTTTCAACTCACTGCTGATCATTACTCGAAAGGATACAAGCAAAAAATATCATCCATCAAGTATAGTAATTCTTTAGTCGAACCTTGCACATAATCTATCACATCATTTCCATTTTGTATTTTATTGTCATTAATCATTTCACTATTACTATGAAGATTAATAGAAATTGCTTTATAATACAATACCTATGCTTATGTCTCCGCATGTATCTTTACCCGTTATTATTTTTTCTCGTAATTTTATTTTACTCATATTATATGATTTGCAAAAGTAGTATTGTTTGTGAGTGATTTTGCTTGTTTGGTTTGCTTTCACGAGAGAAAAGCAGAGCATATAGCCATAGAAACCTAAATGGATCCTTAAAATATAAGACAAACATACTTTCGAATGTTCCCAAATGTTCTGGAAGTTTCTACGTAGCTGAGCAAAATTTTATAAACAAACTACGTAAATCGCCAGGTGTTCAACTGACAAATAATAAACAATATATTGTTTGGTCTACGACATTAAACGAAAGACATAACATGGCTTCTCTACGATGTCAATATGTAAACAATGCGTCATCCTTCCAGAAGGTTCCTCGCCCACGCTGTCTGCACCAAGACTATAAATACGGTTTCGTAGTGAACTCCAAGAATCATTTATTACATTTTTTTAGTATTGACTAAGACTTAGTGATTAAATAAGTAAGTAAGTAAGGTAGTCCGGTGAAACTGTAGAGGCCTTGCCAGGTCAACAGTGTAGTCAGTACGAAAATTTGAAAAAAAAAAGACTGAATAAGTTTGTGAATTTGAATATATTTTTAAGAGGAAGAAAGAACTTCAGTTATTCTTCTCACGTTGGCTCTTCATCCGGTCATAATTAAATATTTCATACACATTATCAGGTTTACAGAGTACCTTTCATCCAAAATAAAATAACTGTTCAGGATGCTTAGTAAAATCTATATTCATGCTAGTGAAGACGCAAATAAAACTAGTATTTATATAAGTAGATCGTTAATTTTATAAATAATAAAGGTTTTCCTCTATTTTACCCTATCTGATTAAATTTCTAATTAATACAAAGAACAATAGTTATTTGAAAATTAATTTCATTTCATTCGATATTTATTAGCTTATAGTTCTCTAGACTTATTACTATCTAAAGTAAGTTAAACAAAAGGTTCGAAACGATTTAATTCCAATTGTTTTAAATCAAACATTACTTGAAGTATTTTGTTGTAAGAACAGTAAAAGTAACAATAATTTTAATTTCAAGATCTGAAGTATCTTTTGAAATAAATACTTATTTATTCTGATAGCAAAATTGTATTAAAAGAGACGTCGAAAGCATCAATTGGGAGGGAGGCTTTCTGCGGTTGGCATTTTTTGTTCAATATTCAAGCTACCATTTATATCTGATATTTAAACTCAGAAGTCTCAAAATGAAGTTATCCTTTCAATAAAATTTTGAGGTAACCAATATGCATTAAATCCGTCTTTAGAAATTATTCGAAAAGGGTATGTTATTAATATTGATTTCTACGTTCGGCATAAGTTTAAAATTAAGGCAAATATGATAAATATATACATATGAGAGATGGTTGAGCGAAGTGTACATGTGGCAGAGATGAGAATGTTCAGATGGATGTGTGGTGTAACTAGAATGGATAAGATTAAGAATAAGGACATCAGAAGAAGTTTGAAAATAGCATCAGTGACATAGAAGTTGAGAGGTAATAGGTTACTATGGTACGGTCATGTTATTAGGAGAGATGGAGTACTATAACTAGAAAAGTTTGAAGTATGAAGGTGGGTGTTTATACCTATAAACTATAGGGGAAGATCACAAAGGGTATGAATAGTGGAAGGTGATAATGGTGACGATAAAACTATAACATAAATAAACATAAACCAAAGTTCCTTAGTTAACCATTCCTTCTTAGAATGAAAATTTCTCGAAATGCTAGATGCATGTATTCAAGTAATTATATAAGAGAACAAACCTCGTGTTATTATAAGTCCCAACTGACTAGCTGCTCTACTCTCGAGTTAAGAATCTATCACAAAACACTTAGATGGATGTACTAGCAGCTGCAGTTAAGAACTTGTCAACCTGTTGATGTGCCATATTTACCATTGTGGTTATTTAACATCAGATGTGGTTAAGGTAAAACATTAAAATTTACATCGCTTACAACATGACGAATACTAATAGGCATATTATTACGAGGTACCAGAATAAAATACCAACAAAGTTAATTAGAAAACCTAATTAAATCTAATGTAATTTTTTTAAACAATACAAGACTATCCAAAGGATCACAATACTTTTGTTGTTTTTGTATTTTTTTCTAGGCTCCAGTAAACCTAACAAGTTTGGTAACTCCTAATAAATAGCATAAGTTTTTTTTAATATATATTTGGTAGAAAATGGATCTTAGTAAAAATCATTATATATTTAATTGGTATATATTTTTTAGGACGCAATATATTTTATAAGATTTATCATATCAACAATACTGCTTTCTTTTTTCATGAAACTGCTGAAATAAATGTCGTGTGTTATTAAAGTCGGCCACTGTATGATCAAAATTTATAAAAAGCATTTATAATAAAGCACCAGAATACATATTTTTAATCTTATTAGAGATTACGCATTTTTGTTATATTATTATTTACTAATAGAATACCACCTCCCCTAAAATATTTGCAAATTTTATAAAACAAAAATTTAAAACTTAAATTGGAAACAAAAGCATTATTCAGAACATTCAAGTTGACACTCGAAAAGAAATACGACCTGTCAATCACAGTATATCAATAAAACATGAGCTCGGTTCTAGTTTCAAGTTACGAGCGCTTTGTTCTCCTCTATTGACCGTCCAAGATTCACAGACGAACCATAATAGTGTTTCACAGTTTCGTAAAATCGCCTTTTGTGTAATGCATTTTACTGTAGCTTTTACCCATCGAGCAATATAGAAAGACCAACGAAAATTATAAATCGCCTTCCTATTAAATAGTAATCGGATATCTTCAAATTTAAATGTAATGCCAAATAATTTCCGTCCTGTGTTAGTAACAGCACTTGGAAAACAATCTCCTTTCTTAATATACTATTTTTCTTTACTATCCCGTCAAAGTTCACGAACAACTCGAGCATGATGAAACCTTAGCATGGTGGTATGGCTTTTACTAAGTCCACCTGGTTAACTACAAGGTTCAAGTTGAAAATCTGTAACCAAGTACATGTTAGTGTGCTCCAGCAACTGCCCTTGAGAGTCAGCCCTCTCCTAGATTTAGCATCTTTACCACCTTAGACCATGTCGCCATTTAACATTAGATGGGATTGTAGGCAAACGCAAAAAAGTATATAAAGTGTTTTATAAAAAGCGATGATGTCTCAGTGGGTAGTATGTACGGACACCGTGTCAATCAACATAGATACTAATCCTTGTGAGAATAAGCCTGAGCTTTAGTAGAAGGGAGACATCATGATGAAATCGTGAGATACTAGTAAGGTTTTCTTAAGGTCGCCTGGTTAGCTACCACCCTTAAGTTGAAAATCCGTCATCAAGCACCTATAGGTGTGTTCGGGCAGCTGCACTTGAGATCCAGTTTCCCACTAGTTTGTGTGTGTTTATCATCTTAGACCACATTGATATTTACAATCTGATGAGATTGTGGCTAAACATTTAAAGTATAAAAGAATATAATTATTGTAATTTAAAATCACTCTTAACGTCAGCAATTTATATATTTCCTTTTAGGAATCGGTTTTGACCACAGTCTCTCCCAATATGAAATAACGATGTCGTCTAAGATGCTAAACACGCTAAATCTAGAGGAAAATTGGCCCTTAAATGTAATTGTCGGGCCAGACTGTAGGTGCTTGGTGACAGAACCTCAATTTGAGAATGGCAACTAACCAGGCGAGCTAACAAAATGCCTACTGTCATGCGAAATCAGAATAAATTTAGTAGAGTCACTACAGAGGCATACAACATTTAAGCATTATCTAAAGAAAGTTCTGGTACAATATTATGGAGGACACATTAAATTTTAATTATCCATCAGCAACTCCGTCTCAGTACTATATTTGGCACACTCCATTATTAAATGATACAAGTAATCAATATTTCTATATAAATTACAATTGGGAAATCCACTTTTGACATAAGCAAAACTTCCCAATGAAAATGTTCTGATGGATGTCTTGATGTTATCTTATTCTAATTCCAATTTAAATGGCATTCACTAAACCAAGGTTTATGAAGAGTCTGAAACTAAATTGTTTCATATAAAATACATTTTTCTTTGCTGCTTTTATCATTGTTTTATCTTCCAGTTTTCATGGTAGCCTTTTTACAATTTCTGAAATCCATTTGTCGCAATAGATTTATAATAAGATAACTGTCGATAGAAGAAGCATTTGCGGTCGAATCTTAAATGTCTTTTAGCGGTCACCACGCCCATCTAATAAAACGTAGACGTCTCTGAGGTCGTGCACTTTATTGGTTAGACTCTCGAGATTCTATTGCATTCTAACTAATATAATAAATATGATTGTGACTTTGTTTGTTAATTACGCTTTCATACCTTAAGTATACCGATCATCAAAAATTTATGCGTACACGTTTTCGAAGGTACAGATGAGGACACAGGATACCTTCAATCTAGAAAAAAATATACTATTCCAGAGGATTACATGTAGTCTAACACAAGAAAAATCTTATATCTTGTTAATGTTATTCAGGTCAAATGCTTATCCATTGTAAAGATACGAGTGTGGTGTGGAAGGTATTGACATTAATTCTCTATTTTATTATATTTGCGCAAACCACTATTTATTTTTGTAATAAAAGTCGACTACTTATATTGTTCCTTATAACATCGAGTATCTACCAGTGAAAGTTCTCTAAAAATGGGTCCAACTGTTTCAGAGATTTACCACAACAAATATACGGACAAAAATAAAAAAAATATCTTTTATTATAGTTATTCTTTCGTATTCATACACAAATGCTATATTGACGTTATAAACACTTTAATTGAATTTATGTGTATATAAAAAAAAATAGGTTAATAAGTGATTGTGTTCAATTTATCAATGTTTTTGAGTGTACTCGTACATACAAAGAACATTATGTTTGTTTATAAATACATAAACAGAAATAAACATATCAATTTAATTGATGCGTATTTTGTTTATCCGTGCTAATCTTTAAAACGACAATTTATTTTAACGAGATTTTTTCTTTTAAATAGATCACTTTTTAGAATACCATCTGAGCTACAAATTATAACGCTTTATTCACAGATTGTAAATAAATATATGGGATATACGAGTATAATACACCATAAAAATATGAACTAAAGTTAAAAAAAATGTCTTTCTTTTTTTTCAAAAACATGTTCATTTCACCTGCGGAGGATACTACATAAGTAATAATATAATAAGCATAAGTAAACAGAGGCAAACGGATTTTAAAAAACATAAGACGTCTCTCGTATAACTATGTACACACATGAATATTACATATCGCATTTATATATTACAGACGACGAGATAAAACGAGATATACAGACGTATTTCACGGGTAAATATGTTCTCATTGTCTGTTGCAAGTTGATCTCGCGACGAGTCGCTTCATGCTTAAAGTTTGAATATGCTAATTACAAAGTTTCCCTCGAAACATTGCTACCGATGACACTCGTAACAGAGATTCGTTGAATTTTAACATTTCGGGATTTAATTACTTGATATTGGAAACAGAACGGTATTCGAATAAAACGAATTTGGATTTTACCTACATACTGAATTTGATTTGCATACTGATAAAGATTTTCTAAGAGCGCCTGGCTAACTGGCACTCTCAAGTTAAAATTTTATCCCCAAGCACCTGTATAGCTGTGTTCCAGTTTTTGACAGCCAGTCTACCCTAAATTTAGCGTTATACACCATCTGGGACCACATCATAATTTAACATCAGTTGAGATTGTTGTGTCAAACGCTAAAGCCCACAAAGTATTAAAATAATCACGGTTTCGCTCGTGTTTATGTTGGACGTACCCCTCGGGAATAGTATTTCTTTTCTGGATTAAAAATACTACGTACTTTTTGGTATCCCTGACAACGTGGACACGAAATTTCATAATAATCGGTTAAGTAATTAAAATGTGAAAGTGCAACAAACAAACAAAACAAATTCATTTTCCTTGTTTTTTACTAGTTCGGCAAAATTATTACTGCACAATATCTGATGGAAAGTACGGTCCAGTACAATCACAGCGGTGACTGTCGGTGTTAAATACCAACGCCAGATGTCGCCATCATGCCGACCTACAGAAGTGACTCCTCCCGCCTCGTTTGAAGGACTTCACATCGACAGTGAGAGAACACACTGGCCGGGAAGCGGTTCCACATCTTCACAGTACGACAGACATAGCTTTTCCCACTTACGTCGGTCCTCTGGAATGAATTTCCCGCGGCAGCGTTTCCAGACTAATACAACCCAGAAACCTTCAAGAAACGAACCTGTTCATTCCTCAAAGACCGGCAACGCATTTGTGATGCCCCTCGTGTCGCAGGTGTCCATGGGCGACGGTGATTATTTACCATTAGGTAACCCGTCTGTGCGGTTGCCTCCAATAACATTTAAAAAAGATAAAAGTTATCGAACTTCTTCGTTCTTGCCAGGATGGCTGCTACTGTGATACTGTGGGGACGCGTACCCGCACGCGTAGTTCTGTAGTGGAAATGAGAAGATGGGATGAGATTAAACAAAGTTTCAGAACAGTGACCATAATACAGACCATAAAACACGCTCAATAAGACGATGTCTCTTCGTAACTGAAGCGTTTTGTAATATTAGTTGGAATATTAGTCTAAAATTTCATCAAAGTCCGTAGAGTAGTTTACACGTAAAATACTAACAAATGTCCATCTATCTTTACAAATGTTCTGGTTTATAATATTCATATAAATATATTATCATTAATTAAGTGTATTCTTTAATCGCAATAAATATCACCCGAATTAAAATTTGCACATAAAAATTCATCGTCGAAGAGCGTAAATCAAAGCGAGAACAATTAAATCGGTACCGTCCGAGGTTATATATTCCGGTGCAGATCAAAAGTTCGATTATCCGGTTCATTGTAATTAAATTGTGAATGGAAAATGTTTATACAATTTTTTGATTTATATATCGTTCAATTTCCCTTTTATAATATATAAAGATGTATGAATAAAAATGGTCTCTTTTATGTAATTTTATATATTTACGAACATTGTTTATTTACACCATTTAGACTTGAATATTTTCAGTAAAGCCAGTAAAATTTCTCGGTAGTTTTTAACAGATAAAAGTACTTAGTCAACCGTTTAATAAGGAAACCTCGTTTAACTTAAATAGTTTTCTCACGTCCCTCGTGGCTGTTAAAAGGCCACTGCGACCGCATTTCATCATTGAATAGTCCACAGTTCTAGGTCACCAAGAGTCTCTATACCTGAAGGTAAAGTGAGCGTAAAACGGTACGATCCATTCTTTTATTTGGGTCGCGAGCACTGCTTTATAAAGGTCACCTCACATTCCCATACGACGACACGATTCCCCTTCGAACTATCAAAGATATTGAATTGTCATCCGATCGTCTTCTATGTCACATAGGTACGAAGTATCTGAAGCATTGTATGCATGTTTTCCCTTTAGTACAAGAACATTTTTTTAACTAGGATATAATCACAATATCATCTGATGACGTAATGTGACGTGTCACGAGACGACACGACGTAATTTTTGTAATGTTGATCGAACCTTGAGCGTGGCTATTAAAAAATAATAGGCATATGGATACATATGTATCGTTATATATAACTAGTATACTTATATATAGCCGAAAGGGAATAAAATGTGATTGATTAATTTGATGATTTTTGATTACAATATCTTCTGATGACGTCACGTGATGACTAATGAGAAACGATGTAATCTTTGTAAAATTGACCACATCTTAGACGAGACTATTATATAATAATAGGCGTACATATACACATATTTATGAAGACGTATATAGCCTGTCTTCTTTCTTTCTTTCTTTTATATTACTAGCAACTCCAAATATATAGCCTGTCAAAAGGAAAAATTAAAATGTTACCAATGAACTAAGGTAAAATAGATATGCTAGCGTTTGATGACAAATACATCGGAGGACATAATTTGATGTTTGATGAAAGACTATCTATTTTTTACAATTTGCCATCTATAGAGTGTAGCTTTTAAGAATAATAAGTGTATGGCTAAAAACATTTACTTAATAGTTATATTTAGCTATATAAGCGGAATATAATGAAACATCTTGAGATGTGATCCGACAAAACGATAGACTAGACTTTGATCACGATATCAACTATGATGTCTGATTTAAGATTACATCATTCGCAATCTTTTTAATCTGGAGCGACTCTCAAATGTGCTTATCCATCAAGAAATGTATGACTAAAGACATTTACTTAATGGTCCAGTCGAGTGGAATAGACGATAACGCAATCAAGGAGCTGAAGTCCTACATAAAGCCTGAGGTTTCAATAAACGATAATATTGAGACACAGAGTAATATTACCTACAGCATTTCTTAGTTAGTGGACTACATTCAAATGGAACAACCTCTTCTCAAACACCATTAAATTTATTTCCCAAGAGTTACTTTAATACGAGTTCTAGATTTACAGCGTTTGCTATCTTTGACAATATCTTCAATGAAGATCAATCGAGTGAATTTAAATAATTATCATTACAATTACTGTATATCATTAGTTCTGCCCGCGTCATTGCAAGCATGAAATACTATAGCACAATAAATGTTATTAGGATATCATCATCATCATCATCTTACCCTTATCCCACCTAAGTAGGGTCGGCACAACATATTTTCCTTTTCCACTTTCCTCTGTCAGATGTCATCTCAGTATTCACACTTTTTATACACATATCGTTTTTCACACAATCCATCCATACCTTTTTCGGTCTTCCTCTACTCCTATATCCGTCCACTTTCAAACTCAAAACTTTTCTTTTTACATGACTTTCATCTCTTCTCATAATATGCCCGTACCATGCTAACCTAATACTCCTCAACTTCTCTGTCACTGGTGCTATTTTCAAACTTCCTCTGATATACTCATTCTTAATCTTATCCATCCTTGTTACACCACACATCCATCTTAACATTCGCATTTCTGCCACATGTAATCTTTTCTCATCCGTCTCTTTCGTAGCCCAGCACTCGGATCCATATAACATGGCTGGTCTTATTATAGTTTTATACACCTTCCCCTTGAGTTTCAACGGCATTCGTGGGTCACAAACCACCCCAGACACCTTTCGCCAATTCATCCACCCTGCATTTATCCTATTCCTCACGTCCTTGTCTATTCCACCGTCATTTTGGATTAATGAGCCGAGGTAACGAAAATTGGAGCAGGCTGGTAAGAATACGCCGTTTAAGGTAATATGACAAAAACTGGATGGACCTCCGAAGTCACAGAACAAATGTTCAGTTTTCATCCCACTAATCTTTAAACCAAAATTCTCCAGTTTCTGTTGCCATTTCTCCAGCCTACTCTGGACCTCGGCAGCATTTTCACCAACAAGAACAATATCATCAGCGAATAGCATACACCAAGGTGCTTCCTCCTGTATGTCTGATGCTATTGCATCCATGACAAGAAGGAATAGATAAGGACTTAAAGCTGATCCCTGATGCAAACCTACAGCCACATGGAAATTGTCGGTAATTCCAGCCTCGGACCTAACATGTGTTTGAGCTTAGGATATATAAGTTCTATTTTACAATAATGTTCATAGTCTTTGCAATAAACAACTATCCAACGCTTATATCAAAAATAAATGAATTCCATTATTATACGCATAATTCTTAAAATATAGGTGAAGTCGTAGTTAAAATAAAAAGAATGTATTCATAATCATCATCTTACCCTTATCCCACCTGAGTAGGGCCGGCGCAACATGCTCTCCCTTTCCACTCTCCCCTATCAGATGTCATCTCAGTATTCACACCTTTTATAGACATATCATTTTTCACACAATCCAGCCACACCTCTTTCGGTCTTTCTCTACTCATATATTCGTCCACTATCAAACTCAAAACTTTTCTTCTTACATGACTTTCATTTCTTCTCTTTAAAAGGAATGTATAATATAAAATATACATAATGTAGGGTTAGGATAGCCGCAAAGATACGATTATGCGATCGATAGATTTCACGGGAAACCACGAGGGTTCGGGCATTTGGGGTTGTGGTCGTCCCTTACGCATCGGAGCTCATTAAGTACGCATTACATTTCATAAATAAAATGCTTAACTAAGAGTAAATAAAGTCAAGGACAAAATTCAAAATCATTTTATATACATTTACTTAACAATATGTAAATGATATGCATCATTATTTTTTCCATTTACTCTTCAAGAGAACGAGTTGTCTCTTGAATTAGATATACAAAATATTACAATAAATAATATATAGTAGTGTTAAATGTAATATGTAGTTTCAAAAGAACAATAAATATTATTTGAAAGATAATTCATAAATAAGTTATTAAGAGCTAATTTTAATATGGTGTTTTTAAATTTTGTAAGCGAAACATCTTACGAGTGCAAAAATATTGGTGATGTTTGCATGGTAGCAGCGCTTTTTCTAAGTCCATCTGGTTAGTTACCACCCTCAAGTTGAAAATCTGTTGGTGTGTTCCGGCAGCTGCACTCGAGAGCCCGTCTCCCTCTAGGTTTAGCGTGACTTACCATATTAGACCACAAAACGATTACCTATAAAGTATAAAAAAATAAAAAACTTTCTATAAGGTGTTAGCAACGCAACGTTTCGGATTAAAGACATAATGGAAAATAATCACTAGGCTAGAGAGAGAAAAAGAAAGAAATCTAAAGGCATATTTTATATATATTTGAAACTGATAAACTTTAATGCCATTTGACTGATAACTATGAGAGTTGGTAGACTTTAGTTTTTTTCCAGGGAGAAGGCTTTTATTCTATCTGTTTTGTACCGCTGAACCGAACACCATGTAGACATTTAAATAGAATATTTACACAATATGTTTTAGCAATATTTCACTATATTATTTCAATTAATCGTTATAGCAAATAATAATAACTCAGCCATGCAGAGTTGCGGACAAATCTACTATGTATCTAGAAGGTGAAGTCGAGCTACGACGACGAACATAGTTTTAGAAAGAGTTAAAGTGTTTGATTCTGATTATCTAAATTGTGTAACAAAAATAATTATAGAAATTTAATTTCGTACATATGCGTGCTTATTTTTATAAATAAGCCATAGAGCAGACACATTTTGTAGAAGAGAAAAATATATCGTGAAATGTGAAACGACCTTCTTTCAAGACGGATTCCCATAAATTTACATCGGCCGACACTCTCGGCCGTAACTTTTGCTGATTCCGTATAATCCGGTCGATTCGTGGTTACACGCACGCTTTCAGTTTATATCGTCGAATGGCATACAATTCCTCTTTTACTTCTCAACAAGGTTACTTTTATTTTTTTCTCTCTAAATTGGTTTTCTTTTGAAGTGGGATAATACGCGACAACGGTAAACCGCACGCGCTGTGATTACGTATATAAATAAGCCTATGGTATGTATGTAGTAAATGTTCCCATAAAAACACTCCTACTTTAAGTTTTCTCATATACGACAGTCAATAATACCTATATTTACTAGAAGTAATTTTCTCAGAGGAGTACGCAATTTTTTTGATAGGTTTTAGCGTTTGCCACAATCTCACCTGATGCTAAAAAATTATAAGATGATAAGCAAGCTAACTCCAAAGGTAAACTAGTTCCCCTCAAATGTAACTGCCGGGCTACCTACTTCTATAGGTGCTTGGCGATAGAATTTTAACTTGAAGGTTGTAACTTTCCAGCAATGCTTAGAAAAAGCCCTACTAGCATGCGAAATCTCCTTGAAATTTAAACATTTGAGAGAAGATGATTCAAGACAAGATTCAAGATGAAGATGATTCAAGACAAAACAAAACAACGTTTGTTTGTCGCGTTCTGGGAGCAGCGGATTTAAATCCAGTAATTCGGTGGCTTTATGCGACAGGGTCATGACGACCTTGCACGTATATAGTGGTAACTCTTTTATAGGTTATCGTGTGTCGGAGTCAGCCAACATATATCCAGTATACGATAAGCTTACAAGTCAGCATATTATGGACGATAGAGGTAGATCGTTAATCTTTCGTTCGCCACCGTTATTTTTTAAATGTCTTATGCTCAATATCCAATACAGTGCCGTTACTACGCCGTGCTTCTTAAAAAAAACTATTTTGGTTCAAATTTTTTTATTGGTGGATTGGCAGCAAGACATAATGAATACCCGAAGTAAAATAATAAACAAGCTCTTGGATTACTTATATGAGAGCTCTTCCTCGTGGCTTAGTATGATAAAAATGAAAGAGAAATCTCCTTGATTGTAAATGCAAATTAAAATTGAATTGCTGTAAAATTTTGCGTCAGAAACAAGCCTACCTTTAACTACACTGCTTTACATAACTATACCACTTTTATCCTTGTATAATAAGTTTCTATAAGACGACTGTGCAATAATCTCAGAAATTTCATTTGCGAACGTGAAGCATAAACATAGGAACCTTATATTTATAGAAGGAGCATGCAATTACTGTGACCTCAAATTCAGTTACACGGAAAAGAAAATGAAGAAAGATTTTACGATTTATTTTTTCCTTTAATCTAAGTTATAGTTACTCCTTCCTTGATGTTATTTAAATTTACATTCTGTTTGCATTAAAGGTGTGTGACTTCTTACAGGCAAAACATTAACTATTTCACATATTAATTGCCTAGCTGGTCATATAAATCAAATAGAGTAACTATAATTATCCCAGGTTTCCAACGCTCAAACACTTTTTAATCGTAGTAATTGGTATCAATTAACTAGTTACCAGACGGAAACGTTCTCAAAAGATTAGTCACCTTGTGAACGTTGTATCGAAATATTTAAACACTGACTGAGGTATTGATCAGCTCGAGAGTCACGAGTTCCTTAAACAGGTCGTGCGCACTCGGATCCCACGATTCTAAATTTCGATCTCAAACGGCATATTTAAATACCTTCTACTAAGAGCAGAATACTTACGTCACTTGAGGTTATTGGCTGAAACTACAGTAGCGCTGCCCTCATTAACTGGAAGATGCAACGACGACAGATCATGCAAGTGAGTTTGCTTGGTAATTTAATTTTTAATTTAAGAAACTAATTATTCTCATATATCGTTATATTCATCACCATCTTACCCTTATCCCGCCTAAGTAGGGTCGGCACAACATGTTTTCCTTTTCCACTCTCCCCTGTCAAATGTCATCTCAATATTCACAACTTTTATGCATATATCATTTTCTACACTACCCATCCACGCCTTTTTCGGTCTTCCTCTACCTCTATATTTGTCCATTTTCAAAATCAAAACTTTTCTTGTTACATGGCTTTCATGTCTTCTCATAATATGTCCGTACCATGCTATCCTATATTACTCCTCAACTTCTGTGTCACTGGTGCTATTTTCAAACATCCTCTGATATACGCATTCTTAATCTTATCTATTCTAGTTACACCACACATCCATCTTAACATTCGCATTTCTGCCACATGTAATCATTTCTCATCCGTCTCCTCCTCCTCTCCTCATATAACGTCATAGATATATTATTGAATTTAATTAATGCAAATAAATTGCACCAAGATCCAGTCTTCGGTCTTCTGTATTCAGTTGCTATCAAACACATTGGTCTCCATTGTATCTTGCGGGAAACGTTTCGCATTACCATTGTCTGATACATTTAAATATAACACTAAAGTAAGTAAACCATATAGTTATTTCTGCTATTGAATTCCATTAATCAGTGTTAATAGTAAAATGAATTAGATAATTGACAGAAAAAATCTTTCTTCTTATTTCAATGTCATTTTGTGCTATGAAAAGACTATGAGAAATAAAAGCTTTATTTTTCGAAGTTACAAATTCTCGTACCATGAACGGTTTCATTTGCATTGAAAAAACAGAAAACAATTTCTTTTCGATATGTCGATTTCCTAAAATTTTGATGCTACTTGGAAATAAATTACGCACTGAAAAGGTAAATAGTAACAAAATGTAGTGAATGTAATAATCCGTTAGTGTAGATAAACCACTTCAGTAATTTAGTAGTCAAAGGTAGTAGTTAAAGAAATTTGTGTATTAGTATAATAGTATATGCTTATATCAGCTTCGAGATTAAATATTTAATATAAGTTAGATGAAAGCTTACGTTACAAAAACGTGGCGAAATAAAAATTCTTTAGATTTAATAAATATTCAATAACGCAGAATTTTCGGTGAAGAAAAATACAATGTTATGTAATGCCTTGGTTATTTAAATACACTCTAGTTGAAAATTTATAGTTTTTTTATACTTTATCGGCTTAAGTTGTGTTTGTATACAAGAAAATGTTTGAAGAATTTGAGTTAAAACAACTATGCATAAAAAACCGAGTAAGCAGAAGAATCTTCAAAAATATTGACAGAATCGACAGATTTATTTACAGATCATTCGTTGCTATTTTATTCAATTACATGGTCTTACTGTAAAGGGAAGACGTAGTTAGTTCAGACCTTCAAGAAACGAGCCTACTCCTTCCTCAAAGAACGGCAACGTATCTGTGACACATCTCGTATCGCAGGTGTCCATGGGCGGCGGTAATTACTTACCATCAGTTAACCCGTCTGTTCGTTTGCCACCAATGGCATAAAAAAAATTGTCAATGGAAATAACATTCAACATATTATCAACAACAGAATAATGATGTCTTCAATAATTCCTTAAATATTGCAGAGGAATAATTATCAGCCCAAATTAATGCCTATAGGTAACATACAATAGCTGCACAATTTTTACTACGAATTTAACCCGGATATGCAAACAAACCAACGAATACAATTTCAGTGAAGAATAAAACCGAAAATAGCTCTTATGCATACGTGGCTACATTCGTAAAAGAGAATCTTTGTCAAAGCGTATACCACATATCCTTTATTGAACACTCCCGCAAGTCGATAATAAATTCGGATACATTTGCATTTGACGACACTTGGGTCGTAAATTTGCCGACTCAATATAATCCGTGCAATTCGTCCACGAACACAAGCTCTCTCACTATATTTCTTTCTATTATGTTTTTGAATACTATGAAGAGTATTAAGAAAGTGTTAAAACTTGTATAAAGTAAATTAGGGAAGCAACGATACTTCGTTTTTACTGCAGTACTCATACCGGTCTATTCCGATCTGTATCTTAATTAACAACAGAGACAAGCATATGAGCTGTCCCAGCATATTAGTCTATCATAATCTATGCAATTAATATCTACAATTAAATAGAAGACTACATCATGCAGTACGTATCCAGAGAAGTCTATAAGACACAAGTACAATGTTACCTGAGAAACAAAATAGAATTATTTTGCACCAAATGTTTTTAGAGGTGCCAAATCAGTAATGTAATTTTTCTAATATCAAGGGGTTACTATAGATTATAGCTTACACATTACTAATATCAAAAGGACTGCAGACACGATACAATCTTTATAGGTTGCTACTCCCTAGTAACAAGTTAGAAAGCCTCGTGCACCAGAACGTGGAGCCATTCACACCCTTGAGATTAGAAAACGTAGCGATGCACATTATTGCTTTGAGACTAAAATAGTAGGGTTTTTATGCTCCCACAGTTACATCTTGGGTAGGTCTTCACATTTCATTTGGAAAGTCGTGAAGTAATTAATTATAGTTACGTATAGTGGCGTATATTTGTTCTAGATATTTTTTTGAACTTCATATGGTTTACATTTTGCCACCGTTAAACTTGATGTTCAATGACAGCGTGGCCTTAGATAGTAACACGCTAAGCTAGAGAGATCGGCACTTAAATGCAGCTGCCAGGAGGCACCAGTCATTACTTAAAAGCAGATTCTCAACTTGGTGATCGTAGGTAGCCTGACAGATACATAGCCTATCATTGTTTTATGGTTTCTATGATCCTTTTTCTTTATTGAAAGCTAAAGCTATTTTATGTTTCAAATTTACATTAAACAACACAGTGTCTGAACAATCTACTATTGTCACTTCACTCTTCAGTTCACCAATAAATGAATGTTTATTAGCTTAGTAATCTACGTATGACTATTTTGCTCAGTAACATGAGATGAGAAATACCAATTCATCTTATTTATATTTCCACTAACAAATTAGAACATTTCATGGATGTTGTCACCACAAATAAATGATAAACCGTTCGTGGATTACAATAACCTCACAAAATTAAATGGACGACATGCTTGATTCATGCTTGGATTTCATAAAAGGCAAAAAAGCCTTACATTGATTTATTACCTTACTCTTACAATCAGAGCCTTGTATTGGATATATACACGTGGGAAATTTAGAAACCAGTTCTAGCTAAGAACGTATCACGTGATTGATGTTGACATCATAAGAAAATATTTATGGGAAATTTTGCTCATAAAATGTTGCTGCGTAATCATTAACATAGGGTATTAATATGACGATATTGAAATTTTATAGCGGTTACGTAACAGATCACAGTCTTTAATTTTTCATAAATAGAAGGAGACAAACAGGTCTGTTTTAAAAATTGGCACATAACACTCTTTACATCAATGTTGTTGGTAGGTGGTAGAGCTACGTTGAAGCTATTACTGGTTTCAGCATGAATGGGTCGGCTCGCCCGGGGTAGTACCACCCTCTCACAGAAAGCCGACGTGAAGTAACAGTGCTTGCACTGTTGCGTTTCGTTCGGTCAGTGAGAGCGCCGGAGGCCCACTTATTTAAAAGGCCGGCAACGCACTTGCGACTCCCCTGGTGTTGCTAGTGTCTATGGACGGCGGTGATCACTTACCATCAGGTGACCCACCTGTTCGTTTGCCCCCTATAACATAAAAAAAAAGGTCTTTTTCCAAGTCCGTCTGGTTAGCTACTACCCTCATGTTGAAAATCCATCGCCAAGCACTTGAGAGCAAGTCCCGTCTAAGTTTAGTATGTGTACCAGCTTAGTCCATACCATCATTTAATACAGGGTAAGATTGTGGTCAAACGAACAGGTGGGTCACCTGATGGTAAGTGATCACCGCCGTCCATAGACACTAGCAACACCAGGGGAGTCGCAAGTGCGTTGCCGGCCTTTTAAATAAGTGGGCCTCCGGCGCTCTCACTGACCGAACGAAACGCAACAGTGCAAGCACTGTTACTTCACGTCGGCTTTCTGTGAGAGGGTGGTACTACCCCGGGCGAGCCGACCCATTCATGCTGAAACCAGTAATAGCTTCAGCGTAGCTCTACCACCTACAAAAACCAACCATGCTATGGTTGCATCACAATGTTTTCCTTTACTGTAAGCTCTTTTACGTTGATCGACGTTGTGTTCAAACACGCTATCAACTTAGCCACCATCGCTTGAATCATGTCATAATTAATCATTGACATCACTTTTATGAAATGTTTTTTTTATATTTGCTATACTCTCATTATTTTCACTGCTATTTTTGTATTTTCATATAGTCTATATTTTATTTTAAGTTGGAATTTAAAAAAAATATCAATGTCACAAGTCACTTACGGAATTTGTTTTCTGTGGTATGGTTTAGCTGTGAAATAGCAGCTATAAAAAAGGAATCTCACTGCTACACGATTATATTAAAATAGCATAACTTTTCATATCTACTCAATATTTATTACGTCACTCGATAAAAATTATGGATTTAATATATTTTACAAATCTTCTAAATTTTTTTTGCATTCGAAGTCCAAACGAATCGAAGTCAATGAAATCTTGGATTATCATAAGTTTTTGATTTATATTTATTTACAAAAACCGTTTTTTTTTATTCAAATAAAATCACTCATAATCTTAGTTTATAGTAGTAATCTAATAATAGATAAATTCTATCACCAAGTTAGTTTTACAAACTATTGAAAAATATCAAATTTTATGTATATCTATATAATTAACACAAATCAGTTACCGAATGTACGTAAGTATATCACTTCAGAATGGGTGCACTTAATTGGCTAATTCCTTTTATGACGTGTCTGTTTGTTTGTGCGGGTTGTGTTAACCAAATTGTCAGGATCAGATTTGTATGAAAGAATATGTTTGGAAAAGTGTAAGATTCGCGTTAAAAATGTCCATATACAAAAGTGAGAGAATAAGTAAGATATAAGTCGGTAGAGTTCTTCAACAAAGTTGACAAAATTGACAGAATTGATGTTCCGTTACCATTTTATTTCATTACATGGTCGCTCTGTAGAGAATTTGATCTCATTTTTGTCATTAGTAAGCTCGTGCGAAACCGATGCATACAGATAGTTTAACATCAAAATTAATAACTAAATAAACAAAAATATTTATTTATTTATTTAATAGGTTTACAATCATTGTTACATCGGCTTAATCTAAACAAGCATCATTTCTTTAATCATTGACTACGATGTACAATTTCTTAAGTAAACACAACTTGCATAATACAAATAAAATAAAGATTATTATTATTATTACATATTAATTTAAAATGCAGACATTTTTATGCTAAAACGTAAACTAATTAAAAATATAAGAAACATATAAATTAACAATTTTTGTGTTTGATTGAATATTTAAATTTTGATAGTGTTATGCCAAATATTTCTAAGTATTTAAATTTATTATATAAGTTACTTATTCTAGAGACTGGGGAATTTGTACCTACTACTGTTTTTCTAAAGGGAGAATTGAGCAGGGTAATAAAATGACGAGGATATCTGGAAGGAGTCCTGAATCCAAACATGCTCAGTAATTCAGGGCAATCTATGTAATTGTTGAACAATTTAAACAAAAAAACTAAAGTAAGGATATTTCTACGCTCTTCTAATGTTATTGTTATTCACAGAACATTTTAATTAAGTCTATGTATTCGCGTCACATTCAACCAAAATGGACTCTATATCTATACAACGTGTCTGGATTATTGTAATACTAACTGACGTGTTAACATAACGTGACTTTTTTCCAACCTCGCGACCCACACGCGGCACCTCACGGCTTACCCGCATCTATCTACAGATTGTATGATAATTACTCCACTTCTAAGTGTCGTAGCGAAATGTTAACGTAATCTTCAATAAACAAACCACAAATTGCCAAAAAAGGTTTCTTCAAATATGTTAGTAATTTTAAACAATCCCTTGAGATTACTAACAGAAACACCCGGCGATGCTTGATTTATATTATTCTCTATCCTCATGGTAGGTCTCAGTGGAGTTCGAGCAGTAAAGAGTCTATAGAAGTATAATTATAATATCGTTTAAAATTCATATATATCGTAATAACCTTTAAAAGTTATTGAATTGTTAGGAATATTTGTACAAATTTTCATCAAAATCCGGCAAATAGATTTGAAGATAAGTCTGATTTTAACATAAATAGAATTAGATATGAGCTTTATTAAACTTTATAAGCGATAATAAAATTGTCTGAATTCGAAACAGTGTTCTTAAATGACTGGTAGACGCTGCCAATAACAGTTCAATGAAACAAAAGCTATAGAACCGATAAAATCTCTCACGACGCGAACACTAACAAGGGTCAATTTGTCGTTATTTCCAAGGATTATTGTGTAACTCGTATGTTTCGGATGGTTTTCAATTTGCAAACAATGTCCAGTCTACAAATACCCCACAGATAGGAGAAAACCTTTTCCCGTGAGACGACAAAGTTCCCGTGTGAGGAGATATTTGCAAATAAAATTGTGAAGGATTAATTAAAATCAAAAATGACTATATATATATATGTCCTGAGAAGGTATGATGAACCAAGATTAAGATAATTATTTCCACTTTGGAAAATATCCCAGTTATCGAGAATTGTCGACAAAAACTCGATCGAATTTAATTTTTGCATAGTTTCCATCTATTCATGAACTATTCACTATTGACATTTTTTTTAACAGATACACAGAAAAGGAGTCATTAATAGTTAGCCAGGCGGACTTAGAAAAACCCCAACAATACGATATGGTTTCATCATTTTGTTTTTCCGACTCCGACTCATTTGCATGCATTAGAACCTACGTCCGTCGATGCGGTACCAAAACACAACTATCAACTAAGACATCGTCACTTCGAATCAAAAAGACGTCACTAACATTTCTACAATTATCAACCCAATAACCTTTTAACAGCTAAATCTTCTTGACAAGGACCTTCAACTTATTGTCCGGTAAATCGCTAATGTTGCTTGGAAACTTAATGTCCCTAAAACTAAACTAGCTGTTAACCGCAACTTTACAATATTCGAAACGTCTAAGCCGACTTCTGACGACCAACGGGACCTTCACTGCCAGATAGCTGACCATATAAGAGGTAACATAGGATATTTTATTTTGGACTAGCCGTTGCTCGTGAAATATTTTCACGTGTCTTTTATAGGCGCATAGATGACCTTATAAGGAATTTCTTAGGTTATTTTATTTTAGACTAGCTTTTACCCGTGACATTGTCCGCAGAAGAATACCTATTTTTACAGCAGGAGTACCGATTTTTACAGGAATTTGACTGGCAGATAGCTGACCTCATAAGAAGTAACTTGGCTATTATTTTATACTTGCTGTTACTCGCGTCTTCGTGTGCAAATAAATTTTCAAAACGGTTGCATCAATCTTCTTGGGACATTTACTCGCATGTAACAGACTTTATAATAACTAAGTTAGGTTATTTTATTTTAGAGTAGCACCTATAACTTTGTCCGTAATGGAATCAATAAAACAGATAGAACGATTTTCACGGGACTTTCACTAGCAGATAACTGAAGTTATCAGAACTAACTTCGGCTATTTTATTTTAGTCTAGTTGTCACTCTCGACTTTTTCAGCGTAAAATTTTGCAAAAATATGTTGTTCACTGTAAACGTGTGCGTGAGGCGTGTCCTGTACTGGAGACTTAAGAATTAATATAAGAAATTGAAATCTATATGTTTGTATATGCATATGTAATTTATCTTTTTGGTCAATTTGACGGTAATTTTATTTTATTTACCGCGCTTATGACTACATAACTCATTAACCTATAGCAACGTGTAAGAATATTGCGTCGAGTTCAATTAGCACTATTTAAATTATTAAATATTAAAAATTGATTACAGATAGTTATAGACTTTTGTTTCTTGATTTATATTGATGCAAAATTTTAAGACCATCTATTTTTGTATTTTTAATTAGAAAGATAATTATCAACTCATTGTTTGAAGGAGTCGTAAGAGTTTGAAAGATAGAAAAATTATCTTTAATATTAGACCAGACACATGTTATCTTAAGAGTTCTATAATACAATTTCTCGCGGAACAGAGAAGTCGTTACTTTTTGTATGTTCGCAAAAACAATTATATATGCAATATCCATATAGTTATTAACATTTTTAAGACATATCGTATAGTTTGAAATATTGATTAGTTTCTTATATAGTGTAAATGAGCACTGAAATGGGTTATATAGTGGGTTAATGTTCCAAATATGTTGTTAATGACAAATCCCATCGGGAACACTGTTAGTATATACATATTTAATGTGCACGTTACATATTACAGTAGTAGGTGGCGTGCATGTCATACCTACATTGTTCTGGAAAGAGTATTTCTGTAATTCTAACGCTACTCACTATTTTATATGACTTTAATACAATTAAAAAAAAACGCATGCGGAGCCGCGGGCATCAGTCAGTCATAAAGTAAAATATTAGTAATTCACTATAACTAACCAACAACTATTTGTTAATGTTCAATAAATACACTAATTCCCTCGAAAACATTACATACAGTAGAAAGCATATTATTTATTTTTGACAAGGTCGGCCTAAATTACAGTTAAACTAAATTACACGTAACAGTACAGACATAACGCTCGATTACACCGCCCCCTGACATGTTGTTGAGAAAGTATTATTTATGAACGTATAAGACAGTGTTGCCAACTGTTTCATATTTTCAGCACTGTCGGGGAAATATGAAACTATAAAAATATACATGCAACGATAAAAGATTGATACACTATTGCGTACAATTTATGAAATTGGTAAATATTATAGATATTTCAGTAATGTCAAAATAAATAATAATAATATCTTTTACAGACGTTTTTGTATTATTAAGAAAAAAACACACCATTGCATCTGTTCTTAGTCGTTTGAAAGATTATATTATGAACTTTGTTTATCTTCTTAAAACGGTGAATTTATTGTCTCTAATCATGAAGTTATTGGAATTTCAAACATTTGCATTCAACTTCTATCAAATAAACGAAAATATAATTATATAAATAATGAAAATTAATAAATTTTTGTATTTGATGAAATAAAATAATTATAAAGTCAATACTTACAATATATTTATTTATTATTATATTCGTATCTCCTTTACAAATAGGAAATAACTTCGAAATAAAGTAAAAGAAACATCTACCACTATAAATTGAATAACTCTTCGTCGTTCACACTTGAAGGTTACAATCTTGATTACTGTCAATCGATTTATCAGAACAAAATACGAATTGTATAAACGGCGTAATATTGTAAAGTTTCCAAATTTTCCGACAAATTCATAACCTCGTGAACCTATTTTCAAACCAAATCAATGATAATAATAAATCTTAATTAACAGTAGGACTCATCCTTCCGTCTTGAATATGAGTTAAAGTTTCGCTCATACTCGAAAAACTAGAACCCTAGCTTTAAAGCTTACGATGTACTTTTAAATAATCTGTTGAACGATTACATGTGTCGATGTAAAGATTTTGCCTACTCTCAAAAAGTATTTGTACTAACATAAATGTTACGTCTAATACGACGTTTAAGTTCGATCGCCCTCTAACATGCTGCTATCGCGATACAGTGACACCGCATTCATTAGATCCCTACACACAACACACACGTGCACACTCACACGATACGTACATTGTTTCTGTGAGACACCTTTTTTCTCTTTTTTTTGGTTAATTAGCCTAAGTCAAAATTATTAAGCTCTAAATACATGTACGACTTCGTGCAACACGAACGTATGTATATGTGTCTCACTATTTGTACATGTAGGGTTAGATTAGCTCACATGGTTAGTTTTAGATTCGCGTAACAGTCTAAGCTGAGGTTCAGTCACTCTGGTATCCTTGAACCTGTTACCATTCGGCTGAACGCCCTAAGCGGTTATCTTAAATTCAAATATCGGTGCGGATAGGTTGACTCACCACGTTGTGATATGCGGAGCGGAAACGCAATCAATCCAACACATCATCGAGGAATGTCCATTTCGACAATACAATGGTTCTCCCGACAACCTGATCAATCTTACCGACGACGCCTTAAAATGGCTGAGAGAATTAAATATTCAATTGTAATAAAAAAATGGATACTCTATTTAGCCTTACGGTTAAAAAATAAATAAATAAAAAAAACGTAAATGAACCAGGGAAAATGTGAAGGCTCTCCAGGCCAACAGTGGTTAGTCAGTTGAAAAAAAAACGAACACAAAGCGAGCCCAGAAGCCCGCAAGCACGGAATCGTCGGGCCATTCACATCACTACATATACTCCTAGCCATATACAGTACTTATCACTGTACTTGTATTACTTATTACTGTATCAGCTATTAACGTTAACGTCTACATACTTTTATAAATACCATCTCAACATCTAATAGATATTATTTTTGAGGTATCCATAAAAAAAATATGAGTTTACAACTTCTTTCAATTATCTAGCACTTACCGTAAAACCATAATATTTACAAGCCTCAAACTAAGAGCCACTTACACCAAATGTCTTAGTTGCGCTTAAGTTTTGTATAAACACGTTTTTTATCCTTTCTACTCTTTTTAGCATTTGACCACAATCTCATATAATGTTAAATGATGATGTGGTTGAAGATGGTAAGCATGCTAAGCCTAAAGAGACTGCAGAATACACCATCAGGCGCTTGGCGACAGATTTTCAACTTGAGGATGGAAGACTAGCCAAGCGGACTTAGAAAAACCCTACCACCATGCTATGGTTTCATCTTCATGTTTTCTTTCACCGAAAGCTCTAACTCAGTTGATAGGACTTCGAACCTACGTCAATCGACGCGATGCCAAACTCACTACCAAGTAAGCCATCAATTCAAATCTAATAAACGTGTTGTACTGAAACTTTTGAAAAGCAAAATTCGTTTCCTGATATGTCTGAGCTAAATGCTCTCTGTGCACTATTCAACGTGGCTAAATGCATTTAGTAAACTGTCACGAAGTATGTTTTATAAGGCTGTGCTTCGTTCTTATACTAAACTAGCGGACCGCTCCGGCTTCGCACGGGTATAAAATATATAGCCTATGTTATTCACTGAAAAAATTATTAAAATCGATCCAGTAGTTTGATTTATTCATTCCTGCGCGTGGCCCGCACGCGTTAATTTTGTAGTAAAACAATTCCCCTTTCTCTATACCATAAAGATTTTCTGCTATCTTTGGATTATCTAAATTCATACACTACCATTTTTACGGTTCAGCCTGCGTTTGTTGCAATGTAAGCGGAAAAAATGTAATTATTTACGACATCACATTAGAAACCTCAAAATAACAGTATTTCTCCACTAGTTAATGTATGTTATAATACATATAAACCTTCCTCTTCAATCACTCTATCTATAAAAAAAAACCGCATCAAAATCCGTTGCGTGGTTTTAAAGATTTAAGCATACATAGGGATATAGGGACAGAGAAAGCGACATTGTTTTATACTATGTAGTGATAAAGAAGAGTAATTTTCCTAATTTGATAATTGGGTACCAGACAATACTAAATATATTTAAATTATTAAATTAAAAACGTTCAAAGCATTAAAAATGTTCAGTTGTACGGTTTTAAAATAATTGGAAATGGTATTTGGTACATGTTGCCCTAAGAATCCTTCAATCAATACTCAAAACAAATATTTTATGTGGCAGAACGGAACCCTCATCTGCCGACTCAAATCGAATTTTCCCAAGTTTTTTGTATGCCAACTAAATAATATTACAGAATAGTAAGGATACGACGATACGCCGAAAGTAGTTTTCGTTGCGTCAGCCTACAAATAAAGCGTAAAAACCATTCTATATTATGGCTTTTATTTTCATACCATTAACTGTTGACGTAAACAGTCTGTTCATTATGTATCTGACCATTACTACAATCAATAAGAAATTATTGAAAATACAATTATTCATGTTGTTCTTTTATCACGATGTGCACGAAGAACAAGCATTATGTGAACACCAACAGGTGTGAAAGAGAGATCTATTTACAGTGGCCATACCCAGAATTATGATACAAATGACAAATGTTTTAAAATTTACGACCAGAGTGAGCACGAGTGAAGTTCATTTTTAAAATTAATGTTGATCTTATTAAAGCAACTAACGCAATAATTCACTTTATTCCAACTACAATAAAGGCAATTTTGTAAATAAAATTTACTGAACAATAATTAAATGTTCTGTTTTAAATTCTGAATATATTTGTTACTCATTCCAGTATCGTAATATTGTTAACAGTTATATTACGAAACAAAATAACAAATCACCTTATAGCAGAATAATTGTTAACGGTTTATAATTACTGTTATTAAAAAATAACGTTATTAACTATTAACAAAGCCCTTATTACCATTTCCATACATAATATGTATCAATTGACATACAACATCAAAGAATTCTTTTGGATCTTCGAAATTCGTGTCAATTATATCTCCATTACTGTAATTACGAACGCGAATAATTAACATCCGACAGTAATTATATTATATCCAATTATCTACATTAATTTGCTTACGACT
Organism: Antheraea assamensis; assembly: GCA_035772565.1. Taxonomy (NCBI): domain Eukaryota; kingdom Metazoa; phylum Arthropoda; class Insecta; order Lepidoptera; family Saturniidae; genus Antheraea; species Antheraea assamensis. The sequence goes on along the minus strand of JAQQSE010000023.1, from coordinate 475,963 downwards.
TAGTAATTACTGTATAAAAACGAGAAATACTACAGCTGAGGGACTTTTATATTAAGAGAGACAGTGAACTTTGGATTTTTAATTGCAATAGTGACTATCACTTTGTTATTTTTTCACAGTCGATTCTTATTATACGTTGGTATATAAAATATAATAATTACGATTGGGCATATGTTAAGTCTTAAAATACTTTGATTAAAGATAAATTGAAAAGGGCTACTACGAAAATATATTTAAGTTTAAAATCTCGGAACAATCTACTTCACTTTCCTTAGAAAAATTGTTACTAAAGCAAGTGAAAAGAAATGAATTATATATAAAATTCTCGTGTCACGATGTTAGTTACGATACTCCTCTGAAACGGTTTGACCGATTTTTATAAAATTTTATATGTATATTCAGGAGGTCTGAGAATCGGCAACTATCTATTTTTCATACCCCTAAATGATAAAGGTTGTCCACCCCTAACATTTATTTTTTGGATTTTATTTTAACGAGGTATTAAAAATACATAGAACCCTAAATTTTCACCCTTCTAACACCAACCCCCAGTTTTTAATAGTCATTTTAGTAATTAATCATTTTTCATCCCGCTCGATAACTGATCAATTATCACTTGGTAAGTTATCCCAGAGAAAGAGCTAATTAAAACCAAGTCATCGTCTTTTTTGTAAATACTTTTTACTCTATTTCGTTTTTTTTTTCTACACTAGAATTCTTCCATAGAAATAATTTATATGGCAAAACAACGTTTGTCGGGTCAGCTAGTAGAAATATAATAACAACGTATCACGGATAAAATTTTGTTAATTCTATTAATTCGAATAAACTTTTTAACGATTTTTGAAATATATTAACTACAGCATTATGTTTTATTTTTATTTTTTATCTGGCAACCCTGATAACGTCAAAGTATTAACAAGTGAAACTATAAAGCTATATACATTAACAAAAAATATACTGTATAGAGTTGACAAAGTAAATTTATATTTGTGACACCACTTTATGGCTTGAAAATAAATAGGGAGAAAAATATCGCTTACATAATCATCAATACATTATGGCCATTTTTCAAAAATGCAGAGAAACAAAATTCAGCAACACAGAAAACGAGACCTATCTCGAACATTCCGTTCGAAATAAAACTTGTGAACCGAATAGGAAAGTTCAAATACTTTAAATTGAATCCAGTACGCCCAATAAAGTTGTTACAGCACTCCTCAGTTGATATGTACGTGCTGAAGTGAACGTACGCTAAGATGTGAATGAAATTCGAATGTTCGGTTCAATTTCCTACTTAATATTTCTTTTAACAACAACTCCTGTAGTACTACACTTACGAATATCTTTCAATAATATTGCCATTATATTGATATGATCGGTTCAATTCGCTACTTAATATCTCTTTTAACAACAATTCCTGTAGTACTACACTTACGAGTATCTTTCAATAATATTGCCATTATATTGATATGATCGGTTCAATTCGCTACTTAATATCTCTTTTAACAACAATTCCTGCAGTACTACACTTACGAGTATCTTTCAATAATATTGCCATTATATTGATATGATCGGTTCAATTCGCTACTTAATATCTCTTTTAACAACAAGTATTTTTCAATTTTATTGGCGCCATGTTGATATGATCGTTTCAATTCGCTACTTAACAGTTATTTTAACAACAATTTCTGTGGTACTACACTTATCAATAATCAATAATATTGGTGCTATCTTGATATTCTACAGTTAAGCAGATATATTAACCATAGCAATTATATAATACCATAACGGTTATATGATAATAATGAATGATACTGTTGTTATTTTACAACAATCGTTATTATAAACTGTTGTCAGTTATCCTGCTGTTGCATAATATGCTATTTTGTATCATTTTTATATCTTTATAGGTATTTCTATGTTTAATTATAATCTCATCTGAAGTTAAAGGATGATGTGGTCTAAGATGGTAAACATGCTAAGCCTAGAGGGAGCTGACTCTCAAGTGCATCTGACGGAAAACAGATTTTCAACTTGAGGGTGGTACCTAACCAGCTGGGATAAGCAAAAACTATACCACCATGCTATGGTTTCATCACAAAGTATTTTCCTTCATCGGCAGCCCCAATTCTTTCATAAGGATTCGAACTTACGTAGACCGAGGTGGTATCCGAACACGTTAATCACTAAGCCATTATCGCTTCAGAGCGTCAATAGGCGATGGTAATCATTTACTATCAAGTAGGCAATATGCCAGTCTGTTGTCTTTTGGTACAAAAAAAACGTGCAGTATCGCTTCTTTCAATTCATGAATAAATGTGAACATAGACCACTGCTTCATAAAATATTTAAGAACCTCAAACAATATACGAGTATAGCCTCCTAGATACTCCTTTATAAAATATTATGTACATTCATCTGGAAATTAGTGAAAGAGAAGTTCGCGCAAAATTTTTAATATAATCAGTCTTAGAGTTCCTTGTTCGAAAAGTTAAGTCGAGTTGCTATCAAAGGCAACGTGAAATCCTAAAAATCGAATCAACGACGTCGTCTAAAGCTGGCTAAGCGCTTTAAAGCGATCGATTCGCATTCAACGTCATAAAGGCTCGGAACGAATAAGAACGATTGGTAGCTGCTTCAATGAGAATTCTCCGTTCGTCGCGACATTATGCATCCTTGCTCTTTTATTAAAATTGTCTTGGTGTCTTAGAATTTTTTTATTATATTTTTTTTATATGTATACCTACTGGATAATTGATTTTGATATATTTAAGAACAATAAACTACTACATCGTTTGAATTATCATTGTGAAAGTGTGCACATTTTCATGTACTTTTATTTAGACGACTTTTAAGCTATACATTTTGCTCTACACTCTCTCAGTATTATTGCATTGCAGCGAATCAACCTTTGTAGCTTTCCATCAACTGAGACAGTAAGTAAGCTATGTATATAATTGGCTATTTATAAAAAATCTTCAATACATATGATTGGTTACAAAAACAAGAAAATGAAAAATAAGTTTGTTTCGTATGTGTTTGTATCATATCAAACTGTAATTGTACTGAATAGGTTCACTGACTTCAAAAATAGGGTTCCTCTTAAGGATTCTGCTTTATTTGTAAAAATAAAAAACAAATCTTTTGATAAATTATTGTGTTTAGTATACGTCAAAACTGATATTAAACTCATCTAACGACTATCAAGTCTTGTTATTTTCAACGTAAAACGTATATGTTTACTAACTTAGGCCAACGACTTCGGTCGCCTTAATATACATCTGAACTATCCATTAGGAACAATATACTCGTATGTTTTTGAATGAAAATTTTATAAGTATCGGTTGAGTAGTGAAGTCTACCTTGGGTTAATAATGAACGAGACACAATAACATTTTTAATAACGTAATATCGATCGTAGAAAAGCTAATTTTAATAATTTCTTAGTCAATTAGTCTTCCCGTGAATGGTATGAATATTATAGTTAAATGTATTGGCACGTTTAAACTCCTTACAATTATATCGCTATTGCTATTTCAGTTGACTAAAAGTCATATCTTTATCGTACCCGTAAGCTTTGAAACCATCTCCTGGACAGAGTATTCCATTCTTCTTATAAATTTAGGATCTTTTAAATTAAAAGAAAAATTTGTAGGCTATTTTATATTTACATTTGTCTCACTCTGCCCGAGCTATTCAATAGAGTGCATGCATGTGAGACAACTGCATTATGTCCTGTATCTACGCATAGAAAATATATGAAATTATGATTTCGTATTCCTCTCCCAAAACTAAATCGACCTTTTTTTCAAAATTAATATAACAAGTAATTTAGATATGTCTGTATGTTTTTCTTTAATTTATCAGATTTGTTAACTGAATGTTTGCAAACGGCGGAGGCCTCCACGTCTTCTAATGTGTAATTTATGGGAGATTCAAAACATAGGTATACTACAACGCGTACCGATGAATGAATTAATTGATGTTTTGATGTCCGCTACTGCTTTTGCAATATACTGTGTTTACTATCAGACACAATGTTGTCACTTCGCCGAGTAACTATTAAAATAAAAAATGTTCTTAGCCAAATCCGTACTTTTCAACCCTTCATATGTTTTGACGTTTGACCACAATCTCACCTGATTTTAAATAACGATGTAGTATAAAATGGAAAGCACGTTATACCCAGGGGACAAATAGCTCTCACATGCAGCTGCTCGACGACAAATTTTCAACTTGAAGGTGTTAACTAACGGGCGGCGGGCTTAGAAATTCCCTTTTTATACTTTATAGGATAGCGTTTGACCACAATCGCATCTGATGTTAAATGATGATGTGGTCTAAGAGGCTAGTCACACTTAACCTGGAGGGAGATTGGCTTTCAAGTGCAGCTGCCAGAACACACCAACAGATGCTTATCGAAAGATTTTCAAACTGAGGGTGTTAGCTAGCTAGGCAGACTTAGAAAACGCTCTACCACCATACTATGGTGACATCACGATGTTTTCCTTCACCACTACCTCCTCCGGCCCATTCGCATGGATTTGATTGCTTAATAATGCGAAATAGTACATTGAAACATTATGAAATAGAGATTGTAAAACATGCAAACAGACACACGAAAGGACGATAAATAACATAAATAGTAAAATAAACTATCAGTAAATCGCAAAGAATAAATGTTATCTATTATACCTTGACGTCTCAAAGTTTCCGTTGAAGTACTTGTTACTTTTTTTTATACAACAGTGTTTACTCTGAGATGAAATCTCTTCTGGCGACAATAATTCAGGGTGAAATATATTTATCAACGTCTGTCTCGTGTCTACATTGAATAATAAAGCGACGCTCCGCAGCGGATGACAAAAAGCGATACTGTAGAGAAAAAAAACGTTAAAGACATATCTTTAGCGAAATATATAGGTTCCGCAGCTTATTAAGTATTATATTATTTATTTAATATTTACAAATTTCATGAAATTGTGTATACAATATTTTAGAGATTAGGGCGTAAAGAAGATTTTTATTAATTTTAATAATATTAGTAAAAATAAAAGTATCGAATTATATATTTGCCTTCTGAATGAAAAAAACAAAAACACTTTTTTTAATGTATATCCAGATAGAAAAAAGAAAAAAAAAACAAAGTCCTTCCTTTTTTAATATATATCTTGTACCTGTTTAGGTAACTTTGCCAATTTCAATAGTATAACACATAGATTGCCAATTATTCAGTTTAATATATAGAATAGGTTAAAAAAATATGCCAGCTTATAAACACAAGATAGAAATGAAAACCTACAAATAAATAATGCATACACACTAAAGTTCATACAGATTTACCAATGACATTTTGCATATACGTTGTCAAGAGTACAGAAAGGGACATTGGGTACTTTCCATTGAAAAATTAATGTATCATTTCCGAAGTATAGAACAAATTTACATTAACGTGAGAGAAGCGGTGATCAGAAGTGAGTATGTAATTAATATTAGTAGTAAAATACACACAAATCACACACTTTCAATACTATACTGATTATATACAAAACATATATAATGTTATTTTATTATAATTATATGTAATAATAAGAATGATGCACTACTCGTCACACAGTAAATGTAGTTGATGATGACAGGAGCCGAATACAGCCGACTTTGCGTCATCGATTCGAGGGTGACGGTTTCTTTACGTTGACTAATCCAAACACCTAAAGAAGATTTCCCTTCATAAACTATGTAACAATACAAAATATTTACAGAATAAATAATATTACGTGATGGGTTCTGCACAGGTAATTTTTCGTTTCACAGCGGTTTTTTGTACAAATTTGCGGATCACTAAAAACTTCGTGAAAATACAGCTTTAGAAGAACACTGTTTTTTACCACCCCCGCCGCTTTCAAATCAACATTTTGATCTCGACTCGCCGACAGAAAGGAAATGATTTCGCTCCGATATGGATTTTGAAACGCGGGACCCTCTGTGTTGCCGTTTTTTTTATATAATTTTTATTGGGATTTATTAAACAATTTTCTACGAATATAGCCATCTGTTACATTTGAATTAGATGATATTGAAAAATTAAGTACCTATATACTAAAGATATTTGCGAAAAGGATATTAAAGTTTTGTTATTTTATTTACTACGTACTTATTATGTATTGTGAATGGGATCATTGGGATGGGATTTCGAATTCAAACAGACGGATGTCGTGCACAATCTATATTAGGAATTAAATAAATAAGATAATATTGCAATATACCATAGCGTAAAACATTGACTCTGTAAAACGAAGTACAGTTAAGAGGTTTGTAGATAAATGAGGTTTGTAGATGACAGGCCATCTTATGTCAGCTAATGTTGCTAAAAGTGAAAACATATTTTAAATACAGAGAAAAAGAAAACCTTTACATCTCCCCTACGCCTGCGTTTCACACCAGTTACCCCATTTCTCTAGGTCAAGAATACACATATCTCCCGCCCTAACGTAAGGCGTGGCTAGATATCACGACTGGCGAGGGACAGAGTTGCATGACTTGGCTAGGCTATAGCGGCACCTTTATTGGCAGCACAGTACTTTCCGTGGGGAACACCTTGGCACTATATAATGACGATGCTTTCGGTTATTACAATTATTTAATATTAATTAAAAAACACAATTGAAACTGTCAGAGCAATACAGATAAGAAATAAATATAAAATCACAGATATTAATGTAAAACTTTGCTACAAAATATACATATACTAAGGAAATCATTTATCATAAACGTTGTAATCTTAAACAGGGACAGATCGGAAATTAATCTCATTTGACACGAATTCCGTAACACGCCGGCCGCGCCACGGAGATGAGATATTGCGATAGTAAAAAAATATAGATCACACTGGTCTGAATTTTTTGGATTAAACATTATTTATTGTTATTGATATTTTGATATTAGATCGCTAAATTTACTGTATCGTAATGACAACAGTTGATAATAAATGATCCTTTTATACTTGGTGCTATATTACCAACGATGTTGGTTTGTATGTGTTCTAATGTGCCATCACTGTTGAAGAAAAGGACACTTTTATTAAAGAAATTAGTTTTTTTATACTCTATTAGTTTTAGTATTTGACCATAAACTCAGCTGATGTTAAGTGACGATGTTGCCCAAGATGGTAGTCACGCTAAACCTGACTAAGTTTGGCTTTCAAGTGTAGATGTCGGAATACATCAACAGGTACTTCGCGATACATTTTCAACATGAAGTTGATAGCCAGCCAGGTGAGTTTAGAAAAAACCGCAGCCACTCTATGGTTTCATCACGATGTTTTCCTTCACCGAAAGCTCCGTCTCATTCGGAAGGATTCGAACTTACGTCGATGGATGAAGTGTCTGAAAACACACTAACCACTTACCCCTCATCGCTTCATTACTAAAGCTCTAGCATACAGAGCTGAATTGTACTAAACGAACATTTGTTACGGACTAAATAAATAAAAGAGTGTCATGGTACAACCCGTTAGAACGAAGTTCCTTTCGTAGTATATTATTAGTGATAAACATTTTGTATTATTGATTACCAAATACAAATAAATGAATTACTAGCGTCTGAGAGTTATAAAAAGAAAAACATTTTATTGTACATAATTCAATTCATCTAATTCATTATAAACTTTATCAGATAAACATAAGTATAAGTATATAAGTACATAACTACACACAATACGCTACGAAATAACTGATGCGTATACCATGTACAAACTATACCAGCGCAGGCGCAAGCCGATGCAAACTTATTGGCTGCCTTGAACCAATAAACGCCTAGTTACGGTCGTGACGGAAAAATCATACATTTTTTTTCATTTAGCCCCCATCCGTACCGTGCTATATGAAATTTTTCTCTCTCAATCTTAATTCATAAATTATAAAAATAGGTAATTTGCTTTAAAATCTTAATTCAGGGTAAACAAAAAAGTTTTATTAAGCTACAGTTATCACATAATCCCTTAACTGATTTTCAATATCCTTTGTTCCTCATTTTCACATCGTCCCAACTAACTATACAGTTATTTCCGGATAATATTCTGATAACGCGAAAGGGCGGCTATTTCAAAGGATGTCTTTTAAGATTCTTAACAAGTACCAAGTTGCCTCTTTTATATTAACCTGTTAATTTCCATTTGGTACAGTTTTAGTATACCTGAGCAAGGTTCGACCGTATTACGAGGCGCATTGTGCCGCGCGACTCCCACAGCTCGTCGGGGGGGGTTTAGCACCCGCCTCCTCCTGAGGGTCTACCATCTTGACCTCTCAGACCGCAGACGAGGGCCCTGAAGAGGGGCCGACACCTGCCGGGGATGCAGAAGTAGTGCCATTGGCAGTTCCTGCTCCCCGGCCAAATAGGTGTGAGAAGGCACCATGGGGTTTTTAGTCCGTGGGAATCGGACATAACCCACCCCCCGCCGCCCGAGGAGGTGGGTATCCGTTACGGATTTTCCCCATGTAAAAAAAAAAAAAAAAAGGTTCGACCGTATTAGCCACCCTTGCGTCAGTTGCCATTTTTGTTTAGTATTTAATGAGCACGGCCAAAATTTTAACAAAGTTGTTATTACTCTTCAAAATCTATATGCTAAGAACCACACGATACAAGTGAAAATACATAGTTGATAAAAAGTGCATTTAGAATGTAGTAAATGATTCAGTGCGTCACCGAACCGATACCTATATTGATAACCTGATATCGAGTGAAACCGAGTAAGGCCGATACAGTGTCAACGACCCGAACGTATCACGTTCTACGAAAGATCATCAGACACGTAGACCATCAGGTCTACTTTCGTTTTCTATTCAATGAGTCTGAAGAAGTCTCGACTTTAAAAATGTATGTTGCCATAACTGAGATAGATAGTAAAGTTGGCATAACTAAGTATTTATATTGTGAATGTTTCTACTGTAACTCTCGTGTAGACTGTGTTTTAGTGTTATTGAATTTTATATTGCATATTAACGTAGTATTTACGCATGTACATGTTAGTATAGAAAGGTATTCGCTGAGAAAACAGAACAGCCGAACTTATTTCTTCCGTAAAGCATTATTGCTCGCGTTATAATGAGTCAAGTGTATGATTTGTACTGGAGTATAAATTTATTTAATACTAGCCTCCGTTAGAACTCTTGTCTTTCTGACCTTAGTTCTAGTTAGCCCTAGATGGTAATCACCAGTTCCCATCAAATTGACAGTACGTTTGTTTGGGGCTTCATACTATGAAAACAAAATTTCAATGCATGTAAACAAATCGCACCTAAATTAACTAACTTTTATTAAAATTATTAGATGATCTGATTTAAGCCTAAAAAGAGCCGTAGGTCTGCAGTTAAACTGCCAGGATACAGCAACAGGTTCTTTGTTAAAGATTTTTCCTTCACAAATAGCAGTTAGCAAAGGCGTGCATTGCAAAATATGGAACTCTTATAATAATTACTGCTCTAGAATACATACGAGCTTCAAACCAGTCATAACTAAACGTGTATTATATACCTTACGTAGCTGTAAAGGATGCCATAAACGTTATACGAAATAATATTAACTAGAGTGGAATTGTTTTGCTTAGTAGGTTTCTGCGTTTGACCACAGTGTCACTTGATGCTTAAACTACAATGTAGTCTAAAATGATAAACATGCTAAGCTTAGAAGCTCTTAAATGCAGCTGCTAGCGCATACATATGTACATTTAAACATACGTGTATGTACATATGTACAAGCACCTATGTGCTTGGGAAGAGTTTTTTAACTTGAGTGTGATAATCAGGTAGGCGGGTTTAGAAATAGCCTATCACTATGCTATAGTATTGCCATGATATTTTTATATATCATAATTCTGGTGCATTGCAGGAATATTTGTTTATTTTCGTTGTTTTTAATATAAATACTGACAGTATACTATATAACTCCAATAGCGCATAATGCAAAATTATTTTCTTATACAACTTTGTAAGTATTACGCTGTTTATTTCGCAATACATAATATAAAGAACCTTTCCGAGCCATTCACCTAAAACTTATCAATTCAGACATAATATTGAAATCGTCAATACTGTGTACTAATTATGCCCATACTTTCCTTTGGGAAGAGCCCTATGGGCCAGCAGTGGGTCTCTTGATTGATATGGGCAAATAGTGCTAGTTCGGAAATGAGAATAACACACTTCTACTTTATTTACATTAAATGATATATTTTGTTTCAGTTATCGAAGAGTGAATGCAACAGAGCACGTCAAGAAACTATAAGTATAAGTTATTATTTGTATAGGACATAATTATAGTCGAACCTAAAGGAACTCCTGATATACCATATCATGGCTGCCTGTACAGTTGACCAGATACTCATATATAAGCTTAGTATATACATTATCGTTGAGACATGTGAAAAATGGACAGGTCTGGATAGTTCGCATTCAATAATGAGAAGTATATGCAAATGGCTGAAACAGCTAGAATCCCTTCTGTGTATAGATTGAAACTAATACTACTTGGTTCTGTAGCAGGGGTTTTCGGACTAAATCACGAGATTTGTCAAGATGAGCACGTTTGCTACTGCATGTTAAGGTACTCGTTAACATTGCATTCAAAACAAATAATTTGAAAAGAATTACACGATACAATTTAATTCCTTGCTAGAGGGAATTCAACCAGTTATTCTTACCATCAAGAACGACTTTTACAAAGTTTTCAAATATAAACTAAAGCCGTCTCTAACTATTATTATGCTATCGATTCTTCATTCATTTATTTATATTGCTCAGTCCAATTTCAAACAGTGAAAGAAGTCACCAAAAATATCTCAACTAATTAAGGCGGCGTAAACTGTTTTTACAGTTCTTCAAAGATACGCTTTTCTAACAATATTATAATAATGTACAGTAAGATATATTCTACTATATTTTATAAAAATATCTATATGTAACCCAGTTCTTATTTACGTCTATTCATTCACGTTACCACATCAAACAATAGCTTCATCGTTAAACTGAACGTAGATTCCGTATTTGGATCGTTTACCTCGTTTTGTACGTCCCCATAAATCCTCTTGACAATACATAGTCTCAGTGGGTATTTTCGTTACTTTTGCACGAAAATCAGTCCACTTCGACCTTTACACCGCGCATACATTTACCGATGTCAATGAAACCGGGCCATCAATTACTGTCGTACTTATTTTATTTGTTGTGTACAGGGAGTAAAGATTGACACAGTGCTATTTACTTCTCTTGGCAATACTGTCTCATTTACTGATACCTCCCAATCAACTATTAAACAGTTTTTTTTTTATTTTAAATAAATCACAATTAAAGTCAACTAATTGTGAGATTATATGAATTTATTATATGCCACCAAAATGATCATTATTAGATATTTTGGAAATTTTTAAATTGTAAACTTGACACCTCTTTTGATTTGCTCTTTACATCCGGATTCCATAACGTCATTATAGTTATATCTCAGTTAAGAATTGTATTCATTGATTCTGTTTAAAATAAAAATAAAAAAATACAGTATCAAAAATGTTATCCAAAGTTTTATATCAGAGATTAACGAGATAGAAAAGAAGGCGGACATCTCTAGTGGAGTATTATTTTAAAACACCTTTATTTAGTAACAGTTGACTACGCGTCTTGAGATTTCTATTGTTTATTCTGCATTTATCCAACTTTAATTCGTTAAGCAGATCATGTTACTAAACTATAACCGAATTTACTCTATCAGTTGCTTAGTAAGAAGTAGCAAACAAAGCAATACATGAACATGAAGCAATGTGATGCCATGAATCAATTATACCTATGAAAAAGCATCCGGAATTTTATCACAAATGTAACTTAGAACCCAAAAGCCTGTACAATATATATGTAAAATAACAATTACTAATTTAGAATTACCATAATTTATTCAACCTTTCCCTGTTAAAAATATTGAAAGCATTGGTTCCCCATATAACCACGATACGGACCGCTTACTAAAACCACACATGAAGATCTTGTAAACTGTTTACTACAATTTAATCTATAAATCTGATAGATAGGCTAACATCTGGAAGGAAGCCAAACTTTCTGCTATGTTGTAAACTTCTTACAAGTTCGATTCGACATCGATAAGGTTCTGTTCATACGAGGCTGATTACTTCCTTTAAGACTCGTATCTCGTAAAGAACACTTTCTTTATTAACCATTCCTTAAAGTTCTTCATTGAAAACCGTTTACCGCTGTTGTTTTCATAGTGGTGTAGCAAATTTACACCACTGCTTTTAATTCTATGTATGCTTGAAGCCAAAGTTAACTCTCATTTTCAGTGCACGATTAGAAGGGAACAATACTCGCAATCGTGTAAAACCGTCGAATTGATTGGCTTATACAGATTATATACTTCCATTAACCGCCAAAAATATTAATCACTATCGTCTCATGTGAATCGAATTGTAGTATATAAACGGCGTAGCGTAGGCGTAGAAAGGTCTAACGTCATACAATAAAACTGAATATTTTCACTCGCTAGTTCAACATACAGAATAGAAATCACCCCCACGTACGTGCACATATAGTAGAAAGGTTTTATTTTTTTCCTTTATTTTTTGAATTTGTTTAGTTTAGCCGAGTTGTCAGATTCACATGCAGGCGCATATGTGTCTTACTAATTCATACACGTGTGACTAGTTTATCCAGCCTAGTTTATTTAGACTCAACAGTTGCATTGTCGCATTCAAAGCAACGGCCAAAACCAAAGTTCGACCACTTTGGCGCCCTTGCCCTTGTTGCTATACGGCTGAGTGCCTTGAGCGCTCGCCCGAAAAAGTTTGGTGAAGCTGTAAAGGCTCGTTAGGACAACAACACTAGTCAGTTCGATGGGGTTCATTGGGATCATTTTCGATTAGATCGCTGCACCATTCGCGTCTATAATAATCTATATTACTCCTTGTAAAGTAACGCTTCGTAGTAGTCCGGTGAAACTGTAGCGGCCTTAACAAGACAACAGTGTAGTCAGTTCGAAAAAAAAAAAAAGTAACGCTTCGTTTTAGTCGACTGATCGATTAAATCATAATGATTGCGTCATCATGGATGACGTCATATTTTTATAACCACCTTGTTATTGTTGTCCCAATATATATAAGCTACTTCTATTATACGACAAGCAATAAATAATAAAGTCATATGACAATGAAAGATGAGATGAATATTGATATTCATAAAGTTACGTGGTCGTTCCTCGTTCAAGGCAATATGAAACTCGTAATTATATTATTAATAATGTTGTATGTGCGAAGTGTAAATAATTGAAAAGTTCTTAATTGCGAAACAAAAAGGCGCGTCTTTTAAGCATCAAATATAAATTGGAGCTATTCAACAACCACGACAAGCTCTCGCTGATTGCATCGGAACTATGAAACTAAATTGATTACAAACTTTGAACCGTTCCTAAGAAACTACTCACAAAGGCTTAATAAAGCTGAACTTAAAACCGATACATAAGAAAATTTGTAACAAAGATTAACTATAAGTAAGATATTACTAACGATGTTTATAAACTTACTCAGGTTTCTCAATAAATGAGTGGATTTATTAAGATGCCACAGTAACGGAAGTGTCTTAATTTGAATTTGAATTGATATCTACATGAAAAGTGTTCTTAATACTGAAAAGATTTTTGCATAATATTAGAGATAAACTGTTCATTAAGTGTTTTCCTTAAAGCTTGAGATTGTTATAGTTGTGGTTTTAAAAGTCTGCACAACGGCTTAACCATGTCATCTTCATAAGGTAACTCACTTATTGGGCTGTCTTCTGTATTACGTAGATATATTGTTTCATTCTGTATGCGAACTCCTTTTTACAAATAAACAACGGATGCCTCATACGCCATGGGAACCAAAAATCGGTCGTGGGAACTAAAAACAATGTTGGTTGTAAAAAACCGCTTTTTGAATTTCGTCAAATTGATAAAAAATGATGTCGTCCTTCCAGAGGTTTCCACCCTTCCTAAAGGGTATACAAGTGTACCATCATAGTGAAGACGAAGATAAACCAAAAGGTAAAGTATCTTCAAGCAGACTCAGATTACAGCATCATAAATTGTAAGTATAACCGTAGGTAATTGTATGATAGTGAGTCTTATTTGAATTTGTAATTCCAAATTTTTTTTTTCGACGCAAACGGCATTCAATTCAACTAGGGGCATAACAATACTTTTAATTTAAGCTACTATAGTATATACTTCTTTATCTCCACATATGAACTGTACCAGTTTATATGATTTTCCAGGTTATTTGTAAGTTGGTAAAATCTAATACCCAATTGAAATTCCATACTTGATCTAAACTTTTAAAGATCACGACATTTCATTAGACAGTTCGTTCATCTACTTTACCAATATAGGATAAGTATGGACTATGAAATATAAACTTTGCCACAACTTTAGCGCTAAAGCTAAACAATGAAATGTGCTACACGTAATATATCACAAAGTGATATGGGCCTTTTTAAAACAGCATTTACTTCATTTATAATAATATTTACCGTTGTTTCCTAATTGTACACTAATTTATATTGATTGCTATACGTACTGTCATTATTCCTAGCTATTATAAAAAAAGGAAAACCAGGAGCTTCATATCTATAATTCTAAGTACAAGTTTTCTAACTTCATTTTGATCAATCAAGAATAAATTTTAAGTGTTTATTTTTTCCGAGCAAATTTTTACTTCATACACCATCATCCTTTTCTTACCCTTATACCACGTAAGTAAGGTCATTACAACTTGTTTGTCAAATTGTGATGTATGATTTGGCTTAATTTTTAGGATTGGCCGCCTGCCTGACATCAACCATTCTAGGGATAAGTCTTACTTTATACAATAACCTCAAATAATTCTAACTGTCCGCCACCGTTTCGCACAGGTGCACTAAAGAAGAAAATGAAACCAATTCTTTCTTTTACAGGACGACCAGGTAATTACATAAAATAACAACTGAAAAACTAAACGTCACTTCTGTTATAATTTTTCAAAATCTTTCTCTACTGTCATCTGTTTCACTAACTCACTTTTTACATAGAGATTTTTTAACCCAAGTTTATCAATTTTCCGTGCGATTTCTCAAACATTTTCTTTCATACAAACCTTGTTCTGACAATTACAAATACAACCTAAAAAGAATTACCAGATAGATACAACCGTTCTGAAGTCATGTGCTTCCATACATTCCGCAACTGATTTTTGTTACTACAGATTTAATGTTACAACTAAATGTATTCTTCTAATGCTACTCCCATACCAGCGTCTATCTCCACGAAATTTGTCTGTGGTCACACTACATGCAAATGTGGAAGACATTATCATTATGCGTTATGAACTATCGGATTGCAGCAAAATACACATACATGCGGCATGTTAACTGGGCCAGAGGTTTTTACGCACATCAAAGGAATTTATTGAACGCAAATTTCAAGTTATTGGAAAGACACAGGTGTGGGAATACGTAATCTGTGCATTTATCGAAATAATTTTTGTCGTTAATTCTAACGCGACAAGTAATGGAAGCTTCGTCTCGCAGATATCGGAGAGCACAACAAGAACACAATTCAACTTAACACCACAATCCAAAGTCCAATAGTATTTTAATACACTATACACACATCTGTAATCATTACAATAATTACAAATCGTACACCAACATTGTCGCAGTATTCTTGCAACTCAATTTCAAAAGTAGATTCGTATTTGATCCAGTCAGAATTAGAACGAGCCTGCGCTTCCTGAAAGTGCCTATGATGCCCTTCTTGTCACAGGTGTTTATGGACGGTGGTGAATATTTACCATAAGGTAACCGGTATGTTCATTTGCCTCCAATATATAAAAAAAAGACTGTAAGTTTCAATGCCGTCCATTTTATTCACATTTACATCGGACCTGCACCTATCAAGATTATCCATGAGAGCACTGCGATATAATAGTTTATTATGCCACAAATATAATACAAAATATATAGTTTTTTATGCTAACACAAAAAATAATAAAGAAGGCAAATAAAATAACATCAAACAATAACATATTAAATATTTATATAGAAATTAAATTCTAATTCAACAACCAAAAGGATAAATCATAAATAAGCTCCAATCTATTTTTTGCTACAAGATAAACTGCTTCACAAATCCCGCAGCACTATCTTATCTGTCTCATCGTTTATTTGAGGTCATAAATTTGATCCGTCGCGTAATTGGAACCGAATTTCATAACATTCTGTTATGTAAATATTTTATTAGTATTATTGTAAGTCAGAAATATTACTTTTGGCAATTCTTCCGAAGGCTTTACAGGATGAAAATAGTAAGAAGTATTTTGTAGCAACAGTCACTTGATCTGATATACTTTGTATTAATCATGGTCAGCTTAAATTAAGAAGACTGTGAAGTGTTCGATCGCCGCCACTATTTATGCACGGACCTTTGTGAAAAGAAATATATCAAAGAGGTGACTTAATATAGAATTTGGCATTGTCATAAATATTATATCGAACGTCATCGTGGTAAGAGTAGTCGGCGTTTGTCGAGCTAGCTACAACCAAATTATAAAGTAATACAATGTGAAAGACATTAATGGTGGTTAGATTCGTGAAGAAGACACCTGCAAACCGTGTGTTCGCAGTTATCGGTCCGAAAAAGGTAAAAACAATTTCCTAATAAACTGATATCTTAGCGTCAGAACATGTTTAATAATCCTCGTCTAACTGCCGCCATTATTAAATCGACAATCTATCATCATACAATATTTATACATACTAACAGCTACACTTCAGTATAGATACTCTAATTTTAACGAGTTACCGTGAGCTTCATATAATTCAGATTGAAATGAAATCCAAAATAAATAGAGTCTTTTAATAAGTAAGATATATTAGTCCTTTATTTGTTCCCTTTATACACTTTGTCTACTGCATTCAAATATTAACTTAGTTTTTGTACTTTATAGGTGAACGTTTGACCATATCTGATGTTAAATGGCAACATGGTCTAAGATGGTAAACCCGCTAAACCTAGAGGAGACTGTCAAGTGCAGCTGCCGAAACATAACAATATGTGAATGGCGATAGATTTTTAACTTGAGAGTGGTAGCTAGCCAGGCGGACTTAGAAAAAAACTATACCACCATGCTATGGTTTCATCACGATCTTTTCGTTCACCAAAAACTCTGACTCAGTTGCAGAGAGTAGTCAATCGATGCTGTTTTCGAACAATCTCACAATCTCACAAAACTTACACCTTTCCTAATAGTTTGAAACATTAGTCAGAACAGCATGTTTAAATGTAAATTATTACACTTTTGTATTCAAAACAATGATATTTTAAAATAACAGTTACACACAAAGAGAGATAAATATTTTGCCTCTAAAATACCGCACAAAAACTCCGTTCATTGTTGGACGCATAGCAAACACTGAAGCGCAATAAAGCCATACATCATAACATTATTTTCGCTTCTGTCCGCTTTAGTAACGTTGTTACATTTTCACAGAGTAAAATACACATTTTTTTATTTTACAAACCTTGAACATTGATGGAATTAAAAAAAAATAACGTTCTTATCAAATATCAATCAAAGACAACTCCAAAAAGATTATTGTCTCTAAAGGGTAGTAGTAACAAAAGCCAAGTTTTCTACTTAGAATATACGACCTTGTTTCAATTAAAAAACAAGTTTGAGACCAAGAGTTTAAATTATGGAAGTCTTAAAGGCAGACACTTCGGAGTAAGCGAGTACCTCAGAAGAGCTTTATCACGAAAGTACTGGGCTTATCTAGAACTCTGCAACTGTAAAAAATGTAAAAAAAATGACAGAACCTCTTACATTAACGTTTAACAGCGCGTATTAAAAGAATTAAAAGTTATTAAAAAGACTCCATTAAAATAATTACATGATTAAAATTAAATATTATACATAAAGCATTTTAAATACTGCATAGTATTTAATGTTAAATGACTTTATGATCCAAAATTGGAAACAGGCTAAATCTAGAGGGGAATGCACTAGCCGGAACACAACCATATGTACTTGATGACAGATATTCAACTTTGGAATTGGTAGCTAGCCAGACAGGCTTAGAAAAATCTTACCTCAATACTTAGGTTTGATCAAGACCGAAATCCTTCCATCCATCCTTCACCGAAAGCCGTGGCTCATTCGTAAGGACGCAAACCTCCTCTTCTATCAATTATGTTCTAAACTATGTACTTTACCACTGCCTAATCCAGCGGTTCTCAACCTTTTTTACTCAGCGACGTACTAACATCATCATCATCATCATCAGCTTGTAAGAAACCTACATCAGGCAGGCAGTGTAGCAAAAAAAAATAGATATTTATTTAACATAAGGCGATATTGTAGTCAAACCCTAAATCTATACAGTACAAAAAGTGATTTTTGTCTAAATTCTTAAAAAAATATTCATAATTATACAAGTCAAATCCAAAATTATTCTCGTTATTAGATAGATTCAATGACGTGTAATAATACGGCAAGTGGATATTAAAAGTCGTTTTTTTGCTAGTTTTTAAAATATTTCCAATCTCAGTAAAACTTTCTTCGATATCTCCGAGGACTAAAATTTATCAATATTACTTCGACGTCGTTTACTTGACAATTTTTCTTAGATCTCTTGTACATTCTGACATTAATTAATTTCACAAGAGACCAATGCCGATAAAAAAGCAATTTATGAAGAAAGGCAGTTATTAAAAAATATATATTTGTAATTCTACTTTATAACCATGATGGTTTAAGTGAAGAATTTAATTGAATTTAACTTCTAGATTTCCATATTGTACACTCATTTTTACATAAAATTACATAACACACATAGCAATATGTGCAAGTAACACACGGACCACTGGAAGTGCAATAGGAACGCTGACGGTAAAAGGTTTTTTTTTTTGTACTTTATGGTTAGTGTTTGACTACAATCTCATCTGATGTTAAATGATGATGTGGTCTAAAATGGTAGTCACGCTAAGCCTAGAGGAAGGACTGGCTCTCAAATGTAGCTGCCGGAACACACCAACATGGGCTTGGCGACAGATCTTCAACTAGAGGATGGTAGTTAGCTAGGCAGACTTAGAAAAATCCCAACCACCATGCTATGGTTGCATCGCAAAGTTTTCCTTCACCGAAAGTTCCGACTCAGCTGCTAGGATTCGAAACTACGTTCTTCAACACTGTGTCCGAACACACTACCAACTGAGCCGTCGCCGCTTTAGGAAAGTAATTTCATTTCAGTATGCTATGCATCGCAAATTCGCTAGGATTGCGTTTGCGAATTGTGCTTATTAAGGGCCCAGTAAACCAGTAAACAATTAGTGTTACATGGTTGGAACCAACTCATTCAACAACCGTTCCCACTACGAAGAACCGTACCGACCGTCGGAACACCAAAAATTTCCAACCAACTACGTTCGTATAATCTCGTACCAATCTAAATTATTATAAAATATTCAACAGCTCGTCCATTGTGCCACCGTTAAAAACTACTTATCTTCATAATAATTATACAATAAGAGCATGTAACCAATTTAACACAGTCGACAAAAGTTTTGATTTATCTCATACTGTTGTTTCTTTACTTAAAATATAAAAAGATCTCCATCCTTTCGTTACGTTTCTAGACTTCTAAAGTACTGCAATCAACCGATTGTAACTTCCTTCTTAAATAATTCATTCCTATTTGTGAAAACATCGTTATTCTTCTTCGTTATTTGTGAATCGCAATCTAACCTACTCGTTATTTTATGCTATTAATTTAGCTGTAAGTTTCCAAACAATTGTAAATTAAAATAAATCTAAGAATTACAACACATTCGGGACTTTATAGCATTCCGTTCACACATACCACAACAAAGAGACGAACGTTCAAACGAGGAACTCGTGACCGTTTGTTTGTAAAGTGATTGCAGTTCGAATAACAAAACGCTACTAGTGTTCCTGTTTTAGTCACATATGTGAAAACAAGAGAACTCCCGTTCCGTAACTTCACTACAATGCATGACAAAAAGAGACCACAGTGGAGGTTTGGCTTTAAATTGTTTTTATGGCTCAGCATAGGTTCAAATTCTTGCAGATAAACCAATGAAGGAAAATATCGTTATGAAACTAAAAGCAGCTTGGTGGGTTTTTTTAATCCTACCAGGCTAGCTACCACCCTAGAAAATATATCGTCAAGCACCTATAGGTATATTCTGGCAGATGCACTTGAGAACCAGTGTCCCTCTAGATTTATAGTGTATACCATCTTAGACCACATCGTCATTTAAAAATAGGTGAGATTGTTGTCAAACGCTAAATCCTATAAAATATTTTTTTTTATTGCCATTCTAGTGATTACTAATCTCTTTCTAATCTAATTTAGTGTACACAGTGTGGTATAATCCAACGTACCCGTATAAAACAAGCTTACGATAACTTTAAATATTGCGTTATGTATTTATACACTATTTGAATGTATGTGTATATATATATTTGTATTATATACGTACATATACATATATAAACTAATTTGTTTTTTTGGAACTCACAAATCCTAATGATGAATCATCTTGTTGTTCTATTTTAGACATATTGTAGTATTCTAAATGAACCTCAAATCTTTTGCTAATTTATTTTGTTACATTTAATAAAAAATTTCATGGCACTGGCAGAATTGTGAAATTTTTTCAGATGGACCATAGACTAAAATAAAAAATAGCTTATAACAAAACTTTGTAGTATGAAAACAAAATCCATAACTATATATATATATGTATATATATAATAAAATTGAAGTGTCTTTCTTACAGTAACAAGGTGTAAGCAAAACGATAACCGAGAGATTGGCGACAAGCGACGAACTAAAATTAAGTCCCCGTTACTCTTCATGTGTTTAGTGGACGCAGCCCAATCTTTTTTTTTTTGAACTGACCTACACTTTTGACCCGGAGGCCTCTACAGTTCCACCGGACTACTAAGGGGAGCGCTTAGGGCACTCACCCGATTTGTTTAGGCGATCACCTCAAGGGCACTCGGTGCACCTCGGCTTGAACTGTCGCCGACTTTCCTGATGACTAAGCTAGCTAAGCTATCTATCCATTTCATACACATATATGAATTCGCGAAAAATGCATGTATGACCACGCAGGTTTCACGAATGTATATGTGTATTTTACATCTGACTACTATGTTGTGTGACCTATTTCAGTCCGAAAAGGGCAAAAGAGCCCACCACTGTGTGCCTAGGTGTGCATGTGTGTGGAGTGATCGTGTAAATGAAAAACAAGCGTGAGTCACTGTATTCGCGCGAGTAACATACTCGAGGGCTTCAGACCGAGGGACAAACCTAGGCTCGAGTTGTTACAAGAAAAGTCGCGACGAGTGTGTGGGATCGTAGTCGCGGGCGTGGGCGCAAACACGTATCTTTTAAGAGGACATCGAGCGAAAAATAAAGAACAATGGCACGGTGCCGACTTAACTATACAACCGTCGTTATCGGCGAACGTAGGTCGCGGGCGCGGCGTCGAGGTCCATGACGGAATCGGAGGTCCTCGGTAATCATCGTCGGAGTCGCGGTCCGTCGAAATCGCGAACGGATCTTTCTGAAAACAACGCGGATCTTTGCATCCTTTAACACCGCGCGCTAAGGTGCGTTTGAGCCTATGATACTCGGACACTAATAGCGGGTTTTCTTGAGACACTGAACATGTGAAAGCGGATTAAATCCTCGATCTGGGTGGCATCGTCGAGTTCCTGAGGGGGCGGTGGGACGCGTGAATGGACAAGCTAGGGGCGCGGGGTGGACATGACTAACCTCCCTGCCTGAAGGGCAGGGGGGTGCGCCTAATTAAAATTTAACGGACAATCCGTGTCCAGGGTCAAAGGGAGACGCGAGGTGAAATCTTCTCTCTTCATATCTGCACACACGGCACGGCACGAAGAACGACGTGCTGCACGGCACACGTCGCGCTGACGACTCACGAAGCGCAGCACGAAGCACGATGCGTTGCACGGCGACTTGACGGACTGCACACAGTGTGCACGGCTTCGCACCGAAAAGTGCGGCTTAAATGGTACACTGAGAGAGGTGCTCCGTCGCTCTGAAAAGAGCGTGTCGATTGACAATAGCCGTACGAATACACTATACTACCGAACACTCACGAAAATATCCGACAACTGCGCGCGAGTTGCCGAACGAAAGGACCGTCAGAGCTGCAAGCTGGGGCACGTGTGCACTCGACCACTGCTCGAACGAAACTCCCTTTTTTTTTTATCACGTACACACCCTACATAGTTACCGGTTGATTCCTGAACTGCGTCAAGCCTAAGCGTGCTACTTTGCAGACTTATCTAGGCCATTATATAACAACAATAAAAATTAAATTCAAATAAATATAAGAAAGTCCAAAATTAATACCTTCAAAATGCACAATTCTCGTGAAATAACAAACCCAATATTGCAATACGGAAGTCGAGGACAAAAACTGTATCTGAATCTCTGTTCAAACACGGTAAAAGTCAAACGTTTTTATTACAAATGTCGAAAAACACGATTGTTTCCTAAAATGTAAAAAAGCGAGCATAGTTCATATGACAATATGCTTTACTGCGACCTCGGACACGTTAAATCGCGTATGTGAGTTAGAGTATTCCGAAATTCTAACGTTTGCGAAAAACGCCCGCGGATATCGATAACCGTAAAATACCCAGGTTTATTTATCGGACATTTGTAAACTGGCAAAACTTTTTTTTTATTCGTTTTCACTGCCTTTACATTATTATTTCGGGTATCTATAGGTACTTTATATTTTATTTTCCCTAAAATAAGTTTACAAATTAAAATTCGGTTTATGTCTCGTGTTTAACTTTTAAAAGCTTGATTTACTCTCAACACAGATAAGTTTAAACAAATTCAGTATAAATTATGACTATTGCCGAGACAATGGCACGACTGAGCCACGTAACATAGTATTTCGATAACACAGGCATTCACAGTTCGGCGCTTCTCGGTACTCATCACGCGATCAACCCATCGACAGCTCCCGACAACACGCGCCGTGTCACGCAGTTCGACCGAAATATTGCTGTTCTCGCTGTTTAACGTACAGTTTGTATAACAACTGATCTGCTCCTACGAGTGAAACCGTGATGTTCGGTAGTTTTTAACGTTCCTCAATAATTACTTACTAATGTTATAAATGTACATGTTAGTTACTTTGTTTTTTATGCTATCGTCTATTGTCTACTCAATGAATCATTATAAAATATTGCATACAACTTGTCAGAGGTACTGAAACGTACATAGGATACCTATTAACCCGAAAAAAGTGCCATTCCCGAGGGAGAGGTTAAATATACATTAAATCGGAGGAAAGTCACAAGTAAAAACTAGTTGTACGAGACAATCCTAACTATTTCTACTGCGTTTACACGTCACTTTAGTCTTGTAGTATAATTGTTTAGTTTCAGATCATTCTATCGAGGGCATTTAGACCGAGCGCCGGCGAAAGGATAGAAGGCCTTTCGTGTGTCTCTTTAAAAAAAGCTACACAATTGCACTAACTAGATGTGTATATATTGAATATGTGTATGTATTGTGTATATGTGAAAAAAGGATTTCCATTGACACGCTGATTCCCGAATTTTGTTATGCGGTTAAAACCGTACTCCGCCAGCCCTTAATCCTAACTGACTGAACTTATAGACATTTTATAATGAATTGGAGTTATTCTTTTTTGTCAAAGTGACTACGCTTATATCCTCTCGGGCTTTTACATGTTCACCAGACTTCTAAGGCGAGCGCTTAAAGCACTTCGCAGTTTGGTAACAACCTCAATGGTGACCGAACCTCAGCTTGGGCTGTTGCCTTGGATGCAATAATGCGGATCTGTCAAAACTTTTCTTGGCTAATCTAGACTAACCGAGTTCGAAAATAAGAGTAAAGATGTCAAAGTGCTGAACTGCACATGACTGTGATAAAACAGTATGCTAAGACGGTGAGTGCGCTTTATGTGTATAGTAATAAGGGTTATAACAGAACGAACTCGTTTCTATCATAATCACATTTTTTCTTGTAGAATGTATCAATTTGAAGTCTTCCAGTGTATCTGTAGTGATTGTAATGTTCGAAGACGATGCGGAGAACAATTGTGTGGACGTTCACTCGGCAAGGTAGTGTGGAATGACTAAGTCGGAGGGCTGTGCGCGTGACTGTGCGGGTGTTGCTCGCCGTGTCAGGGTGCGCGAAGCGCGTGCGTTGCGGCTGGTACCCTTAGCTGCGCTTCTAGTCGTCCGACACGATTGAACTCCACTGTGTTACACGATGTCTGTCAGCGGTGTCGCATATCAATTAAAATCAATCAAATGGAATAGATATAGATATCTACACTAGAATTGGTACACATTATTGTATAACATGATCAATTATAATTCAACAATCAATATTTATACCAAGAAATGAAACGAATCAACTTGCTAAAGATCAAAAGTCAGATTACCATTTTAAAGGTCTTTCATCCAATCAGTTACGTCGTACTGGATAAAACGAACAGTAATTTTACAAACCACCCCGCGTCACTCCGACGTGAATGACACGGAGACCCTTCTTTATTCGTTATCAAAGAAATTCCTAAACTTTTAATTCCCGAAGCGAAAACACGGGACGTGGTAAAAATCCCGTGGTAAAACATAATCCCGACTAAGCCTCATTGTGTGTCGGATTAAATTGAACCGAAGGATGCATTTTTTTAGAAGCTTTATAACGTGATGGGCTTTGTTAAAGATTATATTGTACACAACCCCTTTTTGAACGTTATGAAGTGGTGCAGTCAATAAGTCTACGTGTATGTATAATCAACTTCAAAAGAGCCCCAGTACTGAGACC
Source organism: Antheraea assamensis (assembly GCA_035772565.1). Lineage (NCBI taxonomy): Eukaryota > Metazoa > Arthropoda > Insecta > Lepidoptera > Saturniidae > Antheraea > Antheraea assamensis. The sequence continues at coordinate 451,025 of JAQQSE010000023.1, read as the reverse complement.
AATAATTGCTCCCAAGCCTGGTAAAGCTAAAGACCCTTCAGGCAAAAAGCATGAAGTTAGTTCCACAAAAAATCTACAATTTTTAATATGTTTAAACAGATATCTTAAGCATAGGAAAAGTCATGAAAATATTCCTATTATTAGAAAGGTTAGTAATAGTTATTATTTTTATTTAAATATACATTTTCTCATTCACCGCAATAAAAGGCTCAAACACATAAAGAAAGCGAATAAAAATAATAATAAAAAATGCTTTTCAGTGTTATTTCTCACAAACTCCGAGCATTTATTGAATGAACTTCTTATGAGCAATAAAATAGAAGTATCTTCAGTCAAAGTGGACATAAATATATAAAAACACTGATTGTCCAAAACTATCGACGAAGAAATTTTGTCGAACGCGATGTGATTTACATATTAACTAATGGCCGCTCGTGACTTCATCGGCGATCATACCTATATAAATGACTAGCTTTTGCCCACGAATTAGCTCACTTTAACGCAGTATTGACCTATGCAGCGAGAAACAATCTTCTTTCCAATTAAAGGCACACAATCTCCTTTATTATGCTCCTGATATCGTGCAAACAAAATTTCATATTACTCGCTTTTATTGTACACTGCTTATTGTTTCAATTCTTTTATTGCTCAAGTATTGTGTTCATTACTAGTACTTACTACTCTAATATTACTTGTATTTTTCGGACTGCAATTCTTTACATGTGTTCTATATTTCTCTCGTTTAAATATACCGGCTCAGCTCAATAAAGAAGGAACTGCCGCGTCCTCTTCCGGCAGCATCTCAAGCGTAGGTTCGATCTCTCAGACGGGAGCCCTCGATCAAAGTACTAGCGCGATACAGTGACACCGCATCCACTTGCTTCCTTCACATACGACACTGCATTCCACAAACGTTCACACTTACCCGGTGTGTACACTGGTACTGTAAAAGACCCTTTTTCCTTTTTTGGTTAGTTAGCTTTAACCAAAACTATCAGACTCTATATACATGAACGCCTTAGTGTGACACATATAAAGGTATGCATATGTGCCTCACTAAAATATACATGTATGGTTAGCTTAGCTCAAATGGTTAGTTTAGTTCAATTTGCGTTGTACCCAAGGCAACAGCCCAAGCAGAGGTTCAGGCACTCTGGCACCCTTAAGCTTGTTGCCATTCTGATGAGCACGCACCTTACAAGGTCAGTGAAGCTGTGGAGGCCAGTCCGGCCAACAGCGGTTAGTCAGAGCGATAAAAATAAATATAGAAGGATTCATAAATTAGCTGTCAAAGCGTTTAGAAGTCCACATAATCGAAGTCAGTTTTATTATTTCCCTCCGTACCTTCTGATAATAGCAACGTGGTAGTCACTTTGCCACGTTCTGTTAAAGTGGCAATACAATAACGTTCCTGCGTCCTACAGTTTTATCACGAACTTAACCGAAAGCTTATGCTGCAGGATTCTAATCTACGTAACAACCAAACCATGGTCCCTTCAAATTTAAATAATAAACTGATATAAGTAAAATGCCGAATGTATTTAAGCGCATCCCTTGAAAACGGCAGCATCTATTTCGAGGTTCGTATGAAAGAAAATGTTAGCGGTTGAAGTAGAAAAAATCTGCAAGAATATTGAGGAGAGAAGATTTGGTCTCATTGTTTTCGCCACTAAACCCGTGCAAAGCCTGGCGTGCAGGTATTTTAGATCATATTTACGAGCCGACATAATTATCAAGACTTGTACTCAGAGCTCAATGCAAACACCGTGACCTACACGCCAATAATTTTCCAAAAAGAAGTGAATCACTAACACTTGTATTCTTTTCTAGTTAGTTTCTAGCGTAGCACCAAAGTTCTACAAAAACTTTCAGTTTTCAATCAACTAATTTTCTTTGGGAAATTATAATTATCCTCGAGGTAATAATTTTCAGTTCGTAATAATTTCTCACTTCACAATGTCGCTCGAAGCCAAAAAGTCCTTAATTAAAAAGAACCGCCCAACAAAGTTTCCCCTGAGACTCGTGGCTGGAATTATATAGTTGGGGCGGGATTTAAGCTTAACGTTATATAATTATAAAGTCTTAGAATAATGACGTAGTGGTTAAGGCTAAAGGAAAATCTACCTTATATTCGTAGGTTCGGTCCACTATGAGCGCTACATACACTTTCATCTAACAATATCATATTTTATCATACAGGTAATTTAACTATTTCATAAGAACTTTATTTTTCATTTGGAATAATTTTAACTGGTCTTTTATTTTGTTAATTACTTATGACTTAAAACTCAAAAAATGATTTTATCAATTTTAAATTGACTCATTTAATTTTCATTATTACTACATATTACCTACAGGAAAACCTATTAATATATAATCAATATGATAATCGGACAGTCCTCTATCTGCCACTGAAAGTCTCATTCAAATCAGTTCAGCCAGCCATTCCGAAGATTAGACCAGATAACGCAGACACGTCAATTTTATTAACCAACTTCAAAAAGGTGCAAGTTCAAAATTATTGAAATGAAGTATTTTCAAGGGGGTCCCAATTTAATCTAGATTTAAAAAAAGGACCAGGGAACTTCTCAAAATCAAATAACCTAATGAGAATATATATACACACATATGTATATTGATATTAATAGATATTAGTAGGTTTATGACAGTCCAAGGCTAGGTAGATGCCTGGCCAAGGTCAAAGAAGTTCTGGCGTAATTATTGGAGTTGATTTTTCTGAAGTCTGTTTTATATTGTGTTAAAACTTTCTTGTTCAATTTACTTGACACTTAGTGTTATATTTTCACCAATGTCATTGTAGCGACAATATTGCGCACGTGGTTTTCGGGGAAGGTTCCTCGGTGTGCTTTGCACGGCCACAAATAGTGTTAGTCTGACCGGCCCGAGATGCGTTCGCCCGCTCAATTATATATATGTTTAAATTGTAGTTGTTATGAGGTACTGCCATTGATAGAATTATAAATTGGAATATCCGAAACAGTTGAACCGATTTTCACGTGATATTTACAGACCCATAACTGATCGTATAAGAAGTAACTTAGTTTATTTTATTCTGGACTAGCTGTTATCCTTGACTTTTTACTGTCCATCCTGTCCATACATGCGATTTCTAAAACGTGTTGATCAATTTTAAGGGGCCTTTCACTGGTATGTAGCTAAAATAATGAGAACTTACTTGCGCTATTTTGGAATATCCGAAACGATTGGACTGATTTTCACATGATTTTCTCTGGGAGATAACTGAAATTATAAGAACTAACTTAGAATATTTTACTTTAGACTGGCTATCCCCCACGACTTCTTCTGCGTGAAATTTAGAAAAATATATGGTGTTCACTATAAACATGTGGTCAGGTGTAGTGTTATTTATAAAGATAACATACATAAAAACAGAATAAATGTTCATCACGGTGGTAAAACTCTCGGTTGACGTCGATGTTTTCTATTGCAATATGCTTACCATGAGACACAATGCAGTCACAATGTTGTGCTAGAATTTAAATATTCTATACTTGAAGTTCGATGAAAAATGATTCAACACCCAAGATTATTAATTCTGAATTTAAATCCGCTATGTGTTTACAAACGAACCCATGTCCTATTATCTTAGCAAACAAAGAATCTACCAATTTTAAGCGTCCCGTATCACGTATGTGTACACGGCGTAATATACGCCATATATAATGTTGTGAACAAAATTAGCCGAGAGTAATTTGTGTATTTTTTTATAACACTCCTGTAATAATTGTAACGTTAATTCTCGTTTTTAATAAGACAATCCACATAACAAAAACGAACAAACACCCTGATAGGCGAATTACGAAGGTCAGAGCCGGAGAATTAAAAAAAAAAAACAAAATTATATTAACTTAATTTATTTTAACTTACAAAAGATGAAATAAAAAATTATGTGAATGCTACCAATGCTATGTTAACACTTACAAATGACTATTTGATCCAATAACTTATATTAAAACAATGTGGAGATGGAGGAACCGGGTTGCCCAACGTTTCTACTAAAATTACTGACTCGATACCTCGTGCACCTGCCGCACCACCGTGGGACACCCCTTTGGTCAGCAATTATGATATCATGCGATGGTGTAGCAGGTGTAAGAAAGTGAAACATGTATTTCCTCTCTCTTTCACTTATATAAATATTATTATTATCCACTGTGTCATAATTAAGAAATCATATTTTAGCTTTGGTTATTAAATATTATTTTAGAGCAACATCTATGTAACTTTATTTTTTAAGAAAAAATATTATATAAATAAATACGTCGAAACATCCATCCATATCTTTTTTCATATTAATTCTTCTTTACTAAAAAAAGTGTACAGTTCACACGCGATAGAATTAAAACCTTAAAAAAATGATAAAAGACTCATATAAACAGTACCACATGCTGATTATGACAACTTTTTTAAGACTTCATAATACACAGGCACACAAATACGTGCGCGCGCGCCCGCATAATATCACACGTAAAACGCTCGGACCACTGCGAGTATTAGCTATTACAATATACAATAAGAAGACCGTGAATATAAAAAACACTGTATAATGTATTCTATCGCATTCTCTCGCACGTTAAACCCTGTAATGCTTGTCTCTTTTTAATATTGATTTTTCGTTTCATCGAGTTTCATATCAGAAGCTAAAGAAGTTTTCCTTTCAATAAATACATACTATATTCGTTATCGACGCGTCGAAATATATCAATTTCTTTTACTTATGTTAATTCATCTACATTAAAGAAAGAAACCATAAAATACCAGTAAACATTATCGAAATAAAAGTTTTGCAAATAAAACTTGTTAAGGTATTACATAAATTTTACCAAAAGTCAAGGAGTAATATGGCAATGGAATGACAACCATGTACGGCCATTAAACTCCGTTAACTCCTTGTCGCGTTCTATCGCGCTGTTTTTTTTTTCTAACTCTCCTACACTGTTGGCCCACAGGGCCTTGACAACTTCACCGGACTACCGATATCGCGCTCATGCATCTCTCACGGTTTATAACATAGTAAATTCCTTTTTACTCACCGGCAAAGAATTAAACATTAAACTTATTAAAGTTGATGCATTCAAATACATGAAAATGAAATTTTCCTCCCATCGCGTCAATAGAAACTTAACTCGAAAAAAATCTTGTAAACAGCTAAGTAAAATATTCCATATAACTTATAATAAGTATAACTATTGTATTTGTTACGAACACAACAGAAGTTAAACCTCTTAAAGAAGTTTACGCGAATACAGGTCTTTTGTATCGAACATACTTGGATACTTTCGCGTTAATATTTGCACAAGCTATTTAGTACAAATAAACACATGGTAAAGTTTCATCGTCCAGTAAAAATAATAACTCTTAACCCTTCTATATATATATATATATATATATATATATATATATTAAAAATAGTACATAAAAAACTTCCATTGGTATTTATTACTTACATCAGTATTGTGGAAAAAATATCTAGTATATATCTGACCTATTTACAAAGGAGTCTGTAGTCGAAGTTTCAGTGAAGGCACGTAAACAACTTTAGTAAGTATAAAAAGAAAACATAACTTTTGACCTAAATTTATAATATTTATGTTCGCTTTAGTATGTAAAGTCTACAAATATTTGGGGCATATTAATCAATCCCATTTATATTTCATACACAACTGTGTAAATTTAGGAATGTATTATTATGCTTGATTTTTCTCTTAGTTAGATCTGGATACTCGGCTACAGTTCAAACTGAGGCGCAACGTGTGCCCTTGTGCTGATCGCCTATAAAATCGGGTGAGCGCCTTAAGCGTTCCCTTTAGTAGTCCGGTGAAACTGTAGAGGTCTGGTTAGGTTAGTCAGTTCGAAAAAAAAAGAGAGCAAGTATGGCAATATCAGCAATAGTAGAGAATTTATGGAGTGAAATCATATAATTAGACGAGTATTCATCGTGAATGAAAGAAATGGGAATTTAGGACGACCAAAGAAAATATGTTTTTTTAATAGGTAGTTAAATTGGTTTTAGCGGCTAACCACTATTTCACCTGATGTTAAATGACGAAGTGGCCTGTTGGTCTGGAAGGACTGGCACTCAAAAGCAACTTAGTAAATGTCCTACCACCACACAATAATATTAATATGAGAAAATCGAACAAATTGAGTAACGTCACAATACATATGTTGACGATTTCCTTATAGTATCAGATGATATCAATCAATATTGAATTTAAATTCTGTGCGGCTCTGTTATTTGCTTTTGCCGCTGGGTACCTATTATTATTGATAAAAGAAGTACTTTTAATTGTTTATTTAAATATGTTTCAATTATTCAAAGATACACGTACTCGCTAAACGGTAAGCCGTATAAAAAGTGAAAGGTTGTCAGTACAATAAATTAAATTACACACATTTTGTTGGGTTGCCAACAATGCTGCAAAAACACATGTAAATATAAAGGCAACCACCAATTACTTCGATGAAAAATGTCTTTGTGATAAAGAATAATCGACAAGAAACTGGATATTTTATTATCGGTATAGAGCAGCATTTTAATTACAAAATATAATAGTCTTACTTATACATATATAAAAAGTAAATCAATATACTGGTTTGTGAAACATAATCTTTTACAAAGTTAATTTAAGTAAGTAATTTCTATTATATTGGAAATTTGTCGCGTTCGGTTATTATTTAGCTTATTTTAAAAGTAAATATATAATACAACTGGTCAATTTACTGATCTCTTTAAGCAGAATATAAAGGTTTATTAACATTTAGAAACCCATTAAATATACCTCATAAAATGTTAAATGAATATACAAAACTGCTCACATATATTTTGAATCATAACGCTGGACTTTAATTAGTGCGGTGTAGCTGTGAAGTTCCATCAGGCCAACAGAGTATAGTCAGTACGTAAAAAAAGAGGCAGTCTATAAGCACTGACGACAGAAGTGAAAACTCAAAGCAAAGAAAAACTATGTGCATATTTACATATAGCTCATGGGAAGCGTGCCGAGACGATGACGTGAGTGTCACGCTTTTTGTTCACCCAAAAAATACACATTTATATAAAGTATACAAATAGCTCCAAGGGAAGCGTGCGGTGTAATATAACAAAATCCAAAACATGTTACCGATTTGCCGGATACTAAGTTCAAGCAGGTTTTAATGTCTAAAAGCTATTACAGAGTGGATCAATATGTGAACGATGGCGACGTCTAGAAATGACGCCCTCTCTGTGCATCCACCAAAGCTGAATATAATTATATGTATCTATGTTTATAACTATGTTTTAAAAATATGAGTTATAATATGTTTAATGAAAAGATAAACCAGATCGAGTTTCTTGCCGGTTCTTCTCGATGACTGGCTTGTTTTCCGAACCGGTGGTAACTTTGACGTTCATAAGCGCCTTCTCAGGGCCTAAACTGAATAAAGTATTTTTGATTTTGATTTTGACTATGACACGAGGTTCATGCTTTTTGTTCACCCCAAAAAGTACACATATATACACATCATACATATACGTCACGGGAAGCGTTCGGTGACGATGACGCGAGTTTCACGCTTTTTGTTCTCCCAAAAAAGTGTTCAACGCGCCTGAAGAAGGCTTTCACTTCAAAAACTGAACATTTATAAACAGCTTCTTTTATAAATTATATGTTAAACGTTAAAGTAATAAAGCTATATATGTAACTAATACATATCTTAGTATATAAATACAACGACAGAGGTCTACCGATGTGCGCGCATCGCGCAAATATTACTGTGAAACATTTTGATCTAACTCTTTAGATTCCCTTTATACTCACTTGGGCTTTATCTAAAAAATGTATTACGAGATCTTCATTAATTATAAAGTATTAAGAAAATATATTTTACATAAGCATTACAAAAGACTAAAGAAAATTTGTACTATACATACCTTTCCTTTCAATATTTTTGTGTCTTTTTTGTTTTCTACGTAAAATATATTGTTAAGATAATAAAAAATGCAACCGAAGTTATAGGCATCAGTTGGTATATACATATATGTAAAACTGAAGTGTCCTGTTTACCTGTGTTAATCTCCAAAGTAATTGAACCGATTTTGATGAGAATTTTACTAATAAATAGACTTTTACAATATTATTTATTCTACGTGTATATTTTTACTATACACTGGGCCTTAAATAAAAACGCCTCTTATAATTTTAATTACTTTATATAATACCGTGCGCTCAGAGTAACCAACCGGTTGTCGGTCAAGTGACGACGCATACTATAACGGCCGAATAATAAAGCGAACGCCTGATGAGCTGCAATAGTACAACCCAGCGTGTGTGAGGAATTGTTACGCTGGAACACTATGCTTTTGTGAGGGGCTAAACAGTAACGATAAACTTTGTTAGGAGTAATTTAAAATAATTATGTTTATAGGAATTAAGTTATTTTGATAAAATTGCATTTATAAAATAAAATAGCCTACACACAGATCGTTCAGATAAACTATTTTCACGAGAAGAAAATTCAAATAGGAATTGACATTACTTAAACTACTTGACCGTTGTTATTGAGTTTAACGTATCCGTTTCCGTTGACTTCGCTTTCTACCGTATATACAAGCCTTAACTACTCAATCAATCATCATATATCAATTATCATATATGCATACACTTTACCTACGGTGCAGAAAAGGACATAGGGTACATTACAATAAAAAAGTACTTCTATCGATGGATAGGTCAAGTCTAAATTAAGGCGAGCGAAACCACAAGTAAAAACTAGTTATAAAGGCATAACATATATATATAATGTTTGCATATGTCCACGATCTATGTTATAATAATAATATAGTGGTACTACAAAATACAAAATCCCAAGGTCAGTTGATGTCGGACAGACGGCCGATAGTAAAAATTAAGACATATCATACATCACAACATTATAAAGATGTTGTGCCGACCCTACTTAAGTAGGATAAGGGTAAGAAGAATAAAGAAATAATGTTTGCATAATTCAAAATAATATCATTGGTTCACGGAAATAAAACTCATTGTTCACTCCCAGTACGATAAATGTAAAGGCTACCTCAAAACGAACTAGTATCGGCGACATCGTTTACGTGAAAATGGTTTTATTTGTTAGTGGAAAGTATATGATTTAACTGCATAAATCGTGCACTATCTTTCATATTTTAAGGCTACATGTGATAGAGACGCGAACGGTAAGATGGATGTGTGGTGTAACTAGTATGGATAAGATTAAGAATGAGTTTATCAGAGGAACTTTGAATGTCGCACCAGTGTAAGACAAGTCGAGGAGTAATAGTTTAGTATGGTACGGGCATATTATGAGAAGAGATGAAAGCCTTGTAACTAAAAAAGCTTTAAGTATGACGGTGGATGGATATAAGAGTAGAGGAAGACCGAAAAAGTTATGGATGGATTGTGTGAAAAATGATATGTGTATAAAAGGTGTGAATACTGAGATTACACCTGATACAGGTGAGTGGAAAAGGAAAGTATGTTGTGCCGACCCTACTTAGGTGAGATAAGGGTAAGAAGATGATGATGATGTCTTTTATTTCTTATCACTCTTTATAAACTTGAAACTGATTTTTAATATTTTTTTTTCGAACGGACTACACTGTTGATCTGGCAAGGCCTCTACAGTTTCACCGGACTACTAAGGGGAGCGCTTGAGGTACTCACCCGATTTTATACAGGGCGTTTTAATAACCAATAACCAAGCTTTATAGTTAATACTAAATCTTTTCTACAAAAAGAGAATGGTCTATAGTCCAGACAATACTCCGAATATTACTCTATCAGTTTGTTAAAGTCTCATACAGTTTGGTTAAGTCATACGGTGGTACAAGAACTTTTCTCAGGTTTAAGTTTCCTCACGATGTTTTCTTTACCGTCAGCTGATATTGATACAAATTTAAATGGGTAAATGTAAATGAATTGCTAAAATTTTTTATTTACATGCCGGGATTTGATAGTTTTGACATAGAATCGATACTCTACTGGTCAGACTACTTTTTTTTTTCGAACTGACTACATACGTTTTTGGCTTGATAGGCCTTCACAGCTTCACCGGTGTAATAGAGCGAGTGTTTATGGCGCTCGGCCGCTTGGCAACAAGCTCAAGGGTGCCAAACTGGCCGAACCTCGTCTTGGGCTATTGCTTTGGATGTGACAACGCGAATCTATCTAAGCTAACGTAGCTAAGTTAATCACACATACTCGTATAAGAATAAGTGAAGCACGCGTGTGTACCAGCATGACTCACCATCAGACCACTAGACCACCACGAGTAATTATGCCTGTGACATGATATTCGTATCATTTGTATGCATATTATTAGTAACACGCTACAAGAACCGTCAAATGAGAGACACTAATTCCAGAATGAAGTCTTTCCCTCGTCTTGATTACATAACAGAAAATCTTTTAGGTATAATGATAAGAAAAGATTTGTTCTGGTAAATTAATCAATTATCCTCACTAATCCAGTAACCTAATTAATATTATTGATGCGAATGTTAGTTTGTATTGGTACAGAAAAGATAAAGGACTGTCTCCACGGGATAGTTTAAATTTTATTTTACCCAAGCAAAACCGTCGTCTAAAGTTAGTAATGGAATAAATTTTGAAATTATCGTTGGTACTAATATATGTATATAATCTATAATATAGCATTATATTTATATAATTATGTATTGGTCGCGATATGATTTGTATCTGACAAGAAAAATATACGTAACTGAAAAACCATTAACATAAATGTTATTTTTTTTAGCAATAACTCGCCACAAGATGGCGCTAGCTTGTAAGTTATTATTATTCGCCTTTATACTGTAATTTTACTGTGAACGTACCGCTTTGCTATGCATTAAATAAAATTTTCATTAAAAAAAAATACAATAAATCAATGGAATCAAAAAAATATATAGCCTACAATTTAATATTTGTATTATACATAAAAATGCATATATTTTGTTAAAGTATCTATAATTTTGATTGTAAAAAATTTGTATTAATTACATAAAAGAAATATAATCACAATTGTAATAATTAATTTCCAATACATATTACTCAGTCTATAACTTGCCGTCTCGTATATTACTGAAATGTATTTTTTGTAATATACATATAAATAGGTTTATTGAAATTAAAGCTGCAAAATTTATAAGGAATAAATTTTTACTTACAATTCAAGACGAAATTATTTTTTAAGTCCACTTACCGACGAATAAGTCAACCGAACCGACAACTCGTAAAGTATTCAAATTCTTTCAAAACTTTCCTCTCGACACCAACAGAAAAGCACTCGATGTTTTATGTAATCCCAAAAAAAAAAACATCCACCTCTTTCGTCTGTCACAAAACTTTTACGTGAGTCATGAATTCACCAACACTGAACTTGGTTATTCACAACGAATAGCTAGTAACGTTTTGTGCGCGCACAAACACTCGGACACCCGCTACGGCGTAGCGCTACGTGTCGCGGCCGCAGACGTCAACCTACGACTGTGCGTAGATGACGCCGCGGCGCCCCCTCGCGGCTATTCTCGGAACTTTATCACGATCCGTTAACTCCGCAATTTATCGGCCAAGTTTTGTATTATTTTATTGTAAATCACAAGATTTAAAAAATGAAACTTCAATACCACACTTACCCTTAGAATTGGAGTTTCTAACGTATCGTGTATACTAAATAATAATATTCTATCTACTTTACGATTAAGATAATAATTATATACGACAAAAAAAATGTTTTTTTTGTCAAAACTAATCTCTAAAACGGATTTTAACAAAACATTTAGATACCGGCAAATAAAATTACATAGACAAAGTTCATCAAAACCAACAAAGTTTCATGAGTCGTGTTACACAAACAATTTTTTATATAGAACATAATAAAAAATATTACATTATTACTGGCATATAAAAATATCCGTTTTACATAAACTGTGGAGCATAGTGCAAGAGTTATAAAAATAGTCTGTGCTAATGAGTGTGATTGTTCACAGATTATAGTACCTACAGAGAATACTAGAAATCCAAACAGATTACAATACCATTACATCCTGTGCCAAGTTTTTTGTGGTCCATATTGTTTGGACGGATACTCAATCCGTCACTTTAAAGATTTTGCAAAACAATTTTGCAATTTTACAAGAAATTTTTGATCAAGCAAGTTTATAATACTACAACGCCTTTCTTGAATTTTACTATACATATTGCGACATATTCTTAAGTAATTTTACAATTAAGTTTTGTAATTTTACAATCAATTTTCGATCAATCGAGCTTATAATGTATATATTTACCAATATAAATAGTAAATTTAACCTATTTTATGTAAAAAAAACTACTTCATTGAATAGTGTATTTATCAAACGCATCTGATTTATACACAAAAATCGTAAAATTGTTGTAATGGATTATAATATTTTAACTAATGAATATTGCAATAAATAGACAATAATTTGTAAAAGAAAAGTATTGTCATTTGAATTACAATACTATTTTGTAATTTTACACTACTGATTTTACTGAAAATAAAATTACAAATATTGGTAGTAAATTTGAATAACTTTTATACACACTCCTGGAATAGATTTTTAATTTATCAAACGCATCTGATTTATACACGAAAATCATAAAATTATAATTCATTATAATAATTTTTTTACCATGACTTATAACAATTTCACAAAAAAATGTATTGTAATCTTGAATTGAGTAACGAAGTTGAGTCATTTTAATAATCAATATTTAAGTAAAAATATTGTGATTTTACAAATATTTTTAATAGTATATTCAAAATTTTTACCTCATACAATTATAGATACAGCAAACAACAGAATTAACGAAATACGTGCATCCGCTCTGAAGTGATACGATTACATTTGTACAATTGATTTTGATTTATATTATATAAGTATACAGACGGTCATATAATAATAAATTAAAACCCATATTATAACTGCGAATTTGAATTTGTTTACTCTTCACGCCAATACTCAACCTATACAGATATACAGTAAAGGACATGGGGTACCTTTCAGCCATAATATTACTGTTCCCGAGATGTAGGTCAAGTATATATTCACGCGAGCGGAACTGCTGCAAAAACTAGTATATAATATGAATGTATCACAAGACATTGTACAGAGAGTGGCAAGTTATATTTCTTACGAATGATATTGGTTCGAAGTATTTTGCGTTGTGGAAGCTCTATGCTAGTTTGCGTTCGTGTAAGAAAACTTCCTTGCATCGTAGAATGGAATTTACCGTGGATTTTCGTTAAGGATTCACCACATGATATTTTTATTGGATAAATCTACGTAATAAAAATATATCGCTAGTGTCCTACTATGTAATTACGTCCAGAAACTTGAATTTCGCCATTAGTTTCTTATATAACAAAGTTTAGCTGCATAACATTATTTTTTCATGTTAAAAAAAATATTAAAATTATTCCTCAGATATTGATCGTACGGTGTAAGTAGTGGTGGTCGAGTACTTTGACCGGTGGAATATCAATTCGATATCCGCAGGTTCGAACCCCGACATGTACTAATTTAAATTGGTGTAGCACTATCGACTGACGGTGAAGGATAACAACAAGAAAACTTAATCTGAGAAATTTTCTGGTAGTGTCACCGTGTGGTAAAAAAATTTTTTTCTCAAAAAAATGATATAAACCGCCAAAAAAAATTTAGAAACGATTACTCTTATAACATATAGATTCTTGTCATTGATGTCAACTGCTAACCAGTTAGAGGTCTTATGAGAAATATATCTCTGAAATGGAACCGTAGTTAAGAAATAAACATCCCCACTCCCTTTAGGAAAGCCCGCTTTAGAAAGAACTGTTATAAAAAATATGTGGAAATAAAAAATTTAGTACAACTATCGATTACAAGTTCTATGTGAGAACAATAGTTGATAATCAAACAGATTTTTTTTCGATTACACACTATCCCAGCCCTCGTTATGAATTATCAAAATTATCGATCTAAATTATACAAAGTATAGTTATAACATATTTTTGGTAGAGCTACGCCGAAGCTATTACTCGTTTCAGCATGAATGGGTCGGCTCGCTCGGCGTAGTACCACCCTCTCACAGAAAACCGACGTGAAGTAACAGTGCTTGCACTGTTGCGTTTCGTTCGGCCAGTGAGAGCGCCGGAGGCCCGCATATTTAAAAGGCCGGCAACGCACTTGCGACTCCCTTGGTGTTGCTAGTGTCTATATGTGTCTAGGTGAGCCACCTGTTCGTCTGCCCTTTATAATATGATTTTTTTTATCTCAATTCGATATATATACTACTGTCTACATATTTGTTTGAAGGGTATGGTAGGTAACACGCTCACGAAGCGATCCAATTTAGTTATCGTGAGTAGCAAATTGTAATTAGTATTCGACAATTCCACAATCAACGATATTAATTAATGTACTTCACAAGGTTGAGTGTTCGCAGCAATCACTCTGTAATTCAAGCATGATTCCAAAATCATATATAACGGAAATATCGTTAGTGAAAACTATTGAGTTTGCATAGTCCTAGCTTTTAATAATTATAAACAAATATTACAGTTTTTAATTTACCAAATTAAAAGTATTTAATAAAAAATCTATTTTTCACACGATATAAAAAAAGAAAAAGTTACTAAACTGAATAAGGGATGAGAAGAGGCGCTGTTTGACCATAAAAAGTACGCACGAAACATATCACGTAACACTGATTAAACAACAAGTTATACAATAAATCACGAGCAACACTAGTTATACATAGATACATATCGCGCGAATGTAAATCTAATTTAGACAATCAAACCTACGTTATAATTCGAAGAACTGCTCGTAGTAAGTGATACGTGCCATCAGCTCAAATTGTTTGACTTTTATTTACTTTATGTGGTACCTTTAAATAACTTTGTGAATAAGACGAAATATTTCATTTCCAGTCTCTTAGTCGTAACCGTGATTTGTCGCAGAGTAATGTTAGAGTTAATCGCTACATGAAAAATATAACTGGTATATATTCCACGTGATATAAAAGTGCCAAAAAACTTCACATTGTAATTATAATATGAGAATAACTATAGTTTTTTCTTATGCATTATTTAGAAAATTTGGCTATAGACTGCCGCACCAATTTTATAAACACTTTATTAAAGAATAAACCTTAAAAATCGATTAATGGTAACGACATAAGCTTATAACAAAGAAACGCATGTGCATCATCCTTTATATAGCATACAGCTGTGCTTGCAGGATAATATAAATAATTCAACGGCGCCATAGTTTTTAGACGACCTTTTTACCAAGATCCGCGCATTCGTATTCCAATATATTTGCAAAGAGCTCTTCGCAAACGTTACGTGCGTATTTGTATGCGACTGGTGTGCATCGAGCGTGTACATTCTTATATTAGAGATGGAACGGGCCACAAGTATTTGCGTTACAAATATTCATTCCTTTGAAATTATTCGAACATTCGAGACTCAAATTTTTACGTGAGTAGATTGCAGCGATGATGGCTTAGAGGTAATACCCTTGGATGGTATATTAAGGTACCTGAAAGCATGAAATATAATAACTATTTTGTCTTTGAGTTGAAAATGTATTGCTATGTATTTTTCATATGTTCTGTCATCTGCCAATGTTAGTCAATCCCCTCTCTAAGCCTTCGGTCAACAAACTTAGTGTCTTAGCATAATATCTTAACCCATATTCTCGAATAATATAAACGAGACTATAACCAAGACGATGTAAAATTGACATCCAAAATCTGAAACGTGTTCGCTTCTTACTATTATAATCCGAATTAATAATGAATCATGCTCTACTATAGTGCTAATAATGATTAGATATTAATACTAAATTACGCTACTGCCTTATTTTACAATAATCGCTGTTAGAAACTGTTACCAATTATATTCCTGTTTGGTAAGCTGTTGTTCTGTACAGTAAATTCTAACAATAGTACAATAATCAAATGAATAATCGTTGTTTACATTCGTAACTTTGAGTGTTAGTAGCGTGAAACATTCTCCGTTTCACACCTATTGATTGCTGCTTGCTTATTTGCATGTTGCAATAACACCAGCCGACAATAGTTACTATTGATAACAATAACGCAGAACAGATCTTTAACAATAGAATAATGATAACTTCAATAGGTTGTGACATGTGTAGTTATAATGACCACATTTTCTTGATTAAAGATTCGTTAAATAAAACGTAAAGTGTCATCAACGATCACTGTTATTTTTGTAATGTAGAATATTTATCATCAGATGCTATAAATCATTTCGTTATTTCATATTTAAAAAAAAGTCGACCATCTCAAACAGAGTTAAAACCAAATTTTCATCAAATATTTATTTACGACTTAAATAAAAATTTCAAATAAAATTTCATAGCACACATAATCAATTCTGCGTCAATCCATCGGGATTCGATTTATATCACGAAACCTTGTAACTTTTTTGATAGAAATTTAAATAAAAAAGTTATGAAGTACATACGATCTCAACCTAATGTATCCATGAAAAATAATATTCTGTATCATAAATAAACTTTTTTTAATTTAATTAACTTGGCTTCTACCTGCCAGTTGCATTGTAACTTCTAAATGCTATAAATGTTATAAATGAGAAAGCTTATGAGGACGGTTGGATATGGAACTCTCCAGTTATTATAAACCAGAATAATGCATAGATTATTGTTTAATTTCTTCAAAGTATAACGATAACACGATAAGTATAAAGTATGGAAAAAATCCTGCCATTTGAGAGCTGTCTCAGCGTACGTTGCATAAAAAGTTACTGTCACACAAAGATAATATATGGTGCCATTATTTGTAAAGATACAAAACGGAGACGAGTTCGCGGGCAGCGGATAGTATTAAATTTAGTATGAAGTAAAACTGATAAAGTTTAAGTAGAAAAAGAACTTTAGAAAGTTGTAGAATTAGTGCGAGGATTAACGAAACGGAAGGAAGCGAGATTACACTGGGAATATATCAGAAATTATAGAAGTCTGATATAAAAATTCAGAGAACGTTATAAAAACTAAATATTTTTATAATATGCTTTTATAGAATACAAGTTTTTTAATTGTTTCTCTGATATTTCCGCTACAAAATGAAGAATCACAATAAATTCATTATAGAACCATAAATCCATAAATAAAATAAAGAGAAAAAAATATATTTATACATGATTTACAGTTACATGTTGGTGGTTTCATTGGTTACAAATAGGGTTGCCACCTTTTTTTGCAGATATATAGTACTTTGGTTAAAATAGTACATAGTATTAAAATAAAGTAAAATTTATTTTTTATTATTATTAAGCATACATCCATAAAACTTTAAATCTTATTGCATTTAAACCGCTTCGCACGAAACAAACAAGAAATTGTGACAATTAATGACAGTGACATTGTTGACATTTGAGGTTAAGGTTGCGTTCAGAAATATTTGTTAAAGAAACGAGTGCTTAGGTGATGTGGCGTTAGCGAGTAGCGACATCGATTGTCGATTGTACAATCGATGTATTTCTTTTAACCAAAAAATACATATGAATAAACTTTTCAAAATCCCAAAGAAACCAAATCAAGCGAAATAAATAATTTTCATGTATTTTATTGTTCACATAAAGTATTAGAGTACAATTCCCTGTAATAACGTACAATATTTTATTACAAAATGCGGGTGGCAACACTAATTATAAACCGTATTGCAGATATCACAATTTATAAAAACAATAACTTAAAAATACCTAATACATTAATAGTTATTACTATTATACTAATGTGTGCGTATGTCCAGAAGTAACGCGTGAGACTAGTGTGAGTTCTGTTTTGATAAAAGTTCATATTTGAGTCACCACTGTAACACTGATATTTGCTGCAAAGCAACCATTACTGTTTTTTTTTATACGTTATAGGTTAGCGTTTGACCACAATCTCATCTGATATTAAATGATGATGTGGTCTAAGATGCTAAACACTCTAAACCTAGAGAGGACCGGCTCTCAAGTGCAGCTGCCCGAACACACCAAGTGCTTGGTGATAGATTTTCAACTTCAGTGTGGTAATTAGCCAGGCGGACTTAGAAAAAGCCCTACCACCATGCTATGGCTTCATCACGATGTTCCCCTTCATCGAAAGTTCCGACACAATTGCAAGGATACGAACCTACGTCCTTCGACGCTGTGTCTGAACACGATATCAACTGTGCCATCATCGCTTCATCTGTGTTCAAGTCTAAGCATACTCAAAACCTTTTTAATCGTAAAATTGATACACGTAGAATTACGGAACGCCTAAAGTAAGTTGATTGGACGATGTTTATAATTCGTCAAAGATAGTTGGTGTAAAATTTTAGAAAAACACTTGCACCACTCGCGGCGGTAATGCCTTAAATAATGATTAGGGTACTATACTACGAGCAATTAATTAGAGTCCAACAGAGAACAGGAATAGTATATCCACACTATAATTCAAACAGCAGTATCATATAATACATAACTGACTGTAAGAAGCTTAACATCAACTTCATGTCTAATTTATTTTCAATTCTCTACTGAATATGATTTCGATATTCTATAGAACGAAACATAATAAGCCCCTGCGATACACAATATTTACTTTGTGTTTACTCTTTCACAGACTTTTGTATAAAATAAGCGTAGTGTATTTGCATAGTAGTGGTGTAAGTTTGTTCGATTTGTAAATTATTTGAGATGGAATGTGGTGGTTATACCATAGTGGTATACGCAACTATTGATCCTATTCAAAACATATATTCCACTCAAAAGAAACTAAATTATACTTTAGTGCTATAGACTATAGTTTCTTGTTGTAGAGTATTGTTAATTTTTATAGTTTATACTAAAAACGTATGTGGTCAAGAGACCCGAGTCAGGAATGACGTTTTTTAACATAAAGTAAGAAATGGAAAGTATTATTTAATATATTAGAATTAATATGCTAAATAAATAAAATACTAAATAATAAAAAGCTTTAATGAAATTTCCATGCTTTCACTAACGAGATTAGAGAACCGGCAGCGTACAACACTTGGTGCTCGAATTTCGATACTCGCAGGTACACACAGACTTTCGTATACATAGAAAAAGAAAGAGAGAGGGAGAGAGAGAGAAAGTCACATGGAGGAGCATAACGATTTTTTCTTAGGAGAAGATTTTTATCAATCAAAATTTTAAGAACTACTTAACCATTTAATATGCGGTACCTTACATATACATACAGGGATGCTAATCCAGGCCAGAATCAAGGCTACATAATAATACAGAATTTGGTGTTTGTCCGGTCAAATATTATCTTAACGTTTTTGGGATGACAACAATACCTCACAAAATAAATCCCAGATGTATAATAATATATATTATCAGAACGAAGGCTCACTTACCTTTATTCTTGACGGCCGCCGTTCCTAGTGTGCATTCAGTAATATTCCAAATAAAATCAGCACAAGATCAATGTCGTTAGTCCTGTCATGGCAGTATCCGAACCGCAATACAGTAATTAGTTATTTCCGATTTTATAAACTTATATAAAAAAAAATAATGAATCGTTATATAAAAAAAATGAAATCACGATGCAAGTGAAAGTTTTATTCGGATCGTAGGTATTTAACTGAACATGTCCGGAAAATTATTCATTTTTGGGTACTAAAATCGCGTTTTAATTTTAACTTAATA
Source organism: Antheraea assamensis (assembly GCA_035772565.1). Lineage (NCBI taxonomy): Eukaryota > Metazoa > Arthropoda > Insecta > Lepidoptera > Saturniidae > Antheraea > Antheraea assamensis. The sequence continues at coordinate 431,255 of JAQQSE010000023.1, read as the reverse complement.
ATTAGAATATAGGAAATCAACAGTAGACAAGATACCCAACTATACATTTTCATTTTAATCTGCGTATTAGAGTACAGAATACATAATAAATACAATCAATCAGACGATAGAAGCATTTTAAAAACTGACCACACTATTTATTTCAACCATTGAATAATTTTAAATTGAGCCATGGGCACCGCCATATTGGTCCAAGCTACTCTGCCAGGCACCTTTCACTTTACTCCTACTCCGCGGACGGCTGTAATGCGCCATGCGATAGATAGACGAAAAAATTTGAGGGTAAGTAAAAAATGTTTCACTTTAGAATATTTCGCTTACTACTTGAACAATTTGTACCTGAATACTTTTTCTTAACTAAACAGTAAAATAAAAAAAATACTAAATAAGTACTGTAGAACCATCTACAAAAAATTGGGTATATAATGCTCATAGTCGTAACCATACGTTCTGTAGTTTTGGGTGATTGGAGATCAAAGTAAACTATACTTTCAATATAATTATATATATATCTAAAGTGGTCATTATAACTTACACTCTTTTATAAAGTACGTCAAACATGATTACAGATTACATACATCTCTAATGAATTATTGAAAGGCGTGAGAACACTACTCCAATATTAACTACACTAGGACGGGTACAAGTTAACTCGTCTATTCGATTATATCGCTACGGAGAATCGATTAAAATGATAATCGAATACCGTTATCAAATCCAAAGGGATTATATAGAATGTGATTGTACAAAGAGATAAAAGTTCTTCCTTAAATGTAAATATGGCGATCTTTTTAGAGTTTTTTAAAATTATGTTTAGAATTACATGTGTTGTATTATTTTTTTATGTTTTATATAGCACTACCTTTGCCCGCGTCTCTGCTCTCGTTTGTTTTTGTTTGTTTCATTTATTATTCGTTGTAATGTTTTCACTAATACCAGTTTTCATGAGGACATGCTGAACGTTACTGTTTTCTGTTTGATTACATACTTAAAATAGTTATTATTCGATTAGAGATTCTTTGTATTAGCTTCAACGTCTAGGATAGAATTGACCCGAAATACACCGTGTGTTTCGCTTAGATACCTCGCAGATCTTTGTGTTTCCGTGTCCCACACCTCTATGACTCGTCCTTTGGTTATTTATGACACGGAATTTTTCTACTGGATATAACTCTATAAAACAATAATAATACGCCCCTAGGGACAGATTGTACAAAAAGTGTGTGTGTGTATGCTTATGACCATATGAAATTTCTTTATAAAAAGTACAACAAAACAAAAAGCCAACCCATTCAAGCACTGACAGCGCTCGACATTGCTTAACTTCAGTGATCGAACGCGAGAACCGATGGTTTCAACACTCTACCCGATACAGTGGTAGCCGCCACCACTTTTATTCACACAAAAAGGTTGTGAACAGTGAATCAGAATTTCAAGGACTTTCACTTCAAAAGTATGTTTTATTATTACAAGCAACTAACTCATTGCTAACCACTTTGACCTACTTCATTATCGCATTCCGAATGAATAAAAAAATCAAACCCCCGAAGTGAATGAAATGGTTTCACTTGGTTCGTTAACCGAATAGCCCGCGTGCAGTATGTAGAGGTTATGATCTGAAATAATTTACGGTTTGCCGCGATCAACAGTTTCGGGGTTAATTGCCGCGGCGGTGAGGTATTGCCGCGATCTCGGCTTATTAAATGAGAGATGCACGTTTATCGACTATTCAACTATGAGGATCGCTTAGTCGATTAATTCGAAATATACGCATCAATACGCATGCGTATACGTGCGTATATCAACAATGTGTTTTATGTATAAAGGAAAAAAAATACAGAAAAGAGATATATAGACATTACTTACAAAATTGTAAACATTGTTATCCGTTTACTTTCTCTCTCCTACGCATATGCAGCACACTGCTTGCCCCAACTCACACATCGCTGAACAAGTAGTACTTATAAAAAAAAAGATAGTTTTTCGAGCTTTTGATATTACCATACGTTTATTTAGATAAAGAAACAAACTAAAAAAATGAAATCGAAATCTGTCCAGTAATGTTAGCGTGATGTAGCATCACACTGCTATGCGCTACCTTTTTATTTTATTTTAACAATATCTTTAATTTTTTGTTCCTAATGGTTTCCTCAAAATCCGTTTAGTAGTTTGTGTGTGAAAGAGTGAAGAAACCTACATCCATCCATACAAACATTCTCGTTTATTGAATTATCATCAGTTAAGCTTACTCACTTAGTTCACATCATAGTCATGATTCATATTCTTGATACTTTATTATTATTAATGTATTAATTGTGAGACATTTTAGATATTGCTATAATGAGACGGCTCTTTAGACGAAAGCTATTTGTTAATCTACTATGCGACTACAAGAAATGTTTTATCGATAAATTTGTAATATTTGCTTCATTACGAACAAAATGTATGTAAATGAGCTCTATTCACAATATTATAAATTCTTTCTATTGTACAATACAGTTTTTTTGTATAATACAATTGATCGTTCACAGCTCAGTGACTCGAATATTCTATGACTCGGTGTTTGTAGCTCGTTCTATTATAAAATACCCTTCATTATAAAAAATACCTTTTCCTTTAGAACTCATTAACTAACCACCTTTTATTAACTTAATACACTTCAAAGCTTAGCACGACTACTTATTTGTTATCGACATTTACCTTCGATCGTTGAACAAGAACTGACTATCCCACCTTTATCGCTGACGACATTAAAATACGAATGCAATGTATTTCCGGTGACCGATAAATTGAAAGACTAAACAAATACTAAAAGTGACAACAGGAAGCTCACTGAAGTCCTTTTAAATCATTTGAATATTAAAAATATTATAAAGGCAATATTAAATTATTAAAATCAATTACCAAAAATATAAATCATGACAGTTCTTTGTAATTTTTATTAGATCACTTGTGAATTGTTGCATATCTCCTTTCTCAAACTGACCTCTCGAACTAATTATATCGAACTCGTTATGTACCTAATTGTCTTCTATACCATCGGATGCTCTCTACTTCACACCTAGGAGTCATGATGAGGAAGCTCTATGGAGACGGTTGCCTTCTTCAGCGGAGTCACTGCGGCTCGTTAAGGTAATCCAATTTTTGAGATCACTAAGAGTGGGTGGTTTTCCCTCTGGTGGTCGTGGGTTTGGACAATCTTGTTCGGGCGGGATACTGCACACGTAACCATGTCATCGTGGAGGAGGAGTTTTGTAAGGCTTCTTATGAACGCCTCTTCAGCGTTGCGTCCTACTTTGGCCACGGTGGTTAAGATTTCCTTAATTTCCAGCTTCCGCAGCTGAGTAGAATCCAGTCAAGTATAGAACTCGCTGAATGCGGGGGCTTCTTATGCTTCGACTTCTTTGTCGCTGTTTCTCTGAGAAACGGATCGGTGGCGAGGCTCTCTTCTATACATCCGTCGGTGCTCTTTATCAACCCACCTAGTAACTGTGACTTAAAACAGCTTACTTAATTGTTGTCTATTACTTTTGAATTAACAACACTTTTAATATGAGTTAAACATGCTTCATTGATCTATAGTTAACATTCTTGATACTTTTGCCTAGATATCATATATATGGTTAAAATATAGTTCTTTGAGGATAAACTATGTCAAAATTACTGAGCGTATTGTGTAATATATAAACATATATACACTCTATATAAGATAGTATATACATGAATATAATATATACATAGACATAATCGTGTTTGATGTACTTTATAGAAGAGTATAGGTTATAATGACCATTTTAGGTATCTATATATACAATGAAAGTACAGTTCTTTGTTTTCAGTGATTTTTCGCGGATGGGTCTAGACTACTTATTTTTTTATTTCATTGATCCTTTCCAATTACTTTTTTAAATACGCACAGCGAAGCGGGCGGGTTATATTAAATTGAAGAAATGATAGCTCAAATGATGGCGTGTGTGGACACCGTGTCATACAATACAGGTTCGAATCCTTGCAATTGTATCAGAACTTTCAATGAAGGAAAACATTTTGATGAAACTATGGTGGTAGGTGGTAGGGCTTTATCTAAGACCGCCACGTTAGATACCAGCCTCAAATTGAAAATCTGTCGCCAATCACCTGTTGGAGTGATGCGGCAGCTGCACTTGAGAGCCAATTTTCCTTCAGGCTTAGCGTATTTATCGTCTTAGACCGCATCGTCATATAACATCAGATAAGATTTTGGTCCAGTGCTAAAAAAACCTACAACGTATATTAAAAACGAGGTATGGAGTTTGTAGATAAAAGATAAGAGCTTAGTATTCTATGTTTATTTTTATTAATAATTTAATTCTACTTTTATATTTTTAATCTCTCTTTATTATACTTTGAGTATATTTTAACGATACGATTTATTCACGACGTCAATCAAATAAAAACACGAAATAAAATAGAAGTTATTTATCTCGAAGGGCTCTTTCTGTCTACGGTGTAAATTGGTACAAAGTTCGAGGCAGGTACCTCACCTGGCCGTGTTTCGCTCGATTTGGCACGCAAAATACAACCCTTTTAGAATTTATTCATCCGGAAAAAGGGATATTTTTTGCCTTTCCTAGGCAATATATTTGTTTTTTCTTCGATAATATTAACAAAAGCACAAAGCAATTAATTTGTTTTTTTTTTTAAGGGAAATATTTTTTGTAATATAATTTAAACCTAATACGTACAGTTTTCAAAAAATAATACTACTCGAATCTATGTACCTGAAGAAAAAAATGTGTACCACTTTATAAGCACATTGTGCTCATGGTAATGTCATGTATGAGCTTCAACTTTTTATCAAAATGACGCCTCGTTAAATTAATACGAAATCTGCCAATGCCAAGTCAATCATGGGACGTTTATTATAAATTATTATTTACGTTCACATTAAATGTCAAACTCAAAAAGGTTAAACACATATTATAATATATATAATCTGTGGTTAAACAGTCGCTCTGATTACAGATTCCAATATATCGTTTATTAATCCTTGAAGACGTAGGCATTTGTACCTTTACGTCGCTGACATAATATATGATCAATGATTATAAAGGTAGGTACACTCTTTGCCAAAAAACAACCTCAATCAAATTCAATAATAGTTATTTGCAGGTCGAATTTCGACAACTTGCTGGTCACTAGTGACGTAATTATTGATAAGTTCAAATGCCGAACAACTTAAAACAATAATGACTCATTTTTGACACCGCATCAGTCGAGATAAACTTAAATCCAAAGGGCCTAAAGTGTCCGTGCAAGAAAGAATCTAATAAAAATGTAGCATAGTGGTAAAGCTTCTTCTAATATCCACTTAGTTCTCTACGACCCTCAGCTTCAGAGTGACCGATCGCCTACTACTACAGCGTGCTTACACTTAAGGTCCATTACTTTCCACGCCAAAGGTTTACGCAATCTTAGGCCACATCATCATTTAACATCGGGTAAAATTTTGTTCAATCGCTAAAACCTGTAAACAATGAAAAAAAAACTGGGCTAGTCACTAATTATGAAATTTTTTCCTCGAACGTTCTAATACCTCCGCATGTTATCCTTCACCGTAAAACAATAGCAGTAATAAAAAACAAATTAAACATAAACTAATAAAGCTTGTTAGTCCTTACCAAGTTCGAACCCAAAACGGACTTCAAATTAATATTCAGCTGGTCTTAATAATCCGACCAGTGTTTTATTTAGTAAAAAAAAAATAACAAAACATACGAGTACAGTCAAAAGCTATGATAGCTATTTGCTATGATAAGCCGGGAAGTACTTATATAATTTCTGTTCAATATACTTGTGGACAATAGCCATACTGTTCATCATCATTACATATTATAAAATATAGTCGTCCGCCGCGTCTGTCTGTCTGGATGTTCGCGATAAACTCAAAAACCACTGAACGGATTGTAATCTTCACCAGTAGATAGAGAAATTGAGAGGGTATATAATTTGTCTAGGTTTTTTTGTAAATTGCTTGAAATATAATAATAATTGTTAAAGGAATCGGAAAAAGTCAAGCCGCCTGGGAGCTTACGTCGAAAACGCCGCCTAACCCCTTTCAGATATAACAAAAAAATGCATACTGAGATATTTCTCTTTAATAGATCTACAAAGATATCTACGATGGCATATACCTATCTTTTTAGAATAGCTTACTATACCAATCTATCTTTTAAAAACGGTCACATATAATGAGGTAATTGGAAGTCTATTTAGACAGATACAGTATTAATCCTTCAAATAATTCAAAATCAAAAATACTTTATTCAGTTTAGGCCCTGAGAAGGCGCTTGTGAACGTCAAAAGTTACCACAGGTTCGGAAAACAACCCAGTCATCGAGAAGAATAAAATACATTAGTTACCTTAAGTATTTCATGCACATCAGTATACATTTTTTATTACCATGGCAGGACAACTTCGGCCGGGCCTGCTAGTATTAAATAATATGCCAGTGATATTACAAAATATGAAGTTAAATACCACAGGTTTATAAATTAAAATAAAAGTATTAGACTTTACAAATTTCATCTGGGAACCATAAATATAGATAATATTTACCAAAGAGATGGAAATAAATGTATTTCAGTGAAAAACAATTCGATAAATACAATTTATTGCCAATAATAAGTTTTACTTAATTCTGATATCATTGTACCGTTTGTTTATAATAATGATTTATTTCGTATCAATGAAATTTATCATATATTTAAGGCGAAGACAGCGTTAGGAACATTTAAATTGTTGTATGGTAAAATTCGAACGTCTTTATAAGTTATTATTTAAACACAAATTATTATTTTTGTACACATATATTAAAACTGACTGTAACCCATGATTGTATTCGCATTAACTTTGCAATGCGGTGTTCACTTTTACCTTATTTGATAGTAAAGTGTACAACGAAATTCTTGCAAAATTACTTTCATTCACTCAGCTTACATTCACATACAACGATATATGTCGTCATCTTATAAACTACAAGTGCTGCCAATAATCCTTCCCAGAATAATTAAACAGTGAATTATAGAAAAGCTAATGTTATATTCCAACATGCGGCACCCACTTGTTGTTTTAAATTGGCATATTTTCTGGCCTATAAATTCTATGGTAACTACTCCACTCCCCAGGGCTATAGCGTGATATATTGTTATGAAAAACAGCATCCCTACAATACAGAGTTATCGATTTCCAGTACATACGAGATAGGAACATAAATAAAATAATTATTGTGCGCATAACAGAAAACACGTGCCCGAATGGCTGACTTGTTATCAGGTTCAGCTAAAGGCGTCTAAAATTATTTTGGGGATAAATGGCGGGGTATTTTTTTCTATAAACCGTTTTGCAAAAAAATAAAAGGGCCATTTTGTTTATTTTTTCTGTACTTCAATGAGTATTACAAAAACGAGGTGATATTAATTTGACGAATGTACTGACATGTTAGTCGAATCATCCTGGCATCATTCTTTACATTCCAAATTTGAAATTAGATATTTATAAATTAGAATACAAAAGAAAATTAATGATTATTGTTAAATTGCTTTACTAATGGTGTAAATCATTGAAACTGTTATTTACTGATTACCGAAATTATTAAAACTGCAAATTATACTATTTAAACTTACTTTTCACAATAAAAGTGGTAACTTTCTAATATAACTGATAATGCTTTAAGGGTCAATAAAATCATACCCTTATTTAAAGAAACTTGTACGCAAACTTATATGTCTCAGTGGCTAAGTGTGAGTCATTTAACTGTACAGAGGACTTGGCAACAGTATCAAGAGACCAGTTCGGAAGACTAGAATCAGGAAGAAAACGATGCACAGAACCACAAGATAGCCGCTTTTTGGTGAGTCAGGCGTTGCAACGCAAGATGTTAAGTATGGACCTAAGAGTGGGAACGTATTCCTCAAAACGCTATTAAAAATAACGTGCAATGTAAGTCCGTAAAAATTCAAACCTTAATTATAATAAAAAGAGATCACACTCGTTATTAGGTTTCGACATTTGTAACTTTATTTAATAAAAAAAAAGTAAAAAAATCTTGTATTTATTGTTGACCACTTTTCATTGTTTGGACGTGTACACTGGTTTTAGGGGATTCACTGAAAATTTATGAAAAAATTGCTAGAATTCCCTTCACGTATATTTATTTACCTGATTATAAGTATACAGACTACGTCAAACAATTAAATTGAATTTAGTTAACTAGAATCGACCTTAGAACGTCAATTTGCTTAGATGCCCTCTTTTTCAAAGGGTTTGTGATAGAATAATGCGACAAGTTAATATTATAGCCTAACTTTGAAATCATAGACTGAACAAAGTCTGACAAAATTTCAATGTAATAATACAATCACTCGGTTACAAAGAGAATGTCCACAATATAATTGACTAGACCATTTTATGAATAGACTATTCTAATCACTACAATAGAATCATCAAGTCATGCGTAATTGTGAAATTAATTTTGAGACTTTCTTCTTGTGAAATCGAAACCAGCTATGTATATAAATTGGGTGCTGTCTTGAATTTTTAATTATAAAATCTTGTTATTTTTACTGCTTAACCCCTTATGCTATTTATCTCTTATGACCCTTTTGTTCTTTGTAGAATCCATATTGTTTGTTTTATATAATAGATTCCTAGCTAGTGATCAATGTCTTTATACAAATTTGACTTGCCCTTAAATGATATATAAATTGTTTACTTTTATTCGCTCAAGGTCTATATATTCCAGTATTATCGAAGAGTGTGACCTATTGTAGCGTGTTTTTTATTATTTCAATTAAACACAAATAATGTCTCGTTTAATCGTCATTGTATTTATTTTACTTTTTACATTTACAATGATTTCAACATACGATCTTTATCTGGGTCATGATTTTGGGGCTCGTATGTCTTACAGGGAAGTAAAAAAACAAGGTTTACTTTTCTTTAAAAGACAGGAAATGTTGTCATTCCAGTATCCCGAGGGAACAAACATAACAGGAATCGCGTGTGTTGATCTAACACCAGATAAACTCAGTACTGCTAGTGTGGAAGAAGGTGGAATTGGATATAATCACGTTCAAATACACTTGGAAAGTGAAAGGAGCACTGGCTTGAAGTATATCGTAGAAATATATCGATCTTCATTTAGGAAGGAACAATTAATAGATCCCAAAAAAGTGAATATTATGTTAACCTATTATTCATAGAGGAACAGGTATTACGTTCAATAAAACTTATGTAAAGTGTATACTACTTTCAAATAAATTCAGTACAATATAAATTACGTGTATGTACTTTTATTGAGAAGTAATATTTTTCTTAGTATTGTAAGTATTATATATATACAGAAATTCATTACCCACTCAAAGTCATTGTTGCAGTTTCTGAACTTTTTTTTTTTCGAACTGACTACACTGTCAACCCGGCAATGCCTCCACAGTTTCACCGGACCACTGTTTCTGAACGTATCTATATAAAAGCTCTATAATTGGCTGAACATGTTGAAAAAGTGTAAATCGATTCACTAACCTAAGCCAATAGCATATTGGTTAATTCGGCCATTTTGGATCAGCTGTCAAACGCGTATATGTCAAACGTTAGTGAAAAATAGTGTCTTTCGTGGAATAAAAATCATAATTTCTACAAAATAATAAATAAATACTAGTTTAAAATGTCGAAAGATGGGCACGACGATGCGTAAGAAAACTCAAGTATCGTTTGTGATAAGGGATGAGGAGGAAAGGCGACACAAAAACGGTGTAAGTTCATTACAACTCGATCCTATACAGGGCCGATTATATTCCGCCGGTCGGGATGGTATAATTCGCGTATGGAACACTGGAACCGGTATCCAGGATCGATATATACAGAGTATGGAACATCACACCGATTGGGTGAATGACATCGTATTGTGTTGTGGCGGTAAGAACTTAATAAGCGCATCTTCGGATACGACTGTGAAAGTTTGGAACGCGCCTAAAGGGTTTTGCATGTCCACACTTCGCACACACAAAGATTACGTGCGTACGTTGGCGTATGCTAAAGATAAAGAACAAGTTGCGAGTGCGGGACTGGACCGCGCGATATTCTTATGGGATGTGAATACTTTAACGGCCCTCACTGCCAGCAATAACACGGTAACAACATCTAGCCTCGTCGGTAACAAAGAATCAATATACAGCCTTGCCATGAATCCAGCCGGTACCATACTAGTCAGTGGCTCAACAGAAAAAGTTTTAAGAGTATGGGACCCGAGGAACTGTTCTCGGCTCATGAAACTGAAAGGCCATGCTGACAATGTTAAAGCACTTGTTATTAGTAAAGATGGAACTCAGTGTGTATCAGGTAGTTCTGATGGAACAATTAAACTGTGGTTATTATCTCAACAAAGATGTGTTTCAACTATCAGGGTACACTCAGAAGCTGTTTGGGCATTAATAGCGACGGAAAACTTCAGTCATATTGTATCTGGAGGACGGGATAGACTAGTTATCATGACAGAATTAAGAAATCCTGATAATTTCATGATTGTTTGTGAAGAGACTGCTCCTGTATTAAAATTGTGCTTCACAGCAGACCAGCAGGCTGTCTGGGTATCAACCTCTGAATCTGAGATACGTTGTTGGAAATTACCTCCCATAAACACATTGTCCTCAGATATGTATAATCAAAATAATTACAACACAAATAATGTTTACCAAACACAACCTATGTACCATATTCCGGGAGGCCCAGCAATAAAGCACTATACTGTGTTAAATGACAAAAGACATATATTAACTAAGGATACAGTTAATGATGTAGCTCTTTATGATGTTTTAAAAGCTAGCAAAGTAGAGGATTTAGGTCAGGTAGATTTTGAGGAAGAAGTTAAAAAGAGATTCAAAATGGTGTATGTACCGAATTGGTTTAACGTTGACTTAAAGACTGGAATGTTGACTATACATTTAGGACAAGATGAAACAGACTGTCTTAGTGCTTGGGTGAGTGCTAAAGAAGCTGGATTGACAACTGGTATGTTGGTGTTTATACTTATATTACAATGTTTGGTTGTTCAATACCACCCCATGGTGACATTGAAACGGATAGCATCAAAACTTTTTCCCATATAAACACTTAAGTTCTTATGTGTGATCATCATAATTATGAGTGGATTTGATGAAAGTCTTATTTGTTTTTTACCTAAATGTATTGTATGAATTACTAATACAGTGGTGCCTCGATAATCTAAACACTCAATATTTTCACCCTGTTCAGATGATTGAGACATTCGGATTATAGTATGTATATATTTTATTGAAGTTAAACAATGTTTAATCCTTAAAAATGAATGCAAATTGAAAACACTTTACAATTTTCAAAAAATAATCTAGAATAGTACTTTAACTAGTGGTGTTTAATGCCAAACAAAATACTCAATATGATATTGTCATTGTTACTTGTTTTCTTTTCTTTGATGTTGAAGCCATGATTTAAACACAACAATGGTTAGAGAAATGTACAAAATTGCAGAACGTCATACAGTGAACTAGCTCAAGCATAAGTGTAGAGCACGCAAAGCAATGAATACTGAGTGGCGCAGTACTGTGATATTCTATGGTTTGGGTTGTAGAGGTGTTGGGATTATTGAGACCATACTGTAATTTTGGAATGAAATTGTAAAATGTCCTCTCCTTTTGAGCATAATCAGTAGTTTTAGCTATTACTCACCTCTATATGCATAGCATATACATAGCAATATTGTAGATTTGATCTATCTCATGTTATCAGTATTTTTTTCTGGATGAAAAGTACACTATGTCCTTTTCTGTACTCCTGACTATGTTTATGCGAAACAATGGAGCTTGTCATGATGGTTGATTCTGTAGTTACAACATGAAAGCATAATAAACAGACTCACATTCACATTTATAATATTAGTGAGAATTTAGAATGTCATAAATTTATACTATTTCCATAAATTGAATAATTATTATATGTTAATATAAATTTAAATTATATTATATTAAATTTATGTTGAATTGTTTTTTATAATATGTATTAAGTATAATTCGATTTTTTGTTTAATGTTTCTCATGCCTCAAAACTGCAATATTAGTGATAAGATATTTTTTGTATTTGTTCTGAATTATATAAATAGTAACATTTATGTTTTACACTACACCTAGTTTTGAATCACTGTCGCTAGTATTCAACTATCGTAGAGTCATACAAGATCTAGTAAGAATTAAATAGAAAAAATCACTTATAATATAAGTATAAATCTACATCTTTGGTGTTATTTTTGTTCCAGAAAGTGATCAGAAAGTTAACTTTGGAGCATTATTGCTACAAGCTCTACTAGAACATTGGAATCATCCAAACAGGGTGAATGAAGCTGGACAAAAAGTTGTTGGAAATAATTTTTTTAGTGTACCATTGCATACTCCGTTGATATTCAGTGAAATTGGTGGCCGAACTCTTTACAGGTTACAGGTTTGTCAGATGAAAATATCTCCTCTGATATAGTATATGTATTTAGTTCTTCTACCATAATTAAAGCTAAGTCTGTAACTAATATCTGAAAAAAAAAAATGATTAACATGCAACATTTTTACAAAAATCTATTAATTAAAAGCTTTGTATTGTAATTATATTATTGTGTTTATCTTCATATAGCTAACAGTTCATCATGCATGTAATATCTTCCTACAATTCATAACAATACACCCACATATGAGAAAGGCATTAGTATGACTAATAAGAATTTTAGGAAACAGAAATATGCTAGAAGCTCTACATAATATGTCATATAAATTAAGTAACACAAGTAATCTAGCATTTTTTTTTATTATTATTATTAAATTGGTGGTGGAAAAGCAGTTGATTATTGTTCCATGCCATGCAGTCTAAAGATCAAGCTTAATGTGTACCACCTGTGGTACACATGACACGGAACGTGTTAAGGAGCCACTGACTGTCTTTGCAAGTTCTGTTCTGTCACTGTTGACATGTGTTTTCTCACAGATGTTAAGTGTTTCTTATGAATTATTACTATTCAGTGATGATAGTCAAATCCTTTGAAAATTTATATTCAAAATTTATTACTCTCATTATGTGAATCAAATGATAGATGTTTATTATCCTTGTCTTTAGAATTAACAAAAGTAAACCCTTCAATGAAGATTATAGATTGGCTTATATTATTCTGTTTAATATATTGAAACCTATGCAGGTCGGTGATGCCGGTGGTGAGACTGAAGGCAATCTATTGAGTGAAACAGTTCCGTCGTGGGTCGTCGATGTGGCCGTCGAAATGGCAGCACCAAAACTCAACAAACTACCCTTTTACCTACTACCACACTCCAGTTGTCAAAGTAAGCAGGACAGGCAGAAGAAGGTAAGGAGATAGCTCTTTACAATTTGACCATAAAATATTATAGTAATAGAGGTTTTCAACTGAAGTTTCAAATAGCAATAAAAGTATATACCATATCTTTATTATTTTGGTTTTTTAATTTAAATAGCATTAGCTATGCTTTGTACCATTATGAAGGAATGAGGATAACAAATGTCGGCTTAAGATTTTTATTTCACAAATGACAGAACAATAATTGAAATTTAAAAAATACTGTTCCTATTTAGGTTGTGAGATAAAAAAATGAGTATTCATACCCAACAGGCTTTCGATATACCTGACTCACTTTAGCGATTTGTTTAGCATTAATTAATTAGCATTTTGAAAAGAACTATAGAAACTGGCCATGGAATTCCAGGGTTGGAGTCAGGCATGATGAGGATAACTGATGGATTATACATCAAATCGATTCTTCATTAATTTTACCCCAAATCCAGACTTTTCCAGAGGAGTGCGATTTATGTTCTCATTTTCTCTCGCCTCCTTTTGTCTCCTTTCATTTACTTTCGTTTTCTCTCAGCTCAGTACTGGCTTTTTAACCTGACAAGATTAAATCATACTCTTGGAAGTATGGACGTCTAGCCTTCTTGCAGTATCTTCACTCACTAAATCTCGTAAGAGATTCTTCAGGAGGTGCTCATGAGAATGTCAAGGAAGCACCCTTAAAAATTTATACACTTAGATCTCCGCGATTCCAGGATCAGCATAATCACCTATACTTGTAAAACACCCACTGCAAACCAATAGACCTCTTCCCGAAGGAAAGTATGGACATAATCAACATGACAACCTACTAAGTATTAGGAATTTTAAACTCCGAAAAATTCAATTCTTCCCACATACGGTGGTACTACAATTACATTTCTCAGGATCAGGTTTCCTCACGATATTTTTCTTCATCGTCTGGCGATAGGGTTACAAATTGAAATTAGTAAATGTACGTGAAATTCGTTGGTACATGTCAGGGTTTGAACCTGCCGTCATCATATTAATATGCCACTGGCCAAACCACACGACTGCCACGACTTTAATTCCAGGATCGGTTAGTAGCAAATGACTTCATCCAATGTCGGAAAGTGGCTGAACACGTCGTGGAGAAGATAGTGGGTGGTGGAGACGTGAACGGCGCGACCACTGCCAGTGGGAAGGGCAGCGCCACCGAAGACAGCGGCAACGATGCTCCTGAGGAGAAGGTGGAATTGCTCTGCTGTGATCAGGTATTATGACATACAGTACTCGATATTTGATTTTATTTGTCGGGGATTAGTGTGAGATGCCCGGGTAAGATCGACTTACTTCACTTTTGTCAAGCACTATTTCTATCGAACAGCGTAATGACTGTGATAGACAAAGATAACGATACACGAAACCGAACTTAGCCGAACGTGTCATTCATCTTCGCGACGCGGAAACATGACCAAATCTAATATCCGGGTACTAACACCCAATACTTACACCTAATACTTACAGTAAAATATTCGGTATAATTGTCTTATACCCTTTGCAATGAATAATTTTTTTTTTTTTGACAAATATGTTATGATTTTTTTTTTTATAAATCCAATTGGAGAAATTCTTTCGTACTAGAGACATTGAAATGACTTAATTGGAGGTCACGGTCATAAGCGCCAAAAATATAGATTATATAAAATTTATATTAAAGTGTCAATCGTTACTAATCTTATAAATCCGTGTGTGAGTTTGTTACGCTTTCATGCTTTTAGTATTCAACTGGCAATCATGTAACTTTACATAAACATTGTCATTAAGTATATATATAGATACATATAATAAAAGGGTAACAAGACGAAATCTGAACATTGAATATAGTTAAGAAAAAATACTCTGTGGGGGCAGAGAATCAATAACAGAACGCATTTCTATCGTTTTTAGAATTTTCGTCAGTCTGCCTGTCGTTTGTACGCACATCACGCAAAAACTACTTGACGGATTTCCACGAAATTTGGTACTATGCTATATTATACACCGGTATAACATATAGGCTGTTATATATATATATATAAACACATTCGTATATATGTTATCTTACCTATAAGAAAACACAAAGGAGAAGCAGTTTACGCAAAAGCTGCTGTGTTGAGACAGAGTTTGGCATTGCTGAATGTTCCTTTATGTTGCCGTACATTGAAAGTCAGAATTATACATTCACAGTATGAACAACTACTAGACGTTGTAGTGCCAAGCCACGCCTCAAAGAACAAAATCGTTACACAAATGGTCGATGTCGAGTTTTGATACGTCTTTTTTTCTATGATTTTATTAATCACTACTATGTTTACAATTGAAATTCCACGCGGACGTAGTCGCGAGCATAGCTAGTATATAATATAGAAAATGCACCCCACCGAAAAACCGAAAAAAAAAACTGTTCCCAAGGGATAGTTCAAATCTACCTTAAAAAGAGAAAAGCTGAGGGCAAAAACTAGTGATAAAATAATAGAAGTTGAAATATAAAATGTTTAGTTATTCTCTTCATTGTTTAGGATAAGTTTATGAATTATAAACATTGGTTGTTTAAAAAATTTTATCCCAATGAGAACATAAAATTTATTTAATCTAATTTTATTATTAATATATTACTGGTATTATTTGAACTTCATTCTTGATAATTCATATATTACTTATTTTTATATAAAATTATAGAATTTTATGACGCATCTTAATATATCTATTTTGCTTACTCTTTAATAAAATTAGAATGACACAAAAAGTACTTGATAATTTCAGGTACTCGATCCGAATATGGATCTCCGGACAGTGAGACACTTTATCTGGAAGTCCAACGTCGAGTTCACACTACATTACAGGATTTTAAAACAATGAAACCATCTAACCTTCTGTGAATATAAGTGGCACTTTAAGAAATATTGCACATTTAGTTGCATATTTGATTAGTTAGTGCTCAACAAAGTTAATAGTGTTCAGTGCCTGATGGATGTGTGAAAAATTCTAGAACTGTGAAGTGAAAACTATGTGATTATATGATTGGTGAAGAGAGAAGATGACAAGTGGACGAGACAGCTGACCAAGTGATATATAATTTTTCTTATACTGATATGCCAAATGGGTATGTCCTTTACAGCCATACTTTATTTTAGGAGCTTAATAGCATAGGTGGCAAAGTATTCAGAATACAATTTTATGTAATTAAAACACTAAGATAAGATTCTGAGTAGTGTAATCATTTATTGTTATGTACTAAACATAACAATAAGTAAACGTAACAATTTTAAGACTAAATCTATATTGATATTGCATGAATTTTGCCCCCTTTATTATTAAAGCACTGAAATACAAAATTGTTAATTTTTCGTTTTTGTATAAAAAAATATAGCATAATAATACTTGTTTGATTAAAATTATAATAAAAAAAAGACATTTTTTTAACGCTTAGTCTTTGAAAAACCATTTCTTCTATTAGAGCTTATGAAATTATTTGTACTTTGTATAAAATAATCGCTTCTTTGGACAAATTATATTTATCTGGAGTTTCCGGATAGTTTACATTTAAAAAAATCGAGGCACTCTAACGAGACCTTAACCCTTGATTATTTTTTAAAACTAGAAAGTATAAAGTTTCAAAGTATTAAGAATTCAATACCAGTTTCAACTGCATGGTGTATACAAAAGTAGTTTTAAAAGGAGTAGATCTTAAAAAGTCTGGTGACCAAGAATTTTTTTATGAATAGAGTTTTCTAGTAATGCATTATCAGAAAAAAAAAAATTATTCTTATATCATTTACTAACTACATAAAACTAAAATTGTCAAACATGTATTTTTTTCTCTCATTCATCTCATTTTCGGTTTATGAAAACTATATATTTATCAGATTTAATCATAGATTGTCTTTAAATTTTAATTTTGTCTTTACTATGTATCCTCAAAAAACTTTTTACCAATTTAATTTTTTTTTATTGTATGATTACTGCTTTGCCCATATAGTAAAGCGCAATAATGTATAGCCTAACTAGTACTCTGAAAAGTTCTATCTTCCAGAAAAGTTATTGATAAAAACTTTTCATCAGTTTTGGAGATTAACTTAGACAAAAAATGGCCACTTCAATTTTATTTACATGTAAAGATATCTAAATAAATTCTCTAGACTCATATGTAGAGAGGTAATTGTTATTACAATAACTAGTAATATAAAACATTAATCCTGCAGAATCTATAATCACTGTTAAAGAAGTAATTATTCTGCTGTTGATTATGTGTTGTACATTATTTATTATTGACAATGACAATGATCAGTGGTTTTAATTTTTTATCGTTACGTGCGAAAAGGCAAGCATTATGCAATAACCCAAAGGGGTAAAGATAGAGTTATTGTGCCTTTGTTACTGAATAATTAACATCATTTTATAACAGCAATTGTTTTAAAATAACGCAACAATGTGTTCCGTTATTGGTAAATAGCAGTTATTGCCATCTAGAAATAACTTTGAAACATTTCAAATTTTATCTAACTTAATAGCTTTCGGTGTTTTGTATATAATAAGATCATTTCATAGTAAAATTCTATAGTTCCTTAGATAGTATTACAGTTGGTATTTTTAATCAAAATTATAGAAATGGTTCAAAATTAGATAATAAATTTGCTAAATAAAAAATATAACAAGTTGATTTAATGCATTAGTCTATAGATGTTTCAATACCAATTATGACAGAAAGAAATTACTCTCAGATATTGGAAGTCAATGTCCAATTAATAGCCATTATATTGAATGTATCTTATACAGAAAATAAAAACTGTATCACTCATTCAACGTTTTAAAAATATGGAAAAAGTATTATGATGACATCGGATCCAAAAGCCATAAAAGTTCGAAGTGTTCCTGTAAACTCTATTCATCGTACTTCCAACCACCGAAAGAGATGAATAATCATTGATGATAATTATGATTAATTTTCACTCTAGCTGAACTTTCCTAGATTAATCGAAAGAGAAAATAAATGCTCGACACGACCGACTCGATGCTGGATTCCTGTTAAAGTTGTACGCGAAGACGTAATGAATGATTGCTCATGCATTTTATGACATTTTTCAACACACCGGCGAGAAAAACGATATGGAATTTTATATGATTTTAAATTTAATATGATTGAAAGGACTGTGCACCTCATGAAGCACAGGTCAACAGACTTGGCAGCATATAAGCTTATAAAAATACCTGATTTATTTTAAATGTATTTTTAAATTATTTCTTCATTTGTACTTTGTTTTTTACTTTTCTTTATTAAACCATGAAATTTACAATATACAACACCGTGAAATAAAAAATAATAATAATAACATAATACGCCATTTTGAGATCTGGGTCTTAAAATAATCGACCGAGGAGTTAAAAATACTACCTTGTACGGTACACCAAAAAATCTTATTTTAAAACAGCCGCATTGAGGACCCAAAAGGACCACTTACGAGCGAGTGTGTCGTATATATATTTTCACGGGTTATATTACGATATGGAATTAGCAGAAATATTAATATTATGCTTGTAATGTCATTATTTAATCATTAATTCTTGGTGCTGAATGAAAATTAAAAATTAAGGAGAATTAAATTGGTTCAGTAAATCTTCAATGATAATTGTGCAGAAATACAACTAGGTCCTCGATTTATCTAGGCATATGATTGATAGAAAAAATGGAAAGGACTACCTTATTTTCGTTGGTAATCGGAAACACGTCAATTTTACGACATCCATTAGATAGGATACTGTCGTGAAAATTATGAGGAATTCGATATATAAAAAATAGTCCTTTCCTGTCGTTTTTCGACGCAGCAAGCATCTTTTTATAACTTTAATTTTGTATTTTTTAATCGGCCTTGACTTTGGTCGATCTCTTACGATATGGAATTTATTTGCTAGATTTTGAATCTACAGATTATTCTTTTGTCCTGTAATTTGATCAAATTAAGATTTAAATTTTTTTAGTCTTAATGTATAGGAAAGGCTTTTTGTTGTAAATTAAAGTTGTGTACAAAAAAAAATTATACATCTGCTGGCGTCACGATATTGAGATATCGTCATATGTCTTTTTAGGTACAATAGCTGAATTTTGTTGAACAATAAGACATTCTTACTCAATAGCATATCAAGTAAATTTAAAGTGTAAATATGTACAGTTTCTTTTTTGGAATTATGAACTTAGAAATTTTCCAAATGTTTATAATATTGTTCCATTTTTTAATCGAATTAACGAACAGTTATCAATCGACTGCCAGAAAAACTTGGAATTAAAGATGCCAGCTTTATGTGTATGACAAAATTATACAAAAAAAATTGGTTGTCTGTAAATTGGGTTTACTGAAAATAATTTTACGTGATAACGTCATAAGAAAACATTAATGAAAATGTAGCGACAGACATACCTACATGAAACGTGGTATGTGTGTACTACAATAACTCAGGCGAAAAACCAGCGGCACTATAATATCCCAAGTTTAGCTGGCTTAAGAAGGCGATTATTAAAGACTCACCGCCCAGGTGACGACCACATGCTACCTGGGTGTAATTATAATCTCGCCGACAAATTCCATTTACAATGCAGCGCACAATTATTGTTTAACATTATTTTATTATTTAAATTATCCATGCTTTATTGTTGCTTTATTTTTGTTTTACTTTTTATGACTGTAATATTATTTGTATTTGTATTGTCGGTTTACTCTATCCTATTGGTTTGCACGTGTTCTATTTGGTTCCTTATAAATATGCACTCAATTCAATAAACTAGAGATTCGTAATCCAGCTGCCAAAGCGATTACTAGTCTGCACAAACGGAGTCAGATCTTTCATTTATTCATATCTCTTACCTTCTGATAATAGCATTGTGGTACCCATGCTACCACTACTGCTAAAAAAAATACTTACTTTTGTGAATTGAATTGAATTATCATTATTTTGTATAATACAAAAAAGGAGTTAATTGAAAATTACATTTTTTTCGATAAATTATGGGTCACAAGCCGAATGTTTAGGCCGATCGCGCCTATTTATCGCTTGTTACGCGCTCTCGCTTGCACTGGAAGTTCAGGCGGAACGTGACAAAGAGTCATGCTTTTTCGTGCGTGCAGCCGGCGTTCATCGATTTGTAAGACGTTATCACATCAAAAAATTAACGATAAATACCTTATCTAAGATTTAAGACAATCTTAATGTGTCTCATACATTTACGGGACTATGAAATGAAAACGTTTATTATTGCTTACGACTATCGATGTCTATTGTGAATTATTGGAAATTTTATTCATCACCAATTGATGTCGTTTGAGTATGCTACAACCTGATATTGTAGTTTTGCCACTTTATTCGTGTTTTACCCGTAACTGAAAAATATGTCATCCGAAACATCTATTGAAGCGACTTGGCAATAAGTTTACCGTCACGGCAAACGGTATAACGTTCTCTTATGTCGTCATGCTCCGTCTACGTCACCGCTCTCGACTCCCTTATGTGTGTGCGCATATACACTTCATTGCTTTTCTGTGTGAACTGCGTACTATTTCTATTCCTTTATAGTATATTTGACACAAGTAATGCTTGTATAAATGCTTTGTATCTTTTTTTTTACTCTATATTTACTTTACAGATTTTTATTAATTACTATTATAGGTAGACAAGTTCCTGCGCAACCATCCTGGGTTGCGACAGACGTAAGCGGTATGAGGTAGCTCGTCGTTTTTCCCTTCTCTACTAAATCATCCGCCCCTGTTAACAACTAGAATACCTCGTCCTCGCCAACGTCTAGCATCCTGTACGACGGTCGCGCACGAACTTCTTTTGCCTTATAATATTAACTTCAATGTTTCACAATACGTTCCATGATGGCCAACTTCTTTAGATATACCTGACCAATCAAATGAAATAGTTATTGAACTATTTATGAAAATGTAATAGCGTTGCTGTACCTGCAAAACTGACCAATTAAAATGGTTAACACTTCAGTGACTATGAAATACGATTTACATATAAATCAACATGTTTAAATACAAAATATTGTATAATATTTAATGTATTAGCCTTCCTTGTTATAATAAATTATTATATAAATAAACTTTGAAAAAAAATAATGATTATCTAATTTTACAGGTGTAATTAACCAAATAATCAGTACCGCGAATTATTCATTAGTGGCAACACTGCTATATTCGATTTAAGTGTATATTGCAACACAGTCAAACCCGAAGTGTTCCATATCTTGTCCCGTGTATCTTGCCAACTTTTTTTACTATTGTCTGAATTATTTTTGTGTTATCTATATTTTGAATTAGTTATCTACATGTGAAAGTTCATTAAAACATTATTATGTCTGTAAAATTATTTATGTATAGTGACTTTAATGTAATTAAAAAAAAACGCTGTTATATTTCAACGATAATATGAAGAATTAATATCAAAAATCTTCTAACAATCTCCTGGAAATAAGAATGATAATCAATGTGACCAATTTTACTTTTAATTTTAATTAGATTAAAAATATTTCATATTCGTTTTAAGTATTTATATTGGTTTATTATACACTACAAAATATGGAATTGTTTAATTTTCTTTTATTTAACGTTATTAATATAGAGCCTTATGTTTATTTAATAAATTATTGTTTAAAAACATAGAATGTTTCAATTTACTTATATGTACTCTCAACTAGGTCTGTAGTTCGAAAGAAACACTGTAATTTTGTAGGGTTTCGTTTAAGTGCGAGTCGCGGGAAATCTAGACGTATACGTACAATGTAGTCGCGCTACTCGTACTAAAGCACTTCACCTAAAGAATAAGCGAGATAGATATAGTAAGTCTACGTAACTAGTTTTTTTAGGAACCTTTTTTATAAATAATTACAAAGTTCCAATCATTTAAACAAACCCGTTTTTTAATATTATTTTGATAATTGTATCAGATTAAACCAAATAATTAATATTTTTTCGATTGCCTAATTGACATTGTCATAACCTAAAAAATCTTTATGATTGCGCGCCAGTTGTTATTTACAATGTATAGACAATCTATGCATGTAGTAGATTACACATAGATATGTAATAGTATATTATGTCAGTATATAGACTATGTTATTACTTTGTGATCTATATTAGTGTTGAAAATTTTCTTAAAAAATATTGTTAGATAAGTGAGTGATCACTTCGAAGCATAAATGTATGTAAAATTTAATTAAACGTTGAATTGAATTTGGTAATCGAAGTTTTATTTGTAAATACTAAATGAGAAGCACCACCCCTCTTTAGGTGCATTCACTAAAAATAACTGTGACAACAATGACTTTAAAACTTGTAATAAAACTGTATACAAAAAGAATATGTACTACAGTGCTCATCACTCTTTTTGACCGCTATGAATAGAGTTGTGAGTTGGGGTTTGCTGCATAACATAGTCATTAATTTGTTACAAAACAAAGTTAAAATATTGTTCAAGAAATCTTTTACTAGCCTTTGTTTATCCTTAAGTTGTCTCATATGGAATACGTATTTATAGCCAAATT
This sequence comes from Antheraea assamensis, assembly GCA_035772565.1. Lineage (NCBI taxonomy): Eukaryota > Metazoa > Arthropoda > Insecta > Lepidoptera > Saturniidae > Antheraea > Antheraea assamensis. The sequence continues at coordinate 408,299 of JAQQSE010000023.1, read as the reverse complement.
TGTGTTGTCCACAACTATATTCGGAGCGGTCAAAAAGTTTGGCGTCTACTGTCGGTCGAGTTTCTTTCCGTCTCTTGATGACTGGGCTGTTCACCGAACAGGGTGATAGTGTTTTAATGTTCATAACTGCCGCCTTAGGGCTTACATTGAATATAGTATTTTCTTAGTATGATTTTAGAGTGCACTCTATCTAACACTCAGTGCTTGTGACTACACATAACCCCAAAACAACACCCGCTTAACGGATATATCTCCCCGAGTAAAAGCACAAATTACTGCCTCCATTATACATTAAATTATGTCATATAGGTATTGTAATAAATATTGAATTTTAATAGATGCATATCTTTAGAAAGAAACGTAATGTAACAGAATTAATATTAATTAAAAAAAAACAGAAGAATTTTATCACAAATTGTTAAAAGTATAACTTTTACGATCTAATAGCCAATACGCGCTATAAAATTATAGGTTAGGCCATAGACTTATTATATTAAATTATGGTCATAGGTTTGGTAAAACGACGTCCCTCTGGTGGACGAGCGTAGAACTCTCGTTGGTCCAGCCGAGAGCGCCGGTAACCCTCGGTGGCGACAGCCGGATTTCGATGTAGCTAAAGGGGCCGTAGTGGTGCAGTACTACACGAACCGGACAATGGATTTCTTGCAGTGCGAATCGCAAACTATTCTACATGATTGACTATCAACAAATATACAATAATACTCAATAAACTAACTAATAAATCACTGTATAGAATAAAACTTACTCGTTGAACCGTTGAATATCGAACTACTTGTATAACCTGGACCATGTTTTCGTAGCGCCTCGATGGAGCCATATCGTAATGAAAGCCACCTGAATCGTGGCGTTCCTAAACTTTTTTTTATGGAAAGTTGAGGGGCCTTCATAGTTTCACCGGACTAATAGGGCGAGGGTTTCTGGTGCTCTGCCGCTTGGCAACAAGCTTAAAGATGCCAAAGTGGCCGAACCTCGGCTTGGATACAAAAACTCAAACTTTTGTAGGTGGTAAACCTACGCTGAAGCTATTACTGGTTTCAGCATGAATGGGTCGGCTCGCCCGGGGTAGTACCATCCTCTCACAGAAAACCGACGTGAAGTAACAGTGGTTGCACTGTTGCGTTTCGTTCGGCCAGTGAGAGCGCCGGAGGCCCACATATTTAAAAGGCCGGCAACGCACTTGCGACTCCCTTGGTGTTGCTAGTGTCTATGGACGGCGGTGATCACTTACCATCAGGTGACCCCCCTTTTCGTTTGCCCCCTATAATATAAAAAAAGAAAAAAAAAACTCAAATCAATTTAAGCTAACCTAGCTAAGTTAAATGAATCAGTGAAGCACACATGTGTGCCTCAGGAACTCAAACATGTATTTATTAACTCTGCTACACTAAACTAACCAAGTTCGGACAACAAGGGGAAAAAAACCCTTCTACCATATGTGTACCTACCCGTATGTGGGGATGATCTGTGTTGTGTCTGTTAAGCTAGTGAGTGAAAACATTCAGTGTCACTATATCGCGCTGTGCGATTTATAACAGTTTTCGTGATTCTATATATGAATATGAAATTCTACAATTCTCAAAAAGTTTCTATGAATTTCACTATCTATCATACAAACTTATTCCTATGTATTCAAATTTCAATAAATGTAAGGGGGAATAGTTATAATTAACAAAATATAAAAAATGGGTCGACACGTGTTATCCTCGCTACTAGTACACGGTCTCAGATGTAAGTTCGCGCAAGTCGCCAGCACTATGATATTTATATTCTCTATAAACATATTTTTAGATACTTAAAAAGATTGAACATTAACAAAGGTGCCGGCCCCGATATAAATAACTATATGCCTATATCGATCCTTCCTGTCTTTGCCAAGATTTTCGAAGCATTAATGGTTCCAAGCTTACAAATGCACACAAAACATATTTGCATTCAACACCAACATGATGTCATCAAGGCACGTTCTACTTCCACTAACTTAACAAGTTATTGTGATTACCTGATGACTACCATTGACAACCGTAATCAAATTGATGTAATATTCACTGATTACTATAAGACGGTCGACAATAGTCAATCACCAAGTGTTGTTAAGGAAAATTAGACGCCTTAAGCTTTGGTGAACCTCTCCTTAATCGGTGTGACTCCTATTTATATGATAGAATTCTATTTGTAGTTTTTAACGTCTTCAGTTCTGAGAAATATAATACAATGTCTAGAATTCCTCAAGGATCCCATCTGGGATCAAGCCATTTCAATGTTTTCATTAATGACATGGTAAATTCTTTGATGCATAGTCATCCCATCTTATTTGCTAACGACTTAAAATTGGTCAAGTTCGTAAATATGAATGAAAACTGGTTTGATATGACCCAGGAATCGTCAGGTTACACCATCCAGCTATAACGTATCCAGTAGGTACTGCTTTTACCGAAGTCAATTGCATAAAGGACTTGTGTATGTATTTCAATTCAAAACTATCGTTCATACCTCACATCAACGAAATGTCTAAAATGTTGGAGTTTGTTATAAGAAATTATATAGGCTTCAAAAATCACAGAACTAAAATTATGTTATTTAATACTTATGTCAGAAATATTTTAGAATAATATAGTGTTGTATACACTGTATAAAAAAAAAACGAATCAAGAACGAATTGAAACATTAGAGAAGAGATTTGTGCGTCACCTAACTTATCCGTGTAACTTATACATGGTATAGGAGTAAAAGCTAATTTTTCTACCTAAACAACCTAAAATTCTTCAAAATTGACTCCTTAACTATCAGAAGGCAATTGATTGACCTTACTTTTTATATAATACTTTGCATGGCTCAGACTATCCACAGTACCGTTAATACACCGCGACCGTATCACACCAAGGCACCCTATCAACTTACTTAAAACACCTATCATAAAAACTAATATCGAATTAAATGCACCTGTATCTATAATAAGTAATCTGTACAATAAATAATTAAGAACTAAGTTAGACGTCTTTGGTGACTCGTGGTGCACCTTCAAGGAAAAGGCATTATTGTTGCTAAGAGACATAAGTTTTAGTTCTTAGTAATTTATAAATTATAATTTTATTATATTTTTGTTTTTATTTTGCGTTTTTGATTCTCTATACCAAGTATTTTCATTGTGAGATATTTCCTTATGTGTTAGTTCTTTATGATATTTTCAAGTATGTTAGTTTATATTTTATCTTCCTTTGTACTATTTTAATAACTGTTTACCATATAGCGCTTTTAAAGACCAATCTGCCTATAGACTGTTATTATGTAATGTTAATTCAGGTTTAGTGTATTGGTTATTTGCGAAGCCCCTGATATCATATTACATACATAATCCACATGTCCTGGACGAACTGTGTGTGCATAATATTTGAGTTTTGTGCTGTATCCTACATGAGCTGCAGTAATAGTTATTCCTGTAAAATGAAATTGAGTCTCTTTAGACTAATTTAAGTTATCACAGGACATTGATTGGTTATTCCTAAATAAATAATAAAAAAAAACACAAATTCCTAGACATTATTAGTAGTTTTGAACGTTTTGTTCTATTTACTTGTTAGACAAGTACATATACCTAGATAAAGGCAATAATTATTTGTCTCACGAATATATTCTAGTAAAAAACAGATTAGTGTCAATAATATATTTTTCCCACTATAAAGTTGTAGTTACTGTAGTGTTATCCATATGAACATAATTGGAAACGGCCAGTTTTTTGTAATTTATTACTTTAACCTAATTTGAATATATTAATTTCACATATTAAGTAATTACAAAGTACGCAACAATGAATTATTTCTTCTGTGGTAAAAACGCATTGTTTAACGTTCTCATCAAGTTTCAGAACTTATATAAATTGACATACGTCAAAAACAGCTGTATCCAAGTAATATATAACCTAAACTTTCGAAATGCTATCAGCGATATGTATAGTATTTCAAAATAAATACATTTAAAATGAACTGCAGGTTAATAATTCGTACCTTTTTCACCCGAATATCAAATAAAACATCTATAGGAATTAATTCGTCATCTAAAAATAGATTTGTGAGTGTATTTCAAGTGAACTGCAAACGATTCTATACAAAGGAACAACCGCAAATTATTGAGAAAAAACACTGTAATGTAGGCACTATTGGGCACGTAGACCATGGGAAAACAACACTGACGACGGCTATAACGAAGGTTCTGGAAAAGGATGGCTTAGCTCGGTTTGTATCGTATGATGAAATTGACAAAGCCCCAGAAGAAAAAGCTCGAGGTATTTTTTTCTGATTTATACCGTAACATTTGAATAACTACATGAGATATTACAAGTGTGTTGTGGTTGATGCTAAGTACTGATATTCCAGCCCAAATGTAATTGTTCCTCAAGTACAGGTCTGTATTGCAGAAAACGAGCAAGTGAATTAATTTATATACATTCATTCTCAGCAATTATAGGCGAAGTCTTGGTGGTCTAATTGTGTGACCTGTGGAATGACAATCCGATGTTCACAGGTTTGAACCCCGTCATGTAACATCAATTTTAAAACTATTTTTAATTTATAATCACAGAACATATATTTTTTATTGTTATCTCATCACTATTTTTGTAATAGATATCTATCTATACATAATAAAATACGAAAAATAGTATTAATTATAAAATATCTGTAACTATCCATTGATTACTTACAAGTAATTTATTATATTGTAAGTGTATGCATTACAATATAACCAATCAATGCCCTTGTGATAACTAAAATTAGTCTAAAGAGACTCGATTTCATTTTACAGGAATAACAATTAATGCAGCTCATATAGGGTACAGCACAAAACTTAGACATTATGCACACACAGATTGTCCAGGACATGCAGATTATGTACGTAATATGATATCGGGGGCTTCGCAAATGGATGCTGCTGTCTTAGGTGAGTATAATTTATAATTAAAACAAAAGAACCCTTGAAAGATTCAACAAGGATAGCAAAAGATTACCTTTGAAATAAATTCTGTACTTGATCAGTTCCATCTACATTCCATAATGACTACAGATCTATAGACAAGATGACATATAAAAAATGTTTTTAATCTGCAATAATTTAATAAACTTTACATGAAAATCTTAAATAAAGAGATAAAAAGTAACCTTGGAAGAATCAACAACGGATAGCAAGAGATTACCTTTGAAATAAGTTCTGTACTTGATCAGCTTCATTTGCATTCCATAGTGACATAGCTCTATAGACATGTACTAGACAAGATGAAAAACAATCAATATTTGTAATTGCTAATGACTTAATACATTTTACATGAAAGTCTTGAATACACTTTAATACTTTTTTAATATTTTTTTAGAAACCAACACTGAGCTGGTCTATAAAAATATAAATTTATTACCAAATGTATGAGTAAACACATCACTCCAATATAGCTGAACCTATCGAGCTGATTCTTTTTTTTATGTGTTTGCCACTGTCAGAGCAAGGTTTGTTTGAGATAAATTGTTAAAAAATCGTACAGAAATTCCATATAGAATTGTGATTGAGTGAGACAGAAGACAGTAAGGATATCTTCAAAAATGACAGATTGACATTTATGTGCCATTTCATTTCATTACATGGTCATATTGTAGGTAAATGGAAGATTAAGTTCTCATTTTGTTTATTAATACACCTGTGTGAAACTGGAGCAATTTATATATAATAGACTGTTCTTTATACTTTTTTAGATGCTCTCTCAAAAATATTCCTTTTGAGGAAAAAATGCAAAGAAGAAAAATAGTTTTTTTATAAACTAATCATTTATATATTTGTGGACTGAGGAAAACATATGTATACAATATTTTAGTTGGGTTCAGTATATGAAGGGGAGATTATGATTCACAATCAAATAGTCTTTCAGAATATTTATGTTCACAGTTGTAGCAGCCAATGATGGTCCAATGCCCCAAACAAGAGAACATCTCCTGCTCGCCAAGCAAGTCGGTATAAAATACATAATGGTGTTCATAAATAAAGCAGATTTAGTTGATTTAGAGGTGAGGAAAGTAAATTTCTACATACAATTTTTCATCTCATGAGATTCAGCATATAGAATCAGAAATAGCAATATCTCATAATTTCATTTTCGATTTCTATTATTTAAATTATTAAGTTTTTTATGTTTTATTAACAATTATGGAATATGAGAATATTGTTATTATTTGTGTGTGTATTGGGGCTTATAACGAGCATTATGTGTAAGAACAATGTCTATACATTTTTACTAAAAATCGTTTTTTCTCATTTTGTTTTTCAACGACATAAATTTTTATGGCATATTTTACTAAATATCTGTTGGAAACAGTTTCATTGTTCATAAAAGTGTTATATGTAAGTTATATATTATGTAATTTGAGATTAATTTAGACCAACGTGAATTAGCAATCGCACTAGTAAAATAGTTGCTTATAATGAATTGGTGGTGGTATAGTGGCCGAAACTCGACAATAATTCATTATATTTAAGTTTCAATATTAATAAATGTACAAATAATGTAAATGTAAGGATCGTGGTGTATAGTTAAAATATATAAAACTAAAACTTGGCAATAAATACAATCCAAAAAAAAAAGAAGGAAATAGGTTAAAAAACAAAAGAAAAAAGTACTGAACTATTTTGTCAACTGTTTTGTCTTCATCTATTTACGTTATATACACTTCATTTAGTTTTAACTTAAATTTGATTTGCAAATAAAATCAGGTCTCTTAAAAAGGTTAAGATTTACCGAAGTACCTGTAACAACAGCCAATTTTCATGGCCGTATGTTGACACTGATTTAAACTAACCTGCGTTTTTTATGTAGAGCATTCGCGATAAAAGCTTGACAAATGTACAGTTTTGCGCGACATACTTTATGAACGGTCACTAATAAATCTGAACCACTCGGTATGAAAGCGAATTTATATGAGTCAATAGTATCCATTTCATTTAATTCTCAGTTAAAATCCACTTATACATTTCTTTCCAGTTGTTAGAATTAGTAGAAATAGAAATGCGAGAATTATTATCAGATTTCGGTTATGATGGCAACACAGTGCCAATGATTTGCGGATCTGCTTTAAAGGCACTGAACGGCGATGAAACTGAATACGGTAAGTATTAATGGTTATTTGATTTAAATAATGGAACTGTTATGGAATTCTCGTTCTTTATTACTCTGTTAAGGTTCAAATAAATATGGCATTAACTGTCAACTATTCTTGTATTTTCTTAAATTTAAGGTTGTAACTGTAAAGAGTTTAATAGTCAATGTTTTTATAGAGATTTAACAAAACAACATAATACAATGATAAATTCAATGAAGTAATAATATTTTTTTATTTCATTCAATTAAATACATATAACTGCAGGAAGTCGTAAAAATATAAAAAGGTAGGAATTCAAAGAAGTAATACGAAATAAACGTTCATTATTTTAGAATGTCCTAAGTGCTTTATTAAGTAATATTGGAAACGGGCATAGTGCCTTCAGAATAAAAATTAAAAAACGCTCGGGTTTAATGATTTCGAGTTGTAACACGGGCGAAATGTATATTTTTAATTGGTTTGGTATGTATTTTTCTGTGTCCATAAAATATATTGTTAAGGTAATAAACGACGCAGACGAAATTGCTTGTGTTCGCTAGTATGTAATAAATAAATATAAGACCATTGCTATGTCACCCACAAAAAAATTTCAGATATATACTTAATATTTCCAATTTTAAGGCTAGTGAAAAACTGAAAAAGAATTTACATCATTTAACTAAGTTCTTCAATCCATTGACGAAAAAAGATGATTTTCAGGTGTTCCCGCTATAAGGAAATTATTAGACACTATGGATTCATACATACCTCAAATAGTCCGGGATATATCATCTCCATTCCTGATGCCTATAGACAATGCGTTCACGGTACCAGGCCGGGGCACGGTGGTGGTGGGTACTATCAAACGTGGGGTCATGAAAAAAAATGCTGAAGCAGATTTACTGGGCTTCGGCTATAATATTAAAACAACGTTATCGGATATACAAATATTTAAGAAGAGTGTTCAGGAGGTATGTCGATTAATTTCGAAATATAATGCTCCTTGTAGTGACTTTTGACTAGGAACTACTATATAAAAAAATATTGCAACAAATATTTCAAAGACAAATTCATTATTACTTGGCAACATATCAATTGTCTATAAAGTATTTTACTGTTGGCAATATTTTTCTCTTTTGTGTATATTGTAAGTTAAAACATAAAAGCTAATTTATATAGATATTTGTCTTGCGACGGTCCACGATTTCCACATGAAACACAATCCAAGATCTATTTTGCCTGAAGTTTGAAGTAATGGATCTCGCTTGAGCTATCATTTCACTTTACAATTTTAAATCGTTGGCTCAGTTTTCCATTAGCGTCCGTCGAGTTGGGAGTTGATATTTTTTTATAGATAGATTACATTAATATAAGAACACACACAAAGTTTCACCATGCGGAGACACGTAGTTTTTGAGAAAAAAATTATTGAAAAGCAATTATTTTTGCAATATTTACGTAATTTTTACCACAGATTATAGCGAAATATCGCCATTGAACGTTTCGTTTTACTTACGGTTATGTTGTCATAAGTTACGTGAAAATTATTTTTTATGAATTGCCATAAATATTTATATTTTATACTTGTAATAGTTTTCATACACACATATATTTTGCAGTTTATGTATATTAAATTACAGCATTGTTTTCATTACGAACTATTAAAATTAAAATGTGTAGAGTTTATGACTCGTAAAGACGTTCAACCGGCTTGTGAAACGAAACGTAAAACTGACGCCATATTTGTTGTTATTGAGGTAACAAATAAACAGGTTAGGTTCGATTTATGTTAAAGAACCTATTTGAATGACCCCGACTCCACCTGGGACGAGTTTGTCCTACCCCTAGAGTGTTTTTAAAGAGCCGGAGGCGCGTAGGGAGAGCACCCTCCGCACGCTGTAACAAACCGTAGGCATTGGACGAACCGGAGCGGCCGAGGCTGGTCGCCGAAGGCGACCTACGAGCCGAGACTGCTGAGGCGACGATGGATGCTTGGGATATGTTACGCAAGGGCGTCGAGGCTGCTCTTCCCGCAGCGCCGGAGACGTTGCAGAGTCAAAATAGATACAGAAATTCGAAAATTTTCTTCGGAATTAAAAGTTTAAAAACTCGAAAAGGTGGGGGCTCCGCAACTTTTTCTTTTAAAGGGTGATAGTAATTATCATCCCCTTCCCTCCCATCCCCCGCCCCACCGTCAATTCGACGGACGGTAATGGAAAGTCGTACCAAATCGTTTAACACACAAATATAATTTCAATTTAGAAATGCACCTAAAACTCTTCATAAATTGTTTTAAGTAGTTATAAACTAAATATACACTTAAAGGTTTTTGAACCCAACAAATAAAGCTATTTTACTTACCTTTTGAAGAATGTTGCATGATTCTAGGCATTAGCAGGGGACAACGTCGGTGTACTATTACGAGGGATGAAGATCAAATCCGTAGAAACGGGTATGCTGTTGTGCGCAACGAAAAGCCTTTCGATGTCGAATCATTATAAAGCAAAGATTTACTTCTTGACGCGAAGCGAAGGCGGCAGGAAGAAACCGATATTCTCGAAGTATTCCCAACAGATGTTCAGCGGCACTTGGAATATAGCTTGTCGGATCGACTTAGGTATTAAACTTGTCAAGTAAAGTTCGGTTTTCTTTAAACACTTGACATTGACATTTGAGAGATTTTCTAAATAAGACGGAAAATCCCCTGGCATAGACATCACACAAATTGCACACTGAGTATACACATACTAGAATTATATAAAGAACGAATAGTAAGATTACAGGATGATTAGTTTGTTTGAAATAATTATAGCTAGACAGGTTCCCAGGTTCTCTTGACAAATTATTAATTTAAAAAACGAGGTAGCTGTATAAGTCGCTTGTCTTTCTTAAAAAATTCGGCACCACAAAGATTTAGTCGCAACCTTTTATAAACTGATAAAAGGAACATAAATAATGATAGTAATGACTGTAAATATTGACTTGCATCGAAATAATGTATTTCGTTATAATAAAGAATGGTTGGTGCGTTATATTATTGTATTGTGGGTTTTAAAGTACACCAACCAAATTGAACTGATTTCTAAGTTATAGAAAGATTTTCGTAATAACGATCGACTCTATAAAGAGTTACAACAGTGTTATTTTATTTATTTTTAGACCCATCAATGCATATGATGATGCCGGGTGATCATGGCGAAGTGTATCTGACCCTACTGGAGGATATGGTCATGACGCAGGGTCAACCTTTCACTATAAGAGAGAATAACGTCACTGTAGCGACGGGGATAGTGACAGAAACGTTATCGTTGATCGACGTACCGAAGGGGAAGTTGGGGAAAGTCGTTATGAGATTTGATGAATAAATAATATTATGTAGTAGTAGTAGTAGTATAGTCTTTAATAAATTATTTTAATGGTTACATTTTAGTTTTTTTGTTGAACTCATTTCAAAAACGAGAAGGTTCTTCCTTCGGTTATATTTTTAAAGTTAAACTTTTTTACATTGCCTCAAATTTTTTCGTTATTCTGTCGTACGTTGCATACAAGCCGGGACGAAGTAGTGGCAAAGTAAAAGGCGCTCGGTACAGCAGGCAAGGTCAATATGGCGATGCCCATGTCTCAATACAAAATAATCCAACAATTTAAATAAATATTGTACAGTTTTTTTTAATGCGTCTATCAATCGAATGACTGTATTTATTATGTATTCCGTACTCTAATACGCAGATTGAAATTAAAATGTATAATTGGATATCTTGCCGGCCATTTATTTCTTATTATTATTCCTATTTTTCAATTATTAAGTTAAGATTAAAAAACACAATTTTAATACCTAAACTCGTATAATTTTTAGTTAAATGCCTACGACCCGACAAAAAGTTTCACTTACTTCGTGATTTCGTAAATCCATATAATTTTTTCCTCATTAATAAATACCTTTGAAATAATCGTTTATTTCTTTTCAAAGAGATTCCATTCTCATTTAATTAGAATTCGACGTTGGATTTCGAAAATACATCAGGAAACTCCTCAAAATCGAATAAGAAACTTATTGTGATTGAGATATTGATGGCTTTATGACATTCCAAGGCTCTGTAGGTACCAGTTCAGTTTTTCCTTCGTTCTAAATCTATAATAAAATGAGGGTATAAAGAAAAAACTTCACAGAACACTTTATTTCATTATATATTTTTTGTCAGAAGATAATTAATACAGTGCCAAAAACATTAACAAAAACCATTAGTATGAAAAAAATAATATTCAAGACTGAATCTAGCATCATCTACCGAGTAGTCAGACAAACAATACACTATGTAAGGACAACATTAAAACACATATAATTTTTCACAACATTTGAACAAGACAATTGGCGTATAATCTATATTTTAATACAAAACATTAACTAGATTTTTTTAAACATCGATACGCCTATAGGATATTATTTTTGCTACGCTATTATCTGTGAGACAGTTATGTGCAAATTATTATGAATATTATAAACTGCGAAAATAATAAAACTATAACTTTTAATGATCTACTTATTATTCCCTTCATTATGACCTTTAAATCGTCACTGGACAATGGAATTAATATGGGGATACATATTTATAATTAATTAACACAGTTTAGGCATCAACGATAAATACAAATATAATGCCTCTCCCACACCTGTATGTTTTACATTGTAGTTTTAAAGAGGTATTATCGTCATGCGTTACGAACTGGCCCACGTATGGAATATCGCGGTTTTTATACACATTAAATATTTAATTTCGATTTATTGGAATAACACATGTGAACAAGCTTCATTATGCAAGTATGAGGGAAGCATAAGTAGTACCTCATAACTTTATACTCGTATACTAAAAGCATCCCCAAAAGTACATAAATTACATTAAAAACAGATAAAAACACGAACGAACAAACAAAATATAAAATAATTTGCACACAACTACTCCAGCTATAATACTGCAAATAGCAGACATCACCGCTAACGGTGACCACGCGTTTACCAACTGACGGTAATTCACACGCCATGACTTATTATTCCGTACTCTTTAGGAATGGATTCTTTAAAATACGAATAAAAACGTTTTTTTCTTTTAATCAAACTGATAATCTTTGTACATCTACACGTACATTTCCATGGACTGTAAAATATTGCGTTTGTGTTGCATTCACATTAAATCAATTTCTTAAAAAAAAATTGGAATAAATAAATACTAAGCAAATAATTCCAAATATATATTAACTAATTAAGATACAAACTATTCTTTACTTTTATATATGGATATAATCCCACAAAAAATGATACAATATTAAATACCCAATGCACCATTACTAAATAAGTAGGAAAATTTGTTATATTTACTTCCCAAAGGAAAAAAAAATATAGTAAGATTTTAGAAAATAATTGAAATTAAAATTACTTTAAAAACTTTTCTAGAAGACGTAAAGAGACATCATTGGCTCTTATTGTTTATTCATTTGGATATTTCTGGATATAATGCATTTCCTAAGTTTATTTATTTTATAAGCTTCCTTACGAAGTTTTTTTTTCACCAATGGTTACGTGGAAAGACCATAACTTACTAAGTAAAATGATTTTTTTTAAATGTTTTCTTACATATAACGATTTAAAAAATAAGAAAACACCAGCATATTTAATGTTGTATTTTAACACCAGAATAGATTACTAATAATATATTTTTGGATTGTTAAAGCAATCTGTTCCTAAGGAAAAAAGACTATAACAAAATCTTAGGTTCATAAACATACAAAGATTTATATTGTGTAAAAATAAACCATTCCCAAAGAGTCGAAATTCGATAGAAAATCCACAGCACGTTTTATAACCCAGCTCACTAAATCAGTCTGTCACTTAATCCGCTACCATGCCGCGATATCTAACAACATTGAATCACATAGATACATCGATCTCTAACATAAAAACACACTGAGATATTTTGTCAAAATATTTTTTTAACATTAAATGTATCCTTACTTATCGAAGAGAATGAGCAAAGTAGAAATAATGCATAATCTTCATACAAAAATCTAAATTATTTATTTTTATTAAAATTGCTGTAAAACATTGATACGATCTCAGTAGATATTAAATATTTCAAGTTAAATAACTTTGCAAAAGATTTTTTTTTAAACATGTGTACCAAAAATTGTTAATATGTTTTTTTTTTTATTTTAAAACAGAATAATTTAAATCAATTCACTAGGCAAGAGATTTTTATGAATAATTTTTATTAAAATATTTTTTTACCAAATCTTTAGGCAAAACAACAACAGTTCTTAAAATATATTAGTAATAAAATTCTTTAAAAATCAAAAACCGAGTTTTTCTTTCATATACGGTTTTATTTATAGTTTTTTTAATGCAAATAAATATATACCCATATTTGCTCAATCTCCTCTTATTAAAATCTCTATGTGTACCGTCAGCATGTGAAGTGAGCTACACTTATACATTATCCTTGGTCCAATGCGACAACTAACTTGGCATCCTTATCAAATACTATTTATAGCATCGTAACAAAGTTTTGAAATCTTTTTAAAAAAATGTAATTTCAGCTTTCTTATTTCGATAATACACGTCTAATAAATTTAATAACTATTATTGGTTGTTTATATTATTAGAACAACTGTATGAGTTATATAAAATCAAAGACGGTATGATGAAAAATAAAAAATTAACAAGTGTCTTAGACCTTTTTTGGTAATTTTGTGAATTAAAATATTTTTGTCATTTTCTTCTGTCAAAATTTAAATTTTTTAATTACCGAATTATAGGCCAGGTCTACTTTACCAATTTTGATTTTATACGAATCGTATCTTTATGGAATAGTTATCGAATAAATTTATCGTCGATTTAGTGGTTTTTTTTTATAAACACAATATTTTTGTTCGAAACTTTAAAGACCTATAATGTAATAATTTTCAAAAGCAGCTTAATGAGTACATTTTTCGTTTCTTTTTCTTTATCTCTCAATAATTGTAAACGTGCATTATAGAAACAAACACACAATATAGCATTATACCACGATAACCACATCGCATATATCTCGATTACCACGGAATTAAGTTATTTAATAAGCTCATAAAATTCGATATCGACCACAGACAGTAAATATTTTGTAGTATTTTTTTACATAGGTATATATTTTTTTAAAGTACCTTATTATTATTTGTATTCTATATACGGACAGATCCAAAGTTATACATGAGATAAAGACTAGCGATCGACCGTCTATTCATTATGTAATTAATTTTAAACGTATTTTTTAAATAAACATTGCGGTTCTACCTTAACGTCTGGGATAAAACAATAAAAATAGAGTTACAATGAGGAACAACTATAAAAACAGAATGCCATAATTTATGGTAAGCATAATTTGAAACAACGCAATTTTACGTAACCCTTTAGGCCTTTCGCGTTTAGAGAACTTTACTCCCCTATTCCTTATAAGCTTTGTTAGTTAGAAATACCTCGGCGGTATTAGTATATAAACGCAAGAGTTTCTCAAAGTCATTATCAAAATAAAAACCATAGATTATACTGCGAATAGTTATTATTAAGAGTTTTTTTTAATATATAGAAAAAAGAGGCATATATTATAATATATACGCGCAAAAAGTGAAACTTGAGTTTTTACACACGGTTTTATATAACTTATTCGCTGGTGTGTAACTAATTCGTAACTGCAAAGCATATTTTCCTCACATACAAAGAATAAAAAAACTGAATCGGCTTTTTTAAAACTTGCAACCAAAACAGCAAAGTATCCGAATTCTCTTTCAAAACTTTTCAAATAGGTTATAAGAAATATTAACAGACCCCTACAGTTTTGCTTTAAAAAAAAACACCGCGGAATGGTGCAATCATAATAAAATCTAAAAAAAAAACTTGTTTCTGCAGTATTTCGAGTATAGTAACCTATTTTCCTTTAGGTCACTTAAAGAATTAAATGAAATTTGTAGTTAATTAATAGGTCACTAACTTCAATTTTCAAGACAATATCGTTGTTTCAAATTATCTATTACCATAAAATACAAACTTTACAACAATGGCAGTGTTTTGACAAGACAAGAATAATGGATGGAAATTAAAAAAAATGTAACCACGTTACAGATGGCAAGCGTAAAAAGCTATGCGTTTAATTTTTGGGTATAAAATATATCAGTGACCGCATATACACGTTCGTTTATGCCCATAGACAAGCGAGAAAACTTAATGTTAAAGAAGCGTTTCGTATAAAAATATGGTAGTGACCGTTTCAAACTCTATAAAATAATGTATTATCTATTATCTGATTCCAATTGTCCGCAGATTTAAGTGTAATATCTGAATACTTAAGCTACATTGAAAGGCAACATCACATATTTAAAAAAAAACTGAATTAAATGTAGTGAGATTTCGATACTGAAAAATATTTAAAAAAATCGGATATTTATAAAAAATCGGATTTTATTAATGTTTTCAGTTGAAACATATATTAATAAAAATTGGAGAGTTTTGAAAGTTTAGTTTATTACAAAATTAATTCGAACATCTCTTTACACTCCCGAACAGTTTTCTTAGAATCTAAAGTGATAAATTATTTTTCATTAAATATGGTCGTTGTGTTTACAAAACCCTTATTAAAAAAAAAACACTTATTTTTGTGTTACATTTTTTTTTATTCGTACCGTCAGCAAAGAAATGAACTTAATTCTGAGATATTTATATAGAAGACTAGCTTTTTTTCACGGCTTTGCTCGCGTCTATGTAGATTTATTCTATAAGACTAAGACGTATATAAACCTCGGGAAAAGTTCACTTTTTTCCCATTCTTGTACCCCTTACCCATTTTTGTAACCCTCACAACGTGTATAAAAAATTTCATAATAATCGTTTGAGTAGATAAGTCGTGAAATCGTGCCACAAAAAACAAACACATTTTTGCATTTATATTATAATACTACTTAGGATTTTGCAAATACGACGACAATATCGAATGAATTTGACATTTGTATACGGGATATCGAATTAAAACCAGGTTTCACTCCACCGGCTCGATAAAATTTGAATCACAACTCTAGCATGCTCCTTAACAGTATATATTAAAAATGTCACTTAAATAATTAAAAATTCTACACAAAGAGTTATTGGTGTCGGCGAACAGTGCAATTCAGCACCGAAAACTAAACTAACAATTAGCATATTATTCGCTATTAATAACATCGCCCGAGAAACAAATCCTGGGCATTCAATTCCGGAAATAAGAAGGATTACACGTTAAAAAAAATGTACACATATGTATAAATATAAATCCCGTGCTAAATAGTGTTTTAATACTCGTGTACCGTTTCACCTACAAGTAAAAAAAATAATTCACCAACACTTACAGACTATAAAAATATTTTAGAAATCATCTCACTTACATTTAAGAGGAACTGGCAAAATAAATCCTGTATATTTCCGTATATCGTTCAGTTCTACTATTCCATCGTTGACTGACTTTATTTCTATAATCCGTCAACTCGCGTATGGATACAAGGGAGAAATTGTAACCAATTGGTAACAATTGTAACCAATTGTTTTTTTTTTGTTTTTGGTCCTCGCGTTTTATAAAAAATTCATGATGCCATTCCTATACAAAAATTGGACAGAACGTAGCCACTATATCTACGTGTATGTATCGGCGAGTAGCAAAAATATTAATCAGTTACCGACTATGAATGACGTCACAATACACAACGGCTCGAAGTATATCAAATCCGCTAAATACCCATTAAAAAAACAACCGCCTAACTTTATAGAAGCAACGTTAAAACTTAAAAATCTAAATCGACAAAAGTCATTTCTTTGCCGCACCCCATTTCGATAAGAAAAATTCGTTTCGAATATTCTAGAAGACTTCTCAAATAAAAACACGCAAAAATGAAATAAGCAAAGAAATCACTATTCGATCATTTTATCACGGCTTGCCGCAAATAAAACACATGACATTATTAACTTTATATAACATAGTAAGATATTAAAAAAAATGGTGGTCGAGTTTCCTACGGCCGGACAGGCAACTGGCTCGTGATATATCACAATAGAGTACCTAAACAGTAGAAACCACCCTTATTGTCCACGCTCACACCGCTACCGAATACTATCTTTGTATTTATTATTAACAAAACACAGAAAAAAAACACACTCCCATACACATATCTTTAAGACCGGTACCACGACTCACCCTAAAATAGAGTATTTTGTGCATTGAATATGCAATTCGATATGATCCTTAGATTAGGACCAAACATTCGTGACGCAACACTAGAGATACGCCGTTCAAATCGACTAACTATAACGATTCCTTAATATTTAAAAGGACACATCGATTATTACGATAAAATACGAATTTGTTCTAGAATAAACGAGGAATCACATATAAACCACGCACGGTTATTACTAACATATATATTCACTATTCAGAGATGTGTAGCATTTCAAATTCTTAATATTATAAGCTTTAGAGCCGTACCGTACTAAAACTAATTTCGACTAATGTCCAAAATAGTCGATTTCATATCTGTTAAACAGCTAGCATCGTTTTAACACAGATTAAATTAAAAAAAAAACAAACTACATTATTATACACACGATCTTGCAGGAATTATCTAAATAGTAGTGAGTTACGAAAATTTTTAACTAACAACACATTTATCGTTTCCTTCAACCGTATTTTTTTTTGTTTTTTTTTTTTGTATTGTTTTATAAAATATTCATCGATAAATTATTATCAAATTCGATAAAGCTCTAAGATTGATCCACATTCACGTAAACAATAAATCTCGTTTTACTTTTAATTTACCGAGACGTAAGCAACAATGTTTATATCAAAGGAACATTTTTTTTTCAACTAACAGAAACATCGTTGTACGGTAATTTTCATCCGGAATAAATATTCACTATAGTTATTGATACTAAATGAATTAAATAGAAAAGTGAACCTTTATACAGTCTTGCTAACGATTGTAAAAAACATGGTTACCGATTCTTGACAAAAAAAAAACTAGCCGAATAAAATAATCTAGTCGCGATTTTTCATACACAGGTAATATTTGTACGTTCAGGATTTTTTGGAGCATATACTAAGGGTATAAAATCCCTTCGACAAGTTTCAACATGGCGTCTATCATATGAAAATATCTGTGGAAAACGCGTCATCTAACCTATATATATTTTTAAATATAAATCTCAATTACCTAAACATTGACTATTGGACAAACTAAAAAACAAAATAATAACAATAATAGCTATATATACGTTTAAAGTCATGCATTTCACTAGCTAAAAATCTAGCGTTCATAAAGTTCTTTCAGGTAGAAAATACACGTGTACTATGCCTAGGATAAATCTAAGTCTCTTTAGAGTTATATATATTAACAATTTAGTCGTTTGGATTCAAACGCATTTTACCTTTAAACGAGGAAATGTCAGGAAATTCGATATGAAAATGTCTCGTGGAAAAACATAATACGTTTACGGCGCCTTACCATCCATTTGGATAATAAAGATATAACAACAAAAAACGATGAATCGTGAGCACAGCGCTGTTATAGAATAATTCACATTTCACTATTAATATTGCTAATGATAAAATATATCACGTGTAACTAAACGCAAAACGCAGGTGAAGATCGCGCGAGCGTGATATGAATTTACGTTCGCCAAGTAACGTTATAATTCATAGAAAATCACCGTAATATGGAGCCGTTTAAGTATTACGTAAGCAAAATTTTTGTAATTTCTGCCCGCCTCCTGCCCCTGGGAAGCAAAAGCAAGCAATGCTCTTACCCTCCCTCCTACGCTTAAGTAAACAAGTATTTTTTTATATCTGATCTGGTTTCCTTATTGATTCATGGACAGGAGTCTAGAAAGCAGCAAGTCTAGAAATAAGGAATTCATTGTCTATTAACTAATTAACTTATAGTGGTTCGCCATTGGGACAATGGTAGTCCATTAGATGAGACCACGCGTCTCACATATTAGATCTACACATCTCTAGATCCCCACTCTCTATTATGTCATCAAAAATAAGTAAATCAAAGACCCACCCCGCCTCCATTTGTGCTAAGTAATACTTGAATAGCCCTTATGACAAAACTACGGAAGGGAAGGATATAAAACATTGCTGTGAATCACAAACTAGTGCTATCCGTCTGAATGAAATATAACGTTATTTTGAATATTTTTAGGTTTCGTTACATACGGAAACAATTTTGTGTAAAAATTAAGTTCGCTTGCAATCAACACGTTGTCACAGTGCCCTATCCTGTTGATGTTACCGTCAATCGTCGTGTGATTGTGAAATATCACTTGTGACATATAACAGTGACAAAAAAAATGACGTCACAAAGGTTCTAATATATATATCGATACATTTTACTATAATTTCACTATTTGGAGAATCACACAAATAACCGAGTACAGAATGAAGCGATATTGATGCTCACGAGTCATGACGGAAACGTTATTATATAGTTAGATCGCGCGATATAATTGTTTTATAAGATAAGCTATATTTAAAAGCAATGGAGACGATCTTATCCCGGGCACAGTACGATTTAGCGAAATCATCTATCTACATCTATCTGTTGTTTAGTTTATTTCTTTAACTTATACGGGCTTCGATTTAGCACCATTCTATGTATACTTCAGTAGATGTAGATAGAACTTCACTATATAAAAATAACGTATATGTATAATAATCTTTTTATTTAGAATTCTATACTTATAATAATTTATTAATAAGCGTTCACTATGTTGGCTTTAAATTAAGTACTGAATAGTTTTGGTATTTATATATATATTTTTTTATAAGAACTTTATTTCACATACCATTAAAGACTAAGTAAAGGACATTTATTATAATTAGGTTATATCACACAATAATTCTTATAGAGATATGCTGTTATAAGCGTTGGTCAAGTAGATAATTCAAAAAACGTATGATAATTATTTTAGCGTTTCAATATAGTTTTATATAAAAAATTAATTAAGAACAAACTTAAATAATAATGTAATGAAGAACGATTTGTTTAGGAAAACGAGCTTTATAACACGGAAACAAATGTTTTTTTTTGGATACAAATGCACTGAAGGAAAGCTTATTATACTATGTGAAAATTCCAATTATGGACGGAAGGTACGATATATTGAGCTAAAACAATTTTTTGGGCTTAGTTTGCGGGCCTGTGGTTTTATGTAATCAGTTCGAGGCATTGCCTTTTCTTACACAACGTCTAACCGTCTAACTAATATTTAAAGCCAATAGTCCTCACGTTCGTCAGTTTGTCATAGGTCAAATGGAATGATTCGTATAAGGTTGTAAAGTAGCCATTCATATATTATATGGAAGGTTTACGAAGATTATGCCTTTATAAACTAGAAAGGTGAGTGATAAAACAGTTTCTCAGAAGACAGAACCGGAAGACGAAAATGTGTACGTTTGACATATCCCTTTGAATTATTTGGAACGTATGGAAGATAATAAATATGTTAAATTGCACTCGAAGAGACTATCAAGTATGTACAGAAATAATTAATCTTTGCAAATGAACAAGGATTCATTATTATCCCAGAAATTGGATTATTTACAACCGACTTCAAAAAGATTATCAATTTGGTTGTATTTTTTTTTTATGTTTAGCTCAGAACTTAATCATTTATAATCCGATCTAGAACATTCTATTTTCATTGGAAAGGGTATATTTTCAATAAGTCCCATTTAATTAGCATTATAGCTTAGATTTCGACGATATACCAGGGAACTCTTTAAAATTGAATAGGACAAGTATAGAGTATTGATATATTGTTCGGTTTATGATAATCTAAAACTAGGTAGGTCACTATGGTCAAGAATGTTCCGGTGCATTTTTTAGAGTATACTTTTTAGGAACGGGTTTTATTTCGTTATTTTGTTCTAATTCATCGTAATAAGGCAAAGTTACTATACACGAGTGAGCAAGCGCAGTGCGATCAAGAAACAACGGCGACCACAGCAGACCTTATATCTTTATGAGCTCATCCCGAAATGCGAGACACTATGTCGGATTTAACACAATGCGTCTTAATTGATATTTTTTTAACGAATAAAGCGTGAAAGTGATTCCGTCTGACTGAACTTTAGACTGAACGACCAAACCTCTAAACACGATTAAATTTGGCATGGACGTAGTCCGAGACCTTGGAGAAAGACATAGTTCACTTTGAGTTTTGAACAAAACGAAAACACGTACACAAAATCATAGGGAAAAGTTCGTTTAATTATTATTATATGCTAATTTTAAGGACAATCGGCCACTACGACAACAACGGAGGACTTTTCCTAATAAATATTATTAGAACGGATTGAGGTTTCTCTTTTGTTTGAATTTTTGATAGTCCATTAAAAAAATACTAGACGCGAATTTTTGTTATTCGCGTCATATTTGTGATATTGAATAATTAAAGTTTTTTTAAACCCAGAAGACAATGCCTCAACCGAATGGGAAAGCTTACCGCGTGGCACTTTTAAGAAGTTTTTTTTATTTATTTATTTATCCTATTACATATATTTCTTTTATCCTACAAAACGTAAAACATTGAAAGCGAATCGAATTCATAGCCACTGTTGGTATTATTTCGTTTTTCTTTTCTAATAATAAATTTTAATATATTAAAGATAACGGTAAATAAAATTCATTTTTCAAATGGAAAACCAGATAAACATAGATTTTGCTAAACTTTCCAGTCACATTGGCTACACTGATTAAACAAGTATATATAGAAATTATACTAAAATGTAATTTTAACTACTGAAATATGACTAATAACTATGAAAATAGAGAGTTAAAATAGACTCCGGGGCCGGATTAAGGGAATAGCAACAGGAGTGGCATGCTCCACATAAGAAACTTCCGCAAGGCAAATATTTGTTTAATTTTTTAACAAGAAAAATAGATTAACTATTTTTTTAAACGTCTGTAATCAGAATGTTTAAGATTAAGAATGAGTATATCAGAAGAAATTTGAAAATAGCATCAGTGATAGAGAAGTTGAGGAGTAATAGGTTAGATAGGTTAGTATGGTATGGGCATATTATGAGAAGAGATGAAAATCATGTAACAAGCAAAGTTTTGAGTTTTATAGTGGACGGATATAGGAGTAGAGAAAGACCGAAAAAGATGTGGATGGATTGTTGAAAAATGATATGTTTATAAAAGGTGTGAATACTGAGATGACTACTGACAGGGGAGAGTAGAAAGGAAAACATGTTGTGTCGACCCTACTTAGCTGGGTGGCTGGTACACCGTGGGGTATTAGTCCGTGCGAGTCGGACAGAACCCATTCTCCTCTCCCCCGGGAGGATGGGTATCCATAAGGGATTTCCCCACGTTAATATATAAAAAAAAAGGTAATGTTGACATTCATTTTTTTTTGCCTGCCATACTTTAAATCCGGTCCTGTACGCATCGTAAACACCTATATAACATCCATTAACAAATTAACCATCGCATCCAATGTAAACCTAACGCTAGAGGTCCACATTAAAAGAGTTCGCGGAAGATTATATAGATTTTATATTTCATTTTTAAACAACATGTATTAAACTAATAACTTTGGAGTGTAGATCAGTGTAGCCAAGTTAACCAATTATAACCACATTTTGGAACGAAGTTCCTTAACGCAAGTTGCGGTAGCAGTTAGCCGCCGGAAATCGTCACGAAAGGAAAACGCGTCATGACACTCCATGCGTCTCTCTCTCTCTCTCTCTGTACCTTTCTACTGTATACCTATTTATTTTGAATTAGCATGTTTTTATATAATTTATAATTCACTATTTTATATCTACCATAAAATATTAAACAAATTTTTTTGATATGACTCCCTTCTTTGCGTTAAGAAACTTTTTTAAATCTTACAAAACGACCTTCAAATGAGACTAGGTATTAATTCCTTATGGAATCTTACAAGCACCGTAATAACGTTAAGTAGATATCAATTTTATTTTATAATTCATAGTGGCAAAGATAAAATATATCGTAAGACAGAGATTTTGAGGTAAATAGTTTCCGGTATATGGCAACACTAGAAAACAGTTATATAAATTAAATTCCAATAAATTCAACCAACGACAGGCATGAAATATCTATTATCACTACAACAGACAGAAGAAAGTATAAAAAATACACTATGAATATATATTTATTTGCTAAAATTCTAAACATTTAATTGAGAACATATTAATAAAAATCTTTGACTAATTCTATACTTTTGTTTAATAATAGCTAAAGTGCAAATTCATTGTACTAAACATCTTTCTAAATATATCGTTATTGGAAGCATTATATCATGGGGGTCAGTGCAGCAGAACATTTTAAAAAGGACTCCAACATTATGTTTTAAACATGAAAGTATTTAAATTGCCACCCAAAAAAATCGGGTTTATAGACAAAAAAAAAGTTGTCCCGAAGACCCCATTTTAGGACCTGCACTTATTTTGACCTAATATCATGGGTATTTAATGAATTATGCTTTTTAGGCCGCAATTGAATAAAAATGAATGGAATCCCTTATTATACAGTATTATACAGATAAAAATTTCATATGAAATACTAATTCCTCTCTGCTCAAATTGTGGTCAATGTTCCCAATTTATTTAGGGGAAAATGACTTTAGGGATAACTTTCGGAATTTCAATCTCTAGCTTAATTTTTTTTACATTCCTTACCGACCCCATGATACCAAGTAAATCAAATCCAATAATAGCTCCGCTAAACGAAAAGCATATGTAATAATAACGAACCTAAAAATCAACATTTACCTACAACACTTGGACATACAATTTTGTACATTGCGTAACCCCGTAGTAATTTTACAAAATGCATGAACGTTTATTTTTATTTAATTTTTTCTAATTTCATACAAAGGCACTAAATTTAACGAATACTATATAAATGAATAAAAACTAGGACTCTTTTTTTATTTGATTTCGACGAGCGTCCGTCGTATAGTTTTCTATAGCGTTATTATTATTAAAATATGATTTTTAACAAGAATAATTATTCATTCTATTCCTGTTATAAACTTAACTGTGCGTTTTGTAAAATTAATTAAAATTAAAAAGTTAACATTAATTTAAAATGCATTTCATTTAAATATAAATCTTCGTAAAACGGTCACGCGACGTTGTCATTTCATTTTAGCGAAAAAAACATTAAATAAAAAAATTTCAACAAATAAAAAAATCTAACGTCATCCTAAAACTAGTACGAACAAAAGATGGAAGATTCACATTATTAAACCTAAGAATTTGGTTATAAATCCTGTCGTTAATAAGACAGATTTGTGCACGATGTTTGGGAAATAATAATAACTTAAACGATTTTTTTTTTAAAGTCAAGCTGCATCTTCAAGGCTGCTTCGTGTTAAGCTAACACACTTTTCTAAGCTGTATATATACTTCGAAAATTAATGACTATGGAAAAAATAATAGACGAAGGCTATAAGAGAATCAGTATCTCTCGGTCAATTCCACTGAACATTAACCAAAGTTTCAATACTTTGGATTCGTGACTACACAAAAAGCTAATATTCACGGAAAAACTGTTTATCGTAGCGTTATTAATTTATATATAAAATAAATTATACTAAATTATCAATATCGTATGAAAATTAATTACGAATTGACGAAAAATCCGAGACGCCCTCGTAGTCATAGTTCTTATCGAATCACCCAAAAGAAAAAACAATTTCCAAACCCCCACCTCATTCTACGACGACTATACGAAAAAAAAAACATTTTTTTATTAATTATTATAAAATAAATAAAAAGTAGTACGCTTACATACTAAAAGTTTATAACTTCATTTCATTATTATGTTGCTCTTCGTTTTGTATATCTATATGTTTTTTGCACGAAATTTTAAATAATAAAAATAGTTGTCAATAAGTTACTTTAAGAAACATCACATTTTTCAAAAAGTGTATTTTTTTTAAATCATTGGCGTGAGCGATTTCACCGATAAGACAATGTTAAATAATTTTATTTATATTTTACAAAAGCCAAGTTCAGTTAAAGAACTTATTAATGTATTTGTACTTTTATAGAACATTCCAGATAGTTTATATATAATTCTCGCATATTTTCCTAAATCAATTTTACTAGTCTTGTACTGATGTGAAGTTTAATAATAAAAAGAGTTATTAATGTTTTTTATTTATAATTCTAGAACTTTCTAGACAGCTCACATGTAAGGCTCTCTTATATTCCAAAATATGTTTTATTAATTTTAGATTTTTTTTTTAATTACAAGATACCGCCAACATATTAATTGAAGTAAGCAAATCGCTCACGCCAAACAAAAACTTTGGCATGTACCGTCCACAAAACAAGCCAATTTATTCGAACATCGATAATACTTATTGCGTAGAACCAGCCAAGCGCGATTAATAGTACCTACTATATATATAGACCGACTATATATTACATTTTTTTTAAATTTCATATTACAATATACGTGGTCTCTAATATACCTGTGTTAGTAATTTATTTACGTATACACTTTTTACAACGACTGTCCACTCGCGTTTCAAGTCGGCACACTTTTTTTATTAGTGTCGAGGGAAAAGAAACGATTTTATTTCCTTTTCGTGATAATTTTTTTGTATAAAGAAATAAAAAAAAAATTAATGTTTTTTAATCAAAAAAAATCAGTTGGAGTCTTTTTGATATATAATATTTTTAATTAATGAATTTACGTCCACACTTAAATATAATAAATAGCTCTTAATATTTCTATTTATTTTATACTTTTTAAACCTGAACTCGGAGTGTTAATATAATTTCTATTTTTTTTAATTTATTTTATTTTAGAGAACATTTATTACTTTATCCACACGTCTCTAAAGTTATTCTAAAAAGTGTATAGTATTTTAATTTTGATATGACATTAGATTGCAACGACCCCGTAACTTTTTAAATATATAGCTCCACGTTATAAGGACAGTTTTAAGTCCATTTTAAATACCTATCGTTATTGGATCGATGGAAACCAGTAGGAACCGTTATATACCAAACGGGCAGTATGATAACCTTATCACCGTTTAGATAGAGAATACCACTAATTAATATACTAAAATCATCATTTATCATTTTATTTTGACTCATCACCGATTCATCGATAAATACACACAGACATTTCAAGCACTTTGAGAATCAAATGTTAATTTTTTTAGTATAAAATGAGGAACGCAGCCGCCTAAAGATTGTTTAAGCACTGACAAATGGTATTTAGACATTAATTACCTTAATTCTATTATTATTTAAAATATTATAAAAGACTATTTCCTTTCTAATTTATTAAAATGTTAGTATATAAGCCGGAAATCGTGATAAAAACGGTATATACTTATAAAATAGTCGCAAGAAAACCAGATCATATTTAGGAATCAAATTTATGAAATATTAGTCGAAGTACTCTTTGTCAATACTATATCCAATTCAATAACGAATAAAACTATTCCTTACGACCTTTCACTGAAAAGTGTCAAAGTCACCCTTTAATCAGTACAATACCGAATAAGATTAGTTCTAAGGACTCTTCGCTAAATAGTGTTAAAAATACCCTTTGACAATACAATACCAAATCCAATAACGAATAAGATTAGGTTCTTTCTACCCTTCGCTGAATAGTGTCAAAGTTACCCTTTGACAATACAATACCAAATCCAATAACGAATAAGATTAGGTTCTTTCTACCCTTCGCTGAATAGTGTCAAAAGTTACCATTTGATAAATACAAAATCCAATCCAATAACGTATAGGATTAGTTCTTATGACCTTTGGATAAATAGTGTCAAAGATACCCTTTGATAATACAATACCCAATCCAATAACGAATAAAACTATTTCTTAGGACCTGTTGCTTTGTAATGTCAAAGTAAAGACCTTTGACAATACAATATCCAATTAAATAAAAAATAAGACTATTTCTTAGGACCTGTTGCTGTTGTAGTGTCAATGTAATGTCTAATCCATTGACAAACTAGATTAATTTATAGGACCCGTTGCTAAATAATGATACGGTGGTCTATTGTGCATGAACCGCGCGTCGTACCTCTGGTTCTTCTGATAGAAGTCGCTTCTGCCTTGGTTCAGCTTCCTGTATTGGTTCCGGCGGCTTTTATCCTGTTTGTCTGTCTGTTTGTTTGTCGTCTTACTCGTTGCGTCCGTTTTGGTGTCGGGTTTCGTCTCATTCGCGGCGGGTTTTTCCTGTGAACAGTTTTTATTAACCGATTAAAAAAAAGAACATATTTTATGATAATCTACTTATGGGAAGGGCGTAATATAAAATTTTAGGATACTATTCTTAGCTACAGGCTTATAAATATTAACATTGTTTTATGCTTATATTTAATGAAGTTAGATTTTTACTATTTTCATTACGATCTGGAAGGTTAGGTTACACTATTTTTTTCGATTCGAGGATAATACTCAGCACAGTGGATTGAGAAACAAAAACGAAACGCGATAAACAATCTACGAAATTATAAAAAAAATATAACAAACAAATTACTTTGTACACTGAAGAACTTAATGTCACAAGTCATTTTCTTCGAGCTAACCAGCGGCATTGAAGAAAAAATAGAAGGTATTTATTGTAGGTAGTGCAAAATTTTAAAAAAGATAAACAACATAAAAATGAGCCTAATATTAAAGTGTACCTAAAATACAAATACATAAATAGGGTGCCTCCTGTTTTTTTGTAAACATCGCTGTATAAAAAAAACCTTTTGTAAACTCATGAACAATCCGTCTCCTGTTTGTCAAATAAATATCGTCGTATAAAGAAACTGTACTAAAATCATGTATAATCTGTCTTCTGTTAGTCAAAAAATAACGACGTATAAAGAAGCTATGCACAAAATGAGAGTTGCCCAACTAACAGCAAAAGCGACATATTAGGGCATCACCTTCACGCTGGGCACAGCCCGCTTGGCCAGATGTGGTAACGGCAGGTGGTGTAGATTCCTGAACGAGAGGTGATAGAGAACAAATGAAGTGTGGACAGATCAATGACAAGATAGGTAGATGATATTACAAATCTTTTGAATAAAACCTGTACAATTGGCACACAGCTGAACAGATGAAAGGGAGGAGGGTCGATGAGTCGTTACATTTCAAAATGAACCAAGTCAGATTTTAATTGTTCATAGAAGATGTTAAATTTTTTGTAAAGATTTTTAAGATTTATTTATACACCGTCAATAAAATCTAAATTTTGCAGTTCATAAAATTTTTAGTTTTTTCTTTATGATCTTAAAATTGTACATGTATAAAGTTTGAAAATCTTAAGAAAAAATCTTATGAACGACTACAACTGAACTTGGTACATTTCGAAATGTAGAGACAGACTCATATAAACGATACGCGTCGACAACAAATACACCACGCTGAATATGACGCCTTTTCCCAAGGCTACGAATTATCGTAGGCGTATTAACGCGAGCACACACATATAGCAACCAAAGCAAGTATTAGTTATTACAATATACAATGAGAAGACCGCCAATACAAGAAACACTGTATAATGTATTCTATCACATTCTCTCGCATGTTAAATCCTATAGATGTATATGTTTGTCTCTTTCTAATGTACCTTTTTCGTTTCATCGAGTTCCAAATGAAACGAGCGGTTAAATGAACTTGCACTTTAAAAACCTAAGATAAAGTGGTTATATTGGCATACCTCTTTATTTTCAACGGTGTTCTGTTTAGACGTGCTGGTTTGATTGATTTTGTCTTGAGGCGGTTGTTTCGTAGGAGTCGCCGGCTGTGAATTTTGCTGTGCATTTTCATTCTGCAATTATTTTTTGTATCGCTATACACTATATAATAAATATGCATGGAATATTATCGACATTCTCATCTGATATATAAAGAGTATATATTTAGAAAATCTTCGTTCATTTATACAATCGTAACTGTGTAATATCTCGATACTGTTAAAGTTTTTGACTTTTATAATTCGGCCTACAAAATAAGGTTATTATAAAATTTGAAATGTTTATAAATCGACATATCAAATAACATCGATAAATCAATAGGCAATTGCCTGTAAGCACCATATATATTGTGGAAACAGAAAATCCGTCATGGCAACTCGCTTTATTTTGATACATTTCTAATATTACAAACTCTATTTTTTATATGCAATGATCAGGATATAGAATGAAACGACCACTCAACTCAGAGCCAAATGTATTTTTTTATTTATTTAGAAAACAACAAGGCTCCGTTAAATAAAAATTACTAATAATTTACTAGCTACTCGGTGAATGCAAAATTAAATATATTGATATATGATTCAATCAAGAGTTTATACAATTTAATTTGAGCATTTAGATTTAGGCCAATACAAAAGGGCACCTAACAATATGAGTTAACAATTAATTTTCAGTAAGTAAAAATTACACTTATACGGTAAAGAAATTTTAATATTATTGAAGGTCTTCATTTTTTTTCTCTAGGATCCTCACAATCGATTAGATATCTTGTTCCAACTGAAAAACAACATTAAACTAAATAATTTGAATACGTGACAGTGATAATGTACTAACCGGACAGATATCAACGAGCGTGGTGGTGGGACTGGGGTCGGAGACGGAGCTGCTCGCGGCGGTGGTGATGGTGGTGGCGGTCGCGGTGGCGGTGGGTTGGTGGTGGTGGTGGTGGTGGTCCGGGGCCAGGGCGACGGTGAGCGTGAGGTCGCACCACATCGCGCAACGCGCTCGACGGGCGCTTATCGACAGCTGTTTAACCGCATCGGCCAATTGCAAAATGGCTGAACACGAGTTTACAATATGAATAACAACAGCAAAGACAATATAATTATCGCAGCAAGTAGAAGAACAATAGTTACCAAAAAAAGAATTGCAAATATATCAATAACAAAAGAAAAAAGATTAATAATTAAGAACTAGATATTATAATTATTGCTACTAAAGCGAATATTCAGTATAAAATGGCTGCCACCATAGCCGGTGATTCTGGTTGTCAATTGTGGCCGAATTGGTTTAAAAACCGATAATCATTAAAAATAAAGTATATAAATAGATATACTATGGTATATAATAAATACCCTGTTAAATAAATATTAAATAGATAAGACAAAAGGTAATTATACAAAAGTACACTAAAATCTTCGCAGTGGCTTTTAAATTATGACCACTTCACGTATTCGCGGACCCAAAATTAGCAATATACAATTAAAGATAAGACACTCTTTTGCGATCAAACTTTTTAAGCAATTGTTCGACGCGTATTTACTTTTTTTATTATAATAAGGTAATTAATATTTAACACTAATGACCTTCTCTACACTCTCGAACTAAAGTATTATTGGCTCGTAGGGGACAGCAAATACGAAAAATACTTAATTACTATTAGCTGTTTAATTTTAAAAATGACTGATGACGATTATAAATGATACACTTTTATCAATCGTCAGAATGTTCATATTTCTTTAGCTGTGATGAACTATATTCAGATATGTATTGTTGTATCAACTTTTACTTTTATTAATAATTATCAACCAGTATTGATTGACAAAACGATTATAATAATAAAAATGTCGTCATCAGAGATGAAATCTTAAACTTCAATACTGTCCGATCATTGTTCGCATGACATACATAAATGAAGTTTTTGAACTAAAACTGCCTCAAATGGTATAGTAAAGTTAAACCTACAATGCTTGGCTAACTAATGCTGGCATGTTCACAGCACTCTCACCGATATATTTTTGTGACACAAAATAGTTGTAAAAGTTATATTCTTTTAAATAGTTATTACAACACACATGTCGATAGACTAGTCGGTCGGTTTCGCCAAATGAAAAGAACATCCTACATTTTCGGATATTTGTAAACACAAAACAAAATCAGTCCTTGTCACGCTCATAAATTCTGTTTGCGTGCGATAGAGACGGAAGTTTTTTTTTATGTGCATGTAGACCAAGACATCATGTCGCGGGTTCATTACAGATTATAGACATAATGTAATATGTATTTGTATTTTATGTGCCAGCTTTAGTTAAACCCCTGCAAATTAGAACCAAACGCTAAACATTCAAGAAATTATAACAGTCGAGGGCTATTCTCCTTTTTTTTGGATCAACTTCGTAACAGCAAAGTTACAATTCTACAGAAAACAATTTCCGATTTGCGAATTTTAGTACGTAGATATAAGTAAAATAGCATCTGTAGGGAAAATTTGTGCATAAACTTGTAATAAAATATTTGAACATAATTGAAGTCCTCAAGAATATTTTCCATTAATCATTTCAATTACGAGAAATAAAATTTACTTTATAGATTTTGGCGTTTTGACCTGAATCACATCTGATGTTAAATAAAGATGTCATCTTACATGCTAAACGCACTTAATCTATAGGGGCTGGGCCTTCCCGTGCAGCTGCTGGAACACACCTACAGGTGCTTGGCGACAGATTTTCAACGTCTGGGAGAAAGGCTAGTTAAGAGGTTTAACCGGTAAAGGGATGAA
The DNA here is from genome assembly GCA_035772565.1 of Antheraea assamensis. Taxonomy (NCBI): domain Eukaryota; kingdom Metazoa; phylum Arthropoda; class Insecta; order Lepidoptera; family Saturniidae; genus Antheraea; species Antheraea assamensis. The sequence goes on along the minus strand of JAQQSE010000023.1, from coordinate 376,570 downwards.
CTATTAAAGTTTTGGTGAAATGTTATAAATGGTGAAAGAATCGGTACTGACGATCGTTTCTGGGGTATCTGGCAGCATGTGGATGTTGGTGGTGAGGTGCTAGCTCTCTTCGGCGTGCAGCCTGCACCCCTCCCACAGCACTTCGCCACGACAACATCGCGCTCTCCACCTCACTGTGGGGTGCGCTGCAACCATTTTAACAACCACCTTAATAATGCCCCAGATTGAATTCGAAGAGATTAGGGCATTTTTAATACTTTATAACAATCTTCGTATATGTCCCTTTGATCTTTTGGGCTTGACGGTTATGAGTCTAACATCAGATCATTTGATAGAATCATCAAATAGTAAAACATGTAGTAATTCATGTCAATTATGAAATGTCTAACCTTTGTGAGCTTATCATTATATTCTCATGTAACGAGTCAAGGGAAAGGGTAGTAGATCGTATCAAATTGCGACCAACTTTCTCTTCCCATACATTCATAATTTTGAATACATTTATGTGAAAAAAAAAAACAACATTTCTCAACAGTGCATTGAGATACCTCCCAAATGTCAGTACCATCAGAGCACACTCTTCTATCTTAAATTTAACTATCTGTGATCTTTGGTTCCACTCGTGTTTAATTCTGACCATGCGCATTATTACTTCATTCTTGTTTGACGTATATTATTTTACTGGCATATATTAAAAAGAACACTACCACAATACTATGCTTACATCGTTATCGTTATTGAGTCAGACAATTATTTTTTTATGGATATAGAGAGTCGACAATAATTACTGCATAGATAACGCGTACGAAGAAAAATGAAAACCTCGTTTGAATCTCTTCGGGAGTTCTGAAAACGTTTTAATAATTTACTAATATCCGGATTGCGCCCAAACTTTCGTTTAGCAGTGGGATACAACTTAATGTTATTATTATAATTATCATCTAACCTGAACTATAAAACGGAATAGATAAACATAAACTTACATTTCAGAGAGATTCTTAAGATCCTCCCGCCACGTTGATGGGTCAAAGGTGTTGGGATCGAGCCCACTGTCCTTCTCGTTGGGAACGTTCTCTTGACCACGTTTCAATACAGTTATCTTCGCGTCCTCGGGTTTGTTCGGCCTTTTGTTCTGTGCGACGCAGACGGACGCTCGCAACGTTTCCATTTTACCCATTAGCGTCAAAACCTACATTATAAGTTGCGAATGTTACGCCGACTTACAATGCAATGCAACGATAACAAATTATCGAAAATATCAATATTCTTCTGTTGATAACAATAACGGACAATAGACAATCAACAGCAAAATAAAAATATCTTTCATAATTCGTTAGGCATTGCATTACATTACTAGCAGTTACAATAATAATCATTATGGATGGGTAATCACCATGGTTATAGCTCACAAATGGGTTAAATCCCAATTACTATCAATTCGGTTACATTTATGTAAAACTAGTTTTGATCGTGGTTTCGGTTGCATTTATGTAGATATTGAAAATAAAATACAACCCATGCTACAATAATGTAGCTTTCTACAGATGAAACACAAATGAAATCAGTTAAGTATTTTTTGAGTACATCCATTAGATACAAAAGCTCACACTTTTTCTTTTCATTATATTATGTTATAGTAGCTAATTCCCACATACTACGTTGGACATAAAAAAAATGGTAATGGATCAATCGAATCCAAAAAATAAAAAAAAATCCGAAACTAATGGGCATAGCCCAATGCCGATACTTCTAGTAGTTTTGTAGTGATTGAGCCTCAAAAGATCTATATTTTTCGGTTAAAACACACATTGGATGGAACATAGTTAATGATAACTGGATTTTAAGCACATCTCTAATGACCACGTCTAGTCGCAATTACCTTGGTATGTTCCCTTAGCATATCGACGGTTAGCCGGTCGACACGTGTAGGGCATGGTGGTAAGCGCGGCACGGGAATCGAATTCGATGAGGAGACAGCCCGACCCGGGTACGCGAGCGCAAGACGCGCCTCAGTACGTTTCCGTTCGCGTTCCAACTGTCGCCATTGCTCGTAGCAGGCGTCGAGACGACCGTGCAATATCGAGGACGACGTCGAGGCCCCCCTATAATGGATACGCGACACCGTTACACGTTTTGAAAGTACGAAATCTGATCATCATCAGTTTGTAAGAGACCCACTGTAGACCCATAGGCCTCTCCCCGAAGGAAGGTGTGGGCATAGGCTCCACAGTGCACGAGGTATGTCATCAAAAACAAGCAAAGTATAGAAAAAACCACATTATCGCCGATCGGCTTGTGACTTGCTTATTTATACGAGAGTGGAAATTTCTAGTAACTCTATTTTTTTAATTTTGATACATGTTTGTTTATTTGTGACTGGACTGCGTTGTCTCATCTTTTTCTGCTGAATCTATTCACGGTTTTAAACTCGCCTATATAAAATCGAGTGAGTACCATAATCGTTCCCTATAGTAGTCCGATGAAACTGTAGAAGCCTTGCCAGGCAAACAGTGTAGTCAGTACGAAAAAAAAGAGTTTTCATCACTAGAATCTTCTAGGTTTTTCAATATTGTTTTTTTACTGCTATAAAATGGCAAAAATATCAGTCACATTGTATTAATGTTGAAAATTAAGGTTAGCATATGAGAGAAGTGAATTTTGTTTGGTGACTTATTAAGGGATACTGAACAGAAATCCTTAAATAGTCATGATATAGCGAATTATTTTTTAAGTTTTTAATATAAGCAAATTTTACCTGATATTCCTCATTGCGTAGAAAGGCGCCAACAGTGGTAGATCCAACATCGGAGACGGCAACACTGGCGGCGGAACCGTTGGACTGGGACCTATTAAATTGTCTAAATTTTTACTATATTAAGAAAACCAAAACACACGCTATAGTAAATTATTGATTCATGTAATAAAAACAATACTAACCGATATTGTAGGGGGTGTTCTCGTGCAAGAACGATACGTCGACGTTTAATTGGCTCGGTGGCGGTCGATTCCTCATTAACAGATTCATCTGCCTCGCTAATTCTTGATTCTGACGTATCAAAGCGGCCTGTTGCATATTATCCCTACAAACGTTATCGAAATTCGTCCTCTGTTCACCCATCCCGCCGTTAGGTTGATAGTTGTCACGTGACGTCACCATTTGATTCATATCACGTCTCGGCACGAACTCGTTCTGGTAACCGTTAGGTTTGTACGCGCCCCCCGAATTCGAAGCCGGCGGTTGATTCTGATTCGCGAAATCGTAATTCTGACTTATCGGACTTCTATCGTTGATCTGCGATACGACATCGTAGTAATTATTCTCGACGAAATTCTTATTCCCCGTCAACTGTTGATAGTTACGATTATAAAACATTTTATTCTGCTCATCGTTGTTCGTCTTACTAAGCTCGCTCGGGTAATGGCCGTTTAAATCCATCGGCATCTTGAAATCTATATTATTTACCAGAATCTCGTCCCTAACCCTATCCCGTGATAGGTTTAATTGACTCAAATACGATAATAGTTCCGTCGGATCCTGATTCTGATCTTTGAAATTGTTCGCGTATCTCTGAGCGGTGTAATCGTAGTTCGAATTGTAATTCATGTCCAAATTCAGACTATTCGGTCGGTTGAAATTCGTAACCGAGAACATACTTGTCTCCGGTAGGGAATTCCTCTGATTCGGTTCGAAGAAGTTGTAGTATTTATCGTCGAATTTATTAGGGGTCGTGAATTGAGCGCCTCCTATCTCTTGAGCAGCTAATCTGAGAAGGTTCAACTGTTCCGGTGTTACCGTATCAGTGCTCGTATCGGTGACGGGTTCGATCCCGAGTAACACACTGACATCGTTGTCCGGGTAATTGACGAAACCGTTCGTGTTTCCGAACCCGTTTTGTATGTTGAAATTGTTGAAGCCGTTTTGATCATTTTGGGGGAAACTATACAGGTTGCTCTGATAGCTGTTATAAGACGGTGGTATGTATGAGGTGTTTAATGTATCGTTTTTTGGATAATTGCTTTGCAGTCCGCTTACAGCCTTTTCCGGTGATTGTATAGAGCTATAAGACAAAAATGTATGTAAATAAAAACGAATTGCCAAATGTATGTGGTAAGTACATCATTTCACAGCGGCTGCGCCTAATTCTCATTTTGTGAGGTCTGTAATTGTCAGGACAAGATTTGCGTAAAGCATTTGAAAAATCTTATGGAAAAAGAAAATTTTGGATTAAATAATTTCTATATAAAAAGTGACTAAGTGAGTGAGACAGAAGACACCAAGGAGATCTTCAAATTGGCATTTTATTTAATTAGATGTTCGCTACTATAAAGAGAATTAGTGGTCTCATTTTTTTCATCAGTACACCAGTGCCAAGCCAGGTCAGGCAGCTAGTATATATTGATGCTATAATCAAAGCCAAATTGTGATTGTTAAATCCTACAGAGGAATTACCATTCTGCCCTGGTAAATGAGAGGGCCAAAATTAAAATTGACCATTTCAACAGATGTTAAGAAAAATTAAATTAAAGTGTCTGACCTGCTTGCTTCTGCTGGTCCAGTTTCATCAAGGATCTTCGTGATGAGATCACGCACGATCGAGTTCTCTTCCATAATTCGTTCCGACTGAAAAATAAATAATCTGTAATCTGTGTGTAAGGATACAAATTCCAAAAATATTATGGTTGAGAAGTAATACAGTGATATTTTTTTACTTTATTTCTAGTAATTATGACCTAAAAATATGTCTAAATATGTAGATAATTCAGATGACAGAATTTTTTCCAATACCTGAATTTCTTGTGATATAAAAAAAAACCATTGCCACCAAAAAAAGGTGTCAGCGCCCAGAAGAGCATTTATAAAACATTTACAAGGAGATAGTTTGTTTGGATATAATCTCTGGAACTATTGATTTCATTGTACAAAATATTTCACTAATACAATAATAGTGTCCTTATGTGAAATTTTTTATTAAGTTTTATATTAACTAGTAGTTGCTCACAACTTCATCTGCTATTGTATATTCCAAAAGCATTATATTTGCGTGGAACCCGATATTTTTTATAAAATAAAAGTAGCCTATGTTACTTCTTACAACATCAGCTACCTGCCAGTGAACATCCCGTCAAAATCGGTTCAACAGTTTTGAAGATTACTCAGATTAAATAAACAGTCTGACATTACTTTTGTTTATAAGTACCATGTATACTTTCACATTCACTTAGTAAACAACGATTATTTTAAAATTAGAAAATACACTTCAATTTATTTATTTGTTTGTATATATTTAATATTGGCAGTTGTTAAGACTATTACGGAAATTAAAAAAATAACATTCATTAACAAACACATACATTTAGTGTGTACAAGGAACACATTACGCAATAAAATATAATTACAATACTGAGATTGCTTTACAGCAGAAAGTCACACAAGTGTGAGGCAAGTTACCATTTTAAGTTATTTGTTTTATAATTATCTAATAAAATATTAGGAACTATTGTTTTTATATGCCATTATTATCAAGTACAGGTTTTAATGCTTCAATATCAGGCGATATATCGCCTTGGTAAATGTCAGTTTGGTGAATGTAAAAAAAAAGTAATTCATTATAAGAGATGTAGAAATGAACCATAAAAAATACACTTGTGAAACAATTCGTGACATCAACTCCATTATGTAATGTTAACATTATTGTACTTTTTAGATATTATCTCAATCAAAAGTATAGAGTATTGAGATTATAACTTAGCGTTGTAATAATAATAAGCCTTTTATTAGGAACTCTACTTTAAACATAAATAGAGAATTGAATGTGTTCTGGTTTTTATATATCCCGCAGTTTAGTATGCTTCTTGACGTAGGCTTCCTCTATCATTTTTCACTGTACTTTGTCTTACGCTACTCTTCTCTATCATTTTTCACTGTACTTTGTCTTGCGCTACTCTTCTCTAATGATATCCAGCTTTAGATCATCTTCCCATCTTGTTAGTTGACACCCTCTATTTCACTTGCAATCTCTGGGATACCAATCTGTAACTATTTTACTCCATTTCTCTTGGGTATCTTAGATCATGTGGCCAGTCCATCTCTACTTCTGTTGGTCTATATGAATTATATCAACTATTTTAGTTTTTTCTCTTTTTATGCTACTTCTCACTTTGGCCTGCTTCTTTACTGCCTGTTAAGCTTCTCTCCGTGGCTCTATATGACAGCGTTCTAACTTTTTAATTTTCAACCAATTTATAAAATTCTAATTAAAAGTAATGGCTTGTTATGCTCCTGGTATCTCTCCCATGTAGTCCTTAATAACTGATTGTCTTTGAACCCGTAAAATAGGCAAGGGGTAAATAGATGCATCTTAAACTGGGAATGGTAAGTTTATTTTTCCCGCCATAACTGCTGAAATGATCATCTTAAAATTTCATATACACATTGTCATAAGAACAGAAACGAACATAGGGTATCTTTCATCTAGATATAATTTTATATAAATATACTTTAGTGAATAGGCAATCAGTATATGCACTATAATTTTGATTGAAGAACCAACACAACAACTTCACTTTTACTAACATTGGCTGGCCATACCATTTGTGTGTCTATTTACTTACTCGAGAAGGTATTTAGGATAAATCAAACTGTAAAACAATAAATAATCTTTATATAACAAAGAAAAATTTACATCTCACAGCCAACATATCTTCTGGACCTAAATCATAGATGTAAATAATTATATTTACATCTTCTTAACCTTTTTACAAACTAAACTACTAGTAAAAAAAGGATTACATTATTACTTAAAGTTAAGTTTTCCAGGCAATATTTGAAGGGTAGAGGTATAGAAGAAACACCATAATAGATAACTATGAGTTTGAATTCCTTGAGACAAGACTTTCAATTTGTAAAATTTATGGTGTAGTAGAAAATGTAAATATATTAATGGCAATGGTTCAGTGCCACAAGGATAAACATATATTGTTGATACCTTTTAATTTGAATATTCATAGTGGCTTTGCTTCTGATAATGTACATTCAACTTAACCCTCAAGAGCAGTACTTTTTTTCTAGGCGAAAGTTACCTCATGTCCTGTGTATTTTACGACGATTGGTTCAGTAGTTAAGGCATGAAAGTGTAACAAACAAACCCATATTAGCATCTATAATATTATAGTAAGGATTATTTTATTCATTTGTAAAATATGTTAAAGGCTATGTGGTTGATATAGAAATTAAAGTATTTATTTATTTGAAATGTATTATTATATATTTGGAATGTTGGATTTGTGTATAAATATAAACAAAAAAGACAAAGGTGATTTAGTCTATGCAACCATAATTATATAATGACATAAGTATATAAGGTGGAAGGTACACATAAGGTGAATAAAATACAAATAGAGATGGAAAATTCACTTTGCCAAGGTTATAAATAAATAAATCTGAATATAAAACTTTACACAGGGCCATTTCATTGCCAAAGCAATACAGCTCAACAGCAAACAAGGGATTATGAGAAGGCTTAAGTGTAGGACTTAGTACCATGAAGGTAGCTGAGCTATATTACCCAGATCAAATTAAAATACAAGATACTACATAAGCAAAAATTCATAAAAAAACAAGGTATGTCGTAAAGACACTGGACAGAAGTGAACTTTTGTATCACAATTAATTAAAAATAATGCAACAAAAAGCCATGGTGTTCCCAGGGGGACTTACTTATAATAGCTTTCACAATTAGATGAGAACCGGTATGTTCAACACTCTACTAGAAACACTTTCTACCACTTTTCATCACACAAAAAATTTCAAACCCCTCACATAAAAAGCATCACTTCAAAATGTTAATCACAATGTCACATTCTATCAATAAGGGGCACATAATAAATTACCAATGAGAATATGAAAATAGTTATAGTATTCCCTGTTTCCTGTAGCTTATAGGCCACACGTCATAGAAAGCTATATACAATTAAATACATTAAGAACCCTCTTATCCCCTAAGATTATTCATACTAAGCTTCACTAAGATTGGCTATGTAATATTTACTACCTTTACACAATGAGATATGTCCTACTAACAGTTACATGTGATGTATGCTAACTATTTATACATTTCTCATCAATCTTTTGGTAGCTCTGAATTTAGCTATAAATTCAAGCTTACTCATAATGTAGACAAGAATTGAATACAAAATAAAGTTATGATATTATTATGGGAAAATAAAATTGGTATTTTTTATCTTTAAGTTTAAGTTGTCCCCCTGTTATAAATTTTATATAATACATATTTATACTCAAATCTGTGTTGTGTCCAACTATTTTCAGAGAGTGCAAAAAATTTGCCATGGGCTGTATATGATTTTCTTTTACTAGTATCTTCATCCATACTAATATTATAAATGTATATGTAAGTTTGTCTGTTTGTTACACTTACACATAGTAACTACTCAACTAATCATTGAGAAATTTTCCATACACTTTATCTGAGATACAGAAAATAACTTTGGATCCTAAAAAAATATACTTCTCCTGAGGGATAGACAAAATCTACATTGATGTAAATGAACCCAAAAGCTAGTATGATTATAAAGTAAAAACTATTGATATTGTAATACCATGGCATTGCTTTTAGATTAAAGTGATGTCTTTCCATATTTATACTTATTTAGGTGTACTTTCTAGATGGACTGTTCATATTGATTTATTCCATTGTTGAACAGTTTTATATGTGAGCTATATAAGTTGTAATAATATAAACAAAACATATATAACAGAAATGTGTTCAGACTCATTAACAACTTATTAATTCCTGATCTTATGGCGGCAGTTCATAATAAAATTGATTTTAAACCACTTTGGGTAACTGGTAGAACTTAAAATTAGATTTACTACATAGATATTTGCTAATTTGTACAGTAAAACAATAATAATCAATATAGACTGTTAGTCAACAAAAATGAAATGCATTTTATTCACAAGACGAAATTTTAAAGAGATTATGTGGATTGGCCCAATGCCAGGTTCAAAGAAAACATATATTGTTAAATAGAGTTTGATAAATATTATTAATAATTAGGAAATGAGTTTGACAATGCACAAGGGCATTTAGGTGACTGTGAAACTTTAATTATCTATAACTTAAAAGGTCAGTATGTGAAGGTAAATAAAAAAACATTTTCTATCTGCGACCATTCGAATAACAATATGTTGTTTTATTACAAGAACGTAGTATATCAGCATATTGTAGGCAGTATGTCTAGGTAACTATAATTTTTCTTGGATAAATGTTATAAGCCAATTTTATGATCTTAAAAATAGTATGATTATGAATGTTACCTTGTTATTTCGTCCTCTAACGTACAAACTACATAATTCTAAAAATATTATGTGCATTCTTTGATGTCATCATACGGTCGGGTTGGAAAAAAAACTATATTTTGCACTAACACAATCACAATATAAACTACAAACGAGATAAACATCGTCTGACTCTTCTGAACAATCCATTACGTACACTTTTTATGTAAATATCGTACGAAATCCATTCGGATTTTGGGTCAAATTGACAGTTCAAAATTTACAACACCCATTGAAAAATTGCACTTTCGTAAAACCACTCGCTTACCTGATCAGTTTCATTTTCGACAGTTTTGTATGTTTTACCTATGTGACATAAATCACTGAAGGCCATTTAAATAATAAATTTATCCCTTGCCACGATACATACGAGCTTACTTCTATGCTAAGCCATTTTTTCATTGACCTACATGTGTATATAATTATACGTGCTTACTTTTGACAGTGTTGCTGCCACTTTGTATCATTTTTATTACATTCTACTTTGAAAAGAATTAAATTTCTCAGAAATTAACAAATTTATGTTAAAAACTTACTTCTTTATTGTAACGCAAAAAATACTTTTGATTTTATATAAGTATATATTTTTACAAAATTCCCGCCATTTGAGATTTTTTCTTCTATACCATACTAACCAACCAGTATTAAATTTTTGTGCTTTCCAAAAAAAAGGTTGTACAACCTGATTTTAAGATTTTTTTTTGTTTTTGCATTACAAAAAAGCTACTTAATAATAACAAAAAAAGAGTGTTTTGGTTGGACTTATGCCTAATATTAGTAGCAATGATACCAAATATATATAGCAACATTGCTTTGCTTTTATTAATTATTCCATTGTTTCATTTACTAAGGAGAGTAAAAAAATTAGTACAGAGTGACTATCTGCATAATTTATTTCGATGGGAATTATTTAATGTAAACTGTGACAGTATTTTGATGAATAGCACAACAAAATTATTTGTATTTAGTGCCATCTTGCGAGTTTATCGTAATATACATATAATCGTATGTAGTCTTCACGTACAATTGTACTTAAACAACAGACTAATTTCTATATAGTTGAATTATACATGCATAAAATGATTATGGAAGTTCAGTAGATGACGCTAAAGGCACAAAGATTGTGAACACAAAAGCTTAAAAATTATTTACTGGCTTCGAATGGATTGGGTGAAATATAATATGATGTCATTTATCCCTAAATGATTGAAATAGATCAATTTTGTGTATTTATAATTAATAAAAGGTATAGAAGAGCTATATAGAAATCTTCATAAAAACGACTCTTACTTGTGATATAATTTTTGAAATCTCTGATATCTTCTGAAATATTTATTGAAGTTACACGCTGCAAAGAGCAATTTTAATCTACTTTAAATGGTTCTTTGATGGGTAGCCGCCTGGGAACACCGCGTGACGTAAAGAGTCACTTATTTCGTGTGGTCACACTTTTTTTTAAATAATAATTGAAAGTTAAAAATGTTAACTGTAAGCTACCCTTAGGAGATAGACATATACCATCCAGGAATTTCTATATGTGTTTTTAGATGTAATATATTTTTTAGATGTATCTGATTGGGTTTAACCAGCTTTACCAATGTAGCCATCCGAAAAGGTCTTCTTAAGACTTTATTAGAGTACATCGATTTCTCTCTACTTTCTATAAAAGAAACATTCATGTATTATTCGTATAAACCTATTAGTTTGACTGGTGGAATACCAATCCAATGTCTGCAGGTCCGAACTTCTGGATGTACCAACGAATTTTTCGGAATTAGCGTACATTTACTAATTTCAATTGGTAACACTATCGGCTGACGGTGAAGAAAACTGGAAACCATCATAAGGGAATCTGAATCTGAGAAATGTTCTTGCAGTACCACTGTATGTGGGAAAATATAAAACTGTGGATTTCTCAGAGTTTGAAATCGCCAATAAGTCGTGGGCTGGCGTGGTGATTATGCCCACATCTTCCTTCGGGAAGGGGCCTATGACCTTGAAGCCGGTCTCTTACTGATGATGATAATGATGTATTTTGATTTCAGTGACTTTACTTCGCTTATAGTTTTTCATATGACGGAATATATTTCAACGACAGATGCAGCTGTTTAAATCTATAAAGATAGTGAATTCAATTCTCAACAGCATAACCTTAAACTGTAATTCCAGTGTACCTATATGAATTTTTACAATTTTCCTTTAAATGCAGATAAATCCTGATTGCTACCATCTCTGTTCTGTACAGACTTAGAACTAATATCACATATCGTGTTGTAATAGTCAAGTAATACATCTACCATATACTTGTTGTTAATAGGTATTAAATTTGAACCCATAAATCCTTTAATGACATTGTATGTCATAGTGTGGTGATAAATCTTAAGGTATATAAACGACATTGAAATTACTGTGACTTTCTTACTTCTATTTATTTATAAATCATTATACGATTGAAATTAATGACACGAAAATACGATATTCAAAAGAGAAACATATACATTTATAGAAATTAGCGCGCGAAAGAATAAGATAAAAAACATTGTACAGTGCTTCTTATATTTACAGTCCTTTTTTATATTCATACTAGCTAATACTTGTAGTGGTCTGAGCGTTGTACGTGTTTATGTTAGTACGTATATGTGTGCGTCTGCTGAGTATTACGAAGCTTTGGATAAAGTCATCATACTAGCGTACTGTATTGTTTATATAAAACTAGCTTTCTCCCGGGGCTCCGCTCGCGTTAATGAGATATAATCTAACCCTCAGGAACAGTATGTACATTTTTCCTGGGCGAAAGGTACTCAACTTATTTCCTGTTCTGTAGCCTTGATATCGTGTTTCCAAAATTTGACTAGTGAATACGAGAAAGCGTAATAAACACACATTCGCATTAATAATATTAGAAAGATTTGGAGTTTTTATAGTTCTCATGCGACACATTAACGGAAGTACGGAGGTGACATTTAAATCGCATCAAATCGCGGTCACCTCTCTCTGCCGACATCTTGTTTATTCATAATGTGTCTATGCGAAAAAAAATAATATTATTTTTATATTAGTATTAGCTTACATTTTATAACAAATAATCTATGAAAATGTTTAACATTGAGTGTCGCGAAAATGGTTAAATAGAAACGACTTTCATATCAGTTTGAAATATTTTGCCAAAATCATGTTAATTTGTTTACAGTGAACAAAGCGCGCACCCCAATGTGGACGCTAGTGATGCACTGATTCAATTGCACCACGCACAATGTCTGTCAAAGGGATTTGGTACAGTTCGATTCATCTCATCTGCAAGTAAATTCGGTTATGTTAGTCACCTGGACAATAGACAGAGTGTACACTCAACGCTTGAAACAACTACATTATTAGAAAGGCGCATTGAACAGTGAACGAAAGTAACCGACTCGCTCGGACCGGTGATCCTGAATTGTGTATATTCGGCTGCAGACGTCATCAACCCAGTTGGATTTCTGACAAGGAGTGCATCGTACTCCAATAATTACGTATTAATTATTGCGTATTATTATAATAAAATAATATGTACATAATAAGTATAGTATTTTAAGTGCATATATTGCGTGTATTTATTTATAACTTTTCACTTCTAGCGTGATGTCATAAGCACACACCCACTTTTTTTAAATTAGCTGTGCCCGTAGCTAAGCACGCGTTTATTCTAGTCTCATTATTAAATTTTATTTCAACTTTAACTTTTTATGACAGCTCATACACACGAATTTTGCCAGTGTCAAGACAGTCATGGGAAAGTTTTTTCAATGTATAATTTTCCAGCTTACGTTACTGAAACACATAAATACAAACATAACAATTGCAGACTTCTTGCTTTAGATAAATATATATATTTATGCAAATGTTATTGTTCGTTGTAATGGTAGATTAAAGTTTAATTTTACTTATAAATATAAAATTAGTCATTGTTAGGGAAGAAAATAAATATCGAAAATATATATGCATACAAATATATGTATCGAAAATAAAGATCTAAAATCAAATGGAAGGGGTATATAAGGTAAAAAATCGTACAATGTATACTTACAACACATACTTAAAGCTGAAAGCGTCGCCACGGTCGGTTTAGTCGAAATCAGCGCAGAAAATTGTACCTAATAGGACAAGCAAACAGCCAATTTAAAAAAAAATGTTAATTTGAATTTCGGTAAAGTGTAATTAATAATCGTATGATCTTATTTAAATGATGTTATTTCGAAAGAATAGATATGGGTTTTAAATCTAAGCTACTATTAATGAGGTAAACAATTGAGAATTGTTTTATTATTTGCAAGGGATAAACTCAAATAAAAGTTGATGTTGAAAATTCTTTACAATGCTACAATTATCAAAGAGTAACATGTGCAGTATTACACTTTTAAAATCTGCTTTAATTCGAGTGAAGCTGGGAGCAAAAGCTAGTGTTATCTATTTATTTAGATTCAGCATGCTTGTATGGATAATTAAACTGACATGTTCGCAATAAACAAACGTCAGAATCAGGTCGAACCTTGGTCCGGGCGTCGACTAGCAAATTGGATAATGAACACCGCAGGTGGCGCCCCCGTTGGTGTCGCCCACAGATGACATTCTGTTACGAGTCGCTCTATTTCTGTTCTATTGTATTAAAATGTAATAGTGGTGTTCGAATTGTTAGATCAATGGACGCCTAGACAAATATTTTTAGTCTTTTAATATGACACTTTTATATATTACCACATATTATTTCTTTCATCTATCGCATGTCGCATTACAGTCGGCCGCGGAGTAGACGCAAAATGATAGGTGCTCGGCAAAGCAGCCACGGCCAATATAGCGGCAGCCATGGCTCAATTCAAAATGATTCCATGATTTAAATAAATGTTGTGCTCAGTTTTTAAAATGAGATTCGAAAAAAAGTTTCACTTGCATCGTGGTTTCATAAAACCACACAACTTTTTTTTATATGCTATAGCTACCTGATAACACCTTTAAATGCTGCCAGTTTGATGACGGTATCTAACTAGGCGAGCTATAGTAAAACCCTACCACCGTTCTGTGCTTTCATCACGATGATGTCTCCTTTATATTACATAGCTTTCAAGCTTTCAAATAAGGTGCTTAATAGTACTCTAGTGTAAATATTCAAAACTATATATTTCACGGCGTTCGAAAAGTTTAATACGTGTGGATGAACATGGTGATTATTTAAACGCTTTCACTCTGAGAGAAATCTTTACCCAAGATTAGGAAATCTACAGACTGGTATGATTTTTATCTATTACTAGCCTTTGCTCGCAGCCTTGAATATCGATTTGATATATCTCGGGAAGAGTAGAATTTTTGTGGATAAAATATCCTTTTCAATAGGCTCCCCTAATAACATCATCACCATCGTCTTCTTACCCTTATCCCACCTAAGTAGAGTCGGAACAACATGTTTTCCTTTTCCATTCTCCCCTACCAGATGTCATCTTAGTATTCACACCTTTTATACACATATCATTTTTCACACAATCCTTCCATACCTTTTACGGTCTTCCTCTACTCCGATATCCGTCTATCTGCATACTCAAAACTATTCTAGTTTTAGTTTAGTTGTAGTGTAGTTGATATCTATTCAACGTGTATGCTAAATTTAATTATGGTCGGTTGAGTAGTTAAGGCATGAATGGGTGACAAACAAGTAAACAAGCAAACTCACATTTATATATATATAATATTAGTAAGGGTAAGAAATAAGATTTTTTTTTTTTGCGTATGGTTACAAACTTTAATCGTTGTTTGAAGCGATGATGGCTTACTTGATGGCGTGTTCGGACATAGCGTCCGAGGACGTAGCAACTGATTCGGAGCTTTGGATGAAGGATAACATCGTGATGAAAGTATAGCATGCTGGTAGGGCTTTTTATAAGCCCGCCTGGCTAGTTACCGCCCATAACTTGAAAATCTGTCGCCAAGCACCTGTTGGTGTGTTCCGGCAGCTGTACTTGAGAGCCAGTCTCCCTTTAGGTTTAGCGTGGCTACCGTCTTATACCACATCATCATTTAACGTCAGATGAGATTGTGGTCAAACGTTAGCCTATAAAGTATAAAGAATATTTGATTTAGACTTCTTCCTTCAAAAGTGACAAACTTTCCACATAAACTTTTAACCCCTAATCGATCTTCTGTGAGGTAACCTTCTGAGAAGGTTGAGAATGATAAGACGCCGATATATTTGTTCATTTATTTCTAATTAAGAGCAAGCATATGAAATTGTATTCTTTTTTTATTTTTTATTTTTTTCTTATTTTATACCCTTGGCAGTTGAAATTTCCAGAAAGAAAAGGTATCAACGACAAAAATTTCAAAGGCTTAGGTTCTGCGTTCTTGAATCAGTCAAACGAGACGAGTAATTGTATATGTATATTACACTAGCATTACTCCGCGATTTCGTATGCGAGTTTTTCCTATTAATTTCCTAAATGTTTTTTTCCACAGTAATACTTGCTGATACCCGTCCTTTTCGCTTTGCATTTAATAAACTAAGCAAAAATAATTACCAAAGCGTTAATCAAATTAAAATAAAAAAGTATCGTAGATCCATCTACGAAATATTCTTCATTAAATGGTTATAGCCCTATAGCGATATGTTCAGTATTTTTTATGTGATTTAGCCTCAAAGAAACTGTATTTTCATTGTAGACACTAGCGGGCCCGGCAGACGTTGTACCAACTGCCCTGATAATAAAAGTTTAGGTACAATTCTCACAGTATCCACATATTGGTATCTAGCTATGGGTCGGGTTCGTAAATAATAAATGGTATTCCATACGACACATATAGGTGGTATTAACACCTCTGTCACAATCGAGCGTCACGGAACGTGTGTCCGTACTTCAACGACTCGGTCACAGCGTTACATACAATTGCAGACATATTACAAAATAGTATATACCCCCTACAAAAGAAGTCCTGTAGTCAGATTGTAGCGCCAACGTAGTAATGTAGTAGTGTAGTCGTAACGTAAGTAAAACTACAAACTACACAGACATCTTGGTATCGCTATCTCGGATAGACTTCATTTGAATTATGTCAGTGCGAATAGTGCCACTAATTGTTCTATTATTACCTAATCCGGGTCTCAGTTAGATATTATGAATTTCTTTTATTTTTAATTGCGTGTCTAGTAACATACATATGTCATTAAGTTAATAACACACTGCAGTATTATTTTTTTATATATTTTTTTTATTATTATAAATATTAAATTCAAACATTCGTTTGTTTGTCACGCTTTCGCGCCGTAACTAGTCAGATGAAAATCACAAAATTTTCCATACAAGTACCTTCCATTTAGGAAAATAATATTATTCCCAAGAGATAAATCAAATATTTAATATAGCGAGCGAAACCACGCGCAAAGTCGGTTAACTTAGTTACCTGTACAGGATTTAATAAAATATAAGTAAAAATAACTCGTAAATTAGATCTACCTCGTATTTATATTCGGGTGGTCTTTTTTTAAATGTATAGGTATATATATAATAATAAAAATGAAGTGTTTGTATATGGGTAATATAAAAAAAAACAACTTATTAGTGAGTGGATATGAAAGTATACGCTACATCGAATAAAAATTTTTGTCGGTCTGTCTCTCTGTTGGTTCCGGGTAATCTCCAAAACGGTTGGACCGATGTTGACGCGAATTCCTCTGACAGATAGATGAAATGATATAAGATCACATAAGCTATTATTAGTATTTCCTTATTTAATGTACATGTTATAGTAGGTGGTATACGTACATCTCACACATACTCTACATCTTCTGACAATTTTACATTTCTTTAACAGAATTTAAAAAACGCGTACGAAGCTGCGGATAACAGCTATTATTAAATACGTTTTAAACTTTACAAGTAGGTATTTTCATAGCCATTAAAATTCACAATCGTAAAGTTTCACTACATTCTGTAAGGTTTGTGTTGGGTTTCAATTTTTATAAGGATAGTAGAAATTATGTTATACTTTTTATTTAGTCTTTTTAATAATTGTCATGTAATAATGTAAAAAAACGACAACATACAGACGAAGCCACGGGTAGAGCTAGTTAACATATATATATATATATATGTAAAAAGTTACTTAACTAAAAATATCTACATTTAAGTATTTAGTTTATCTTTACCTAAAGCCAAAAAAATTACCAACGGACTTGCCAGTTCAACGGATTGAAAAACAAAAGAAAATTCAAATAAAGAATTCAATCGCAATCGAATCAAGAATCCGTCGGCCGTGAGTACGAACGAGAGGTATATATATAAGGTGTTATGAGTAAGACAGAGACGGGTTCAGCGTTAATCCTATTGGCTTATACCGGGCGACGTTTGCCACGATTGGTCCTCGTGCTTTATTGAACTGTCACTGTAGACGGCGGTTTAAAGGGGACAGATGTAATTCGGGGGCAAATGGGGGTGGTTTGAGGGTGTTATAGGAGGTAGGGTGGGAAGCCGTTACACCGAACGGAGTTTGGCGATTGACTTGCGGGTAGTTTTCGGCGTCCCTTCTAAAAGGATTTTACAGACAAACGAGATTTTATTTTATAAAGTTTTTATAAATTTTACATAATGTTTATAAGAATTTTATGTTTTATATTTCAAATTATGGCAGGAATAATGTCCTTTGCTAAATATTGATTACGATGCTTATACATTTACAGAAATAACGCTTTTATAGAACCATAAATAATACGCCATATTTAAACACTAAAATAATTATACTTGAAAAGTTCTGGTACTTCTTGCTACTTCTTGACTAGATATGCAATTGGATTGGAACGTTGTGGAAGATTCTAATAATTATAAAACGCTTAACAAAAAAGCCGATAATTATATAATTTTTTTTAAAGTAAAACTTCTTATGAAATGGCTTTGATATTCTGTTTTGTAACGTTTTCGTGTGACGAAAAGTAGTCGGGGTAGTGACTGTGTCGAGTAGAATGTTGAAAACGCCGCGTGACGTTGGCTGTTGTTGTAGTTATTATAAATAAGATTTCACTTCTTTCATGTGACCATAAGCACAGCACACTTTTTTCCTAGAAATTCAGACATTTTTTATTGTATTAATTAGAAAACGGAAATACGGCTCACCTGTTATTTATGTGGTTACGACAGCCTATGCTCAATCTAGCAATTGAAAATCACACTCTGTATTACATCTCTATTTATTTGTTATGTTCTATGTATTTATCAGAACAAGGTTTAATCTATCTATAAAAAGTATTATAAAACAAATAAGCTTTTCGTGTGTGTCTATGAGTTTCTTTAGTACTTCTAAGTTACTTTAATACGTAGTATCGGATTTTAATACCGTTTTCACTGTCGTTTAGAGAATTTATTCCAAAAGGTTTTCGAATGAAATCGTAAGTCTAGTTAATAAGTAGGTAAATGAAATACGATTTCTCGATTTATTCACTAACACCTACTGCTATTATGCATATATAAACTCATAAATGCTATTCCAAAGATACTGGCGCACGATTGGTTGATAGAATCGCGGGAAAACTGTTGACTTTTCCTCTCTGATGTGAGTTTTCGCGGCGGCCGCCACGCCCTTCGCGAGTAACGTACGTTTATTGGCCGAAACTCCAAATGTCATTGTGGTATATTATATGTTAAATCTTATCCCGTATATAAAGATAAAGCTTAGTATAAGAAATATTAAAAAAGTATGTTTTTGTGTACATAATAAAGTCATAAATTTTCCGTGCGCGAATGCACATCGCTTGAAAATTACTAATTCAATTTGAATGCAGTTTTCAGATCAATATAGAACCCGAGACAAGATACAGATAACATACCAATTTGTAGTCTACTTCGTATACTGGCAACCGTTACTCTTAATTGAAGTCTAGGTTTTGCCTGTAGCTTCATTCGCGTTGATTTAGATTTGATATATTTTTCGGGATAACCTTTTTTTTTTTTCATATACCTGAGACTACGTGTATACAAAATTTTATGAAAATCGGTGGCAGTATAGTTAAGACGTGGATCCGTAACAACTAAACAAACTCACATTCGTATTTAATGTTAGTTACGATTGTTATTATCATTATTAAGATGGTAATATCATTACAAAGTGTAAGGTGATGATTTCAAAATTACAATAAGATGGCGGCCTCCTTGTTAGAACTTTTCAGAGTGTTTTGTTTTTACCATTGTCATACCATTGTCATTACCATTGTCGAGTAGGTAATAATATTACAAGTTTCTTGCGATCATTTCAATTAACTGACAAGATGGCGGCCGTCTTGTTAGAAGTTTCCAGAGAGTTTTGTGGTAAGTCAGAATCCATGCTCCGTGACATTATTTCCGTCCGCTTCAGTTGTGCACAATAACCAAGTTATATTACATAAACGCCACCGATATTAGAAAACATGGATCTAAATAACACAAGATTATGAATAAACAATAAAATCTACTACATGACAATTCAAGATCCCGCCAAAAACTCCTTTCAGGGAATTTTTGTGACATCTCAGAACTCATATCTCTCCGATTCATTAGATGTGCCACTTTTGCCATTAAAAAGTACTATTAATTTTCCCTGGGTTCACAAGCTTTTTCTATCCATTACCTACTTAATTATTTCCGATTCTTTATTTTATATCTATAAATACATATATCAAAATAACTGACGGACTGACGGATAGAAAAATTACGGATTTTCACAGAAAATGTCATCCTGTTTTACATCACTTTAGAGGTTGAATTTCCGAATATTAACCGACCTGATCGTTTTCCTGCCTTTCAATATTACATAGGTTTTTTTTTTTGGTTAATAGGATACCTACGAATATTGCAAATTAATAGACGTAAATATCGTGAATTACGTTGAATAGAGACTTATAAATAAACGCTTCACCTCGTCAATGGTAAAAGAAAAATATGTTTCCAAATTTTCCAAAAACACTAAATATTCTCAAAAGCTATTAAACAAGAAATATAAACTAATTTCGATGATCCGTTGACTGGCGTAAAATTGACTGATTTTCAAATGAACTTTCATCCCCCTTTTCACCACCTTAGGGGTTGATATTCCAGAAATCCTTCCTTAGTACTCACTTACAGTATAGCAGTAATCTGCATTTTCATGGCCCTAGTCACAGTAGTTTGAAGCTGTGCGTTGATATGTCAGTCAGTGAGTATACATATATATGTGTATATATAGACAGACAGACGGTAATTAACACTCGAATATTATCATAAACATCAGGGCACCCCGTATAGGTATTCCAATAATACCTAGGCATTGCACCACAATGTAATTGAAGCTAAAATTGTTGTCCAATTTCGAGGCGTAAAATCTACGACGCCATTACTTCGAATAGCGGGAATCTGCAGCGGCGTAATACCACAAATTAAAGCTTAAAACGGACGCTTAACAGCTGACCCAAAATCGAAGTTTTAGTCCGGGAGCTGAGCGATATAAATATTACTAGAATCTATTTTTTTTTAATGTACTTTAAATTAAATCCGATATTTTAATGTTACTATCTGCGTTCTGTACGATTTGGATTATTTATTATTTTCTCTGTGTTAAAATTTATAAGCTATATATTATTCTTAGCATATAGGTACTAATATTATTTTTTAAATAAATAATGTTGAGTTTAAGTATAAGATAATAATTTGGATTTTAAGTGACGCAAGTATGGTAAGGAGTACATATTTTTACTGTTTAAGTGGGAACTCTTAACCTTTTCAAAGAATTCGTGAAGCGTCCGGTTAATGCCCTGCTTTCAGAGAGGAGGCCAGTACCTCGGCCAGCGTTTAAGCATTTTCATAGAACATGGCAATGTCAATGGCATGGCAATGGCAATTTTTAAAAACAATCGCTTCTGACGGTGAGTTGGATGACGTTCACTATTTATGATTTAAAAATATTTAGATAATTTATAATAATAATAATATTATATTTCATTATTATATATAGGTATTTAAGTTTTGAAAAAATGTCAATTTTGGTTAAGTTTTCAAGCACGTCACTACGGAGCCAACAGCGCTTCAATTTGCATATAGGTGTTTTTAGTACTGCACAACGCTTAGATTCAGTCACCTTTGATGTAAAACGAGAACGAGGTCGTAGATTATTGTTCGCTCAGTAGAAATTTATTCATTCTTCTTTTGAAGATCGTTATATTATTTCTCTTAGGAAACACAGACGCAGGTAACGCGTAGATAAGTGAGCCATAAACTATAAATAGATGGAGATCACTACAATATATAATATTCTTGAAATGCAGCAGACATGGCAGAACTCGCTAGTGCAGATCGTGCGCACATTCCTCAAATTGCAACCGACAGAATACCTTACAGGTGACTCTACATTATAAAAAATATTTCATACATCATAAGGTCATGATGTCCGAATGATTGCAATACAATATCAATTCGCAGTCCGCTGGTTCGAGCCTCGGTATCTGCATAACATCTAAGGACTTTTTCAAAAGTCGCGTGTACATATTACGTGTATTACATACGTATATACCATAAATATGATGAAGTAAACTCAAATATATTAGGAATAAAACTTTTTTTATCACATAGCTAGGTTTTGGTTGCGGCTTCGTTTGTATTAATGGAGATTTTACCTATCCCACAAGAACAGCACTTTTTTTCCAGAAAGAGAGTAACCTTTGTCGTTTTGCGTTCCTACCTCTGACAAACGTGTGTAAAAAAATTTATAATGATTGATCGAGTAACTTTAGCCGTCACAGCGTAAACTCACATTCGCGTTTAGGTGCAATATCAGTAAAGATGTACCTAGTTATAGATTATTTAGTTTTTGGCTGATTAACTTAATATGGAAAATTTTTGGAAAAACATCTAGTGGCGTGCTCGCTGTTTAGACCATACTTTGACTGCCCCATTTTAAGCTTAGTAAAGATTTAAAAACTAAAAAACATCTGTAGTTTTACATAAAGGTAATCAAATCGTTACCCAGCTCCTAGTTCATTTCCCCCTGTCTCGGATCCCGTCAGATGCGAAAAGCAACGGGGCGGAGCCTGCCCCGCCTTCGGGCCAAGCTCACGCCAAGCGGAGAGACCGCGTCAAAAGTTCCCGGGCGTCGGCATAACGCGCGCGGCTCCTTTGCCGGTCTGCCAAAAAAAAACCATTACGTACCTTTTCTGTGCATTGTGTTATTTTCGCCATTTATATACATTTTAGTGTTTCCGTGTGAATGAAATATTTTTTATGGTAAACTATAGGAAAATGCATTATTTTTCAAACCTAATTAAGTCTATTTTACTAAGCAATTATTAGGCGTAAACTAAAATGATTATCCTATATATAATCATTTAACTAATAAACATAAAAAAAATTATAAGAATTTTCGCTAAGCAATAAAACGTGTCTAGTAACAGAATTAATTTGATCTAGATTTTCTTTACCGCATTATTATTTCGAATCTGTCAAGTGGCTTAATTAAAAATAAACTTAGTTAACACATATTTTCTTATAACAAAGAAAATAGATTCAGGCTTCGTGTGCCAGTTACAGTGCTTCTAACCATGAAATAAGAGATCAGAAGTCTGTCCTGTCTTGAATTCAAGATAGCGTAATGACTATCTACGGTCTGCGACTTCGTTCTTTAGCTTTGCTGTTTTAAGAGAACTGCTTGTTTCATCTGGATTAACTTTAGACTGTCTTTTATTCTATTTTTTTATTAGGTATGCAAATTATCACGATGACAAATCTTTCTTAAGTTTTATAATTACTGCTTAGTCTCTTTGGAATAGCGTAATGATATGTAGTTAGATAATACACTGAAAAGTCCTCTATCCACCATTAAAACACGCGTCAAATTCGGTTCACCGTTAGACCTCATATATTAGTTATATCAAATAGTTAATTCCCGCCTTCTGCGTCCTAAATTAAAAAAAAGCATTCGATTAATCAAATCTAAAGAGTAAGGTAGTCTAGAACAATCTACGAAAATTTCTCTTCGAATAATCGTAATTCTATGTTGACATGTCCAGTAGCTTTGTAGGTAAATATATGGTCAGTCTATTCATAAACTAGAGTTTTAGAGTATTAATTTTTTTTTAATATTTTCTTTCTTTTCCTGTTATAGTTTATTAGTTTTCATATTATTTATAGTGAATATTTAAATCTGTTGAGTCGTTAAATATTCAGTTTTCTGATCCAGATGTATCCTGGCAATAGCACTTTTGAGCCAATTCCACTCAAGGTTTAGCCTCTGTCGCCAAGAATCTATAGAGGTGTCCTGGCAATACTACTTTTAAGGCAGTCTCACTCTTAGTTTAGCGTATGTGGCTAAGAATCTATAGATTTGTCCTGGCAATAGCACTTTTAAGCCAGTTCTACTTAAAGTTTAGTCTCTGTCGCCAAGGACCTATAGAGGTGTTCTGGTAATAGTACTTTTAAGGCAGTCCCACTTTAAGTTTGTCCCTGGGGCCAAGAATTTATAAAGATGTCCTGGCTACTGCGATTGAAAGTCAATCCCCTTTAAGTTTAGCCTGTTACTATCTCAGACTATGTCTTCATTTAAAATCACATAACGTTGTGATTGAAACCATGAAAGTGTCTGAAAATGATATATAGCGATTTACAATGAGCTTCATTAAAATCTTATGTTAAATATTTGTTGTACCGGTTACGAATCATCGATTTTATTAAACGTTAATTATAACAAACGAACAGTTGTTACCACAGATTTATGAATTAATAGTATCAATTTACCTCGTATTAAATTTAACACATAATGTGCCGGTAGCGGTGTATTTACTTAATAATTATTTACTAAAGACAGTCTGTGCGCGGCGAGAATTTAATTTGTTTAAACTGATAACACATATAGTATATTCTTAATTGCTTTTGAAGTTTACACCTTAGTAATTCATTTTCATAAATTAATGGTTTTTACCATTTACAATTCGGTCATAACGTATAAATCAGTACGATATATTGACCTATTTTCATACTTATTTCAATTTTATATGCCAATTATCATTACATTAAATATAATAAAAATACGGCATTTAATTTGATCATAAACAATAGGCTGTCTTTTAACATACAATAGGTGACGCGCAATTCGTTGTAACAAATGAATATCGGTGACTTTAAATGTAGTCTTTGAGGTGGAATTCCAATAAAGATTTAAGTTACATATCATTACGCTTAAAATAAATAAAATATCGTTAAAAATAAACCAAGACAAACATTCAGTTTCTGCGACACACCACACGCATTCTAAAGTGAACGAAGTTGCGGACGGGGTTTAATTAAAAATTGCAAAAAAAAACGCTTAATAACACAACAACTTTACAGTTAAACAAACTCTCATAAATTGAAGCAATTTAATTATCAATGAAAATTAACAATAAGATACACGCGAGTTGAATAAGTGAGTTACATACAATAAAAAATGGATATCGCGCAACCACTCCAGTTGACGCAGGATCAAGACGGAAGAATTACTGGTAAATATTGTTTTTTCGTAATAATATATGCACAATAGTGAAGTATGTGAAATCTGAACGCGTGAGATATGTTCTTTTGTTCCAGAATGTTAAACCTAGTGTGGACTTTAAAGGATTTGAAGTCATCAATATCGATGATTTAACTTAAGAAAATATTTTGTTCAGTTCTAGTAGATAAGGGTTCGAAAACCTGCAATCAGCGTAAGCTTTCGGTGAAGATGAACATCGTGATAAAACCATAGCATGGTAATAGGTCTTTTTTGAGTTCGTCTGGTCATTTACCACTCTTAAGGTGAAAATCTGTTGCTTAGCACCTGATTGTCTGTTTCAACAGCTGGATTTGAGAGTCAGACATTTCCACGTTTGGCGGGTTTACCATCTCAGACCTCGTCGTTATTCAACAACACATGAGATTGGAGTCAAACCTATGATGTATTAAAACAAATCATTACCCACGTGTCAACTTTTCCTCCCAATAATCTCCTTCACACTTAGCCTTTTGTGTTGCGATACTGTTCACATTTTCAGGTGTATGCTGATGTGTTGCTAATTACAACTAGCTTTATGGCAATTGCAAAAGATTTAGCGCTGTAAAGCAAATATTTATAGTGAACCTCTAAGTTTTAACAATTCGATCGCATTGGTCGGCCTTATTTACTAGACAAATTAACTCCACGTGATTTTTGTATTTTGGTGTGGAATTACTTGAGTCCTACTTATTTTTTATACTCAAAACAAATGTCTGTAACAAGTCAATCTTTTTGGCCGCTCTTCTTGGTGATCGGTTGAATTAAAAGGTGAAATGGTAGCGTAAAATTGGGGTTTTATAAGGACAGTTCTTATTTATTTTTGTAAAAAATCGTCCAAAGAATATATTAAGCCTTTCTTGTGTGATAAAAATATAATATCAGTCCATGTTCCGATATCCAGGGAAGCAAGAACGTTTTATAAACCGGTTCAATCTAGTGGCTCTCATTAGATATCTTTTTTACCGGTAATTCATTAAAAATTTGATTTAGTGTAATACATTTTTATAAGCACTTTTTAGTACAATATACACAAAGCATCTTTAGGAAAAATGTAAAAACGATTATAAAAAAAAGAATAGATTCGATTTTGTGTTGTCGTGAACCAAAGTGAAAATCTGTCATTCATAATTTATTTTGTTAGCACATAGATGATTAATGTTTTACCAAAATAATAAACACTGGATTCAAAATATTAAAACCAAAAAACCATTTACTTCAATTTAAGTCCTAATTCGGCGCTTATGAACGTCAGAATTACTCTGTTTGATATAGGACGCTGTGTGGCTAAGCCCCAAATCAAGAAAAAGGATAACGATTTAAATAATAACACTTATGTATTCCAAGGAAAATCAATTATATACTCTTTAGAGATAAATGCAACCTGGCAAATATTTTTTTATATTTTATAAGTTTTGGAGTTTGACCACCACCTCACCTGACGTTAAAAGACTATGTAGTTGAACGGTGGTAAATACGCTAAACCTACAGAGAGATTAGTTCACAAGTGCACCTACTGGAATTTATCTATATTACAACTTGAGACTATGGTCCCATCACGATGTTTTTCTTCACAGAAAGCTCTGGATCGCCATTTGACGCGATGTCCGAATACGCTGGCCACTGAGTCACCTCGTATAGCCTACGAACTCTAATTGCAGATATAAATAACATGGCATTTAAAAAAATTGTCGCCTTTTTATTCTTGATATTGTGAATCAAGTAAACCAAGTATTAACTCATGAGCTGTACAAAACCATAAAGGTTTAAGTTCCATACAAACGAATGTAGACTTCATGAGGCAAAAGTCAACAGATTGTTGGCAGCATAAGCTTAAAAAACACCTGATTTATTACGATACTTTGGAAAATAACAATTATATACTGTAAAATTGTACTTTTTATGTAATATGTATTTTTAAAATTATTTTTTCCTTTGTACGAACGTTTTTTTTTTTAAATTATGACATTTACAATATACAACGATATAGAGAAATTAGGAAGAGTAAATTAAAACCATAGTCCGCCATTTTGAGATCTGGGTGTTAAAAAATCAGCCGAGGGGCTAATTATCATTCGCTAAGGCCAGCAACAGAGTACGAATAATATAATTTAGAATAATAATCTCACGAATATAATAACGGCACGTGTAAGTTCCCCATTATTAACAATAATTCAAGGGCGAAATCAGACATTTTGATAATTATAAAAGCTATGCTCGCAGTTTAAACATTTGTTCAACTGCTGACAAGGTAATCGCATAGTTTCTTTGATTTCCTTGATTATGTATGGTCTTTTGTCTGAACATATTTTATTTAAATTAATACGTACATTTATATCGTAAGTTACTAAAGCATAAGAAAGGGAATTCGGCTCATTTTGTGTATTCGCACTTGTAGGTTTTGCCCCATCAAAATTATGGTGTCTGGTGGTTAGTGCAAAAGGCACTCAATCGAAACAGCAACTAGCCTAAGGATGCCATAGAGGTTGAACTCCGGCTAGAGCTGTTGCTTTGCAATTTCGCTAATTAAATGTAAATAATGAATTATTCGAGCTCATGAGCTACCTAAGCATACTTATGGGTATATGTGACATTAAATTGTACCGAAATAAATTGATTTATTACTCTCCGTTCAAAATATCAGGTTTCAAAAAAATCTTGCCAAGAATCTAACTCAAAATATTAATTTTAACCGCTCCATCTTCGAATTTGAAATTTTCCCAATTCAATAAGACAAAAAACTTTTTGAAGTGTAACTTCTTTTGGGAGGGGTTTGAAATTCTGATTCGTAACCTTCTTGTCTAGCGAAAAGTGGTAGGGGTAAACACTGTGTCCGGTAGAGCGGGAGCAATATCTCGTTTGCCTTCGAGTAGTGGAGAGCATTGAGACATAGGCTGTTCTCGCTTTTTTTCTTTCTCGTTGTCCATTGTTGCGTGTACTGTGTTTAGGAACCATGGCAATAAATGATAGACTGTTTATGCTATTTAAAAGTGATTGATGAATAATTAAAATGCTTTCCTTCAATACAAAAGATTCACTTCTATCATGTTTTTATTTTTTTGTATAATTTGACTGCGCGAGCTATGAGGAATTACTTACTTATGTTTCAATTAAATAAATGAATAATCCTTATTCAGCATTAAATTTGTAACAAAAGAATCCATTAGGACGAATTATTTTTTTTAATTTATCATTAATGAAATTTTTATCCTACCTACCATCAATATTATTTTTTTTATAGGGCCTTGTAATTTTACATTTTCAGCTAAGCTACTGAAGACAGGACAAAAAGTTAAATGACAAATTTGTAGTCCGTTCAATGCATTACGAAAAAGTTTTGTACCGAATTTTTGTATAATTGATATTTACAAAGTTACAACGCCCCAAAGTCTTATTTTTAACTTTTACAATATATATGTAAAATGTTCTATTTCATTTAATTACATTGGTCTTTATCAGATGTATGTGAGGATACTCATCAAATGAATATTGTGACGTCACACGCGCTTGAATTTGTTCGGAAACCGTCGGCGTTCTCAGTATTGCTTTAACAAATTTATTTTTCATTGAATATAACTTAATCATTATAACGAGGAAATATATAGTTTTCAATATGAAATTTATATTTGATCTTTGTATTTATTATTTTTTTGAAACCCAATCACTTAAAAGAATGCATATTGGAAGCTGTTACTTAATACCCCTAGAAAGTTCTATTCTCTAGACAGTTCCATCTCATTTTGTGGGAGTACTGATGTCATCACAAAAGACAATATGTAAAACAGAATAATAAACATTATTAATGACACCAATAATCTTCAGTAGAGAGTTTTGGCTTTTAAAGAAGATCACAGTTTTAATTTTCATTTTAACAGAGTTGTGCATTAAGTAGCATAATTAAATATAAGAGATGTAGAAGATAGACACAATCACCCATCTGACTATCACAAACTTGTATGCAAAAGCTAGTTTATCGATAAAACAATTTACGATCCGTCCATTTTCCCACCGTGTCGCGTCGGCCATATTTTTCAAGTAGGCAAAGGCGTTATTAGTATTCAGCCGGCGAGTTCCAGTAACTCGGGGGGTCTATTTGACTGATTTTCAGCCTCTCCATGATTTACCACTTCACCCGGTCACAGCGGCACCTGAATACAAAACACTGTCAATAACGTGGCCGTTTGAAATTTCATTTTCGCAATACCTACATAGTAATGGCGTTCGCGTTTTGAATATATAACCTTTTTATTGGCTCCCTGCTTTGGTATAGACAATTCTGTGTTTATTAAATAAACAGAAGAGGTGAATTTGGAAGCCTGTTTGTTTTTCTTTGTACTTAAAAACAGTAAAAAGAATTTAGGAGTAACATTTGATCCTAAATTACTTTTTGATCAGCACATTGATGCCATTGTCAAGAAAGCATCACAAGCAAAAGGATCAGTTATATGTCATTTATCAGAATTAAAAATATATATTTAAAATGTAAATCTCAACAAAAGTGACTCCTGCCGGATCCAACTATAGTTAGTATTATACAGGAGACTCTAGAAGTAAAAAAAAACATTTCAATCGGTTAGCTATTTAGAAGAAAAAGAATTACGAACATACACAGACACACTGAAATTTTACATATAAAAATATAAATTTATGGACTTACATTTTTTATATTATAGGGGGCAAACGAACAGGTGGGTCACCTAATGGTAAGTGATCATCGCCGTCCATAGACACTAGCAACACCAGGGGAGTCGCAAGTGCGTTGCCGGCCTTTTAAATATGTGGGCCTCCGGCACTCTCACTGACCGAACGAAACGCAACAGTGTAACCACTGTTACTTCATGTCGGTTTTCTGTGAGAGGGTGGTACTACCCCGGGCGAGCCGACCCATTCATGCTGAAACCAGTAATAGCTTCAGCGTAGCTCTACCACCTATCAAACATATAACATAGAACCTAACTTCTGTTTAGATATTGGAAAAACACAATTATACGATACGTCATTTTTACCTAGCACTATTTTAGATGATTGAGTTTTTGTTTTACTTATTTACTAGCTTTTGCGCAAGGCTTCGCTGGTATTATTTTTTTATACTACTTTGAGAAAATGGCTGCACAATACCTGATGGAAAGTACGGTAGGATCCAAAAATAACGGCGACTATCGGTGTTAAATACCAGCGGCAATCATCGTCATCATGCCGGCCTGAAAAAGTCCCTCTTCACACCTTGCTTAGAGGACACGATATCGTAAGAACAAGGGAACACAGTGAAGGAGAGGCGATTTCACATCTACACTGTATGACAGAGATAAGAATTGTTTCAACAGCCGGAATACACATATAGGTAGGACGGTTTTAGAGTTTAGAGAAAGATATATCAACATGTGAAGGATTTATTGCAATATTCAAACCTATGCAATTATCGCTATTGCCGTTTACATCTTAATAGTCATAGTTGGCACCATAAGCCACAATGTAATCATTATTTGGAGTCATTATGAGGAAGATACGAGAAACAAATATAAAAACAAATAGAAATCCAAATACCCGAGCTCAAGTAAAGGCGACAGTAAAAGACTACGCAGCACTGCCTCCGTGAGGGGAGGGAAATTAATCAGAGGGGCTCAAGGGCTTGCCGCGTCAAAAGAAAAGCGAATAAAACGGCAAGCGACAAAGTTTCTGCTTCTTACCGCGAACAAACGCGGTATGGAGTTGCTGTTTTGCTGTTTATTTATTTAAGCTAAGTTCGTATTCGTAGTTTATTATCTTAACAATATATTTCATGTATACAGGAACATAATGAAAAAAAAAAATTAAAGCAAAAATACATTTTGCTTACAATTATTTTTTTGTAAACAATGTTATTCGTTTACTTCCGCTCTCGTACGCATGCGCACAGCTTGTATTATATTTTTTAAATAAAGTCCAAGTGTCCACGAGGCTAATAGAAATGATCGAAATCTATCTAGCAGTTTTTACGTAATGGGCGCACAATGACAGACCTCCCTTGTTTTACAACATATTACATACAAAAATCTTTGCAACTATTATTGTTATATCAATATTGGGTGGAGCATCAAGCGTCCATTGCTCGGTACGCGTTTATTTTTTTCTACTATTATTTATTATAATATAAATAAATCAGTCATAGTAATGTATATACTGTGTATAATAAGCTTCGTGTTTAAATGTCTAGATATAGAAATTCTTATGGATTTTGGTTGAAGTTCACAGAAGTTAATATACTTCAGCGTCATTTAGAGGCAAACTATAATATATGCGACAACTTAATATCAGACAAATTAAGATAGATCCCTACTAATATCATAAATGCGTATGTGAGCTTGTTTATCTATTTGTTACATTTCCACGCCTTGACTTCTTAAATCACTATCATAAAATTTCACATACACATTGTAGACTTTTACAAAAGCAAGATTGTTACATATTTACGGCTTGCACCATTGCCTATTGCGCACAAAAGTGGTCTTATTGTACCTCATATATTTTATGAGAAAACACCAAAAGAATACAAGTGACATTGCATTTTTTTTTTTTTTTCAAAAACAGTTATAATCTTGAAGTGATATATATGTCGATGCTCACAACTGCGTAAGGAGGAAAACGCTGTCTTCATATGCACTATTACTGCCATATATTATGAGAAAATACCAAAAGACCTCAATTGACATTCTATTTGACATAGGTTTCTCCAAAACAACTAACATCTGAATAGTGTTATATATCTAAATATCCCAAGGAGGCCTGACAGGTGGCCGGTCGTAAAAATTAAGTCAAATTATAAATCACAACATGACAAATACGTTGTGTCGACCCTACATAGATGGGATAAAGGTAAGAACGAGATGATTGTCAAAGATACAAAAACGACATAGGGTACTTGTCATATCGAAAAAAGCTGTTACTGAGGAATACATCAAATCTGCATTAACGCGAGTAAAACCACGAGCAAAAGCTAGTAATATATAAAACTTCTTTGTTTTTAAAACAGAATTATTTAAATCTCTTAACCACTCCACGTCATCTACTCTTCCCTTAAGTGCCACACTGTAGTACAAAACATTGATTTATCCCGACACCCGGGATATATTTTGTTGAACCACGCTGACTTACAATTTCCCTTGGTAAACTTTCTGTGCCTTAAGAAAATATATTTTCCTTTTTTTTCTCTGATTTATTTGTATTCTAAATTTACTTTAGGACATAATACTATAAATATACTAGATATTGTAATGCATCCTTGTTTATATGACGATTTTTTGTTAATGTATTTTTGTTAGTTTACTAACTAGATGATTCTCGCCCGCTTCATTATAAATGAACAAAATGGCAAAGGGTTGATCAAATTAAAAAAATAGTAATAGCCCTATGCCGTTAAGTGTTAGTAGTTTTGCCGTAATTGAGCCTCAAAGTTTAAAGTTCAGTATTTCCATTAACATAGATTTATTTAATTTCTAACGATAATCAATATTATTGATAAAGAAAATTACGTTTGCATCGGAATTATTGAATTTTATAACAGTTCTTGTACAGATCAAAATCAAATAGACGCACTATCACAATTAAACTACAGTCGCATTAAATACACACCGTTATGATGATGTCGTCAGAGTCCACTTGATGATTGCTTTCTTGCTTCTCTTTGTATACACTAGGATGCCCCCAATAGAACTCTCTCGGACTCTTTTTTTCGAACTACCTTACCTCTGTTGGTCTGACGGGCCTTTAACTACACTAGACTTTTTGGACGAGCGCATAGAGCGCTCAACCGAATGGCAACAAGCTCAAAAGTGCCAGAGTGACTGAAACTCGAAGCGATGATGGCTCAGTTGGTAGTGTGTTCGGGCACAGTGTCGAAGGACGTAGGTTCGAATCCAAGCAAGCTGAATCGGAGCTTTCGGTGAAGGAAAACATTGTGATGAAACCATAGCATGGTGGTAGGGCTTTTTCTATGTCCGTCTGGCTAGCTACCAACCTCGAGTTGAAAATCTGTCGCCAAGCACCTGTTGGAGTGTTCCGGCAGCTGCATTTGAGAGCCAGTCTCCCTCTAGGTTAAACGTGACTTACCATCTTAGATCACATCATCATTTTAATACCAGATGAGATTGCGGTCAAAACGTTTACCTATAAAGTATAAAATAAAACCGCGACTTGAGTTGTCGCCTTGAATACAACGCAAATCGAACTAAACTAACCATGTGAGCTTTCCCTCGGACGCGTCACGGCGCATTTTACATACCCGTAATTAAAGGAGGGTGGAAAATTCTGGAAGTCTGAAGACATTACTCGAACGATTCGAGAGAGTTCGTCACGGTCTATTTTTAAAACTCCATTGTATTGCGTTCCCACGGTCGATGGCTAATAATTTGTTTAGTACTTTCAAGTTCGCCTACAGGATGTAACAATATTAATCATTAAAACATTAACTTTGTATTAAAGGTTAGCGAAAGATGTAATTGTTACATTGTTTTATTTTTATTCGTCCTCAATCAAAACAAATCTCATTGCGACCCTAAATAAAAAGAGATTCCAAATCATAACACCAATAAGCCGTATAATCTCCGTACACGGCGTCGGGTCCCATGTGTTGCGGACCCCGCGGGACCCATCCAACACCATATTGGTCCTACATCGCTTCCATATTTTGGGGAGCGATGCTGTTCGACTCGATTGAGTCTGTCGCGGTCGCAAGTGATGTCATTTTTATCATTTCCCTCCACCCTCGTCACTTTACTTTTTTACTATTTACTAGCTTTTCACCCGGCTTTGTTCACGTTAATATGTTAAACGATATTTTTCTATACCTCGACGTGAAACAGTAGCAAAGAAAAATACTCATCCACATTTAAATTATTTATCACGATAGGTTTTTAACGAGTCACCACAATCTGATGGTAAATAACGATATAGTTCAGTGTTATAATACGCTAAACCTAGATAGGAAAAATGGCTCCCAAGTACAGCTACCAAAAGACATCTTCAGCCGTTTGGTGACAGAAAACACTAAAGTGAATATTCTTGCTTTAGGGTAGAAATTACTCCATCATTAAAATCGATTTGTCTACTAATCTTCTTTATGTTTCACTTTTTATGAAATAATGTTTACTTATTTAACATTTTTTTATATAACATTATGCACAGTGCCACGGAAATCGAAAGTCCCCAAAGACCGCAGATTTAAAAAATATATATTACAATATTACAAAAAAATAACCAGATATATGGCTATATAGTAATTTTATACAAGGTAGAAGTGGAAGCGAATAAAAACCTAATAGGACTAATTAACTTCTTGGTCTCTTAAGACCCACCATAAATTCGCTGTGGAAAGAATATCTAAAACAGCACAAATAGGTTTCTTACCAAAGCTAAAAAGAGAAGTGCGAGTCCTTACAATGAACGTTAGTACATATCGCATCTTTTAAATCTACATTGGGGACGCAAGTCCCAAGCACTGGAACCTGCAACGTCCTGGACTTGCTATTTCCAATCAAAATCAAAAGGCTTTATTCAATTAAGGCCCTGAAGAGGCGTTTATGAACATCAACACTACCGCCGGTTCGGAAACAATCCAGTTGGCGAGTAGAACCGCCAAGACTCTCGATCTGGTTTGTCTTTTCATCGTACATATTTT
This sequence comes from Antheraea assamensis, assembly GCA_035772565.1. NCBI lineage: Eukaryota > Metazoa > Arthropoda > Insecta > Lepidoptera > Saturniidae > Antheraea > Antheraea assamensis. The sequence continues at coordinate 342,050 of JAQQSE010000023.1, read as the reverse complement.
TAAACCAATATTGATGAACCCTATAATAGTCTATAGACATAAAACTCGCTTCACATTGTGCTTGAATATTACTCAAGAAAATCGATAATGTACTTTGGGACTTGTTGTAGAAATGACGCGCGCATTATTTGTCGACATACGTCAGTTTTAAAATTACGTGTAAAACTTCAGTATTCTACCCTTACTAACAACATTAACAATGTAGGGAAGCTCATAGAGTAATGATTAATTCTCGACACATTAATAGAAACACACTGTGAACAAATAATTTAGTTATAGGATCTGCGCGTGACATTGCAACGCACCAGAGTATCCCGCTGATCGACGCATTTTCTTTTGCATAGATTTTAACAAAGTCTAGAGGTCACATTAATTTTATACTTTTAACACGTCTGTGCAAAAGATTAGCGTTTTTTTTTTGGACCATATGAATGTATATTTCTGTGGCATGCGCAAAAAGCTTGATGGATTTTAACATATGAGGCATCGTTGGATGCGCCTTAATTGTGTTAATGGCATAAACTATATGACATTTCAATATACATCTATCTGTAAATAATAAAGAAAGATTTTGCAGTTGAGGTTTTTTTTTTTAATTTTCGTTGTTTGTATATTTTTAGTGCTACCGTAACGTTTTATTTGCAATAAGGAGAAATTTGGAAAACAAAATGTATTTTGTTTAAAGTTTAGCTATCTTGATTTCGTCAAATAAATTTTTTATCTTGCAATTACATCAATGTCGTGTTTTGTTGAATCAATTAGAAAGATCAGTCGAGTGACAGAATCGTATTTCTATTATTGGACTAATTTATATAAGAAAAGTTATGTAAGTCTTCCGAATGTGAAAGGTAAGGAACTGTATTTGTTAAAAACTGGCCATTTCAACTTTTCAAGTACATACAGTATACACAAAATTTCGGTTTTGACCGACTTTTTGTTGTACTTAAAAGGACTTCTTAGTTATAAAATAATCGGATAGGTGACGCCGTTGTCAAGAACTGGATTTTTCAAACAATAAATTATTTTGTATATTTTTTTATTTCTGGCATGAAAAAAATTAAACTTTCCATCTCCTCTCATTTTCTTAGTTAGCACATCTGTGGGAAAACTCAGCTAAAATCTGCACTAAAATGTGAATGGCAAATCTATTACTTTCTATACTCTATACTCAGTAATCTCGGTGTGAGTGCCGCCGACACTTAATATGGGTAAATAAATGTTATAATAAAGCATTCCATCCATTGTTCAGCAATTATCGTTGACGTGATGTGAATGGGTAATTTGATTTGGGGCGGGTAATATGAAGTGGGGTTGTATGGAATGCATCACAGGTAAATTACGCTTCACTTTTCAATATCCAATTAATTTAGGTAACAAGTAACATCACACATACGTGTAAATGTATATTTATACATAAACAGACGTCAAAAGAACCATACCACATGGAACGCATATCACTAATAAGCTATTGTTAGCTTTAGTATTGATACGCCCGTAGGTAAATCTAATGAAATTTGCGCTGAAAGAGTTTTTGTAAGAAATAAAAATCGAAACTTTTCTGTTTATAATATTTATATAGTTTTTTTTTCTCAAAATAAAGTACTGTTATATCACACCAGTGATTGTGGAACTAGTTTAGCGTTTTTATCATCTTATACTCAGGTCTCGGACCTACTATTTTTCCGAACCGGGGTAGAAATATGATAGTGACACCTATTTCTCCAGCGTTAGAGATACTTAAAGAAACTCACAAATATACAATAACGGTTGGCATTTTTCGTGAATGGAACAATAAGAACCCTTTCATATATTATTACTCTTTATTAACTGTTACATTTTAATACAACTGTGACATAAAACTGTATAGCGGGGAAAAATACAGAGAGTTGACACGGCAAATCTCAAATTGGCATCACGAGTCCACAAGTTCACTTGTGGTGTGTGCCTATCTAGCGCCTTTTTCTTACACGTCGAAGGTCGACGAAGGGTTAACACCCCACCCGCATCCGGGGCTGCTAAGACCACATCATCATATAACATTAGATTAGAATATAGTCAAACGCCTATAACGAAAAGCCATCCTAATACACTAACACACACTTTATACATATGTAGAAAGAGATAGATACCGAAAAGAAGGGGATAGAAAACGAATGAGCTTAGGCTCGTTAGCCTTAGCCTTAACTTAAACGAATAGTACTAAGAGTGTTGATTAAGTTGAGTGTTATTTTTGTTGTGTCACGCTTTCTCTACTTGTATACTTAAGTGATAATTACGGAATTTTGCATATACATTGCCGATGATACTTAAAAAGATACAGGGTATCTTTAATCTAGAAGATAATGTACTATTTCTGAGGTATAGGTTACATTGAAATTAACGAGAGCGGAGCCGCAAGCAAAAGCTGGTCGTGCCATACTTTATAACATATTCCTTAGACACCACTTAAATTGTCCTTTATTCTCTACACCCAGTATCAATTACTTAATTGATTCATTTATACTATAACACTAAACAAAATTTCGACTCTTATGTAAAGGGTAAAAAAGGTCGAATTTCGCTTATTGGACAATGTTATGAAACTTCACAGGGTTCGCTCCCCATTTCGTACGCAAAGTGGGAACGCATGACCGAAAGGGTGCGATTTAAAATTGTTATTTTATTAGTATTGTTAAAACTAGAATATTTAAAGGGGATTTCATCTTTTAAAGTGGAAATGTGTAGTTTAAATGCATTCGTAGTATATATATTTTTTACATTAAACATTTTAGCGCTTGGCCCCACAACCTCAACTGATATTAAACGATGATGTGGTCTAAGATAAACAGAGAGACACAAGGAAAGACAGAAATTAACAGTTACATAATTTTCCCACATAATAGTGGTACTAGAAAATAATCCCAAGGAGGATTGATATGAGGCGCGCGCGGCCGAACGTAAAAACTAAGGTAAATCATACATCATAACATGACAAGCATGTTGTGCCGACCCTACTTAGGTGGGATAAGGGTAAGAAGATGATTATGATGAAGAAAAGAACTTAGTACCTACCTTTTTCTCTGCTATTTGTCTATCGATATTCTTATGTTATTTTACTTAGTAGCGGTTGGCGAGCATAATAAATATTGGTAACAGCTCGTTTTTCCATACCGTCGATGAGTCGAAGCCATTATTTTTAAGTCCCTATTCATCATACTTCACGCTCCTTATATCTACGTACATATGTAAATACAGATAATAATGTCTATATATTATGACGTGAAGAAAAATGTATTTTCCATATTATTATGGTTCAATATTGATTATTGGGCGCATATTAGTTTCTTTAAAAAACCTAAAGTCAATTACTGTTTTAGGCGAAGGTAGTACATCGCCACTGCGGTGGTCTCCACCAACGTCGGCCGCTTTGGTTGCCGCTGCTTTGGCTCCCCCAGCGCTCCGGCCTTGGCTTCCCGACCCGCCGTCTAAGAAGATCAGCCATTTGGGTAAGACAGGTTGGCATCCGAACACAGAACACATCCACCTTACAATTCCAGTTAGATTACACGTCATATTCATCTGTAGACAAATACACATATTACAGTGTTTATTAAATTGACGACCTAAACTTTTAAGGAAATATTCGTGCATTCTTATAAGACATGTTAAGAACCTTTAATTTCGTCAAAAAAGGGGCCTATTTCTTTGTATTGTTCCTTAGTTTGAGATTCATAGTAGATATAATATTAGGGTCTACGCATAACCTTTTTAGCTACAATATTCAGGTTGAAATTGTACCACCAAGCACAAGTTAATATATTCTGGTAGACGCAATAGACAACCATTCAGCCTTCTAAGCTTAATTATGTGAGATTATGGCCAAATACTGTGATAATAAAAAAACACATGTATGCAAATCACCGCGGCTACGCACGTTTGGGTAGTAATACCACGTTCGCTGTCTCTTCATCCACAGTACAATGCACGACTTACCTTTGCTTTCCTGTTCCGTTGTACTGCTCAATTGTTGCCCGTTACACACGGCCGCCGAATGTGATTCCACTCGATTTTTTGTTTCTTCTTTTTGTTTGGCTTTTATACACCACCCAGGAGTTGGTTACGTTACGAACATTAATATACACACGGTGGACCGCTACAGCACGAGGATAAGAGTTTCGTGAGCGTTATGAAGATACCCTATGCAGCAATTACATGAAGCCATGCACTCATTGGTTATAAAACCACAGTGATTGGTGCAGCGACAGTGAGCGACCTTAGCTTAGTGAGAGTTAATTTTGTTTGAACGACGTTAGCACTACATTTATATTCTTAAAATACATTATAAATGCTGAAATGGATAACCTCCAAAAAATTAGAGTCGGATTGGCCATCTATCAGGAGTATTAAATATTAGGGGTACTTACCTGTCAGTGAGCCTAGCACCTAGCAGATAAGTAAAATATGTATAGGTCTCCCAGATTTATGACCTGTTTTTAGTGTTGTTTTAAAATTTACTCCCTTCTCAATTTTCAGAGAAGCATATCCTAGCGTAATCGGCACAAACGTAGCGTCTTACTTATTATCATATATTATTAACTTAATACAATAAATTGGTTCCCATCTTCGAATACCAGGACTGTACCTGATCTTTAAATGTTACTCTATGTTTCAATATAGGTCTGATCTGCGTGGTTTGCGGAGACACGAGCTCGGGCAAACACTATGGCATACTCGCTTGCAACGGATGTAGTGGTTTCTTCAAGCGATCTGTCAGAAGAAAACTCATTTACAGGTACACAACAGATTCTAATTTTACTATAGTCTAGTGACACGCTTCGGCTTGGCACGAGTCTAATATTATAATAGCGACTACTATATGACATTATAACATGAAGGCCAAATATGCAAATATTTGATTATGCACTAAATTTAAGATACGTTGAATAAGACATTTTCAGCTACTGTAACCTTTATCGAAGATAATTAGGAAGAAATTCTCACATGCGTTTTTTTTTTACTTATAGGAATTAGCGTTTGAACAGAATCTTACTTGAAGCTAAATGACGATGTGGAATAAATAGTAACACGCTAATCCTAGACAGTACTGGTCTCAAGCGCAGCTGCCAGCACATACCTATTGATGCTCACCGACAGATTCCTCATTAACCGAATGTTCGTTTGCCTCCAATCGTATAAATAAAATGTGTTTAATTGTCCTTGTGGATTTAAAAATTAGATGGTCAGATAACATATAAAATCAATTGTATTTAGGGATTCTATTTCTTATGTTATGTTCTATCCATCATTTTTTTCGTTTTTAATCATTATTTCTAAGATCTTAATAATTGTTTTTCTTTGCCAATTGTAGCTTAGTGTGTTACTATTATGTTGTAGCCCTACATTGGTCGTAGGTGTTTTTAGACTACACTCTGCTTACTATGTGATACAGGGCCGTCACTTTGTAGTTTACTATTATAAAAAAGTAGGGCACCATGTGTATGGAAATAATTATAATGAAAAATTGACACACATTTATAACATGTACCTTACCTATAGACTCATAGGTCATGACCTCGATATCAACAAGTGCATTTATACCATCATAACGTTGAAAAATAGAACTAATTGCCATACGAAAGCATACATTTCGAGTGTAAAATGAAAATTCTCTAAAAATTAGATCATGCAAACATTACAAGAGGTGGTGTTTGAACATATGTATTGATACTAGTATTGGTTTCGTATGAACGGTTCGGAATGACCGAAAATAATAAGTGAAACCTCGATTTCGTCATAATACAAACGTTATTATTCTTTGAAATTATGTCAACTGGTTTCTATTTACGTCGGTTACTCAATGTTGATATTTTCTCAGTTTTTCCAGTTCAATTTATGCTGATGATTCGTCAGTAGGTATGTAAACTGCTCCCGTGTGCACTGAACGCTATTTGAATTATTATGGAAACGCATGTGAGAGCTGAACTGTATTACACTGATCGTCTTTTGTTTGACTACTTTTGTCCAAACTTTTTTTAGATAAAAACGGTTACTGTGACTTATTCTGTGTAGATGGTCGCTGTGCTGCTTTTTATAGATTTTATCATAGGGAACAATTCAGCCGTATATATATATTTTCATATAAGTTTAACTAATGATGCAACACGCGTCATAGAAGCTGGAAAGAGGCAGTACTTTTTCCGACCTAATTCACAAATATCGTCATAAATTGGTTTGATTTGTTTATGTTAACAGAATGGATAGCGTATGTAAATCTAGAATAGTGCAGTGGTTTCACAGTTTACTGTCCTCATGTAAACAAACATACAAAATTGCTCTCTTTCTCTCTGTCTCTATATAATTTAAGTATCTGCTGATTATTTGACTGAACCGAGTTGATGAAAATTTAATTGGGAGTTAAATTTTCAGATGTCTACGCTATAACATTACCCTTTGTTATATGGAGTATACAGTATTGACGGAATTTGCCAGATGCCATATAAACTCGGTAAACAGATCACAGGGATTTAATTATTATAGGCAAATTACATTAATGAATATGTAAAGGAGTGCCCACAATTAATCCATATAAAATACAAGTGTCAATAAAAGTCTTTTACTATTTGTTGCCCGCGACTACGTTCTTTTCAATGGAGCTTGTTTTTTGTTTTAATAAATTTTAAGTTTAATCTGTAAAATGGAATTAGCCTTTAAAACTTCTCTATCTAAAAGTCACGCTAAAATTGGTTGAACCGTTCCAAAAATTTGCATATATACAAACTATAAACACATTCATTTTATTAATATTTATCAATTACTGTCTAATCTATATGCAAGGGACCATTGTAATGACGTAAAAGTATCCTGGGACCTAGACAAGAACTATGGTTAGGTAATTCTAATATTTATGGCAGACTTTTATTTTCTTCCTTGCCTGAAAACATGTATTAGCCTGGTAAATTGTTAAGGGCTAATCACCGTTCTAAATATCTATGATATAAAGTTATATTTTTTGACTCTTGCGAAAAAACATACAAAGTTAAGGTAAAAAGTAGTCTTAACTAATAATATAAATGTGAATGTTTGTTGGTAACGTAGTCACGCGTAAATTATTCAACCTATTTTTATGAAACTTTGCATACAAATTTTGTATACATATTATTAGGAGTACCGTTCACCCAGAAGACAAGTACTTTTATCGGATATTATGCGAAATAAGTATTAAATCGTACAAAAACTAGTACTAATAATTATCAAACAGTAAATAGGTCACCAGAATAAATAATAAGTCATGAAATATCTTCAAATTTGGCAATTAATAGCAATACACTCATTCATTGACTCATTTCTGGTGTTTTAACAGAACCGTTAGTAATCATGTCGACTATTTACCTCTGTTAGCTTAGCTGCAATACTTCCGGATGTTATGAATGAATTTTAAACATGAACTATGTCACAGATGTGACCTGGCTGTATGCTCGCCTAAATGACTAGTATCGACTTTCCTTTTTGTGTTTCGAGCTCATGACTGACTGAAGAAATAAATAGGGTCGATTCAGCTTCGGCAAGAATCGGGTGTATCAATATTTTTGAAGAGATTTTAATATTTTTAACCGACTTGGAAAAGGAGGAGTTTCTGAATTTGGTGGTTACGACAAAATGCTGGATGGATGAATTGGCAAAAGGTGTCTGGGGTAGTTTGTGATCCAAGAATGCCGTTGAAACTCAAGGGGAAGGTGTATAAATCTATAATAAGACCGGTCGTGTTATATGGATCCGAGTGCTGGGCTACGAAAGAGACGGATGAGAAAAAACTACATGTGTTAAAGATGCGAATGTTAAGATGGATGTGCGGTGTAAATAAATAAGATTAAGAATGAGTATATCAAAGGAAGTTTGAAAATAGCAGCAGTATCAGAGAAGTTTAGGAGTAATAGGCTATCATGGTACGGCGATGTTATGAGAAAAGATGAAAGTCATGTAACAAGAAAAGTTTTGAGTATGAAAATGGACGGATATAGAAGTAGAGGAAGACCGAAAAAGGTGTGGATGGATTGTGTGAAAAATGATATGTGTATAAAAGGTGCGGATACTGAAACGATTTCTGAAAAGGGGAGAGAGGAAAAGGAAAATGTATTGCGCCGATCCTATTTAGGTAGGATAAGGGATAAGATGATGATGACTTATGAGTTTATGACTCATTTTGGTAGCGGAACATACAAAATATTTTTGTCCTATCTACTGTCATTAAAGCTAAGGAATCTTTTCTAATAAATATTCTGTACTTCGTTCGACATTCGCCTAAAATATTTTAACTGAGGTCTTCGTAATGAAATCATTTCCAATGCATATTTGCCAAAACTAAATTAAATGAAAACCTTGTAGCTAATCAGTATAGTTTTATTGCTAGAAATATATACAAGCCAATCAACATATAAACATCTAGATAAGCAAATATATTTTATTTAGGCAAGTGCGTTTTCTAATGAAGTTCTTATATACAGATCTACAACATATAAAATTTCAAGGACCACGAATACACATGTTCTACTATTAACGTTATTATAATGCAGATAAGTAATAATATTTATGTGTGAAAATAAGGTTATTTTGAGTATGCGTTGCTTTAAAATGTTTTTATAAAGATGATCAGAATTTTTATTTTTTTAACAATTTTTTTATGTCTAAATTTCTCACGAATTATGAATAAACAAAGACAGTTTGTATAGGAGAGAGTAGACACATTTAGGAATATGTGATGTCACTAACAAAACAAAACGCCATTATAGTAAATGTAACTCTAACGTGTGTTTATTGCAATCATAAATTCAATGCTGAAATATAGTATATAAATGACGGCAAGCTTTATAGATAGATGAACTATACATTCAAGTCTAGTTACTGTAGGCTTAATCGGTTAGTAACATCTATTCGATTCAATTCGTTCTGTGATCTTATTTGTTTTCTTTTTGTAATATCTATTTACTTTCTATTAATTTTATATGGTTTTCGAATTCATTTACAGAATTACTTTTGGAAGGATTATCGTACTACGTCCCAATGGTACTGTAGCAGATTTTCACCCCAAAGCAAAGACTTGTACTCTATAAAGTGCAAGTACGTCCACATATGGAGTGCTGCTCACATATCTGGGCTGGTTTTCCTGCCCACCAGGTTCCAGACTTCGCGCAAAAGCGAGCTATTCGCATTGTTTGCAAATCCGAATTAACATGCGGTTTAGAGTCATTAAAATTTCGTAGGGACATTGGGTCTCTATATGTGCTTTACCGCATGTATAATGGAGGGTGTTCTCAAAAACTTTTTGATATGGTAGTCTCATCACCGTTCCAAACTCGCACCACCTGCCACCGATTGATTGGTTGCTCATCCACATACCCTAAAGCCCAGTAGAATGGCGACAACTGTAAGGTTCTCTATAAGTTTTATTATGCGCACGCTAACGTTGTCGAATGGGTTACCGAGTACAGTGTTCCCTCAAGATTATGACATGGGGCTCTTCAAAATGGCATTGAAATACGCTCTCCAAGGTCGGTAACACAACAGTGATACCCCTGGTATTGCAGTTGTCTATAGGCGACGGTAACCATTTAATATCAGATGGGCCGTCTACCTGTCCGCTGTCCTTTGCCATAAAAAAAAAAAAAACATTTACATAATATTTATATAAAATAGAGAAAAGTCGATCTCTATTCTAATGTTGTCGTAAGATGAAAGTTTTCGAGTGTTTCCATTGGAAATGCTCACTAAACCATATGGGCTGTATTAACATATTGTATTGTAGAATTGTACATTTTAAAAATATGTACAGAGTAGTAGTCCTTGATAACACATGTATATATGCTAAGGATAACCCACAGTAATAATTTATCATCATCTATTTAAAAATAATTAGTTTTGCTATCTGTCAATATAGTATCAATCCTTGTCCAATTAAATATTTCAGTTACGAATTGCGAAGCCCATGCGAAGCCGGTTTGTTGCTAGTTAATATAATAAAATTAAAAGATATAATTATATTAACGCACGCTCACATTTCCAGTGACTGAATCTTCGAAGCCGATGTATCTCCTGTTTTGTGTCGTACTAAAATCAGTTTAATCTAATCCATAAAGGGCAAATTTTGTACACAATAGAATGAGAACAATGTCTCATCTGCTCTGCGAGATGAAGCCAAAAATGATAATAGAAAGAGCAGGGAGCGATCACTTGAACCCACTTAATCCGTACTGTACCAGTGAGCATATCTCTAATTCTTGCCACATCTGTGTCCTGTATGCCACAAGTTTTAAGATAAAGCAGAATTTGAAATTTCAGTCTTGCAAGTGATGGTTTGACCGGTGGAATGTCAATTCAATACCCCAGCTTAAAACAGTGACAAGTTGCAACGATTTCTTCAGCTTCAGCTTCGAATGACGGTAAAAGAAAACATCGTCTAGAAAGCTGAACCTGAGAAATACTCTTGTAGAAAATACAGAACTGTGGATTTCTCGGGGTATGAAATCGCCAATACGTCGTAAATTGGCGTGAGGATTATACTCATATCTTCCATCCTAAAGAGGCCTTTGACTCATCAGTAGGTCTCTTACAGGCTGGTGTGATCTGATTGCAAGTAATCATTATACAATAAAAGTTCTAGCAATTTGGCCAGGATTATAACTACCACTGAACAAACCATATCAATGATAGTGTCTCGCAACAATCCTAAATTCTTATTAACCTCAGGCTCATAATGAATTAATAGTGACGATATGAAATAACAACAGTGTTTTTAGATTGTAATGGCTCTTAGGCCATACACCGTGGAAAACACGATATGATCCAGCAGTAAGAAGTTGCCCGCTTGAATAGCTATTGCTTTTAAGTTGAACATCTGGCAACAAACGCCAAGAGATATGCCTCGGCAACTTCACTTAGGAGTCCTTTTCTAAGTTTAACGTGTTGCAACCTTAGATAATATAGTAATATAATGTCGAGTGAAATTACATACAGAAACTAAAATTAAAAAAAAATCTGTTCTATAAAGCTTGAATTTAGTAATGTATTAAATTATTCATAATGTTCGCATTTATCGCTTTCGCCGATACATTAGACCGTACACCGAAAATTCCCGAATTGTGGGGTATTCAAATGGGATACGAATTTAATTTGCGTTTTTTTTATCGCTACTGAGTTTTCCTTGCCCCATATTTACTGTTTGATATTAAAGCTTATAAAAATAAATTGTTTCGTTTAAATTAATGTCATTTTATGGAAATGATATAGTCTTTCTTTTCTGAGTTTGATGTAATTACAATAAAACAGTTTTTGTATTTCAGAAGAGATGATTTTTAATGAATACAATAAGCCTGGATATTTTTTGTATGATTTATTTAACACAGAGATTTATCTACTTCATTCTGCTTAACCTCCACGCTATACGTTATTTTATTATAGTGCTATAGGTTGGAAATATATACATAAACGTTAATAAGTGTTCAAAAAATATATACTGAGATGCCTTGATAGTAACAATTGTTACATATGGCAATATTACATCTTAGAAGTACTAGTTGGTTAGAAACTGGTACAAAAATAATTTTGATAAGTGTTTATAATAATTAAATCTTTGATAGGCAATATGGTTACAACTTCAGGATACAAGCCTTCCCAACAGATGTCCACAACAATCGATCATCTTAGTGCTTTTCGTATCCAACTGATTATAACAACTTTTAATTCTTCTCACCTCAAACAATTTGACTGATTTTGATGATGTTTTTTTTTTTACTTGTGAAGAAGTTTGAATGGTTCTTAACTGCAGGAATAGTTTTTTAACTTTCCACCGAATTTTTTTTGTAGTTTTATATGTCTCACATAAAGATGATTCATACAACGAGACCAGCCTAGTTATATGGATTCGGAGAAAGAGGAAAGAGAAAAGATAGAGACGGACAGGAAAAAACTACATGTGACAAATATGCGAATGTTAAGATGGATGTGGGGTCAAAATAAATAAGATTAAGAATGAGTATATCAGAGGAAGTTTGACAATAGCAGCAGTACCAAAGAAATTGAGGAGTAATAGGTTAGCATGGTACGAGTATATTATGAGAAGAGATGAAAGTCGTGTAACAAAAAAAGTTTGGAATATGAAAGTAGACGGATATAGAAGTAGAGGAAGACCGAAAAAAATGTGGATGGATTGTGTGAAAAATGATATGTGTATACAAAGTGTGATTACCGAGATGAAATCTGACAGGGGAGATGGAAAAGGAAAACATGTTGTGCCGACGCTACTTAAGTGGAATAAGGGTAAGATGATGATGATGACATAAAGAAACCATGAACCAAAATTTTCAGACTTTCAGCAGCTCTTAATATTCTAAATGGTTACATTATATTCAGGCATTGTTACTGTCTCCTACAAGACGTATATCTACTGGATCCGCTAATCTAATATTTCGGAAGACTATTCTAACTATGCGTCTGAATAAACCTGTTACAATTATATAAGGACAATGCATAGTATGTTCGTTCGTAAAGGTAAAATGCAGACAAAGTCACAGACGAACTCTACTCATCAATAGTTATGATACAAATAAACAAACAATCATAGTGAGGGTAGATCGCAAAGAGATAGCATTAAAAAATGTTTAACATTTGGCCCCAAACGTCCCCCGATATGTAGTGGTGTTCCAATTAATTCGCCACCAGCCCCTAATGCTATTAATATTGGGCACCCTTATAATATAGACGGTCAAGAGCGACATGTGGATTCTTTATCCATTTGGAAATTGAATTTTTTTGGTAACATTTTATAACATATTTCAATTAAAGCTATTAAAATGTTGATTTATAATATTACAATATGAAATTTAACAACAATGTAATACACCCTAGCCTCATCTAGTAGCGTGTCACAGTAAAATGGGTAGCATTAAAATGTTTGAAAAAAAGGCGTGGCAAATTAATCATCATCATTGTCAGCCTGTAAGAGACCCACTGCACGGCCGTAGGTCTCTTTCCGAAGGCAGATATGGGCATAACCACCACGCCGGCCCAAGACGTATTCATGATTTCAAACTTTGAGAAATCCACAGTTCTATATTTTGAATTTTCCAATATTCGATGCCACTGCTAGAACATTCCTCAGGTTCAGCTTTTCACACAATGTTTTCCTTCGCCGACAGCCGATAGTGTTACTAATTTGGATTAGTATATGCACGTGAATTCCGAAAAATTCATTGGTACATACGAGTACATGCCGAGGTTTGAACTTACGGATATCGGATTGATATTGCATAGAGCAAACCATTCGGCCATCATGACAAAAGGCATCTGACTTGATCTATCTTAAATGTATATAAGTACAAATATATAACATTATATAATAATTAACAAGTACTAATTTGACAAGCCACTACTAATGAAGAAAATGAGGCTTGTCTTTATAGTACGACCACGCAATTAAATGAAATGACAAAACAACTGACCTTCACATTGAAGGTCAGTATTTCTGAGGAGCTACAGTTACTTCCGTCTCATTTATTTTAAGCAGAGATCTTCAGTTTTTCTTCCGTACAAGCCTTGTCCTGACAATTACAAACATAACAAAAAAAAAGAATTAGTCAAATCGGTGAAAGTGATGTGGTTTCATACATACCGCAATTGATTTATATCTATATAGATTTGTTACTGATGTAGGTACATAACATAGAAATAATTGTAGTGTTCGAAACTCAAGTCTACATTTTATATTGTAGAGATGCTGTTAGGGAGTTCGCAGAAAACACTACCTAACCTGTTGATGTTACTATTTCGTAGTTTTTATTTATATCTACACTTTATCTTCTTAAAATGGATCTAATATGAACTTTTCTTTTCAATTTAACATACAAATTTAAAAACAAATAGTCTTAAGTTTATACCTTCTTAGGCCATGTTGCTTCGCCGCCTAATATTCCATGAAGTTGTTGTCGTTGACCTATAAAGTTAGAAAATACATTGTAATTGTTTTACCCGCGCCTTCGTCTGCGCCGTTTATTATCTTAACAATAATTTTTAAGTATAAAGGTAAAAACATAAGTCCCGCTCTGTTTGCCAGAACAACGTCAACGGTATCGACGACAAAAAACACACGTGCATAGTGCTTATAAGAATCGTAGTATATCTTAAATCGTTTCCATATTTATATTAAATAAAGCTCTCGTGATAATCTTATTCCTAGATAAGGACCAAGTGTCTACAAAGAAAAAGAAAATATCGAAATACTCTTTGAGTAATGCGCGCACAACGGTAGACTTCTGTCATTTCATTTATATTAGTGGTCGTCTGGTGGCCATAATTTGACAAAAATGAATTCTTTTTTAAATATTTAATTTTATTTATTTTATATAATTAAATATTTAATATTGTAACAAAGAGTAACCACATAAGATACAGATAAGTAGACGTATGGATCGTGAAGTAAGACTAATTAACGTATAAAGGGAAGTCTCGACTCATGGGTTATTTGAAAACAAAAAAAATAATGATAATACTAAAGCTCATTCATAAATAGTTACTAAGAAAAAAAGGAATAAAGAAAATCGGTTGAGAAGCCGCTGAGAAAGATATACTTAACTGTTTTGTCATAGAAAGTAAATAATTTGAAGCAACGATGTCCTTGTTGAGAGTTTGTTCGGATATCGCGTCAATCGACGTAGGTTCGAACTCTTGCAACTGAATCGAAGCTTTGGGTAAGGGAAAACCTCGTGTTGAAACCATAGTATGATGGTGGGGTCCGCCTGGCTAGTTATCAGTCTCCAGCAAAACTCTGCCGCCAAGCACTTGTTGGTATGTTCTGACAGCTGCATTCGAGAGCCAGTCGCTCTCTAGGTTTAGTATATTTACAATCTTAGATCACACGGATATTTAACGTCAGATGAGATTGTGGTCAAATGCAAAAACCTATAAAGTACATAAAAAAATTCACATCAAAATTAATGGCGTACAACAAGGACCGCTTTCGGCCCTCGCAACTCTTCATATTTTCTCTTTGTATACACGGAACAAATGTCAACCTTCCGCTAAGCCTATTACTAAGGGATTACCAGTAATGAAATATCTTTAATCTGTATTAGTTCCCAGTTGCTGTCCGCGTATTTCGTCAGTCACGGCATGTCCACTTAGATTGAATAATTTTTCCTTTCTGTTCGGATTAAAGGTTGTTATTGAATAGATTGCTTTCTTATTTCCTATTATACCATTGCTTTCTATTTCATTATACAGTGATATTGGATTCTTTTTTTTAGGAATTATGTTAATATCTGTAATAGTCATAACAATTTAAAAAAAAATCTTATCTATTTCTAGACCCATTCTCTTTTTTTATTCTGTTTAGTAGCTGTCGACTAACTTTAGAAATAGTGTCGTAGTAGTAATAATATTCGTCCAATAGGACAGGCGAAGGAGCTAATCCATACTGCCAAGTCTACGTGGGAAAAATTGTATGCTTTGCATATCAAGGCTTTGAATACAGGAAATTTAGTTGAGTATGAATTCAACATGACGACTAAAGGACTAATGATTCATAAGGCACATACCTACTTTGCGTATTACGTAATGAATCCACATTTTCATGTCTGTCTGTCTTACCAAATATTTCATATATTTAAAAATCAGCGATTTTCACATGTTTCAGGTTGACTTTTGTAGCAAAAAGACGTGTAATAATTCACTCCAATTGACTAACCCCTTATTTACAGATGCCAGGCAGGTACAGGCAGGTGCGTTGTCGACAAAGCTCACAGAAATCAGTGCCAAGCGTGTCGGCTCAAGAAATGTCTTGCTATGGGAATGAACAAAGATGGTAAGTTGTATGGAAAAGTTTACATAGCTATTGTTTTGTAATACCAACATAGGATAGACATAGCTATAAATTATACATAATTTAGAATAATAATTAATTTCATTTCATGGTCGTACTGTAAAGGTTTGATCTGATTTTCTTCGTTACTACACCCATGTGAAATCGGGACAGGCAGCTAGTGTTAAATAAAATTGTATCAACATTTTAATCCAACTTCTAATTGAATCTCAGAACGATGGTGATTTCTTACAATAGACTCCACTACTGTGCATCTACTAAAAAGGATCGTAGCGTGTAATGTATTTGAATATATATATCTCTTGCCTGGTACTTCTCGATGACTGGGCTGTCTTTCAAAACCAGTGGTAGTTTTGACTTTTATACGCGCCTTCCTTAAGGTCTAAATTGAATAAAGTATTTTTCATTTTGATTTTGAATCAAAACATTTTTCATAGCATTTTTCCCTTAATGTTAAAGAGTCTTCAATACTTGTTGATGACTATGCCAAGCTGATACGGTAACTCAGTCGGATTAATGTACGTTTAAGCTTGATTCTCACATTTAGAGATTAAAAAAATAAATTTATTCATAATACTATATCAAAGTAAATACAATATTTAAAAAGATTAAATTCCCACGGACGTTAAAATCCCCATTCCAAACATGTCATAACCTAGTCATAGCACAATACTACTACGCAGCGAAGCAAATCTGCGCTACCCATCCTGTCGCACGCACCGGTTAGACCCAATTAGGTGGAACGTAATTGACGTAGACAATAAAACGATTATTCCTAGGGGGAGAATATCGACGAATTAATGCATTCGATTGCCTTTGTTTATGATTCAAACTCTAGAGGTATGTTTGATAAGCTCGCACTTTGATTTGATTAGCTGCATGATGTGCGTGTTCAACTTTAATTTAATCGTTTTTTACACTGTACATGTTTTAGCCTTTGACCACAATCTCGCCTGATCTTAAATGATGATCTGGTCCAAGATGGTAAATACGCTAAACAAATAGGAACTGAGTCTCAAGTACAGCTGTTGTAACACACCCATACGCGACAGATTTTCAACGTAGGAGTGATTTTCTCGACGGAAAGCTCTGGCTTATTAGCAAGGATTCAAACTTACGTCGATCGACCCAGGCTGTTTGAGCCGTATTACACAACCAATGATCTGTTTTACTCCAAATAAAACTGTATTTTTATTAGAGGTAGGTCAGTGTAAGATTGCTATCGAGTCGAAAGTCGAAACCAAAGTATCTGGTTTTATGTGTATTGAATAAAGCAATACGTATTGCATCTTTTACATCTTTAGAATCTAAACAAATATACTATGGCAGAATTTAAAGTTGTTCCAAATTACGAGTCGCTTTTAGCACTTGCCGTTAACAGTTTCATAAAGCCTAGAGATGGTCTATTTTTATACGAGATTTTCTTATAAAGTTGAGACCTCTTACTTTGTTGTTTCATGTTCAGTTTCATGAAAAGAAATTGGCTTATACAACTTAAAGATTACAGCTACCGTTAAAAATTAATCACAAACGTGTTCCTAATCATAGATAGGACATTTAAATTATTACGCTAAATCTTTTACAACTCACTAAACTAACAAACGTATGCATGACTTAACTGAAAAATAAAAAATAAAACATTTACACTCGGCAACTAAGCCATAATTTGTATACTAAACGTTGTGGACACGTGGCGGCGCGTGGCCCTCTCTGGAAGATTTCCAACCCTATTTTGTTCACATTAAAATCACTCTGAACTTATTTGAATGTTTTAATTGTGGTGGTTTTTATACGGCTAACTTTTACCTCATCTAATAGTATGGGATTTTAAAATAATTTTAAATAAAAAAAAATTAAATAATAGAATTGTTTTTGAAACTATCGAAGCGCTAAGTTTTTAAGCGATCGGTTGATGATAGTAGATAGTTACATAAACTTAATATTTTTATGAAAGATGGAGGCATTAAGGAAATTCAAAGTGGTTTAAACTCTACTATAAACTTAGTAAGAATAATCGTTTATATCCTAGTTGTTCTTAAAGTATTTCAATTTGCTGCCGTTCACGATTTTTCCTCTGGTCTTGATATAAGAAAGTGTATTTATATTTTATTATTATAGATAATGCTATTAGTTAAAGTTCCTCGACAAATATATATTTCAATCCTGATATAGAACTATCAACATTGGCTTTTCAATTTTGTGTCTTGAATATAAACATTTCAAAATTCTATAAAAATTATTAGACTTATAGAATGCAATAACATTATTATTCACTAGCTTTTTTTCGCTCAGTTTCGTGCCATCATTCGGGAACAGAATATTTTCCTTTATGTAAGGTACTCTATATTCTTTTCTGTATCTCTAACAAACCATGTGTATGGAAAGTTTCATGATAATCGCTTGAATAATTAAGTCGTAAAAGATTAACAAACAAACAATCTCAATTTCGCCTTTAGAATACTATTTAGGGTTGCTAACAATATGCTCTAAAAAGCGTTTTATGATATTCCTAAAGCTAAACTATAATGTATTCGTATCCTTGTTAAACAAAAAACTAGAAATATTTAACAATGACAAACTTTTCATCGATTGTGTCGCAAAATTAACAACCACAGTCTAATGCCCTAAAGCCGAATTTAATAATTCGCACACCGCCGCTCGACCACACCCCCGCTGTAATGAGTGACAAATTCCCACAAACAGATAATTAAGCAAAAACTACAAAGCCAACGCCTGGAGGCGTTCACGCAGCACATTCAAATGAGCGGATCCCCTGTCAAGTGGAACGTTAAACCGCACGTCGAGACTCCTTTTTCAACAGTTACACTTGTATCATTATGAAACCGGTAAACTAGCTTATGCCAGCGGTTTCGGTCACATTACCAATATACAAAATATTGTGCTTGAGAATAGTTGCTAAAATATTGAACTATTCTTATCACTACAAATAATATAAAACCTCTATATAAACAGGCTAAGAACAGAAACAATTCATGTCATATTCTTCTGTCTTTCAACCGATTTTCTTCATTTAGTAGCTATTGACGTGTTTTAGTGCTATCAATATTTTTTTTCATGGCATTGATGAGTTTTTATTTACAAATCTATATTGGTCATACATAAAAAAAGTATTTGTATATACAGATAATATATATATATATATACATTAACAAGTTGATGAAACAGACTTTAGTCCCTGTTATGGTCGAATTTCCACCAATAATATAAAATATTTCAGAGTCCTTTAAAACTGTCTGTCCTTATGACCACAAGAAAAAAGTGAAAACTCCTTTATAAAAAGTACAACAAAACAAAAAGCCAACATCACGCAGTGCTCCTAGGTTTTCGCCCACGCAAGTACTGACCACGTCCCAAGTTACTTAGCTTAGGTTATCGGACGAGAACCGGTGTTTACAACATTATACCTGACACAGTATTTACCTCACCACTTTTCGTCACACACAAAAAGGTTGCAGATCATAATTTCAAAGCCCTCCTATAAGAAGTTACACTTCAAAAGTATTTAAAGCTACGTCTTATACAATTCGTTATGTACCATCTACGTACGTTACATTTCACATATTTCAGTTTTAATATAGTATTTATATTTAAAATCTCTCAATTACGTTAATACAGCTGACATATAGACACTTTGTAACGGATACAAATTTATTTATATTGTCAAGGTACAAAGCAACCGTGGTAATGATACAAAATTAACTTCAGAATTCACCTCTTCAATTTCAAGTTAAACCAAAAACCCCATCAAACTTTTCCACTCACATTACCATAACATAAGAACACACGGCATTGAAACGTTGATTCAATTTAACGCGAGAAGTATCGAAAAAGATTGTACGTAACGTAAGTCAGTAATGAGTGCGCAGAATGCCACCCTGAGGCACGCCAGACACGGAACGCCTTTATCGCTCTAAGCTTTATATTATTTTGCTCCCGGGGTCTCTCCCGTGAAAAGGAAAGCGTAATTTGGTTACACTTTGAGATGTCGACGCGACAATCAAATTATTCTCGGATGCTCGGTGCCGCTTCACCTTGTCAAAAGCCTCTGAGTGTTCGTCGGATGAAATTAATTAATGAATACCTTGTTATTATAAATTTGTTTATTTGTACCCATGTAAACAATAATGAAACGACAAGTAATTAACGTCTTAAGCTTTAATGTGCAATAATAAATGATTTAGAAAACATATTGATCTTTAATCACATACAATAAAGTTATATTTTACAGTCTTCAGAAACAATCATATCTCTTTTACTATAGGTACTCGCGTAAGATTTGCAAGCATTCGGATATGTATTTACAACCCGACAAATAAATGATAGAATCTGATGAAATATTTAACGTTAACTGCTAATCCATTAACATATTACATGAATAATATCTATAATAAATGTTCTAATGCTTCTTCAACCAATTATGAACTTAGATTTCATTGAAATGTATGATTTTAAAATAAATAATCGCTGAATACCACTGAGATGTATTAGTTTGATGCTTTGTAGTGAAGAAATATACAATACTGAATTACAAATCTAACAAAAAAAGAAACATATGCATTAATATATGAAGTGTGCTAAGTTTCCTACTAGTAACATCAGTAACTGATAAGTCGCTTATCATATCTGTCTGTGTTTCCATAGTTATACACTACACCACTGCTTTCGATAAGGTTTTTACTATCATTTATAAAATATCTCCGAATGGTTTCTATGTATAATAGTTGGTCGTCCCGGTTTCACTTTAATTAAATCTTCTCTTTACAGAACACCATGTAATTAAATACAATGGTTACTAGTCAATTGTAGGTTATTCTCTCAATTCTGTCGATATTTTTGAAAATCCCTATACTATATCCCTCATCTACCTCACTCACTAACTCATTTACTTATTTTATATAGAGATATTTTAACCCGAGTTTTTCACGTTGCCGTACGATTTCTCAAACATTTTCATACTTGTATGTATCTTATTCTGACAATCACAAACAAATACAATAAAAAAATTGCTAGACAAATAGTTGTAGCCGTTCTTACATACAATAAGTAATTGATTTGATTTTATATCAATAAATACATTTATATTATACTTTTACAAACTAGAGAAATCAACGACGTTCTGTGGAAATCAAGTTATAAATATTATTTTAGAGCATTTACATTTTAATTCTGGCAAAACCTTATGAGATACATAAAAGGAGTATGTATTTAACATTTTCTTCAAATATTATTGAAAAGTGGTGGGTTATTTGCGAAACTAATTTTTCAAATGTTGTATTAATCACCATCAGTCTGTAAGTGACCCACTACGGGGCCATAGGTATCTTCCCTAAGGAAGGTAAGGCCCATAATCACCGCACCAGCCCGCGACGTACTAGCGATTTCGAACTCTGAGAATTCTACAGTTCTATATTTTACCACATACGGCGGTACTACAAGAACATTTCTCACGTTCAGGTATCCTCAAGATTTTTTCTATCACCATCAGCCAATAGTGTTAAAAGTTCGCGAATTGCGAAATATCCATTGGTAGGTACCTACATGCCAGGGTTCGAACCTGCTAACATCGGACTGATATTCCACCGGTGCTCTTGAATCATTCCAATGAATATTGTAGAAAATATCAAAGATTTAAAATTACGTGTAACAAAAAAAATGTTTGTGTGGAAATACGACGCGCTTTTTGCTTTAATGAACTGTAAAACGCCAAAAAATGGTTTTAAAATGACTAATGCCACATTACATTGTGTACATAGAAGCCGGGCTAAGTTACTAGTTGAGAATCAATTATAAGCTCAGAATACTTACATATATGGTAATAGTCTGCTTCGCTCACTCTAAAAGTTATCCTTTGATGATAAATTATTATTTGAAAAAAAAAATCAATCAAAACGTTTCATTTATAAATTAAATGCTAATGGTGATGATTTACCGTTTTAATCCGCACTTCTGCCGTCTTCTTAAGAGTTTAAAGCTCAGTCTTACAGGGTACTGTTGCGTTGAAAATGGTATAGAAAAGTTTAATTCTATTGTCTTTAATCAATCTATTATAATATACTGTGGATTTCGGTTATAACGAAGTAGGAGGGACGACTTTAATGTCGTCGCTATATCCAAAATAACCGAAAGCTATATACATACATTTATATGTATTTATTTATCTAACTATGTATATTTATTTAATGTAAATATACATCTGGAAGCCATATACACAAGTTTACAAAACACTGTTTTATTTAGGTAAAATATCGACTAGCTTATCTACATAACTATGCATTCATGATAAAATTTAACAAGGGTAACTTGAAATCCGGGTAACATGAAGTTTAAAAGGGGTGTCGTTAATAATGTAAAAGTTAAAATTCTAAAATAACAAGAAGACAGTCGATATCTAATAACACAAGAATAACAATTTTATACGAACGAAGCAGCATGTATCAGCTAGTAATAAATTTTATTATAATATCAACATTACTGGTTTGATAAACTTCAGTGCAGAAATGCGTTGAGAAATCACTTGTAAGTTAATTCAAATACTTTATGAATGTTAACAAAGCTATTAATCTAAGTGGAGCCGTTGGCAACTGTACACGAATTCAACATCGCGAACCCCTCACACTTAACTGTTTATACCGGAGTTAGAGCTGAAGTAACAGACACTGATTAATGCGATTTTAATCCTTCCAGAGAACCCCCAAATCCGACCCCGCATTAATCGCGCGATCCGTCCTCGGGAAGTTATATGTCCGAAATTCTACAAGCAAATTTCGACACTAATACTATCGACTTTAAAGTCGCAAACAATATTGAAGTATTCCTATGCAGTTACTGTGAAAGGATTCGCTATTTTTTAAGCAGACTTCAAAAGGCTTTAGGTCGCATTTTCGATTTTCAATGTGATACAGCGTAAAAGAATTTCGACCTTAAACTGTCTAACTTGAAAGAGCAATTTCTCTTCAGTTAATATTTTGGAATCAATAACCATCACAACCGGATCAGTCTAACAGAAGTCGTGTGTAAGCGAGACAGTGACACGGATTTTAATGTAATAAAGAAGAAGATGGAACGATTTAATATACTTCGTTTTATAGTTTAGGGTTCTCGGACAGATGGGACCAGCACCTGACACCGTTTGATTTCCTTTTTAATGTAATAAAATAGTTCATTTATTAAATACTGAATCAATTGTTTTCTAACTGTAATTAAAGGTCAACTCGATTAGCGTCAAGGGTAGGAATACCTTGTTTTTTTAATAGTTTAACTATAAAGGACCTTCATTAGTAAGGAACATAAAAACTATTAAAATGTGTTAGGAGGTTCGTTTTTTTATTTTTTGTTTGAGTATTAAAAAATGTAGAACTTAACAATAACGCCACCTACCGGAACTAAAATAGATAACAACAATCCAGGATATACCTTATCAGTAAAAGTAGGAAATGTCATAAAACTCAGACATACGCAGACCGGAATTTTACATATAAAGATGGAAGTTAAAATGCAAATACATCTAAACTACTATTACAAAAAGAAAGATTTGATTTTTATTCGTAATGGATAAACTCAAAAAATACTTAATCGATTTTAAGAATTATTTCACCTATAGAGAGTTACACTAACAGCCAGTAACAAAGGATGTATTTTCTTTTTAAAATGTCGACTACCGCGAACGAAGCCACATGCAAAATCTAGTAGATATATATTTTTCCTAAGTGCGGTGACACTATAAGTGAGTTCCTCGGGTTTAGGTTTCCTCACGATGTCTTCCTTCATCGTCAGTCGATAAGTTATATTGTTTTCGAGCCTGCGGATACCAAAACGATATTCCCAAAGTTATATATTTTGCTTGGTACAATAGAAAAGGCTTTGTATAAACTTTGAAAAATACTGGTAGCTGTAGTTTTTTTGTTATTTGAATACGCACTATTGATTAAAGAGTTAAAGATTGTCATAACGGGGCGTGGCATTTACACATAAATAGGTCAGTATAATCAAGGTCGCTTCTTCTTATGCAACCTCCATCTCCTTTATGGCATTCTCCAATTGTACAACTAGAAATTGCTCAGGGAAAGTAACCCGAACCGACATTTAAAAAAAAACAATAATCATTTGCATGACAAATAACAATTTTCATCGACACATCCTTGATTTCATATTTATAAATCACAGACAAAAGTAATACCACCTCGCTCTAATATAATAAAACTACGCGCTGTCCCTTTTGCCAGCGGAAATGAGACTTCAAAGATGGCTGCGGCCGGATGTGGGAGGAGCGTTTTGATTTATAGTTAGGGTGAAATAGGGAGATAGATAGTAGTGTAATACGGTATAGATCTTCTATTAACTGGTCCTTTTAGACGCTTTCAGTGACAGCAAGTCTAAGGAAAGTGGTGAACAAATAATATTCATTCGTTCATTTTTGATTACAAAAGCACTTCATATTCTTTTATATAAATAAAATTATACAGGTTTTTATTATATTTTACGGGTTTTAGCGTTTGACCAGAATCTCGTCTGATGTTAAATGACGATGTGGTCTAAGATGGTAAACTCGTTAAACCTGGACCTCGCTGAATTGGCTCTCAAGTGCAGCTGCCGAAACACACCAACAGGTGCTTGACGACAGATTTTCGCCTTGAGGGAAGTAGCTAGCCAATCGGACTTAGAAAAAACCCTACCACCATGCAGGCTTAGTGTTATGTGCGCACCACTCAAAAACTACTCAATTTCAATCTTTTTTTTTGTAGTTTGATATATTAGACACTTGTTTGTTATAAAATGTTTTCGTAGGTGGTAGAGCTACGCTGAAGCTATTACTGGTTTCAGCATGAATGGGTCGGCTCGTCCGGGGTAGTATCACCCTCTCACAGAAAACTGACATGAAGTAACAGTGCTTGCACTGTTGCGTTTCCTTCGGTCAGTGAGAGCGCCGGAGGCACACATATTTAAAAAGTCGGCAACGCACTTGCGACTCCGCTGGTGTTGCTAGTGTCTATGGACGGTGGTGATCACTTACCATCAGGTGACCCGCCTGTTCGTTTGCCCCCTATAACATAAAAAAAAGAAATATCAAATACCACAGTAGCTTAATTTAATATATAGTTATTCAAGTTAAAAAAAAACTCGTTGAGTGATGTGTTTTTCTTACGAGTGGGCAAGCGGTGTACGGCTTATGTTTTTTCTCATAGAATATATCGCTAAGATAATAGACGACGCAGACAAAACCGTGGGTATGGGCTAGTATCAAATATAATTCTTAATACTAGAAACAATAAATAGTATTTGCATGGTTTTATTATTCATTTCCTGTTGGTACTATATAGTCATTAAAATCGTCTACAAATATGGACTCTATTTTTTTGTTATTAAAAAGAATATACAATTCTGATGGTATTCATGTATGTCAAAATGTTACACCGGTCGTCATGTAATTCGCCACATTTTTATGTCTCATGAGGTTTTTAGTATAATGCGGCAGTAGATAACGCTTGCAGTAAATAATTCGTATGCTTAGATATTCGCACAGAAATGCGCGCGAAGTCGCGTGCACAGCTAGCAAATATATCATTACTAATATCATGAATTGCGAATGTTAGTTTATTTGGAACGCTTTCACGCTTTAAATACTCGACGAATCGTCATTTGCATACACGTAGTCAGGTATACAGAAAAGGACATGGGACACTTTTCATCTATATGTTGGTAAATGCGTCAGAGCTTGACAAAATACCAACACCGTTTGGCTGGTCATCGTGACAGCTTGCATACCTAAAGCCTATTTCAGAGCGTAGGCAGGGGGCGGGTGGAGTGCGCCGGCGCGTGTAGTTGAAATGGACGTAGACTCCGCTACCATTCATAATGATACTGGCAGCGCGGCGCGGTGACTACGTAGATTTCTAATTTCTAAAAGTTAAAAAGTTTATATTCTATCCACTGCCTGTACATCGTCGCTAGATGGCGCTGCAGTACATCTTCTGTATCATTCATTTTGTAGTCATTTGAAGTACGTGATACAGGCTAGGCCTAGTACGGGTACTACAATTCAAATACTTAAGGACATAATTTCAACCACGAACACCATTACTAGTAATAATAAAAACTCAGCTGACTACCTTGATGAGGCTCCGTTCTCATGAATGCGCAATTTTGTTCTGTGCCTAAATATTTTAAATATGTCAAATTAAATTCTTATTTGTAATATGCTCAATAATATTAATTAGTTGATTAGAGCATCTTTGTTATCACTATATAGTATAAAACAAAGTGACTTTCTCTGTCCCTATATCCCTATGTTTGCTTAAATCTTTAAAGCTACGCAACGGATTTTGATGCTGTTTTTTTTTAATAGATAGAGTGATTGAAGAGCAAGGTTTATATGTATAATAACAGAAATTATATAGTGGAGAAATACTGTTATTTTTGAGGTTACTCCAAATTTAACGCGTGCGGGCCACGGGCAGTAACGAATAAATCAAAACTACAGGACCGATTTTAATCATTTTTTCAGTGAATGACATAGGCTATATATTCTATACCCGTGCGAAGCCGGAGCGGGCCGCTAGTAAGTATTATATATATTACTTTTGTATTCTACTTATTCCTAACCTATAACTGTGGTTGTTGTAAATTAATAATAAATATAATAATAATAATTCATTAATTAACTGTTATGAATCCATAAATATTTTAACATAAAGATTACTAGTACGGTAACCATTTACAATAACTCACTTAATTCTTAAGAACACTTGCGTGCGAAGCCGCGCGTATCGCTAGTATAACATATATAATTATAGGTGGAGCAATAAAAGAAATGGAAAGAGGAGTCGCAGACGAAAACATAGTAATAAAATGTCTTTATGTCGCAGCTATTACTATAAGCCCCGCGATATAACCCACGAATCTTTATCATAACGTATCAATAAAATCGACATGTCCATTTGTTTCATCTGAATCATTGTTATTCTGTTTGTTTCGTTATTTAACCCAATGACAAATTATAGTAATGATTTCGAATTACAACAGCTTTAATTTCATAAGCATTAGATTTATTTTACTTTTCGTTATATTTAAACACTGACGAATTCCCGCGACTTCATTTAATATCACTCATGCATAATGAAGGTTTATCTTAGTAAACGAATTTTTAGAGCTTTCTAACGTACAAACTTTATGTACCTACATATCTATATGGTAACATTATACATTTTCCATACAATCTAATCAATATTATAAATGAGAAAGTGTATGAGGATGGATCGATGTATGTTACTGTTATACGCAAAAACAACTGAACGGATTTTGATGCAACTTTGTAGTAACATAGCTCATACACCACAATAACACATTGGCTTTGACCCATGAATGCATATTGTTGCCAATTACGTACATTCCATTTCGACTTAATTTTATTCTAAAACCTTAGTGTATGCGTTTCCGAAAACACAAACAACAAAAAGGTTGTTAAAACCTTAGAAAATACCTTTCGTGTGTAAGGAAAAAGTTGACTATTACTTTTGTGCGGGTAAGTTGTATTTTGTTGTTGTGGCTTTAAAATTAGTCTCCAAATTCAAAACAAAAATCATGTATTTAAGAGTTAAGATATTATTGAAATTGACCAAGATATAATAATAAATATCAAGGAAGTTGGTCAAAATTCTACAATCTGAGAACTAACTCAGTGTGCGCTAGCGAAACCGAATTACATGAAAATTGTGTCTCCATTTGTAAAGACAGACAAAGCAAGTCGTGACCGATTACTTGTATTTCAAATATATAAAACATTTTTTTTAAAGTAGTGAAACAGATATTCATTCAGCTTGTCTTGAGTAAATAAAGCAGTCTACCGCTATGTACATCTGACCTCAAAAGGTCTCTAGTTCTTAGACGGATTATAATATAACCTACGATTGTTCTAAAATTATGATTAATTATTATAACACCTTATTAGTTGCTGAATAATAATAATAACCGCTTTCGAATTCAATCAAGACATAGAAGTAGACAATCCGGTAAGCAGCAATCTAACATTCAGTGATAATCCTCCTTTATAACATACTAGATGTGCACAACGGCTTTATTTATTTGCGTTTATTTATTTATTTTTTTAATACAAAAATTCTTTATTCAATTTAGGCCTTAAAAGGTGTTTATGAACGTCAAAATTATCACCAGTTCGAAAAACAACCCTATCATCGATAAGAACCGGCAAGAAACTCATTCGGGTTTACCTTTTTAACATTAATCTATAGATGTATATTTAAAATACATTACACGTTACTATCGTTTTTAGTAATTCACATATTGATCCTCTCTATAATAGCCTTTTGATACCAAAACCCGCTTGACGTGGCGCTTAAACTTACAGTCCGGCAAATAGGTAATAAATACACTTTGGGACTTTGCTATAAAACCTAACACCATTACTTAAAAAACTGTTACCTCCTGTACTGTTTCACACTCGATCTCCAATACTTCACAATTTATTACACGGGCATCCGGCACTTATACATTGTTGTCGCTTAGGGTACTTTTCGACCTCCAATTTGTATAGTAATAATTCTACTAGTTGCTAATACAAAAAAAAACAATGTGCTTGCTTGCAATTTATACATATAGGTAGTTAAAGTAAGCGCGCAGAGTAATTTAGGATTTAATAAAAATTACCAAACAAACCCGAACACTAACGTAAGTATATATCTGTACGTGAAGTTTAGCAGTAAAAGGTGCTCGTTCGACGTCGGGTGAGGCAATAAAATCAAATGGAAGCCTTCCGCCCCGAGCCTCCCTGGGGGCGGGATGAGGGGTGACGCTGGGCGGGAGCCGCGACTGAGTACGTCGTGTGACATTTTTATTTGAGATGAAAAATATTGGGTCGTTCGGTTAAATATTGGGTTATGTATTACTTATTGTGGTGGTATAATATGGATGCTAGAAATTTACGGTTACATTCTGGTGTTGGTTTGAAACAAAGAAATATAAAGAAGTGGGTGTATGCTTATGACCCCAAAATAGAAGTGAAAAAATATAAATAAATACATACACGTTAAAGTTATAATTGTATAAACAATAAATCTGATATAATAATAACGTAAGAAAATTAAAATGATTGAATTATGGATTTCGTAAATACTTTAAATAAGTGCCATCTACCCGAAAAATGTACACTAAACACATCTAAAAGAGAATAAGCCAACTTGTAATAGATGTCACTCTTTGAAGTGTGTATACTAAATAATATTTTCACTGCTTTGTAAACGGAAGTAAATGAGGTACTATGATTGGTTGAAAATAATCATCTGTCATATTCATAAACGAAAACGACCTATGAAACGTATTTCATTGGCTAAAAACTTGGTTTATATAATGAGTTTCTTGAATTTCAGCGATTATTGCGAAATCCGATTTTAGATATCTATAGCAATGATTGGTCATTATATTTCTGTAGCTATAATTTTTTTTTTTTAGAACTGACCTACACTGTAAGCCTAGCAAGGCCACTACAGTTCCATCGGACTACTAAGGGGAGCGCTTAAGGCACTCACCCGATTTGTTTAGGCGATCAGCGCAAGGGCACTCGGTGCGCCTCGGCTTGAACTGTCGCCAAATTTCCCGATCTGACTAAGCTAAGCTAAACTAAGCTAACTTTTATTTCATACATATATAAATTCGTGAAAAATACATGTGTACCAAGCATATATGTTTCACGAACTCATACATGTATCTTGAATCTGACTACTAAGTTAGTATAAGCTAACTCCGTTCGAAAAAGGGATTAAAAAAAAACAAACCCAACCACTATGTGTACCTACATGTGTGTATGTGCACGTGTGTGGGGTGATCGGTGTTGTGTTGTAAAAACTAGTGTTTGAAAATTTATTCAGTGTCACTGTAGTCGCGCAAGCAACGTGCTCGAGGGCTCCATTCCGGAGGATCGGACCTCGGCGACTGTAGCTATAACACATCTACCGTCCCAATACATTTTTGACAATTTAATATATATCCGCAAAAAAACTTTGAATAACTGGATTTCGTAAAAAAGCGGCATGACCTAAATATTAGAAACTGTGATAAACTAGTCGTCCCCTGTTTCAGACTCAGTAAAACCGATAACAGTTTTTTCGGTAATAGTGTTAAGTTTTATAACAAAGTCCCAAAGTATATTACTGATTCACCGGACCGTAAGTTTAAGCGCCATGTCAAGTGAGTTTATTGTTAGGGAAAATGTCTAAAGGCTGTTATTATAGAGTGGATCAATATGTGAACGATGGTGATGTTTGGATACGACGCCCTCATATTTAACATGGGTCTTGTCTATGGTTTATATTTTTACCTGAAATGATAGAATGTATTGAAAACTCTTCGAAGACTTTTTGTAAACAGTATAAATTTTGGATTCAGTACATCAATTGAATTATAGATTCAGTAAATATAAGTAGGATTTTCTTTAAACAATTTTAAAAATAACTGATTAAGTATTTTCTTAGATAGTTTGATTTCATTAATTCGACGGATATTCTAATTTAGTTTACTTTGTTATAAAAATGTCGAAAGTTATAAATAATTCCACCTAGAACCATTCTGAAGTGATCTAGAGACGGGAGTAAAACTGCCAATTGCCCAATTTGTCAAAAATCTCTGTCGTATAGGACACAACCGTGATTTTAGATTAATTTTATGCAAAAACTCAGTCTATTTGTGAACTCTATGCCTAACCAGTGTACCATATTATTTTATATACAATATCACCAATCGTTAATTGTCGTTTTACGTATATCGCCGTTTAGTATTTAGCGTCGTCCTGTAAAAATTACCTCGTGGATTTTCCAAAACTATAAAGGTTTAAGTTCCATAGAAACGAATGTAGACCTCATGAAGCACAGGTGAACAGACTGTTAGTAGTAAAAGCTTAAAAAATACCTGATTTGTTACAAAACTTAGAAAAATATCAAATTCTGTATTTGAAAAATTATAGTTATTATGTAAAATGTATTTTGAAACATGTTTTCATTTGTACGAACTTTTTTAATGAACTATGAAATGTACAATGTACGATATCGGGAAATTGAGAAATTAGAAAAGGGGTTAAATCCACATTTTTTTTTGTCGTTATACACATTACTAAAAATTTATTGCGCGCGAAATAATATTAGCATTTCGCATTTAGCGTGCTAAGTAAAAATAGCAATAATTCTCATCATTATATTTATATGTAAATAAGTAATGATGTTTAATACTAGATCCTTACTTATGAAAATGGCGTTTTGTCGAACTGTCCACTTTGTTCTCCAATATCTGGCGTCTGGTTACGAATTCTAAATTCGAATTTATTTAAAAATTAGGGTTGTCTATTTGTGTTTCGAATTTAGTGCTTCCTTTGTGTTCGCAACATTTGAGTTCTTTTTACAAAATTGAAAACTAAAAATATTCCGTTATTTACAAATACGAGTTCCACCGTCGCGTTAGCCCTGCAGAAACAGCCTGTTAGTATTCACGCCTTTTATTCACGTATCATTTTTCACACAATCCATCCACACATTTTTCGGTCTTCCTCTACTCCTATGTCCGTCCGCTTTCAAACTCAAAACTGTTCTTGTTACATAACTTTCGTCTCTTCTTATAATATGCCCGTTCCATAGTAACCTATTACCTCTCAACTTCTCTGTCACCGGTGTTATTTTCATACTTCCTGTATATTATACTCATTCTTAATCTTACCCATATTGGTTACACCACACATCCATCTTAACATTCGCATCTCTGCCACATGTAATCTTTTCTTGTTTCGTATGTCTTTCGTAGCCCAGCACTCGGCATATAACACGATCCATATATATTTTCACATACATTTATATGTAGTAATAATATCATCTGATTATATTATATTACATTACTTGAAGCATCGTCCGCGTGGAATGTAGCATAAAATTGTTGTTCAGTATTGATGAACGCGTGGGGCACGCCCGGTTCTAAACAGCTTGTTTAGTTTGTTATATTTGCGCAGAACCCAATTTTTACTTCTTGACTGGGCCTAATTACTCCTTGTAATATCAGCTACGTACTTATTAGTGAATGTCCTGTCAATATCGGTACAACTTTTTAATATTAGCCGGAACAAACAGACAGAGTGGCAACAATTTTAAAAGTTATCTTTCTATTATAAGTACTGTCTACAGTTTCATATCAATATAGTAAAAAGTTGTTATTTTGATATTACCAACAGACACATCTTCTACATCTACATCTTATACATATATATATATCAATATATAATCCGTTTAGTAGTTTTTGAGCTTATCGCGGTTATCCAGACAGACAGATAGATGCGGCGGATGACTTTGTTATATAACTAGCGGCCCGCTCCGGCTTCGCACGGTTATAAATTATATAGCCTATGTCATTCACTGAAAAAATGATTAAAATCGATCCAGTAGTTTTGATTTATTCATTACTACCCCTGGCCCGCACGCGATAAATTTGGAGTAACCTCAAAAATAACAGTATTTCTGAACTATTTCATTTATGTTATTATACATATAAACCTTCTTCTTCAATCACTCTATCTATTTAAAAAACCGCATCAAAATCCGTTGCGTAGTGTTAAAGATTTAAGCATACATAGGGATATAGAGACAGAGAAAGCGACTTTGTTTTATACTATGTAGTGATGTGTATTGATATTGTTTCAGCCGTGCAAAATGAACGTCAACCACGTAACACAGCTACAATCAGACCAGAAGCGTTGCGAGATATGGACCAAGAGAGAGTCCTCAGGGAAGCCGCTGTAGCTGTCGGAGTTTTTGGGTATGTTTGCTATTACTTTGCCTTAGGCGTCTTTAATTGTGCCATAGTATAACTTGTTTTATTCGGTTTAAAGTCTATTTGGATTAAAAGTCACTAGCTGTGCCCGCGGCAATACTCGCGTGGGCCGGTGGAGTGTAAAATTATTATTGTACTATCTTTTTCTATACTACTATTATAAAAAGAAAAGTTTTAATTTTTTATTTGTAATGGATAGACTCAAAAAATCCTTAACCGATTTTAAAAATTCTTTCACATAGAAAGCTACATTATCAGCGATAAAAAAAAACGACTTTTAAAAAAATGCTCCAGAATGTTCTTGACCATAGTTAGGTACATACCTAGTTTTGTATTGTCATAAACCTAGCAATGTCTCATTCACTAGGTATACATCCCCTGGTGCATCTTCGAAATCCAAGGTCAAATAGAAATGAAATTAAAATGGGACCCGCTTGATAATGTCCGCTTTCCATTTAATAAAAAGAATTTCCCAAATCGGTTCATAAATGTCGAAGTACTGAGGTAACAAACCTAAATAGAATACTACCAAACTGTAAACCTCATTTTTTTAGAAGTCCGTTAAGAAGATACATAAGCAACTAATACAGACGAAATAAAACGCTTTTCATGCGAATAAAACTTGTTGGTATCAGCTAGTGCTAAATGAATATTTTGGTCGAGAGTGGTTTAACCAGTGGAATATCAATACGATATCCGTAGGTTCGAATGCCGGCATGTATCAACGAATTTTTCCGAATTCACGTACATTTATTAATTTAAATTGGTAGCACTATCAGTTGACGTTGACGAAAAACATCGTGAGGAAATCTGAACCTGAAAAATATAGAACTGTGGATTTCACAGCGTTTGAAATTGCCAATACGTCGTGAGCTGGCGGTTTGATTATGCCCATACTTTCTTTCGGGAGAGGGATATGGCTATGCAGTGGGTCTCTTACAGGTTGATGATGATCATAATAGCTCTTAATATTTGCAAGGAATTCAACTAAATCATTCTCGAATAAGTCCAACGGAACGAATGCCATAAACGGTTTTGTAAAATAACGAATATTATTTTATTAAAGAGAAATTAGGAAAGCTTATGATTGCTAAAGAAATTTTAGTATGCACAAAGGCTTCCAGGTACTCGAGTGTAGTTTCCACTTGGGAAAACAAGCTATATTATTAAACATATATACCGGTGCGGTGTCGTACAGCGTCGGTTTCCGCGTGTCAAAACAATTCACTCACTGAGTTAGACATGCAATATACCTTCGTATTTGTATATTAAAATCAAAAACATTTTAACGTATTCATTGTCTCGTGACTGCTTGAAAGACATTGTACGCTTCATTTAATGCCACTAGATTTAACGGCAAACTACCTATAACATACAGAATATTTTACCTTTTTTGGTTTACCTTGTTATCCGTACAAATAATACACTCTATGTAGTATCACACTCGGTTTAAATAATGTCAACGATACACCATAGTTAAGCAAGAAAGCGTACTTTCTAAGTTGCCAAAATGAATAAGAACTACAGCTGGGTACATACCTCGTCACTCTCTTTGGCTGCTCTGAATACAGCCTCAAGTTCAGGCTAACGCATAATACAGTCAAGAGTTTAATACAAAACAAGGTTATAATACTCGTATTATTATAGGGATCTCAAATCGGTATTGATTTATCTTAAAGTTGTCTCAATATTATACATATAATGTAATACGTATTTATACCTAACTTTGTGTTCCGCGCATCTATACTCAGAGCGGTCAAATAGATTGCCGAGGATATTATTTTCTTTGAGTCATTTTTTGTTTATTCCTAGTAATAAATCCAATCCGCTTTTTTTCCAAAGTCTAGTTATCTAAGTGTTGCGGACATACTTAAATTATCAAGAGCATACTATGAGAGCATAGTTAAGATATAGTAGTACTGATATTTCTTCTGTAATGATTCAGAAGGTACAACGCTATTCATCGCTCGGAATGCCTCGTTTTCGTAATACAAATATTGTGTCACCTCAGAAAAACACGGAGAAGTCGATAGCAGGAATGAGTTAATATAGATTATCCATGTGTTCGGTTGAACGATGGAGTCTTTCCACATCGTAGGTTGATTGTCCAATGGCTGTAAGCAAGCAGCCGGCCCTGACGCGGTCACTCGTTACCTTTGATCGTGGCTCCCCAGACTTGATTCGCTCTTCGGTTTACGTCAGCTTTACTCACTTAACTTACCTATTTATAGACTTTCTGTTATTCGTCGTCTATATAATTACAAATCAATTGCTGCAGTTATTTGGCTAATTTTTTAATAGTTAATTATAAGATTGACCTGCTTTTCCACAACACAGAATTGTAATACAGAAGTTGTTACATTGTAAAATTCTAATACTTTGTGCAATTCAGTCTTGATGTGTTTTATAATGATTAACTCTTGTGTTATTACCGTATAAAAATGACACAATATATTTATTTAAAAGCAGCTGCCCGCAACTTCTGTATTTGTATCTATATAATTGACGCCACCACCACCATCTTTGTGACAGTCCAAGCCGAGGCGCGCCGTGCGCCCTTGTGCTAGTTGTCTATATAAAATCGGGTGAGTGCCTTAAGCGCTCCCCTTAGTAATCCGCTGAAACTGTAGAGGTCTTGCCAGGTCAACAGTGTAGTCAGTCCGAAAAAAAAACATTATCTTTGTGTAACTCTAGTGCACTAGTATAGCGTACAGGTGGCAGGATTTATATACGCGATATGGGTAAATTGTCCTCAATTCCCGTTCAGAGTACTTTTTGCATGAGAGAGTAGCCAACATAATTATTTTTGTTCGAACTGTCTAATGTTATTGGCGTTTCAGGCCTTCACAGTTTCACCGGACTACGACCAACATCTATAAATAAATAAAAAGGCAGACATCTGCCGTTGTGCGCACTTCGCTTAAAACTACTGGTTACATTTAGGTCATTTTTCTTAGCTTTACTACATCGGCAATTGGTCATTATCTAAAAAAAATATCACTATAACTTAATTTAATATGAGTTTACTGAACTTTTAACTAATTACAATTTTTATAAGCACTACGAAAGACCATAGAAAATTTGTAAGCAAATTGATATTTTTTTTGCTTTCATTTCTATTTTCTTCTGTACATAAAACATATTCTTAAGATAATAAACAACACAGACGAAGTCGCGAATGTCAGCTAGTTATTTAATATTTATAGGATTTAATAAAAATTTATATCCACGACTAGTGGCGCTATCTCTGTTCTGATTACTGAAACACGCTCATGTTCTCCATGCTTTCGAATGTTATGAAAAAGCTATCATAATATTGGGTCGTTTCTATTCACCCTCAGTAATAATTCGAAGCAAACGTTTAATATATTACATTATCATAATACTATACATATATACAGATTTTATTATGCAATGGCGAACACCGGTTTGCACTATTTCGATTAGATATTTTGTACAAACGCTTGAGCCTTATGACCGTAGTCCTTTTATTCGGATTGCTCGTAATATTATGATGAAATGTTATGAGAGAGGTATTTAAAAATATTAATAATGAATACTGGATAAACACTTTTTCCAAATGAAACTCTTCTTTAAGTTCCATTGAGAGAAAATTGGTCCCGATTATGTTACGATTTGAGTTTTTGACGGGACTTTTATCTGTCATCTGTACTTGTGAGTGACTTTTATATTTGATTCATAATTTTGTATTACTATTAGACCCTTGTTTTTTGTTTTAACTGTGGGAGATCCATCATGGACATGCCACCCTCCCGGGGGAGAAGGTGGGTAGTGTAAGACTCCTACTCACTAAAACCCCACGGTGTACTTCCGCCGCTTTTGTTGGGGCGACACGAGATCTCTTCAGCGTTCATCGTGTCGCCCCAGCGGTTGGCCCGGCATCAAACAGTGCCACCGAGCCCCGTCCTTGTCAGGAGACGACAGTGTACACACCGGCCGTCTCCTCCGTCCGCCAGACCTGTGCAATGGAAAGATGGATCCGCCGATCCACCTTCCCAGGCCTGGCTATGGTGACGGAAGGAGGCGAGCATAGATCCTAGATTTTGTAATTTTTATACCATTTTACGTGATACAATTCGGTTATTGTGTACAAGCACAAGTGAAGTGGATGGAAAATAATACCACGGAGCATGAAATAAGAGATGCCACAAATACTCCCTGGAAAATTATAATATGGAGGCCACCATCTTTTTAAAACATTCAAATAATTATAAGATACTTGTTACCTACTCGATAATGGCAGTAATCATCTAGAAGATTGGTCGCCAAAAATATAATAAAGGGAGAGAAGTATGTTTTGTATGTATTTATGTAAATACACGTAAATAAAATTGAAGTATATGTTTGTTCAATTTAATCCCTGAAACGGCTGAGCTGATTTTTAACAAGAGTTTGACTAATATATAAAGATCTTTCTAGAGTATTATCCGTGTTGAATATTATTAAGCTATTCGTTTACTTTTAATGATACTGTAGATATATATTAATAGAATTCTACCAATGAAGAAACATGTGTAAATGAGACCGATATACTTAGATATCTCCATAAAAATTCCACATTTTTATGTACCTACCGCTTTAAATAATACTAACAATTTCCCGTGGCTTCGGAAACGTTTTCTCCGCAGTAATTATCTACGATTCTTAATTTTTCAGGCTTACTAAGACCAGAAACGTGTTTTTTTTTTGTAATAGTCTTAGATTTTATAACAAAGTTCCAAAGCACATTACCTATTTGCTGGATAGTAAATTCAGCATCATATCATGTGAGTTTTAATATCTAAAGGCTATTATTATAGGATGGATCAATATGTGAACAATGGTGACGTCTGGAAATGACACCCCTTTCTGTGTATCCGCCAAAAACGAATGTAATTATCTATGTTTGTAATAATACATATGATGATAGGTAAACCAGGTCCAGTTTCTCACGATAGTTTTGACGTTTTTAAGCGCATTCTTACGACTTATTTAAAATGATTTTCATTACAGGCCTCCAGTGTCACTGGCTATGGCATTATCACCCGCACGGTATCCTCTCTTGTCGCCTCAGTATGCACCACCTCCACAACCTCCCGCGCAGCCGGATTCCTCGCGAGACAACGACGAACGCCCACACAGTGATAGCGATGGTACGATCATTTCAACAATTCACTTCTATATACTTGATCCAATGTTACTTCACAATTTCAGGCAGAAGTTCAAAGTAACACCCAATCAAATAGCTATGAGGGATGTTCGTAAAATAACACCTTCATAAATAAAACATTTCCACTTTTATTTGCTCTTATCTGTTGAACACGGGAAATCTAGATCAATTTCTAACTTAAGGGAGGTAACTAGCCAGGCGGACTTAAAAAAATCTCTCCCACCATACAATCTAAAACTTCAGACTTTTAACCCGTAGGGCAACTATAAGCAAACAAGAAAATTGCAAATAAACCTGGAACGTTATTTGCCCAAGCTTGGAACTAGTTCCTGCAATCAGCTTGATACTAACATAATGTGCGGGTCACACAGAAGGGACTAGAGGATGCTTGCCCCACTTAATTTCACTCACAGGCAATGTAGTGTCCGTAGAGGAGACATTTTATCTACAACAGGTTTGCTTAGTACAGTATTACAAGTTTTGGCTTATTGAGTTGTTGCTTGACCTGAGCAAGTGGCACCTTGTCTCGACACTATTTTACGTCCTGCAAGATAGATGCCTTAGGGCTTTGATGAAGGCATAAGCCGATAGAACATTTTTAATGCATACTTGGCTATCTACCAACCTGAAGTTAAAAAGGTGTGTTCGGATTTTCAAAAACCACTCCCTCTAGTCTTTAGCGTGTTTTCATTTTCGATTAAATAGTCTTTCACACTGTATATGAATTTGTAGTCAAACGTTAAATCTCATCATCATCTTACCCCACTAAGTAGGATTGTCATTAAGTGGTTTCCTCTATCAGTTATCAATTCAGTATTCACAACTTATACATACAGCTAGCTATACCTTCACGCAATCCATTTATACCTTCTTTAGTCTTCATATAATCCGTATCCGTCTACCTTCATATTTGACACTCTTATTTTTATAGAAACTTCATTCCTCTTTATGACCTTCTTGAAACACTGAACAATAAATTTATATATACTAAAATGACTTACAGACGATAGCATCGATGTTACTAACGAGGAAGATTCCACGTCGTATTCACCACCAGCTGTGATCAACTACCCGCAGAATTGTGCTCCATACAGGTATGCACATCTAGATATATCTATTTAAACAAAAATCAATTGCTCTATGTATGTAAGCACAGCACTTCAGGACGGCTGCATCCATTTGACTAATTCGATTTTTGTTGTATCAGCAATAGTCAGGACAAGGTTTATATGAAAGAAGATGTTTGAAAAATCGTGGAGTAAACGAAAAAAAAAATTTTAAAAATCTCCATATAAAAAGTGAACAAGAAGCGAGTGAGACAGAAGATAGTGGAAAGAACTTCAAAAGTAATCACAGAATTGAAAGACTGCGGTTCAAGTGTTAAGTTGCGGTTTTATTACATTATATGATCGTAGTATAACAAGAAGATTTGATCTCATTTTCCTTGTTTGTACACCTGTCCGAAGCCAAGGCAGATGAAAATGTAATAAAAATAAAAATGTACGTTGGTATATCTGATATCGATAAACTCCAAGACCATTTGATCGATCATCGTGAAAACTGGCATGCCTATGTGTTTCTATTATAGAGAAGATTTTTATTATAATCGTATCTATTATCTTATAATTTGCTATTAGATAACGCTACGGCGAATCAACTCGCTGTAGTCGGAACAGTGCCACCATTTTATCCGTGATACAATTAAATTAAAACACTTTTACCTGTTTTAAATGAACTCTGTGTAATTTATTTATTACTACTATTAGCCTAGGGATTTGTGCTATTGACATGTTGTCTATAGAAACACCTAAAAACATTGTGAGCCGTCGCGGGACGTCTGGCAGATCGAATGTACAAGTAATATGCATAAAAGAACAGATTACGACAGAAACTAAATATGGCGTAATTTAAAAATAAAATCTTCCGTTTTTTTTTTGCAGAAAATGATCACTGATTATGTAATAAAGTATTTCAAATTTTGACAACTCAATTCTTGTCACCACATCGTACTCATTACTATATATAGACTGTATATGTGGCGACGCGTCGCCACGGCATGCGTCGTCACTCCAGCAATCGATTTTACGTGCAGCTATAGATGTTTCTCATCAAAACCTTCTTATCTGCGAGTAACAGCCTCGTGGAAATCTTATCAGCCGTTTCAGAAATCAGCTCGGACAAGCAATAGATACTTTGATTTTATTTAAATATAGA
The DNA here is from genome assembly GCA_035772565.1 of Antheraea assamensis. Lineage (NCBI taxonomy): Eukaryota > Metazoa > Arthropoda > Insecta > Lepidoptera > Saturniidae > Antheraea > Antheraea assamensis. The sequence goes on along the minus strand of JAQQSE010000023.1, from coordinate 301,989 downwards.
GATTATTAATTACCCTTTGCTAACGTTAGTGTACGTTTTGAAATTAAAATAGAACTCATATTATTCGCGAATAATTTAACTGTCTGCAGGTAAAATAATTTTTAGAATCGGTTACAAGTTGAATATTTAATATTTTGCTTGAATATATAATGACAGTTTTAGAATGGAATAACCGGAGGAGTTTGACAATTTGTTGATTCCTCCATTTAATTAGACTTACTGAGCAAATAAGTTACATTCTGGAAAATGTTTATTAATTGTAATTGATAATTTATTGTATATTTGGATTACATTAACCATACTGAAAGGGTTGTATCATTCTGTGTCATACTTACTCATACTAATGACGGTGTAAGCAAACTTGCTATTATTCAGGCGTTTGGGTAGGAGTTAAATATCAATAACAGTCTAAATTAATGAAAAATTTAATTCAATAAAATAATGCACTTCAGTAAAAAAAGAGTTATATATATCCGATTCCACGACACAGTGAAATAAAAGGGCAATTTTCATACAAATATCTTCAACTACCTGAACGAAATTGATGGCCATACATGAAAAGAAATGTTTTCTTTCTCTGTACATAAAATATACTATGACTATGATAAACGACGCAGACGAAGTAGCGGATATCAGCTAGTAAATAAGAAATTATAAAATCGTAACATTATTTTATCTAAATAATCGAAATATGTACAATTTTCAGACCGCTTGGCGTGGAGAGCGCTGCGGAGACAGCCGCCCGTTTACTGTTCATGGCTGTGAAATGGGCGAAGAATTTACCATCGTTTGCGAGTCTCGCTTTTAGAGATCAGGTTAGTTAGCATACTTATTTAAATGAAAATATGTTAAGACGCGTTGAACAGTGAACGAAAGTGACCACGCTCGGATCAGTGACGTTAAATCGTGTATACTCGGCTCTAGTCGTCATCAGTCACGTTTACGGTCTGACAAGGAATGTATCGTTGCAATAATTAAGTTTTTGTACTTAACATAATTAGTACATGATTGGCTGTTACTTTGTACTTCCGTCTGGAACTGATTGCTTGCGGCGCACGACGATAGATATCTCTCATTTTATTTATGTAATTAACTATGTTTTGTATGTAAAATCGTTGATTACAGGTAATACTATTGGAGGAATCGTGGTCGGAGCTATTTCTCCTGAACGCGATACAATGGTGCCTGCCGCTGGACGCTGCATGCACTGCACTCTTCGGCAGCGAACAGACTGACCAAGGTAAACAAATGTTGTGTATATAGATTATGGTTCAAAGGTGCCTTGAATGTACCATTATTTCTGATTCCCCCACTTGAAGCTAGCGTGAACGTAACTGCCTTTTTAGTTTAGTCTGTTACCATGATTTAAGTTATGTAAAATAACAGCACAGGAGAATTACAAATGCAGTGTTGAAACATATTTATTAATAGCTATACCAACTTCGGGTTCACACGGGTAAAAATAAAATGGCAACTAAACATTTGAACGTCAATCTATCAATTATGTTAATATTTTTAAAGACCTTCCTACGGTCTTCTGTTTCACTCATTCTCCACTTTTTTATGGGGAGTTTTTTAAAACGATATTGTTCACTTCTCACTACGATTTTTCAAAACTATTCTTTCATAAACACCTTGTCCTGACAATTACTTTGGACTTTGAAATTGTATCTCTATGTGTGTTTTATCACATGCACAATGGAGAATGTCGTGAAGGTCTTTTTGATATGGTTTATTGTCGTTCCACACTGACACCTTCCGCCGCTGGTTGCTTACTCGTTCACACATTCTACAACCTAATAAAAAACAGTGACAACCATAATGTACTCTAGGCCCTTCATTATGCCTACTCTAGCCTTGTGGAATAAGTTACCCGGTTCAGTATTTCCTCAGGGCTATAGCATGGGCCTTATCAAGAAGGAATGGAAAAACGCTCTTCAAAGTCTACAACACTACGATGCTTTTTTTTCAATTTTGTTGTTTCCGCATAAATATATTCGGAATTAGCAATATTATGGGATAGAGATGTGGTTGCAATTTGATACGACTCACTTCCCTTCCTATTGACGCGTTGCACGAGCATCATATAATAAGGTCACAAAGATACGTCAGTCACTTTTTAGGTGCAAGTGAGAGAGTCGTGGTAATTTCAAAGTCCATTCAATGGTCTGGAATTAATGATTACATGCTTTACAAAATTATCAAAGGATTTGATAGCAGACTCATTCTCCATCAAGCGCAAAAGATCGAAGGGACATATACGAAGATTGTTACAAATTATTTTTTTTTTTTTTTTTTTTTTTTTTTTTTTTTTTTTTTCGAACTGACCTACACTGTTGACCCGGAGGCCTCTACAGATTTACCGGACTACTAAGGGGAGCGCTTAAGGCACTCACCCGATTGTTTTTAGGCGAAACATCTCAAGGGCACTCGGTGCACCTCGGCTTGAGCTGTCGCCGGATTCCCGACCTAACTAAGCTAGCTAAGCTATCTATCCATGCAATACACATATATGAATTCGTGAAAAATGCATGTGTGACCATGCATGTTTCACGAATGTATATGTGTATTTGGTATCTGACTACTGTGTTATGTGACCTATTTCAGTCCGAAAAGGGCAAAAAAACAGCCCACCACTGAGTGCCTAGATGTGCAAGTATGTGGGGTGATCGTGTAAGTGTAGACCATGTGTAAACCACTGTATTCGCGCGAGTAACATACTCGAGGGCTCCACACCGAGGGACTACCTAGGCTCGAGCTGTTACAAGAAAAATCGCGACGAGTGTGCGGGATCGAATCTTCAACCCTCGCTCAAGGCGGTGAGCAGAGAGAATCGCGGGCGTGGGCGCAAACACGCATCTTTTCAGAGGGGATCGAGCTAAAAAATAAAGTACAATGGCACGGTGCCGATTTAACTAGATAATTACGTAACAAATCCTAATGTATCGGTCTATTGTATATGAACACGCGGGTTCGTACTGATATTTTGATTTACGCGAATTTATTTATGCGCGGCGCGGGTTAATTGTTGTACCGTGGTCGCGACGGCCGGGAAAGCGGAGATGGCGTTTAAGAGCCCGAGCTCAGACGTACTATTAACTAACGCGTTAAATGCGATTATCTCTTGTACATCGTGTACCAAGAGAAGACGGGCTATCCAGTCTATACCGGAAGTCGATACTGAAGCCGCGATAGGTGGCGCAGGGGTGGACAGAGCCTTTTGAGGCTGGGGCTTGGCTTTAGGAGCCGAGGGAGCTGGCGGGGAAGGCCTTACGCGCCAGGAGAGCGCGCTCGGCGCAGGAGCGGATGCTGCCGGCGCACTGGAGGTGCCCGGCAGGTCGGGGAAAGCCTTCTGGCTTTGTATGGGCGGAGGCGGAGGCCGCTTCGTTCGAGCCGGCGGGCCGTGCGCCCTGGACCGGGTCGCACGACCGCCGCGGCGGGGGTGGGTCGAGCGAGGCGCACGGGGACACCCGCGATAATTCGCGGTATGACCCGTCTGCTCGCAAAGGACGCAGCTCGGAGGCTCGATGGATTCGGGAGTGCGGGGGCACTCCCTAGTGGAGTGATCCCCGAGACACTTCACACACCTGGGACGCAGGTGGCAGTGCCGGGCGGAATGACCGTACACCTGGCAGTTGTGACACTGCGAGGGTACCTGGGACTTGCGAGGACGCTCGACGAATACTGGGGACAGGCCGCAAACCGAGTTGAGGCTGAAAATAGCCTTGCCTTCCAAGGTGCGGTCCAGTGTGACCATCACCAGGTTGAAGGGGGCCTTCGTGCGGGGGTGGCGCATGCGCTGCACGCTCCGGACCGGGAAGTCCTGAACGTTCAGGCAATCTGAGATGTCGTATTCGGTGAGTTCAGAGGGAACTCCTCGAATGACGACACGGAGGTGACGCTCTTCCTCGAGAGCGTGAGTGAAGAAAGGGAGCTGACGCTCCCTGAAATATTTCGTGAGCTTGCGATGCTCATCGGGGGTCGACACACGGATAGAAATGCCGGCAACAGTGTTGACGGCGGATTGGTAAGCGATTTCTTTCGACTTAAGGTCGTCCGAAATCTCTACCCAGCGGGCTTTGTCACGGAAGGTGACGGGAGGCGGTGGGCGTGGCTTTTTAGCCGCGACCGCGGGTTCCGCAGCCGGAGCTTCAGCCGAAATCGCGGCAGAGGGCGTGGGAGAGGCTCGGGGCACCCGAGCGCCACCTATATTCGACTGCTTTGGGACTGAGCGTCCCGCAGCTGAGTCGCTGTCGGTCTGATTCGCGGCGCGTGGGCGTTTACCGCGGCGCGTGACGGTTGTGAACCCGTCTTTATCGGCGGACGACGTCGCGGGCGCGGGCGCGGGCGAGGGCGCGGGCGCGGGAGCGGGCGCGGGGGCGGCCGCGCGAGGCGCGTCAAGCTCCATGTCGGACTCATCGTCGGAGTCGCGGTCGGACGGCGCGAACGGGTCGTCGCGGAAACAACGCGGAACTCCAAACTCACATACATTCCCGCTACGCGCGTAAGTGCGTCGGAGCCTATCGAATTCCGATACTAACAACGGATTGTGCTGACGCGCGAACATATGGAACCTAATAAGGTCCTCGAGTTGGACGGTGTCATCTAGGGCCTTAGGGGCCTGAAGGGGCGGCGGGATCGCGGGGGTGGACATGACTAACCTCCCTGCCTAAGGGGCAGGGGGGTGCGCCTAATTTGAATCTAACGGACAATCCGTGTCCGGGCCAAAGGGAAAACGCGACGCGACGCGAACGCGAATCTTCTCTTCAAACTGCACACGGCGCGGCGCGAAGAACGACGCTCTGCACGGCACACGACGCGCTGCACGACTCTCGAAGCGCAGCACGAGGCACGACGCGTAGCACGGCGACTCGACGCACTGCAAACAGTGTGCACGGCTTCGCACCGAAAAGTGCGGTTTAAATGGTGCACTAATGGAGGTGCACCGTCGCTCTGAAAAGAGCGTACGATCGACAGTAGCCGCTCGAACACACTAAACTTCCGGACACACACGAAAATATCCGACAACTGCGCGCGAGTTGCCGAACTAACGGACCGTCAGAGCTGCGAGCGGGCGCGTGCGCACTCGGCCGCTGCTCAAACGAGACTCCCCCATTTCAAAGTTACAAATTATTATACGCAGTCGTCTTTTCATACCTAATTTGGGGCATTCATGAAGCACATGTTCACAGTTTTGCACATATGTGTTATCGCCAACCATTTTAAAAGGATTGAGGTATTGCTTACAATACCCGTGTCCAGTTAATATTTGCGTCATGTGTCACTAGGGTGTTTGTTACCCTTGGCGTTGCAGTCGTCCATAAGAGATGGAACCATTTACCATCAAATTGACCCTCAGCTAGTTTGCTGCCATTCAGCATACATTATTTTATTGATTCAACAGAAAATGGTATAAACTCTGCGACCCTGCGTCGTCTCCGTGAAGTGCTCTGCCGGTACAGAGCTGTATTCGTGGACCCCGCAGAGTTCGCCTGCATGAAAGCCATCGTGCTTTTCAAATCTGGTAAGTTATAAACTTATATGATGGTTTAAATGTGATTCCGAGATTGTCTGTGTGTTTGTTATGCTTTTACTACTTAACTAGCCAACCGATCGGTATGAACGCGAGCGACGTCACATACAAAAGCCAGTTGTTTATAAATATATTTTTTTGGATTCGGGAATTTCCAATTCCTCGATAACATTAATTGTCGCTTCCTATAAAATCGACTTTCCTTATGTGGAAATAAAATGTTTTGTCACGGGAATGAGAAAACAATATAATTTTCCTTATTAACAGGTTTTCCCTGTAACAACATACGCAATGCACTGGGAAAGGCTAAAATATTCCAACTTTCTATGATAACCGGTTTTACCAGTATTCAAATACATTTTTATTAGTATATATTGATACGCGTCGCGTCGGATGCTGTGAATTGTCTTACAGTATTTTATGTTTGGAGGAAAAAATAAATAAAAGGCATTGAAAGTAAACATATATTTTTATTTGTTTGCATTCCCTCACCTGCGCTTGCGCATTACACCGCACAGCTGCAATATAACGCAAGTCCTTGTATGCGCAGAGCTTACAAAAATTTTAGTTTCTTAATACGTTACCAACTTTATTTTAAACGACAATATCGTGTTATTTTCAGATAAGGTACCAAGTGTCTATGAAAAAAAATCTATCGAGTAGCTTTTTTTTTTTGGCAACCTAATATATATGTATATATAACCATAATAAATTATTAATACCATTGTATCGAGTAGGTAATGTTATTACAAGTTTCTTATTGAACTATCAAGATGGTGGACGTTTTGTTAGAACTTTCCAGAAAGGTGTTATGGCAAGTCAGAATCCATGCTCTATGGGTATTATTACCTACCCACTTTAACACCACCAATATCACAAAATATAGAGTCGAATAACACAAGATTATGAATAAAATATTAAATCCACTACATGGCTTTACAAGTTCCCGCCAAAAACTTTATCCAGTAGTTTTTGCGTGTTGCGCTCGGAATAACGTACATCTGTATATGTCATATAAAGCCGCCGTTCTTATCGAAATAAGTACTTAAGTAACAAATGTAAATGTGTAAAAATTTAATACATGACAAGCCTCAAATCGGGGATCATGTAATCTTATTTTTTTTTACTTTATAGGTTTTAGCGTTTGACGAAAATCTCATCTGATATTAAATGCCCATCTGGTGTAAGATAGTAAGCACGCTAAATCTAGAAACAACTGACTCTTAATTGCAACTGCCGTAACACACCAACAGATGCTTGGCGATAGGATTTAAATTGAGGGCGGTAGCTAGTGAAGCGGGCTTAGAAAAAGCTGTACGACCATGTCAAGGTTTCCATACGATGTTGCCTTCACGAAAACCTCCAGCTCAGTTGCAAGGATTTGAATCTACGTCAATCTTTGTAGTGTTGGAACTTGCTATCAATTAATTCCAGAAACCCGTGGCCTAAAAGACCCTCTCCAGATCGAGAACCTGCAAGACCAGGCTCAAGTGATGCTGATGACGCACGCGCGGGCGGCGCACGGAGCCGCTCCGGCGCGGTTTGGGCGACTCCTTCTCCTCCTGCCCCTTCTCCGTCTGGTCTCCCCCCAACAGCTGGAGAGGGAGTTCTTCGCTAAAACAATAGGACAGACACCAATGGAGAAAGTCTTGGCTGATATGTACAAAAATTAAGTTGTATATTTTCAATAGGAATTCATGAAACTTAATTGTCCTCTATGTAATTCATTTTTTTTTTGTACCGACTAAACGCTATTGGCGCGAAAGCGTCACCAGACATTTTTAGGCAAGCGGTTAAGGCTACTCAACTGATTGGCATCAGCTCAAGGAGCCAAAGTGGCCAAACCTCGGCTTGGACTGTTGCCTTGAATGCAACAACGCGAATCTTACAAAGTTAAACTAGCTAATTTAATTATGTACATATAAGAATAAATGAGACACACATGTGTACCAGTAGTATGTGTACCTCCCGACCAAAAACATGATTTTTTTTTTACGCAATTCTAGAGACCACCATCTATACATAAATAAGAAGAGAGAAGACAGTTAAATATATCTTCCTTCTCTGATCCTCAACCGATTTTCCTTATATTTATTTTCTGTTCAGAAGATTTGATTAGTTTTAGTAGATTTTTAGGAGCTACCTAGGATTAATGTTACCAGTCAAAACAAAATTGGAAATAGGTTTTTTTTGTTTTTTTTACAATAACGATTCGTAGTCTTTATTTGTCATACTATACGCTCTACAATCTACAATATTTGTACAGCACTCAATATAGTATTTACCTCTTATTATGGTCGAATTTCGATGTTGGAACTATCACAAATTGTATATAGACATATATAACTACTCGTATTTTTGTTTGTACGTTTATTGTTGATACAATAAATAATTAGTTTCCTCGCATATTATCTTAAGTAATTGTTATTTCGTGTTATTTATTGACTTTCTTATCTAACACTGGCTGTTACCCGCGACTTCTTCTGTTTACTGTTTAGCCTACAACCACAGAAGCGCCAAAGAAGTACCAAAGAAATAGTCAACAAGCCAAAGAATTACTAATGTACATGCACACACTCGTTAGCTTTAGCCCTCTTAGTTCAGAGAAGTTAGAACATTCTTACTTTACATAACATTATTGCTATGATGTATAGTATTTTGAAGTGAAAAACTTTGGCTCGTTTTGATTTGAAACTCGATGAAACGAAATAGCAACATTAGAAAAAGACAAAACATATATATCTATAGAACTCAACGTGCGAGAGAATGAGGTAGAATACGTTATACAGTATTTATTAAATCCGTGGTTTCTTTATTGTATATTGCACTAACTAATACTTGCTGTGATCCGAGCGTTGTACTTTATTGTCTTCGGATGCGCATTACGTAGTCTTGGGAAAAGCTTCATGACCAGCGTAGTGTAGTTCACGTGTATCGTTTATATGAGTATTTTATCATTTCTAAAGGATTCACTTCTACTGCGTGTTGTACACACGTTTTTCACAGTATTTAGTTATACACAAGCAAATGCTATTTTTAATTTAAGCAATCGTATGAAATATAAAAACAAATTAATAAAAACAATAAAAATTTTGTAGACAGTTCTATTAAACTCGTATTGCTATTTCTATACCAAAGCGTGTAAAAATAAAATGGTTGAAAGTTATTATTCTGTATTAGCTAACGAATAAAATAAGATGACATCTTTCCCTTACCCTACGAGCATGTAATGATATAAAATGGCAACTGGACAACTGAACGTCAATCTGTCAATATTTTTGTACATCTATCAATTTATCTTCTGTATCGCTGACTCATTTTTGTATATGAAGATTTTTTTAACTAAAACTTTTCTCTTTCCCCATACGATTTTTCTAACATTCTCTTTCATACAAACCTTGTCCTGACAATTTACTTACAATCTTGTACAAATATTAAATATGCACTCACGTATATAGACTAACACATATACGAGTATAGTATAAATTACTAATACAACTATATTGAGCTTTATTGGGTAGTCCGGTGAAACTGTAGAGGCCTTGCCAGGTCAACAGTGTAGACCGTTCGAAAAAGAAAAGACTATTGATTCTGTAATTTTTTTTATTTCTCTAAATTCTTCTAATTTAAAAGTAATTCCATAAGATACAAACTTATACTAGCATAAGGACATACAAACAGACGTACAAACACAGATATAGACGAACGCTGTCAAACGGATAGACATACCTCTCTGAAATAGAAACCCATAAGACTAGCCACGAAGCCTAGTGTGGCCAATATGAAATCTATAACATATTTAGAAAAGTGTTGTTATCTTATCAATGTATACAAACTTGCTGACTAATATTATAAATGTGAATGCACGTCTATTTGTTTGTTACTCGTTGACGCTTTAACGTTCTCAGGGAGCTACAGAAAATACCGCAGGGTACTTTTCATAAAAATAGCAGTGTTACTAAAGGAAAGTTTCAAATCTATATTAATTCGAAAATCAATCAAAAGGTCAAATCTACATTAATGCAATCTAAGCCACGAGCAATGGCTAGTGATTAACATTACTAATAAGCTATCAACACGTTCCGCGCCAAGGCAATTTTGCCTGACATGTCGTTCATGCATTTGATAAGTAAATCGTGTAAGTATCACATCACAAGTGTGTAGTACATGTGGTCAAAAGATCAAGTTTAACGTGTACCACCGGTGGTATACGTGGCGTAAAGATCAAGCTTAACGTTTACCACCGGTGTTACACGTGGCACGGGACGTGTTAAATAAATACTTTATTAATTATATCTACAATTTACAATAAGCATGACAATGCAATAACATGAGAACGATGAACTCAAATTCCCAATGAGACATTGAAACTTGAAAAATAAATAAACAGAACATAATTTCATTAGAGAATATGTTCCCTTTAAACTTGACATAGTACTTTGACCGATTATTCGGACTAAGGTAAAACACTTTCCCCGGTACCGCAACTCATGCGTAAACTAAAGCGTATATTACAATTAATGTAAAATGTAACGCGTGGTTTCCCTGAAAAGTTATTTCGCTTACCTCATTGTCTATACACTGGTAAAGCCACTAACTTGTGCAATTTATTGTACAACAATAGGACTAAACATATATAAATAAAATGATAGAGGTCTGCTATTGTGCAGCGCATCACACAAAAATGACTAGCTAGACTTAGATCAATTTTCTTGAAACATACAAAACTGATCGTTATCTTAAAAAACCATCACGTTATCCTTATTTTGTCATAAAGTTATTAAAGTTTTAAGAAACTACACAGCACGCTTGTACACAAGAAGGGCAGTAAACGAAAAATATTTCTTACGAAGAAATTGTGTATGCAAGGTATATGTTTCGTTTCTATTTTTATTACACGTAGTAGCTAATGCAATATACAATGCACGATTCCACGAATATAAGAAACACTGTACAATGTATTCTATCTCATTCTATCGCATGTTAAATCCTATGAATGCATATGTTGGTCTCTTTTTCATGTCGCCACAAATCACAACGAGGGTAGAGTAGTTTTCACTTTAAAATGATACCATTATAAGTACTAATTGCTTGTTATATAATACATAGTAAAATGTATAATTTTATTCAGAAATATAGAGTAATTAATGTTTTTAAAATCTACTAACGAAGTAAGGGTATTGTACTAGCGAGACTGATACCACGATATGCCGGCAATAGCACTTTCGATCGTTACTGAGGTACTTTTGTTTGTGGAAATCGTAAATTAGTAACAGTGGTACAGAGGCAACGAGTCGGTGACCTGTTATCAAGGTGACATACAAGCAACCTAAGTTCACGATATACGCGATAGTTCTCGTTAACTGTACATTATTACTATAAGAAACAAGTTAATACCCGTCCGCTTCGTTGGATATTAAAAAAGGATAAATGGTCAATACAAAAGTCAAAAAATAATGTTGTCTAGAACAATCTACGAAAAATTCCATATAAAACAGTCATAGTTTTCACTAATTTTGAAGTGATTCCATTATTATGTAATGTATTTATAATTGTATTTATATACAATAGATTAGTTATCCAATAAATATGTTTCAATAGTTATTTAATTACTAAGGTGATGTAAATATAATTAGAATTAAAAAAAAACGAACGTTACGGCCTCAATTTGAATGTTATGTAATTGTAATATAGATTAAAAAATATATGGCAGGCTATGCAAGGTTCTTTTTCTGTGATTTTATTTAATTTTGACAGCTGCGGTAATCTGTCAACTTTCACCCGTTATGTTTTTTTTACTCAAATTGATATTTGAGTATTCAAGTTTATGTAAGGTTTTTTAGAATTTTCAATTAACTCATTATAATTGATATTATGCAAGATGTCACCGCAATATGAAAAGAAGGGGTCAAACAATGATATTATAAGTAATGTTAATATGTAAACACATTAAAAAAAAATCTATTGTACAATCTAAAAATATTCCACTCTTTGTATATTATCAAACAATTCTTGGGTACAAATTGAATCTTTGGTTAGTAGTATTATCTATCTCTATCCCACTTAGTCACTGGAATATTCTTTGTTACATTCATCATTTCCTTACGCAGTGTTACGATTCTGTAATAATTGATTTTTGAAAAATCTTTATTAATCCATTCGTAATTCGAATGGTATGTGATGCCGTTTGAAAGTTTTGCTAGTATAATTTGTGCAATATCTCAAAACATGACAACGTTTTCGATAGTTTTGGGACACTTGATCAAACAATCACTATCAGTGGTGTAACTATACCATCTGAGATCCACCTGGGCCATCTGGTTACCTAATTGCCTCTTCATCCCAGAAACCCGTGACGTTTTGCCATCTCTCCCCTTCTATATTTACACCACTGATAGAAATACAACACACTTCCTATAACACCGACACCATCCGGAGGTTGCTAACTAATCAAGTTTTAAGGCACCAGTCTCAGAGCACTTATAGTGTGTCTACATATTTCTACTCATAATATCATTTGGGTCACATAAATGAAGCAAAAGCTTGAATAAATAATTAAAACCAAAATTTCGCCAAAGATTTCTAATTTCTCCTAATTTTCATCCTCATGCAGCACGCCATCTACTACATCAAAATAAAATATGAAGCAGGTTACTACGAAATCTACTTAATATGCGAAAAAGTCGCCATCCCACTAGTGGGTCGTAAAAAGGCAGTGTATCTGTATATAGTTCAATTTTTTTATTCCACTAATACAAACGAGTCTTAACATATATCTGTTTTGTAAATAAATTTTCCATTTATTGTACAATAGATTAATTTTTAGCTTATAAAGTTTTAAATTAACCTTGAAATGAGTATAAAAAATAATTTATTATTATAAATAATGATAACGGTTGGTATTTATTATTAAATATATATATTTTAATTATAGATAAGTTGTTTTAAGAATTAATAGCCTCTTAATGGTCTATGATTTGAAATAAAAATCATGAAACCAATTATTGTAAATATTATAATGTTTTATCTAGTAACTATAGCGGCGATGTATTTATTTTTTAAATATTATTAAATGTAAAAATATAACCAAATAACAGTTAGCAATGTATATGTATAGCGAATTGCAATAAATGTTATGTGATACGTGTCAGAATACCCTTGTTTGTTTTATTTCCATCTGCGTCTCTTAAAAACCGAGCAACGACAGTTCTTGTACTGTTATCCATATGAGTTAGCAAGACAGAATACTAGAGAATGGAAGTATGAATGCGACATGTATGGGGAAATAAGTATAGTCCACGCCAAACTTCATGACCGCTCTGAAAATAGACAGAAATTAAGGTATAAACACGTGTTATTCCATATGTATAACATCGAGACAAGTTAAGGACAAATAAATGCCAATTTTAGATTCCTATTAATAATATTTTAACTTGGTCTTGTATTAAAGTCTCGGCTATATTATGCGCAAGACCGAACTTTTGACTGTATACAAAGCGTCTAAAAAGATTGACGTGGATTGTATTACGTTGTATTATGGAAAGAGATAAGACGTATATTTTATCTAATTTTTTATTTCATTAATATTTTCGTATATATCGTATTTTGTATTATATTTTACAAACTATCTAATCTATTTTTTTGTAATATTGCTACTATCGAAAATCAAAGCACAATAATGGCAACACTGAGGAAATATGACGTATGCAAATCTATAAAACATTTATATTTATTCAAACAAATATCGGTGACTTATACGTATATAGACAAAATAAATACCAACGTAATGTGATCTTTTATTCTAATCGCTTCTTTGCAAGTTGTCATCGCAAAGTTTCGATGCACAAAACGTCATTTTTAATTCCAATTTCGGGTGCAAACATACATCTGTACTCTATAAAGGCTAAAAGTATTGACAGCGGTTCGCTGCAAAACATGTATTGTAGTCCGGTGAAACTGTAGAGGCCTTGCCAGACCAAGCGTGTAGTCAGATCGAAAAGAAAAACGGAACATGTCCTTGACAAACTTTTTGGTCGCCCTGAATACAGCAGTAAGTTCGGGCTTACTCATAATATCGTCAAGAGTTAAAATATTATTATAGGAATCCAAAATTAGCATTTATGTATCCTAAAGTTGCCTCAATTTTATACATATAATGTAATATGTATTTATATCTAAATTTGTCTTCTGCGCATCTATCTTCAGAGCGGTCTAATAGTCTGGCGCGTTTTATATGCTTCAAAGCGGTCACGTTTTGACACGCCGGACTAGGAATCCAGTCATGTACATAATAAAAAAACATCGAAATCTGAAGTCCCTATATTATCACTTTATAATAATCCGCTGGATGATAGATAACATTCAACTAGGATCGATTCCCAGAATAAGAGAAAAGAAGAGAAGTTTATAATGATATGCAAATTAAACTATATGAATAAATAATAGGATGTAATAAAAGCTTTAAGAGTTTTATTTTGTCGTTTTTTTTTTATAACTAATTAAATATGGTGTTACTGGTTGAAATATATGTATGATTAAAATAAATGCCATTCACTTCACCGCGCATCAAGGTAATCGACTGAGGAGGTCATCCGGCCCGGTTATACATGCTTTAAATGTATATTTAAAGATTTTTTAATTCGTTCGTGATAAATATTTGTACTTAATTAATACCTGTTTACAATAACTGAACATTAACAATTGTAAAGATAATATTATAATTAGACTTAATTTAGAAATAAAAAGTCTATTATATTTACAATTAATTTCGACAGTTTAAACATGTGATAGCATTTTTTTCATTTGGTTCTAACAAGCAATCTTTTAAGTTATTCTTGCCATTGTCGAGTAGCTAATTATTTTACAAGTGTCTTATGATAATTTCAATGTATTGATAAAATGGCGGCCCCCTTGTTGGATCGTTCCATAGAGTTTTTGTGACATCTCAGAAATCTTGCTCCGTGGTATTATTTTCCATCCACTTCACTTGTACACAATAATACTTATTATGCTCTTTGACAATAACCGAACTATATTACATAAAATGCCACGAATGGTAAATTAATGAACTTCTCTATTATTTATTTTATTGCCATCTATGTACTACCTGTTCAAACTATGTTATATGTACGTATCTACAGATGGCGTAAAAATAATATACCACAAAAACCCAACTTTTCGCTTTGGTTCATATTATTATTTTAGTTTAGGTAACGTTAAGAGTTCATTGTACGCAGTGATTGCGCTTAATGTTTAAATTCCACAATTATTTCCGACCAATTGTGTTTCTTTTATTTATTATACATATATTTCAGAAAGAACTGACACAATTAATTTCACTGAAAACTAGTAACTTATAGAACCCAAGAAGCACCTTTTTAAGTTGATTAATAATTTCTTGGTAACTTACTAGGTACAAACCCATTGCGCTACATGGAATTATAAATTACTTTGCAAATTATTAAAATAAACGTGTTTCTCTCCAAGCCTTATGTCTAGTTAGTTCGTGTAATCCATTTACAAATATCGAAAA
The DNA here is from genome assembly GCA_035772565.1 of Antheraea assamensis. NCBI lineage: Eukaryota > Metazoa > Arthropoda > Insecta > Lepidoptera > Saturniidae > Antheraea > Antheraea assamensis. The sequence goes on along the minus strand of JAQQSE010000023.1, from coordinate 286,924 downwards.
GAAATTAAATAAGAAGCTAGAGAGAGGACGCTTTGTTGATGAGACGCAAACGTTGATTTTTTATACTTGTATAGGATAAAAACAACGATGTTTTTAGTATTTCCTTAATCGCTTTTATCTCAGTAATTCGTATCAACAGGTAACACGAAAGTAAATTGGAAGATTCTTCATTCCGGCTACATTATTCAATTGCTTATTACTGAACGAGACTTAGCTACTAGCTGTTTGTCTTACGTCAATAGGTCTGGTTTTGGTCTCGGTCTTGCAGCAAGAGTCTCGCGAGTATACTTTAAGCGATGATTTCTCAGTTGGTAGTGTATTCGGATACAGCGCCGGTGGACGTAGGTTCAAATCTTAGCAAGTGAGTCGGAGATTTCGGTGAAGGAAAACATCGTGATGAAACCATGGCATATGGTGGTAGGGCTTTTTCTAAGTCCGCCTGGCTAGCTACCACCCTCAAGTTGAAAATCTGTCGCCAAGCACCTGTGGGTGTGTTCCGATAGCTGCACTCGAGGGCCAGTCTCCCTCAACGTTTAGTGACTACCATCTTAGACCACATCATCATTTAACATCAGATAAGATTGTTGTCAAACGCTAACCTATAAAAAAAAGAAAAAAAATTCTACCTATTAGCCTATTGCTATTTATTTATAACGGCATTTCAGATATTAGAACAACGAAAGAGAGCCAGTATATTCTAAGCTTATGTTAAAAAACATAGTAAAGACGAACATAATTAATAAAATTAACTTGCCAATATTTTAGAAATATTTTCAAGTTAGATAATGATAGATCCTTACTTTACATGAAATAGAAGAGTTGTAAAATGAAATCAATCTGTGTAATTTATATTTGCAATCTATATAAATACACCCATAGGTCTTTGACAATAGATTTTCAACTCGACTGCGGTGGATAGCCAGGCGAGCATATAAAAGGTCCTACTACCACAGTGCCGTGGTTTCTTGAAGATGTCGTCCTTCTCAACGGCAAGGCAGCACTCGTGGAACGCGTTGTGTTTATAAAGAACGCAGTTTTTTAAAACTTCTCATAACTATATATTAGATATGGATATCGTGATATTTTTTTGGGTAATGACCAAGCGTATAAGAAATAAAACTAAAAGAAATTAACGAAATCTATCCAGTAATTTTTCAGTGATGCACGCACAACGGCAGACTCTTTCACATTTAATTACATAGAATACTATAGTACCTTAAAGAACCTTAATTTATATTTTTTTCGAACTGACCTACACTGCTAGCCTGGCAAGGCCTCTACAGTTCCACCGGAATACTAAGGGGAGCGCTTAAGGCACTCACCCGATTTGTTTAGGCGAACAGCGCAAGGGCACTCGGTGCGCCTCGGCTTGAACTGTCGCCGAATTTCCCGATCTGACTAAGCTAAGCTATCTATCCATTTCATACACATATGAGTTCGTGAAAACTGCATGTGTGACCATGCACGTTTCACGAACGTATATGTGTATTTTGCATCTGACTACAACCTTAAAGAAGTCGAGGGTGATTACTACTTTGTAATATAAGTACATAGAGATGAAACAATTGGGGCGTACTTAATTCAGGCATGCCTTTTACATGAACATTGTTGATACCTATGTAGGCATACAAATTATGCTTCATCACTCTCCATTTTAACCCAAATCAACTGTAAAATTGCAAGTTTTTCTGGTAAAACCTTAGAAAGAGTTGTCTATTTCTAATTTTATTAATATTTAGTGCATTCTACTCAAAATAATACTATTCTTTCAACCAAAGGTACCCACTACTGAAGGTAGGCGTTTCCCAAAAATACCCACATTGCTATATCTTGTACTGATTTGCTCAATCCTATGCCATGTCGTGACTAGTCTGGCCTGGACAGTTGCGACTGTCCGAATCTATTTACAGCTATTTATACATGTAATTTCCTAACCACTAGAATATGTAATGGAATCGAAACCACAATATTTTTTTAAAGATTACGTTAATGAAACAAAGGAATTGTTTTATTCAATGTTATACTATATTGCCGGCCTATGTTTTTATTCATACTATGCTTTTCACGTAGGTTTCTGTCGTGCAGATCAAACAAAAGAATTATTACAACTAGGCACAATATATTTTTTATTACATAAAACTATCAACACCCACGTTTTTGTCTACTTTCAATAATAGTATAAAACGCAATAATAAATATCATTAATACAAAGATATTCCACAAAACTAAGAAAATATATATATATAATCTGCTTTACAATATTTTAGCAATTTAACAACAGATGGCGTGCTAACAATAAACTTCAAATATCCAAGGATCGTACACGTCTCGAGTAAATTGTTATAGTTCCAATACAGGAAATTTCCACCATTCTAACACAAATTGTCAACAACGCAATTACATAATGGACTCTTTGTCATTAATATTCCATTAATTGTTAATACTTCCTAAGCTACGTTAGATCTAATAATCGTAATACTACAAGACAGTCGGATTACAATTCAAAATGGCGGCCGTGACAGAATAATATTATACATCAAGATTATGTTTTCGTGTTACGTAAGAGATCAAAAGTCAAATAGGTTAAAGTTCACTCTCCACATATCAGTACATTATTAATTTATTATAGGAAAACCAATAGATAGCATATACTACATTAATTGTTGAAATATTAAAAAAATATTTATTTAACTATAATAATTATATTCTATATTAAACAAAACGATAATAATTCCTAACGTCCGAATCACTGAATCATGAAATGGATAACAAAAAAGTATTTTATTTTTCCCAGTACAGGAAATGTACATGTAAAGTTCTCGAAAATTCGAATTTCAAACAAAGAACAAACCGACAAATGATGTTTTTATTATAATTAAAAGAATTATTTATGTAGTCCTAATAAATAAATTAAATTACACAGTTTTTTTTATATATCTGTGGTTTGACTCACAAGTTGTAAATTAGCAATACATTTTGCAAAACGATGCAATAAATTGTCGGTAAAAAAAACGTGAGTGGAAAATAACCCTATAGTCACGTACTAAAGTCGAAATTCGCTTGAATTCACAACCATTTACTCTATAACCTCGGGTTTCCCTATGCGCCATACTTGAATGATTATCTTTTAATAGCGGTTTTTCCAACGCTTATATGAAGTCGTATTGTAGTGAACTGTTCAATGTGGCAGAATTGATATATTTATACATGACTATACAGGCGTTATGAATTTGTTAAGCAACATTTTCACTTCGTAAGTACTTCATTAAGTTACTATAAACTAGAACATGGGAACGGAAGAATAACAGTAACATTAAATTGAAGTTTGGGAAACACGTTCTTAATGGATCACTATTTTAAGTGAAATTCAAAGAATGATAGTTAAGTTTATATATGACATAATTGAGTCTCTAGCACTGCATTTGAGCTTGTGTATTGTTTATTTTAAAATTACAACATATGTCATGTGCTTATTTAATTAAATATTACGCAAGTGTACTTTTGAAATTCTGATATTATCAAAATCAACGAAACTACATATGGTGTAAACAAAACTAATGCTGTCTCTTTTTTACGCGTGATCAAATGAAACAACACGAGTCGCTATTTGCATACTAGAGATGTACTATAAATGACAAGAGTTATTACTTAACAGATATGAGGGGACAGAACGATTATTCAATACTCGGAGTATTATATTTAGCCAATTATTTTGATCGATATTCAATAAATGTTTATTTGACATTCATAGAATTATTAAAAAAACATGTGCAGGTATAACATTATTTTTTAACTCCGAACTTAATTCGATGTGAAGATTAGATTGATTGTACTTGCATATTTCTGTCACGTAAGAAAAAGCTTTATACCCATATGGTAGTCACTCTTTTTTTTTTCTCTGTTGTCTGTATGTTTTATTATTTTATTTTCTATTATTTTTCCAATGCAAATAACATAAAGCAAGGAATCGAATCAAAAAGTTGCAATCAACATTTTAGGAAAAATATGCATTTAAAATATAGATACATAAAAAGTGGAACTTGTGATAAAATTATATACAAAAATATATTTCTTTTATTAACAAAAATAAATTTAAAAGTTTTAATGAAATTGCCACGCGTTCACTATTAATTTCATACAACCGACAGGGTGCGAGACTCGTCTGCTTAAAGTTTGATTCCTGCATGCTCACAAACTCGTAAACAATAGAAAGAGACAGAGAGATAAAGAAAATAGCATGGTGTGGAAATAACGCTTTTTCTTTGCCCGATGATGTCTACCGGTCAATTCCTACCACAAACCGCATTAAAGAACTACGATCCAAAAGAACGTGGTTTCTCATGAATCATTATGAATCAAACTGCAATTGCTAATAATTATTATAGAGTGACATCAGACGTAAAGCATACTTTATTTTCTGCATTGTAATGGTCCCTATTCATAAAAGAAGTTTACTCAAAAATTTTAAAGTATCGGCTAATGAACATCTATATTTGATAAAAAAAGAGAAAAAAACAGTGGTGTCGTAAAACACACGATAGAAGTGAAATACAGAAGGTATTACAGTGAAATATTTTAATTTAAAAAAAGTAACAAAAAGCTAACGTCATGCGGTGTTCCCAGGCGGTCACCCATCCTAGCACTGACCGCACCCAACGTTACTTAACTTTGGTGATCGGATGAGAACCGGTGTCTTTGACACTCTACCCAACACAGTGTTTACTCCACCACTTTTTGTCACACGAAAAGGTTACTGATCACAATTTCAAAGCCGTCCCCTAAGAAATTTCACTTCAAAAAAACTCGTATACCTTTTAACATAGAGTCCAATCTAATATTTATCTCTATCTAATTTAATATCTAGCTATCTCTGTCTAAAATATAGATGTAAGCTGATCGTCTGATCGACTATCATATAAGTTTGCACACCGCATTGTTTTTGACGTAGATGGAGAAAGTTTCCATGCTATCAATTGTACTATAACTTACGATCAGATGTCGCTAGGCTATATTTGATCGTTATTACCGTGTAACGTTTTTTTTACTTCTTTTTTTATGCCAAAGGCCAGCAAACAGGCAGACGGCCCATATGACTTTAAATGGTTACCGTCGCCTATGGACAACTGCAACACCAAAGGCATCACCGTTGTATTGCCGACTTTGAAGAGCATGTTTCAAACTTTTTTTGAAGAGCCCATGTCATAACCCTGGGGAACATCGTTCTGGGTAAACCATTCCACAACGCACGTAATAAAGCTTCTAGTGAACCTTAAGGTTGTCGTTATTCTGCTGGATTTTAGGGTATGTGAATGAGCAACCAGCCAGCGCCGTGTGGTATGAGTTGGAATGGTTATGAGGGCAACATATCAAAAAGTTCTTCAGAACACTCTCCGTTATACACGTCGTATAGCACACATAGAGACCCAATGCTTCTGCGAAATTCTAATGACTCTAAACCGCATGTTAATTTGGAATCATCAAGAATGCGAATAGCTCGTTTTTGCACGGAGTCAAAAGAAGAAAGCTGTTTGGCAGGAACACCGGCCCAGATGTTTGAGCAGTACTCCATATGTGGACGTACATGCGCTTTATAGAGCACAAGTCGTTGCTTTGGTGTGAAGTACTGCTTTGACCGGTTGAGGATACCTAACTTTTTAGCTGCCAACTTGGCCTTGCTTTACGAATAGAGTTGTGGACTATTGATAATGTATTATGTATGAGAAAAAATGTTTGTTCGAATGCCTTCCAATCACACATTAAGGTTAAGGACTGGTGAGTGACTAGTGTGTTTGTGTTCCAACCAAAAATCCTGAAATTTTGCCTACACATTATCACGGGTACGGAATTGGATACAGGGACCTTCCACCTGAGAAAATGTACTGTTTTTGAGTGATAGGTCAAATAAACACCGACGCGAGCAATACCGCGGACAATAGTCAGTCTATTATAATTTCTTTTTACTATTTACTATCAGTTAAAAAGCTCGAAACGATGGTTCCTTATTGTTCTCGGATTATTCGTACTTTACACTTGGTGCCGTGATTTTCTGTTTCCTGTTAATTATTACTGAGTTTGTATAATATGTACTTATTTATCTTAAGTTCTCGGAATCTGTAAGTAATTAACCTCTTTCAAACACATTATATGTGAGATAAAAGTTAAATCTGTTCAAAACAAACATCAAACAGCATACGTTCAATAACTCATTATTTGTGTTCACTTCACCATTTAGAACAAAAAAAAACCATTTCAAACCATAATAACTTGTACAAAGAGCGTGACGGGGTTTTTGGCGGGAACTTACTCTGTCATTTAGTTGATTTTATATTTAATTCACAATCTTGTGTTATTCGACTCTATATTTTGTAATATTGGTGGTGTTTTACGTAGTATAGTTCGATTATTGTACACAAATGATGTGGATGGGAAATAATAATACCACGAAGCATGAATTCTGAGATGACACAAAAACTCCAAGCAAAGTTCTAACAAGGGAGCCACCATCTTGTTAAACCATTGGAATCATCACAAAACACTTGTAATATTATTATCTACTCGATAATGGCAGTAATAATCCAAAAGATTGGTTGCCAAAAATAAAATAAAATAAAAAAGAGCGTGACGTCATAATGAACGATTTTTTTTTTCGAACTGTCTACGCTGTTGACCTTGCAAGGCCTCGACAGTTTCACCGGACTACGAATGAATGAGTACTTGACGGCACTACGCATAATAACATAATTCTAATAAAAAGTAAGCAAGCTAGATATAGCGAGGGCTCTGTTCAATTTTTACTCACAAGATTATTTTCAAAGGAAATATAAAATTATCTAATCAGATGGTTTATATATAAGGATCGAGTAGTGGTGAGGCTCCATTGGGGTGGTATCAATTTTGTACTACTGCCAGGACTATTTTAATATCAATCATGGTCAAACGATATCGTGGAATAGAATTTAAGCTTTTATCATTTAATACCGACAATTAATTTTCAATAAGTGAAAAAATGAGGAGATTATGGAATCAGTTTTTATATATTTTCAGACATTACACATAGAGATATACAGACATTTTAGTTATAGTAACCGAATATTTGCCAATTATATACGTTCAAATGCGGTCACTGACCGCTTGATGTCGATTCGATCGGCATTCCTTTGTATGAGTAGCGAATCGCAGAGAAGCGAACTGTTACCAAGACAATATTTAAAATACTTCCAAATTATAGTTCCGTCGTATAGAGGCCATAAGTCAACTACTACAACATTCTTTTCTATAAGATAACATTTAGGTTAATTTAATCTAACTAATTATTATTGTCTAACTAATTTTCAAATAAAAACTCGGTTAAATTATGAGTTTATTGTCAAGAAATGTATTTGTTACCTTACTTTCTCAATATGATATATAATAAGAAGTAATTCTAAAGATACAAGTTGTCTATAGTCTAAAATTTAGACCATTCATATAAGTCATAAGTACGAATTATCCTTACATTTATGTATGAAACATATTTAGGTAAAAGAAAAATATATGAAAAGTTGAGGATGTAGAGTACACAGAAGATGATAATAATATTATTATATGATATGAATTGTTAAAAGATGATAATAAAAAAATAAAACTTTAATTACGGCTCTCTTTTCTTCACCTCGCTCCATCCCGCTCTAAAGTCGCAGTAAAGTTACATGATCAAGTCCAATAATCAGCCTAAAAGTTCGTATTTACGGTGGGCCAAAATCTCAAACCTAGGTCCGATCTCCCGGAGTGAAGCACTCGAGCACGTTGCCAACGCGATAAAGTGACACTAAAACTTTCAATCACTAGTCTAACAACGCAACACTGATAATCCGCACATACGTGCACACACATACTTCTTCTTCTTCTTCTTACTCTTATCCCACCTAAGTATGGTCGATACAACATGTTTTTCATGTTGTGATGTATGATTTGGCTTAATTTTTACGAACGGCAGCCTGCCTGACATCAACCCTTCTTGGGATTCACATAGCATATTCCGTATATCACACGTATGTCATCTGTAACATACTGTTAGTATTACGACTTCTGTTTTTTTCAAGTTAACGTTACGTTTTGAAGTTATCAGTGAAACGGGAACCAGATTATTGAGAATGACTTGCACACACTATAATTACACAATTAGTTCAGATCCGAAATACACGTTTGAGTTCGTGACGTACATATGCTTGGTACACATGTGTATCGCACGGATTCCTACATATATGAATAGTTAGTATAGCTTAGTCAAATCTGCGGGTCGAGGCAACCGTCCAAGACGAGGCGTGCCGTGCGCCCATGAGCTGGTTCCCACTAAAATCGTGTGAGTGCCTTAAGCGCTCCCCTTAATAGTTCGGTGCATCCGTATAGGCCTGTCAGGACAAGGTGAAGTAGATGCGAAATAACCCTGATTTGATGTGTAACAAAATCTTCCTGGAACTTCTAGAAAGAGGATCACCATTTTGTTAGAATATTGAAATAGAGACAATACATTAATATTACCAACTCGGTAATGGCAATAAAAATTGGCAACAAGGAAAGTTCCATAGAATTATATCCATTAAACGTGACAATGAAATATATGCATTTATGTGACAAAATGGACTAAAATAAACAAAATTGGAGTTTGTTTTCGTCATAAAATACGAAGTGTGAATCATCTAATAATACCAATACTTGTCATTTTATGGGAATCATTGGTTAAAGGTTAAGATACGTTTCATGACGACATAAGATTTTACGTGAACAGATTTTATTTATATAATATTCACAATAACAATTAAGCAGAATTTTGTTTGACTGTACTTTGTCGGTGAATTCCGACCTCCAATGACGTATTTCGCAGACTAAGTTTAAAGAATTCACTATCTCAACTCTGCGCTGCCAATACATTTTTGATAACTTAATGTATGTGTCCGCAAAAATGTAAAGAAAAGCAAAATTTAGTCAAAGACCAGCATGATTTTTATGCAAAAAACAACTGCAAATTGACTAGTCCGTGACTGAGAGTTATCTAATGGGTAGGGCTCACTAACTATTTCCGAAACTGGCCACTTACGTAAAGAATATTTAAAAACTAAATACGACATTTGAAAACGGAACTTTTTGACTTAAAAATTATCGGGTTGTTTCATTTATTTTTCACTTATTTTTACATTTTGAGTGTGATATAGGTACTGCGATTTTAAGTCTAATTTGTTAGAAAATTAAGTACACTTTCAAACTGCTCTTAGTATGGAACAACCATGCAGGTTCACTGTTTACAGCTGGTTTGTAGAATGCCAATCGATTGTGTTAATCCCAGCGACGAATTTTGTGATGGTTGTTAGTGTACCGCTGTGAACAATGAAAACATTAATGCCGTTCGACATGTGATTAAAACCGACGAGCGTGAAATTCCGGCAACCTTAGGCATAAGCATAAAGTCAGGTAAAATCAATCGTACAAAAGCATTTGGGTGTGAAGAAACTGTGTTCCAGATGGAACCCGCACAATTTAACTAGAACGGATCGCGTCAATTGATGGAATACCAAGAGACCTCACATTTCGCGTGGGACATAGTGACAGGTGATGAAAATGAAGTTACAGTTACGATCCAAAAACAAAGCAGCAATCGATTGTTTAAGTCTTTCCAGATAATCCGAAACTAACCAAAGTGGCGAACGTGCGGTCTGCCGCTAAGCGAATGATTGGTACATTTTAAAATAAAACTGGACACGTGACTGATTACAGCCGCTTTGGAAGATCGTCGTACAGTGTATAACGATTGTTGCACGACTATTTGGTTGCCAGGAAGTTATTGACGAACTCCCTAGAAATGATCATGGAAAAATCACCTTGCACCGTGACAATGCCAGGTGTCATACGGCCACACAGACAAATGATTTTTGAAAGGTGACTACGTAGATATTATGCGTCATCCTGCGTACAGTTTTGATCGTGCACGATGTAAATTTTTCCTGTTTTCAAAAATCGAAAATTATTTATGCGGTCAACGATTTTCACCGGCAGAAAAGACTGGTGAAGAGTATTAAAAGCATGTTTCCAAAGTTCACAGCGGAGGAGTGCTGTGTTTGAACTTAGTATCCGACAAATCGGTAATGTGCTTTGGAATTTGGTTATAAAACCTAACATTATTACCTAAAAACTGGTACCGGTCTTAGTGAGCCTAAACGTGGAATGACCAATTTGTTCTTGTTTCTAGTATTTTAATAATATCGGTCTTTTACTGAATTCAGCTTATCTACGTTTATAAGGACATGCATTAGACTTTCACAATTGTAAAGGGAGGGCAAAGTTAAGATAACGAATTCCTGGAATTCCTTTAATGATTCGGGAGACCCCATATCATAAATTGCTCGTACAGCCCGTTATTGTAGTACGCTTAGTTGACGTTAGCGTTAGACTATGAAGCTGGCATAGTCTTCAAGGATGTACTGAAGCCTAGTTAAAATAAAAAAATAAAAACATTTCGTAGGCGGATATTGTTTTTAAAGTAAACACAATATACACATTTTTCCGTTTGGAAAATAATTACGTGCGTTGTAGTTTAAAAAAAACCCCGAAATACTTTGCGCGTTTGAGGTAAAAGTATAAACAATTATGATTGTTTCAGAGTACAAGTGTACTGATATCGTTTTAGGAATCACTTGAAAATTGGTACGGGATATTACAAATAACTTTTAGCCGATGCTCGATTCGAATAGGTTATAGAAGTTATACTTCTTTTGGCGCGTTAGGTAAAAATGATGAGAGTGAATTTTTACGATGTGCGCGCATATCGTCTCGAAAAACCGACATTCTGAAGTTAGCTATAGTCAATATTTTATTCAAAAAAAGTATGTATGTATTAAATACCTTTTTTTCTATTGTTAGTGTCGTTTTTTCTACCAACGTAGAATAAGGTGAAAGATAACATTTTTGAAAAGATTTTTATCTTGTTACGCCAAAGAAGTATAACTTCTAAAGCGTGTATAAGTACACACACACAATTTTTTTAATAACTATCTTTGACAGAAGCTCTGTAGAGATGATTTATTAGTAACTAGTGATCATCTATTGTTCGATATTCGACCATGAAAAATGTTTCATTGAGAAAAATAAAAACAATTTTTTACAAAAAAGTTCTTGATAGCGTACTGCAGCTCGTCAAGGCCATGATTTTGTCGTGTTATAAAAAAAATATATGCATTCAGTAACTGAAGAATAGTTCTGATGGACGAACAGCTGTCTGAATGCGTACGTTATCACTACATATTATAAAACAAATCCGTCCACCGCGTCTATTTGTCTGTATGTTCGCGATAAATTTAAAAAGTACTAAACGGATTGTAATGCGGTCTTCAACAATAGATAGAATAATACATGAGGAAGGTTTACGTATATAATTTGTCAAAGTTTTTTGTAAATTCGTTGAAATAAAAGGATAATTGTTGGAAGTGTTGGAATAAGTCAAGCCGCCTGGGAGCTTTCAACGAAAACGTTGCCTAATTCTTTTGAGATACAACAAACAGTGCTGTCAGATACTCGTTGTAGGGACTCACACATGCATGTTTATAAAGTGCACGCTATAGATATGTATGTGTCAAGTCTCACTCATCATTTTGCCTTTCCACAATCCACAGTCCGTCTGTAACCATGTACATGAATGTACGTGTACAGATGTGTAAGCTAATCGTTCTTAAATAAGATGATGTAAAATGGTGTATTATTATTATTGTAACCGAACAAAGAATAGACAATGTGAAATATAAAAGAACTTTTATTAATCACCTCAAGTAGTCACCACACTCGTCTTTTATGTATATACAAAAAAGTCCACGATGCCATATACCTATCTCTTAAGGATAGCTTACTATATCCGATATATATATATTGAACTTCCAAAACAATAGCCATATAAAATGTGGTAATTGGAAGGCTATTTATAAGGTTACAATATTAATCCTTATTAAGTTTCCTTAAGCATTTGATGCAGATAAGTAAATATTTTTTATTATCAGGGCAGGTCAACGTCCGTCGGGACTGCTAGTTACATCTAATTTTCTTTATTAAATTAGTTTCGAGTATCTACAAATACGTCATCTCACGCATTAACTTATTGAAATATATATTTTGAATGATATGAGAAAAAAAGTAATTGTTTCCAAATTCTTTTTATTGATAACAGTAAAGATACTAAACAAAATACAATTAAAATAAACTGAGTCTAGGATGTCATCTTCAGGCAGACAGATCGAAATATGTTATTTTATTTGATATATGTAAATTGAGACTATAAAAGCCATATATTTATTCCATTACAATAAAATCTTATTTACACACTCCGAGTTTTATTATTACGCTCTCCGAACCAGTCGAAGCTTCTACATATGTGTGTTATATTTATACGAAGTAGAGGAGAGTCAACGTAGTCTAATTAAGTTATAAGGAATTTCGGACGCTTGCATTCCTAACGCTGACTAAACGTTGAGATATATAAAAATAATGTACTACAGAATTAAATATATAATAAATGACCGCAGAAAAGTCTTTGATTGTATACGTCTATTTCCTAAAGATAACGCATAATTTTATCTTATACATGTTATTGAGAAATAGTTGGTCAATATTTTTTTTATATATTATTTTTGGCAACTAATCTTCTAGATCAGAGGTTCACAAACTTTTTTCTCATGGACCCCTTTTAAAATTTTACTGGTTCCGGTGTCCACCCTGCAAGTTCAATACTACCATATGAAGTCAAGCAAACACTATTAATTCCTCACACTATCCAAAATAGACCAATTTTCATAGAACCCCGCTTACTAATTGTGCACCTCCATTTCTTTGTCACGCCAACGTACACCTCCATCGAGTCTCTCGTGAACCCCTGGGAATCCAACTGGACCACTTTGGGAATCACTGTTCTAGATTATTACTGCCATTATCGAGTAGGTAATCACATTACAAGAATGTCTTGTGATAATATCAGAGCTTTGACAAGATAGCGTATCCCATTGTTAGAACTTTCCAGGGATTTTTGTCGCATCTTAGAATGCATACTTTCGTGGTATTATTTCCCACCCACTTCACTTGTGCATAATAACCGAACTATATTGTGTAAAATGCCACCAATATTACAAATAATACGAGAAAAGCTACATGACAGACTAAGTTCCCGCCAGAAACTCAACTGGTTATTTACAACACTATTTTTAGAAATACAATAATAATTTTTACCGACTGAAAGCAATAAACAATCCTTTATATCTATAATAAAATATCGCAATTTTTAATAACATGCAACAATAAAAAAGTTGTTGATAATAAAAAATAAATACTAATATGCATGAAACGCTTAAGGTAACTATTATATATATAATGTATTTAATTTGAAAGGGTTTACACTGTATCCGTCTAAATAGCCTTCCAATTACCTCATTATCTGTGACCATTTTTTGGTAGATATGTATTTGATGTAATAATAATAATAATAATAAATATTTATTAGCAGTAAACTTACCCTAGGCTTACATATACATCGATAAAATAAAAACACTTTTCAATTAGAATTACGATTACACGTTGATCTCCAAACTAGGCTCGTGGCCTGTCTTGTGGATTTCAATTTCAAAGAGGTTTGTCTACCCGGTTAACAGCGCTCGTGTATGTTTGTGTTTGTGTATCTATTTGTTTGTGGTTATGCTATGTTGTTTCTTATGTAATCTGTTGTCTGTTTCTTTCTCATACAGTAACTTTTAAGAGCTCTTCAGTGTTATGGTAAGTTAAAGTTTGAAGCCATGAATGAATTTTGTGTTTTGCTTCCCATATGTTACATTCCTTGATATTGCAATATTTGTTTACTTTGTTATATAGAAAAGGATGAAGAAAAGAACTAAATCTTTTAGCAAATGACGATTTTATTCTTGGTGTGTACACTTTGAAAACTCTAGAATTAGTTATAGTTTTGTAATCGGGGGAGTGTAATATTTTGTAGTGAAGTTGTGTGATGACTTTGGCTATGAACAATTTGCGAATGCTCAAAATTTGACTTTCTTTATATAGTAGTTCTGTTGGATATCTATAGGGCTTATTAAACATAACTTTAATAATAGACCTTTGGGCTCTTTCCAATATGATCATTTTTGTAGTTGCTGAACCACCCCAAATTGAAATACAATAGATGAGAACTGATTCACCAAGAGCAATGTAGATTGACTTTAGGAGATTTTTGTCTGCTATGTTTCTCAATTGTTTCATTATGGAGATTAGTTTTAAAGTACGTTGTGCTGTAACTTTGATATGGCTATCAAAAGAAAGCCTATCATCTAAGATCACTCCTAGATATTTTATTGAACTGACTCGAGAGATGGTGCTACAATCGCATGCCCTTAATACAGGTAATATATCGTAGATACACTTGTGGACTTTAATCTCAGGGTTTTCTAGTGGCTTCGATGCAGATGTTTTATGAAAACAGAGATATTTAGTTTTTAGTGTGTTTAATGTTAGTACATTAGAGTATAACCAGTTCATAACTTTTGCCATTCCATGTTCCACCAGATTAAATACTTCTGTCCAACTTCTTCCATGAAAGATGATTGCAGTATCATCTGCGTAGCAAATTATGTTTGAATTGTTTAATTTTAGTTGGGAAATGTCGTTAATATACAGTATAAATAAAGTAGGGCCCAAAACGCTACCTTGAGGAATACCATAATGTATGTACTCTGAGTCACTAACATCTGTACCTAGTTTTACACTTTGTGTTCTGTCTTTTAAATAGCTATGGAACCATTTAAGGGCTGTTCCTCTAATTCCAATCCTTTCCAGTTTTCTCAAAAGTATCTTAGAAGACACAGTATCAAAAGCTTTAGCTAAATCTAAAAAGACACCAACACATGTGTCTCCTCTATCTAAGTGGCATGATACAGTGTTACAAAGCAGTGATACTGCATCTTCCGTTGATTTATGTTGGCGAAAACCAAACTGAATATCCGATATAATTTTGTGTTTGTCTAGGAAGCTTAATAGTCGCTTATTTACAAGTTTCTCTAACACTTTTGAGAATGCGTTCAATAACGAAATAGGCCTATAATTATTTGGAGAGAATTTGTCCCCTCCTTTATGAATGGGAACTACTACAGCATTTTTCCACTGAGTGGGAAAAGAGCCTTCTGACATACTAAGATTGTAGATGTGCACTAGCGGCACAACAAGGTACGATTTACACATTTTAATTAAATGATTGCTTATACCGTCGGGTCCAGGAGCACTATCTATTTTTAAAGAACTGATGATATCAATGATTTCTCGTTCGTCGGTTGGTAGAAAAAACAACGTCTGAACAGGTGCGTAGTTTGGCGAAATAACTTTGGATGCTAACGACTCCTGTGTTTCATGTATTTCGTTTAGTATCTTATCTGTGAGCTCATAGCCAATATTGGTGAAAAATTTGTTACAATAATTTAGTGAAGTCTTAGAATCTTTTTTTGTTCTGGATAATTCTGTGACTCTTGTTTTAAGTGGTGTAGTGTTAGTGATATCTCTAATTGTACGCCACAATTGTTTTGCATTCTTATGATTTTCTGCCAGTTTGTGTTCAGTGTATTGATTTTTTATTCTATATAACAGTTCGTAGTAAAAATTCCGGTAACGTTTGTACACTAGTAGAAGTCTTTTGTCATTGGGAAATTTTCGTACCTGAGTGTGGAGTTTATCACGATGTCTGGAACATCTTAAAAGACCTGGTGTCATCCATGGCATTAAAGGTAATTTGGAGGAGCTAGTTACGAGTTTCGAATTATTGTTTATAGCTTTATTAATCATAGACGAGAATGTAAAAACGGCCTCATTCAGGTTGCTTTTGCAAGTAACTTGTTCCCAATTTATATCTTTTAGTTCACTCATTAGACTTGGATAGTGAACTTTTTTAATGATTTTGTTCCTCTCTTTAGGTTTCTTACTACTAGTGATGATCTCAGTCATGACTATGTCATGATCTGTTATATCTGCTTTATATATCAAACTTTTTGTCTCATACGAATTCGTAACCATTACATGGTCGAGACATGCATTTGACCTTGTTGGTTCTAGTACCGCTGGCTTGAGACCTGACTCAGTAATCATACAAAGGTATTCTGTTGACCTACTATCATCAGAATTTGAGTTTATATTAAGATTAATATCTCCAGTGACAATTAAACATGGCGCATTTTTTGTGTTTCGGATTGTATGTTCCAAGGAATATAGAAAAGTGTCAATGTTTCTAAAAGAGGGGGAGCGATATATACCAAGTACAGTAAAATGATTAGTGACACATATGGATATACAGTTAGCATCATGTATAAGCGGTTCATGAACAAGAGGATTCCAGATTTTATTTACATAAGCCACCACACCTCCAGATTGGTTGATAATTTTATCCGTTCGAAAAGACAAGTATCCCTCTATATGTGGAATTATAGACGTTTCATTTGTCCAACATTCTGTGAGAATTACTACATCAAAGAACGTGTTTGTACGTGTTAGGAATGCTAGAAATTTATCAAAGTTTCGTTGTATACTCCTGATATTAAAAGTAAGAATCTTTATATTTTGAGTAGTAGAAAAGTAGTCACTGCATTTTTCTGGTGAAAATAATATGTTACAGTATGGTTCTGCTTTATCTATATCACGTAATGTATTGAGGTCAATCATTTGTATAGCATGTAATTAACACTATTTTAGATTTATCAGAAGAGATGCAGTTACACTTACATAAATATATACTTTGCAAAAGTTCGTAGATTGGGTTTCGTGTTTTAAGTAAGTACTTTTTGGTGTCAAAGTGAAAAATGTATATTATTAGTACCAGATGTCTTTGATTTTGTTGATATGTGTGTGCTTGTATAAGTCTGAATTTACAATGCTTTTGAGTACTACGAAAAGTTTGAGTAGAATGTAATATATGTGTTTGGTGTATGAGTGTTTTGAGGTGTGAGTATTTAATGTTATTTACTTTTGTTACATGATTCAGGGTGAATCTTTCGATGTAGTAAGAATAATAAAATATACTATTTTTAAGTGGCAAGATACATATAAAAATTAATATTAGTGAAAGGATACTACGTAGATGCTGAATTATCTTGGAGTTGAGTACTACGCGTAGTAATTGGCCCCAGATAGCGATTAAGATCGTGCTGCGTTCGGATGAGTATTGCACCACGACCCTCCGTTTGCCTGATATATATGGCACCATTTTTTGTCCAACAAAACTTGTATCCTGCCTGCTTTGATCTGAACCTTGCATCACGAAATAACTGTCTATTATCGCGCGTTAAACGCTCATTTATATATATTTTCCCCGTAGTGGTTGATAATTCGTTTTTATCAAATGTTACATTACGTCTCATTTTCGCATTCTTGTAAAATTCATCTCGTTTACCTCGTCTCATAAAACGGACAACTAGTGGTCGCGGATTATGTGTATTCTCGTGCGTTCCATTGCGCCTTGGGCCTGCGCGTGCAACGTAATCTATATCAGTATCCTGAAGCTCGATCCCAATTTTAGTGGCGGTAGTTAGAACAATATGGTAAGCGTTCTCATTAAGATGTTCAGTTGCTCCCATAATTTCCAGTTCATTTCTGAGCGACTGTTGAGTCTGCGTATTTAGTTGATCTTGAAGTGAGGTTATAGTGGTTTTAATATCTTCTACACTGTGTTGCTGGACTTCTAGTTGTTGTAATCGGGTGTCAAATTGCGTAATGTTTAAAGAATATTCGTCTAATCTAAATCGCTATCCTTAAAAAATGTATGTATAAAAGATATAACTCTATGTCATCGCAGATTTTTTTGTAGATCCATAAATGAGGAATATGTTACTATGCATAGTTTTGTTATATTTTAAAAGAATTAGGCAGCGTTTTCAATTAAAGCTCCCGAGCGGCTTGACTTTTTCCAACATTTCCAATAATAATCGGTATATTCCAACCAATTTACACAAAACTTTAACAAATAACATACCTAAACCTTCCTCGTGTATTACTCTATCTATTGGTGAAGACCGCATGACAATTCGTTCAGTAGTTTTTGAGTTTATCGCGAACAGACAGACAGACGCGGCGGACGACTTTGTTTTATAACATGTAGTGATATTTAAAAGCTAAAAATGATTATATTGAGTTATTTTTAACAGAAAGACATAAGCCATAATATACTTTTCTCTAAGCATTCTTATATATATATGACTATGTGGTATATTATTTTTATTTAAGTATCTCATAAGTTTAACCATCCTTAGAATGAAATTGACACCTCTTTCACAGAAACCTTTCTGTATATCCACTAGAAACGACTGTAAATTTAATATTTCTTAAATATACGCATGTTAGAAAGATACACCAGATCGAATTTCTTACCGGTTCTTCTTGATGACTGGGTTATTTTCCGAACCGGTGGTATTTTTGACGTTGATAGGAGCCTTCTTAGGACTTAAATTGAATAAAGTATTTTCCGATTAGCAATGTAATCGCTCAACAACACCATTTTAAAACTACATTAGAATACGTCGACTTTTCTCTACTTCATGGAAATATACATATACATACATTTTAAATATAAACCTTCCGATAGGAATTCTCTAAACAATAGTGAAAACCGTATCAAAATCGGTTGAATTAGTTATTGTTACGTTATACACATTTCATAAATAAAAAGTAAATACAGATTGGCTGATCTGTTTGTAATAAACAAACGAACCATCAAATATTTTGAAAAGACAAACAAAATTACGCGAGGCCGACGGTCTATCCTTCATTTTCTATTAGTAAAGCCATCGCTGTGCGTACAAAACTGACAAATACAAAACGAACTTCGCAGTAACATTAATATGCGCAGATGTAAAATGCGAACCAAATTAATAGATTTTTCCTGTATTAACCTTTGCCTTTGATTGTTTATTTTAGTCGTCATTTAGCGTCTGTCATACAATAGGTATATAGTAAAAAGTTTTGGGACAAATAAATCATTATTTATATATATATATATAATCAAAATACACGGCTCTCGAAATCATCAACTATACCCGCTATGCTCATGACTCACGATGACTCATTTTGTGGACTCGCGACATTTTAATGTAATTTTATCCTGTACGTAAACAAACTGATAAGAAAAGTTCCGATGTTCAACGTATTAATTAATTCTTAGTAAAACACCTCAATAACACAGTAATAATAGTTTCAGTTACTTATAACATGCACTAGCGAACGAAAATATCACAATTTTTTTACGGTTGGAGACCGCGCACGATGACCGCAAATACCTAATAATTATCGTATCAACCTACTAGCTATATAAATAAAAAAAAACACCTTGACCGATACGTGTATGACACATAAGTGACGTATGAATATAGGTCTTTGAAAGTAAAGGACGTGAGTTTAGAACCAGTTTCTCTTGGTATATATAGTTTATTCTTTCAAAATGTTAGATATATTATTATCTTATTGTTGATTATTCGTGATTAGTATTGTCAATAAAAATTGTCAACCTGTGTTCTCACAACGTCGGAAAAAGCAAGCAATATGTAATAGCCAATAGCTGTGTAGCGACACACATACCTACATCAAACGTGGTATGTGTGTACTACAACAATGCAGGCGAAAAACCAGCGGCACTACGAAGTCCGAAATTAGTTGGCTTAACAACGCGACTAATTAAGACTTGCCGCCCAGGTGGCGACCACATGCTACCTGGGTGTAATTGTAATCTCACGACAGACCGCTCACACAATGCGGCGAATTATCTTAGCTTATTGTTTATATTATTTTATTACCCAAATACTATTGTCCATTCCTAGTTTTACTTTAATTTTATAACTCTAATATTGTGTCTATTTTTATGTTTGTAATTCTGTAAATCTGTAGTAAATCATTTTGGTAGCATATTTATTATTGTATGACTGGCGAATTATCATTATTATGTTACAAATGTATCACTAAACACTTGCCTACTCCAAATACCTATAAGATTTTCAACAGTTATCATATGATCATTATAGCGAGAAGTCTCTCAATACCAAAGGAGTATTAAACTTTCAAAACAAACTACTACTAAAAAAAAGGAGGATTAAACTATTTATTCCTTATTTTACACATAATCTTTGAACAAAATAATTTATCCGTATTTGCGATTCCATAAATATATTCCCAGATAAACCCTTCCGGTCGTTTTTTTATCTCTCCTTCCATCCTATTAAATATACATGACATATAATCAAAGGTTGAAAGTTTAAATGCTGTGTATGTTTATGTCTGCCATATCTATAAAATTATGTTTTTTTATATGTAACAGGAACACTGCTTTTTTATTAGTGTTAATTCCATGGCTCCTTTACACCTAATATATACTATATACTCGTATATATAGACATCAAATTTACTTATATGTCTGCATACATTATATTGATTAGTATACTAAAATACTGCAAGGAAATACTTCATTTAATTATATGTCTTGGCTTTATATCTTTATGGTGTAAATGAGGAAAGAAACTCAATAATAATACTATGAATATTATTAAAAAAAAAAAACATTAAAATAACAGTTTATTCTTAAAAAAAATTACAAAGAAGTATTGTAAATTTCAGATCTATCACAATCACAAGTCTTTGAGATTTACATTTAGGGCTGCCATAACATTTTTAACCTAAATCTATGCTTAATCTACAAAGAATTTTTAAAGATAAAAATATATAAACTAAGTTCACATAAAACAAATTCACAGATTATATGTTACTCATTACAATATTACATTATCATTACATTTTTATATCAGAATATTAACAGTACTTTTTCAATCAAAAAGTTCTTTAAAATTCACAAAATAAATAACAAAATCTTGAACAATAATAAAGAAAAGTCCAAAACCAATGACAATTACTGATAGAAACATAAGTTACATACATAATTAAATAGGATAATTAAACCATGAATTAATTATCATTATTATCATGAATTACTGATAGCACTGATAGTGAAAATGAACATTGGGGGCCATATTGATGTTATATCTCTAAACCTTCTTTATAGATTATTTTCAATTCACGAATATCATGAAAACAATTAGGCAGCCCCAACGAATGAATTTTATTTTATGAGAAATCATTATTACTGTATAACTATAGAGTAACAAAACAGGAAAACTTAGATTTTCCTACTCTTGTTTACAACTATAATATAGGTTTATTCCACACCAGTTGTCTTCATCACACATACTTATTCAGCAGAGAGAGAGAGAGAGAGCAATGATAAAATAATAATTTTTTTATAAAAATGTTCCACAGATAACATTATTCACTGTACATGTCATATTTTATATACAGTTCAAATATTAATATGGGTATATTATACATCTCACATATTTATTTGAATTATAAAATTATAACCACATTCAAAACAGTAGATAGCAACTGTTTTTCTTTATTGATACATATTATCACAATAATAAATATATTTAATTGTAATTATGAGTTTCATTTAATAGACATTGTACACAATTGAATATTTATGAAATTCAAAGACTTATTGATAGACCTGTTTGTGTACTTAATTCCATTTTAAATAGACCATTCTTCAAAAGAGTTCTGATAATCTTAAAATTTGTACTTACAAAACCATCTCTTATTCTACTAACAGTTACAACCCAATAAAATTTTAACCTTATTTAATTCTGAAGTTTTTAGCAAACCAATCACATGTGATTCAAGGGACTTAGTATGTTTTTCTATGTTATACTAAGCTTTATATATTTTAGATGATTTATAGTACATTTTGTGAAACTTTTTATATATACCTTTAAAGTGCAAACTATACCTTAATTAAAATTCGTATGTCATTTTTTTCTATACTTATCAACTTCAGTACCTATACTTTCAGTAGAAATAAATGCGTTTTAAACAAATCATTCGAATAATTTTAAATGTTTCATACACAAAAATTATACTATCAAACCGTTTGTGTTTTAGACTTATCAACATTTTGCCACTAGACCGGAACCTACAATGGTTATAACTGAGTATATATAGATATACATCAATTTTAAATGAACATTTTACCTGAATAATAGATTTTACAACAGTTAATACAGAGTTGGTTCTCTATAAAATCCTCCAAATACAATCGAATTTGTTACCTTTTCAATAATCATGAATGTAAACGGTTTATTCGCTTCAAACCTAACAGCACCAATACGGTTACTAAATTCGGCAACAGTGACTCCAGATGCAGTTGTACCCTCCTCGACAACTTCAATTTCAGCTTTGTGAATTACTTTAGACACATGCAAAGGTGTACGTGCCATATACGGTAACATGGCCTTCCCTTCATCAAATAGATCTCTAATACCCATAGCATTTTTCAGAACGTCTGTCATATCCAGATCAGAGGTAATTTTGAATCGTGGAATGAAACAATCAACCTCATCATCTGCATATTCTTCACTAGATATTCTTAATTCTTGGAAAAATGCATCCAGCGTCATTTTCTTGAAGTTTGAGAACATATCTTCGAGGGAAACACCAGGTTTAGGTAACATAATTACCATTGATAAACGGTTTTCTGTCCCATACGGTAATTCTATCACTCTGGCTTGTAATTCTTTTATATTAGAAAAAGCATATGTGTGTCTATTGTACATCATATTCACCTCCCCAGTTTTAACACCGTTACTATCGTAAAATGGTAATTTAATTGTCGATGATGCATTGAAAGGTATTGTCCACTGCCCACGGAAGTAGAGAGCACTCGTCAGAAACAACTTTGCATTCTTAAAGTTATTTTCATCAACAATTTTCTTTATACGGTTATGTGTTACGTTAGCGATGGCGCGGTTCAAAGAATCTGCAGCTAAAGCTCCATTGCTGAAATTTAATTTAACCATTCTAGTGTCATAATACGTCTTGGCAATGTCTTGGAAGTCTTCCGATGGCAGCCGTTGATCATCAACGAAGACAGCGTTTAATTGGGCGAGTTCCACAGTATTTGTTTTCACTTGTAACCATTGTGATATGTTACTGAAATTTCTTCTAGTTACATTCTTGTTTCTCGGTTTTATCCTTAAAGCGTAGTTTATTTCGTATCTAGTATTACCAGAGGCACCTTCAGATATCACCGCGAGTACAGTCCACAGTGTGAAGGGCGACATTATTAAATTCTGCCCATTTTGCTGAACTTTTGATGTATGATACAGCACTTCTATAGAAAAGTTTCCTATCCGTTCCGTTAACCCATTATGCAATTCCGTTTTATTGGCCACTTCTTGACTGGCTGCGAATGCAATAAACAAGAAAAACACTATAAAAACACACATATTGAACATGGCACAAATATCTTTTTAAATTTTGAACACTTTTTTTCAATAGGTATATAAATGATAACCACTTTTTTTAGATTTTATGGAACATTTTCGAATTGCACAAGCTCTTAATGACGTGACACAACTACTGAGCAGATACAACAATCTCTGAATCTCAAAGAGATCATTGTGTTGTCAGGTAAAACTTGGAAAAAAACAGGATTTTACTATTTACTTCTGTAACAAAGCGCTCGTTCAGTGCGAATCTCAACGTCACAATACAAGGAAAATGTAAATTTAAGCCTTTTATATACTATATCAATGCTTCATATTTTAATGACGTAGTTGTCAGTTGGATAATTTTAAATTACTGTGTCGTTTTTATTAGTGTATTTAGTAATCATAAGTGCGTAAAATACAATGATCAAGAGGTAGTTGACTGCATAAATATTGCAGATTCATATGATAAAAACAACATTTTCAAATACATGCTAGTAAAAGTAGACTCCAATAACTGAACGTTACACACAGAAGTTTTGATTTCTTACACTTTTTTATCAATGGCACACAAAAACTATTGACACTTTTTTCTAAGTTTTATATAACATTTTCCAGTTGCTAAACTGAACCAAAGTTATTTTTACACTTTTCCTAAACATATTACCTATAAATATAACTATTTCTTATAATATTTTTTTTTACGAAATTGAATGATTTTATGTAAAATTAATCTATAAAATGTTAAGCACTGCGATCATAATACTGTCTTTGCACTCTAACACAATGATTAGTCTGTAATAACGTCATATTATTCTATCGAGGATCAAATATTTTAGTAAATAAAAAATTCTGAAATTGTTGATAATTATCAAATGTGGCATTATTACAATATTGATATTTGTTAGTTTTATTTTCCTGTTTTGAAGAAAGATCCTTTAGGAACGTTATATAATACTGTAACGTTATTATTATAAATACATGTAATAGCCTAATTTATTTGCAATAGATTTAGAAATATGTAACTAACACCTACACCTACTTCATGCAAATTTCATTTTTTTTTTTTTTATTATTGTGAAATAAATACAAATCCTCTAACAGTAGACAGAGACCTTAACTAGATTGACACTAATGATAATATTTATGACAATATTTAGTGTAAAATATGCAAGATTAATAAATTAAAAATATATTAAACTTAAACCTAAGTAGATCAAAATTAAATGTATAAATTACAAGTAATAAATTTAAACCATGAGTTATATTAAGAAACAACTAAACTACACTTATTACTATCTTAAGATAGTTTAAAAATAAATTTAGAAGAATATTATTATTAATTATGTATATATACACATATGCATGGGTTATGTGTATGTTGTTGCACAAATTTATTTTTATTATTAATATTATTTCTTTTATATATATATATATATATTGTAACTTTAAAACAACTAAAAATTAATAAATAAAACTTAAAATAACTATTTCTAAAATATACATGTACTTTAAGCTATTTATTTACAGTTTCTTATAATTTTAAAACTATACAACAACTTATTAGCCTCAATTTATTTGTTAATCTTTTTTAACTTTTCTACAATTTGTAAACAGAAATTTATGAAATTTTCTCTAGTGCTTTTCCTACTTATTAAATTTTTGAGTTCATTTTTGCATACTGTGGTTCCAACTTCCAGTTCCAGTTCAGTTCTAATTTTAAAAAATATTGGACACTCAGTTAAAACGTGTAGAACATTTTGTTTTGTAATATTATCACATATACATTTAGGGTGATCCTTAATTTTAAATTTATATAGATAATCGGCGAAAGCCTCATGTCCTGTTAACATTAAAATTAAATTAAATAAAATTTCAAAATTATATTGTGATCTAATTTTATATGAAAAAAATTTTAAATGTAAAAAAAATTGAACGTATATTTTAGAAATAGTAGAATAATTTTAATTGTATTCCAAAATAATTTCTACGAACACCTGGTCGAATTATTAAGAATTTACTTCGGCAATGTTTTGTTTCAAAACGGTTTTTCTTTTAATTATTATACGTTGCAGATTCAAATAATTTATTTTTTACATTTAAAAATACATTTCAACAGTCCTATATATTAGTACATGTAAATAAAATCGCTGGAGAAACAGAAGGAGACAGATTTTTTTTTTTTTTTCGAACTGTACACTGTTGACCAGATTTTATATAGGCAACCAGCACAAGGGCTCACGGTGCGCCTCGGCTTGGACTGTCACCGAATTTCCAGAATTTAACTAAGTGAAGCTAAACTAACTATTATTTCATACATATATGAATTCATGAAACATACACATGTACCAAGCATGTATGTTTCACGAACTCATACATAAGGAGATAGATGTTCTTAACTGTTTTCACTTTAACTATTTATATATAGATGCCAGTTATGTTTATTGCTGATCTATTGAATAAGTTGATATGTTTTCTTTTCTTTTTTACAAAGATGCTCTGTGTAAGATACAGATATGATCTGCGTAGGATGGCGAGTATTTAAGAAAATGGTAAATCGCAGACAGAGTCTAATAACCATTGAGTAACTTTGTTCAGCAATGGCTAAATACAAGCATATAATCTATATATATGAAAGAATGTCTGATATATTAATGCACAGCCCAAACTACTGGGGCTACAAGGGCTGTAAAAAATGCATAGGATGAAAGTTTGTGAAAAATAATCATTTTTCCTCCAGTCGGCTATTATTTTACTATAGTAAAGAGTTGAAAATAATTACGGCATGGAAAATGCTGCGAATAGCCGCGGGAAACTGCTAGTCTATATGGGCAGAGATAAAACGATTCATTACAATTGTCTCCTCTGTTAGTGAACGCATTTTTGAAATTTATTTTAATTTAATTATACAGATTTGAAGAATAGATCGTTTTTTTTTTAATATTATTGAACCGTGAAACATTCACTAATTATGATCGATAATTATTGATAAGTTCAGATAAAAAAAACTGTTATTTATCAACATTGTCTTGCTTAATAAAATTCAATATTACAAAAGCAACAATGAGGCAAAGCAAAACTTTGGTTTTTTTATTATAGCAGTTTTTCCCCGTAGTGACTATTGTGGGTGTGGCGCGTTAGAAATACCAATTGCGAAACATTTAACGTATTGGGTGTAAATAGATTTTTTTAATGATATCTCCGTTTGTCATAACAGTGGACGGCGGGTCAAATTACACCGAATGTAAAATGTATGAATTAAATATTGCGATAATCGTAACTCATATATAACAATGCACTACGCCGTTGTAGATAATAATTGTTTGTTTTTACTCTACTCAATTATTCTTGTATTACGTAATATGTTGTTTAGTATTGTGTTGCAATTTTTTTGACCGATAAATTCTTATGGGAAGGCTTTGAAATTCTGATCGGCAACATTTTTGTATGACGAAAATTGGTGAGGGTAAACACTGTGTCGGGTAGGAAAACATCGGCTCTCGTCCGATCATCGAAGTTAAGTAACGCTGAGCGCAATCAGTACCCTGTATGGGTGACCTCCTGACGTTCGCTTTTTGTTGTATTTTTAAAAATTAAAAGTCTACTATAATTACAAATTATCAAAAACGAAATATTAAGAATAGCGCTTACAAATAAAAATGGAAACAAATGAATATATACGACATACGTCATTGTTTAAATAAATAATTTTTATACCCGGATTCGTAGATTTCAATAAACCTTGCAAAATGCTATTTTTGCTTTATGAATGCTTGTTAGTAATATTTCGTTTAATAGCAAAATGTGATAAATCGCACTTGTACAGTGTAGTCCGTCATTAGTTTGTTATAATTATAGCAACATTTATCGCGCGTGAATTAAAATTAGTATTTTTCATTTAGCGAGCTGAGTAAAATATTCTATAGTTATTGCTCAACTACAATTTCACCCGAAGTTAATTGACGATGTGACCTAACTCGCTAAATTCTTAAATAAACTAGCTTTTTAAGTGAAGCTGTCTGAATACCTTACCTATATAGTTGAGTATAAGTGCTTGGCGACGAATTTTCAACTAGGGGAGGTGGATTTTCAACAATGCTTACATAAATACATTCTTAAATTTTTTATGCTGTTCAGCCTTTGACTACAATCTTACCTGAAGTTAATTAATGATGTGACCTAAGACGGTAACTCGCTAAATGTAAAAAGAACTAGCTCTTTAAGTGCAGCTGTCGGAACACCTTGCTTGGTAACAAATTTTCAACTTGGGGGAAGTAGTTAGCGATGCTTACATAAATAAATTCTTAAATTTTTTATACTGTTGAACCTAGGACTACAATTTTATTACAATGTGACCGATGACCAAAGAAGTAACTCGCTAAATCCAGAAAAAAACTAGCTCTTTGAGTGCAGGTGTCCAAACACATTACGTATAAGAGCTTGATAATAAATTTTCAACTTGTGGGGAGGTAGAAGGAGAAGTTAGGCAAGTAGGCATCAGAATAATATTTAACAAACATTTTCTTGACTAAAAGCTTTCAGTTGACATCACTTAAATACTCCTTGGCAAGTAGGAGTTCACACATTGAATCAGGAGGCATTCATTAATTATGTGAAGGCAAGGGGGGGGGGGAGGTGTGTCGAGCGCAATCTCACTAAATCCCAGGTCAAGAAGAGAGGCGTTTTCGGCAAATATCGTTTAATTTCTTTCGGGCGAAAAATAGTATAAAAATGCGTGAAAATCAGATTAATGTAAAATGAGACATGTTTCTAGATAAAAATATGTACAAATCCAACACAATTGTTCTATATATTTTAGTACTTCTCATTTGAGTATTGTTTAATGTGATTTTACAATATAATAATAAAACAAATTTTGTTTATTTTTTATAATAAATCCAACGAATTTTTACTGGAAATATAAATTATGAGGGGTGTCAAGACAAACCTCACATCGCATCAGATGATCAGACGGGGAGGGCTGTCAAAAAATCCTCAAAACCGCCTTACCTAATTATTGGACGCCCCCTTACATTGATTAAAGATTTCACCGATTCGATTTTTTCCCCATTTTTAATACTTGTTCATTTGTAGAAAGTAATGTCCCAAAATTACTGTATCCTCCATTAATAATTATTTAATTAATTTATTGTATTTTGATTTTCGTACGGTTTATTCTGATTACGTTTTATATTGTACTTAACACGGTATGCCACAGGGTGGGTTAAATAAATATATAGAGTATCAAAGAACACTAACAATTCAGTTCATGGCACAAAATTTATTCTGGTATGAAATTGATTCCACGAAATTCCTTTTAAATAGTATTATTATTATTGCTACGTTATGAAGCTTTTTTATGTTCCATATAGAATTCGGTATATTTTAAGTTAGTCGCTTATTTTTTTTAATTACATTTTCCAAATAAGGAACCCTATTAAACTTTTAAAATATCTTTACATAAATTTCACAGGATATGATTATATCGGCTAGTATTTTAACAAATGACAATGGGGTTCCGATACAGAAACATGATCTTTTCAACGTTTTTGCCATGTTTTGGTGAGTTATATATATGGAAATAGATGCAAAAGTCATAGTTAACAGTGATTAAAGCCCAAATCCCAACCACAAATAAACAGCTGTCATGTACAAATCTGAATGTAAATGCCAGAAAATAATATAAAAAAGTAAACTTTTAATTTTGGGTACATATGTAGCGCAGACAATGTTGATGTAGCATTCGGGTGAGAGTTCGCCTCACGATTGATCGATTTTCACAATGATACTCACGTTCTTTATAAAAAATTATTTGTCATATAATATCTTACACACTGCAAGGGTCATATATGCCCTAAGCCACAAATACCGTTCATATAGATTAGCATATAATTAATAAACAAGAACTAAGAACAAATAAAAATTATGGATATTATCAAAAGAAAACATCTGTCTTTTTATTTTTTTTATACATATGTGCAATGTGTGTATATGATTTTAACAATGCCACGTGAAACCATGAATGAAGGAGATTGTATGTTGCAGAAGTATGTTGATGTGTATTATATCCAATCCGAGATATTAATAATCAAATAAACTTGTATGTATTGCTCTGTAAACAAAGAGTATTTATTTATAATATATTACATTACATAAATCTATGCTATGTATATAAAATTTCACAATAAAAACCTACCTGTAAACAAAGAAATGACATTTACAAGTTTATATTTCAATATTTTTTACTTTCTACTATTTTTCTCTATGTCCTTTAACATGACATATATTATTTTGCTTTACTTATAAACAATTTATTAAATACTTTATAGCCAGTATGAAATCCAAAGAGTATTAAAGAAATATATTTTCTTTACATATATATACAGAAAATAAAGAAACTGCATATGAACTTGACATTAAATGGCAACACATCATAATTGTCGACCAAGAATTGAATCTCACGCTGCGGCCGGTGCACCATGCATCGAGTCAGCAATTTCAGTGGAAATGTTCGGTAACCCGATTCCTCCGCTCCCACATTGTTTTTGTATTAATTAATGGACAACATAGTCACTGCCAGTGTTAACTATAGCATCGGTTACATTCACATATTATTAGTTTTAGATTCTTTGGTAAATTGAAATAAATTAAGTTTACAGTATTTTGTTTTGGATCCTTCGGGTCTGACCTTCGTATTAACTAAATGAAAATATCCCAAGTTACGATCCATACGTATATAACAAAATGAAATTCGAATCCACTGTCCAACTTTATAAATATTAATAAACTAAAACATGCATTCTACAACTAAACTATTATCGAGGGAAAAGTTAAGGCAAATAAGATTAATATGGCGAGGAATAGACGGCCATAGAGAGAAAATCTATTCATGGTACTATTAAAAATATCTATTAGGGGTATTCGTCTTCCCCGTCGTATTTAAAACAGAAAATGTTCCCTAATCCATAATTTTGTTAGATTTTCTACCGTGCAGAAATAATCAAGGCGAAGGCGATCTACAGTGGACATTAATATCTTACAATGTAAAAACCTCATAGCTATTGATACCATTCTTAAATAAACCTAAAAAAATAATAAAAGTAAATAAAATCAATGTTCATTCTTGTAGCTTGTTATCATTATCTATTAGAATGTGCGTTGTTAAAATCGAATCCACGGAAAGATAAATAAATGTACAGACACAAAAAAAAATACCGACACCGGAATAACTGGGACCTGATAAACTTTCCCGCTTTGCATAATATGACGCACACGATATCAGTATAGTTTTCCATATGAAGCAATAAATTAAAATCAGTTCGAATGACTCATAATTATTTATTCTCATGGGATAATTAATGAATACTGTAACAATATGAATCTACGAAATGATTAATATGAAATGAACTATATTTGTGACTTATGTAATTGTTTATGACTGTAAATTTGTGACTCATTATTCATTGTAACAATTATGTAATCAATAGGGTCTCGATGTGCTGGTAATATCTATTTGAGATTTATTTCCAATATACATACCTAAATTCTAATATACGTATCGTGTAGTTTTATTTTTCCGAGAAGGTGTAAACGTACAAAAAAGACGAAACCTGGCAACCCATACCCTTCAAAGTCAATGTTATGTATAAATTATCATTGGCAAATTAAAACTTTATTTACCCATGGCTGATTTTTTAAGTCCCAGATCAGATCTCATAATGCTGGATTATGTTTTTAATTTCACAACATTGTAATTATAAATTTCATGATTTAGCAAAAAGAAGTTCGTACAAATGAAAAAAATATATTATACATAAAAATTATAATTTTACAATACGTAATTTGTTATTTTGCAAAGTTTTGTAATAAAGCTGGTATTTTTTAAAGCTTATACTGCTAACAGTCTGTTGACCTGTGCATCATGTGGTCTATATACATTCGCTTGTACGGAAATTAAACCTTTATGTTACGTAGTCTCCTCTTAGTAGTTTGTGCCTTTACGGTTTTGGATAGTCTAGGAGTTAACTTCTGTTGGCAGCATAAGACTAAAAAAATACTTGATTTATAACAAAACTGTGAAAAATAACGAAATGATGTATTGCACAATTATCATTTGTATGTAAAATGGTTTTTATTAATATTTTTTTCATTTGTACGAACTTCTTTTTGCTAGATCATGAAGTTTACAATATCGTGAAGTAAAAAAAAAAAAAAACGTCCGCCATTTTGAGATCTAGGTATTAAAATATCAGCCGAAATTACAATTTTAAAATATTTATCAATAGTAACTATTTGTGATTTTATACGCTTTATGTATGATTCGAGTTTCTAGCGACATCTTTGTTTGTTATAACTTATATAAGTATAACCTTATATTTTTTATTATTCATAATCTTGGGTTATTTCACTATTTTAAATAACTTGTAATATATGTGACATCTAACGTAACATAGTTAGGTAATCGTGCACAAGTGGATGGGAAATAATACCACAGAAACTCGTTGGAAAATACTAACAAGGGGGCCACGACAGCCATCTTGTTACAAACATTGAAGTCAGACACTTTGTAATAATATTAGCCTCTTTATAATGCCAACAACGATCTTCAATAAAGAGTATTGATAGCCGAAGTAGAAAAATTATTAATAAAATATATATAATCTATGTCAAATGTCACTGCGGAAGATCACAGATTTTTATCATGAAACAATCGAGTCAATATTTCTACGGTATACAAACATATAAACTATTCTCTTTCTCTCTTATAATACTGGAAAAAGCAAATTGAATATGAAAAAGAATCAAGCTATACAAGTAATTTCTCATTTCATTTAATACAATTTATTTATAACGTAGTCAAACTTTCTTGTTTTTGCATAAAACAAATCTAGTATAAGGAACATTATCGTATATTCTATAAAACACAATATACGAGTATATTTGTCTACGCGTTAGTAAATTATTTATGATTTATTTGTCTGATTCTTGGAAATTTTTAGATTATAATTATGTACATCAATTAGATTTTTAACAGAGTTCAAAATTGAGGATGCTCTCAATGCTTTCTTTTGTTTTTATATCGAATATATCAACACTAATGTTGATGTTATGCCTAAGCATAACTACCACCCTTAAGTTGAAAATATACTGTCACTTGAGAGCCAACCCCCCTGTAGGTTTAGCGTGTTTACCATGTAAGACCACATCGTTATTTAACATCAGATGAGATAGAGATGAATCGCTAAAATATCTGTAAATGAATCGAGCACTTATGAAACATCTGGAACAATCTTGAATTCTCTGTAAACATTACGAATAACACCTGTAATCAGTGTGGGTGACTGATTTTGAATCATTAAAGCAAGACATATGAATAATTTTTTATTTGGATAGCTTAAATAAATTTACAATATCATCCATTATGTGAATATATGCACTGAATCTTGTATTATAATACAAGGAAAATGTTTAAATGTTGTGTATCAGAACCTGTGACTTATTTATTACCTGTAAAACATTATGGGTCATGAAAACAAATTATTTCATAGTCATCAATTGGTACTTAACGCAAGCGAATTTTAAATAAAACGATGTTCATTTCTATAAATAGAGTATGATTATATAGTTCAAGCGTTTGAAGTCACATATGCATCTGCTTCATAAATAATAATACCTTCATCATATTTTTAAATGGTCTCTGCGGATCCGTTATCCTAAAAATAAATTAGCTGTTTATTGAGAATTACGTTTTTGTGTGGTATAAATTGTGGGTTGACTGACTGAATATATATGTATATCATTATTTTTTCATTACTTATATAATGAAATATTAAATATGTTCATTCTTGAAAACTGAACAGTTGTTCTGTGACTTCCGAGGTCCATCCAGTTTTTGTCATATTACCTTAAACGGTGTATTCTTACCAGCCTGCTCCAATTTTCGGTACCTCGGCTCATTGGTCCAAAATGACGGTGGAATAGACAAGGACGTGAGGAATAGGATAAATGCAGGGCGGATGAATTGGCGATAGGTGTCTGGCGTGGTTTGTGATCCACGAATGTCGTTGAAAACTCAAAGGGAAGGTGTATAAAACTATAATAAGACCGGCCGTGTTATATGGATCCGAGTGCTGAACTACGAAAGAGACGAATGAGAAAAGATTACATGTGGCAGAAATATGAATGTTAAGATGGATGTGTGGTGTAACAAGGATGGATAAGATTAAGAATGAGTATATCAGAGGAAGTTTGAAAATGGCACCAGTGACAGAAAAGTTGAGGAGTAATAGTTTAGCATGGTACCGGCATATTATGAGTAGAGATGAAAGTCATGTAACAAGAAAAGTTTTGAGTTTGAAAGTGGATGGATATAGGAGTAGAGGAAGACCGAAAAGTTGTGGATGGATTGTGTGAAAAATGATATGTGTATAAAAAGTGTGAATACTGAGATGACATCTGACAGAGGAGAGTGGAAAAGGAAAACATGTTGTGCCGGCCCTACTTAGGTGGGATAAGGGTAAGATGATGATGATATAGGGTTCATCCGATTTTATGGCAACTCTGTTAATTTTTCCTTTGTTGCTTGGCTTCAAAGTTCTGCTTTTGAACAGCCTCAGAAATAATGCGTGTTCGCACACCCACACCTCCAACTACCGTTCCAGTCGTCGAAGACGGACGGTTAACTTCACTCCCGTTCAGTCACCGCGGCCTCCCTCCGCAGTGTTTAAGACTTAGGTCTGATCCTCCAGCATGGAATTCTCTACCACGTTGCTTGCGCTTGATGGGACACTGTGATATTCACTAGTTTCCAAATCCCCAATACATGTACGCGTTTATGTGACACGAACGAAATATATAGGTAAAATTAAATAATAATTACTTTACGATAATAGTGAATTTCATATTTTTATTACAATGATTGTTTTATGTTATATATTCTGTACTAGTTATGGTCTGTAACAGTTTCATTTTTACTAAAATAAATTTTGAAGGCCATCATATATCTCATTCGTTAAATTCTTGATTTTTCAAAATTTTATACGTTATTCTATTACACTATCGGATCTGATATGAATCAGTCGTATTTTAGACTGAACTTGTAAAATGTACATATATTCAAACAAATCTATTATCTATACATGTAATAAGACTGTAAATTTTATGTGTCTGTACTTCTTACATTTTTGTGTAAAAAATTATAGCAAGCGATTAATAATAAGTAACTAAATACATTTTAACCATTTATAGTCTAGTCTGTCGGTCTGTTTGTGCACACAATCTTGCTGAAGTATAAGGCTTACGAGGCTCGTATAATAAAACGCCACCAAGCAAATCTCAAAAAATATTTTCGAGTAGCATTTGGTCTTTGTTTTATTCAAACCAGTTCACTGTAACAAAAGAGCAGACGAAGTCTGTAGATTGAACGTATTAAAAAAATACTCTGGGTTTTAGAATAAATAAAAAAACACATAGTTATCGTGCTCAATAATATAATTTATCGATTCTTCTGACTTCCGACAGTCCTATAATGTCATACTTGATAGCGTAAAGAGAATATTTTAGTAGTAAGAGTCGTGGTAATAGTAGAGATTTTACATTGTATGTACAAATATGTAAAGATATTGACATATTGGAGGGTTGTATTCATATTCTTCAACGGTGATAGGCTGTGATGGGAGATTTAGGGGGTTGGGTTGATTCTCCACGGCATGTTTCAACATTGTTTGCTTTATGATAAAGTTATCCATTATATTAGTGTTATTTATCTTCATATGTTCCTTTCTATTTCGTTTTTCATTTTAAATACATGCTTATGTGTCAGATGATTCTGTTAAATTTATTTTCTTCTTACAAGTTCCCTTAGGTGCTACATTTTAGTTTTTATTCTAGAATATGATCGGTTTATCGTACTTTATTATTGCCTTCCTTGCTCTATTTCTTTATCTACTTCGATTTAGATTGATGCTGTAGGTGGTAGAGCTACGCTGAAGCTATTATTGGTTTCAGCATGAATGGGTCGGCTTGCCCGGGGTAGTACCACCCTCTCACAGAAAACCGACGTGAAGTAACGGTGGTTGCACTGTTGCGTTTCGTTCGCTCAGTGAGAGCGCCGGAGGCCCACATATATTAAAAGGCCGGCAATGCACTTGCAACTCCCCTGGTGTTGCTAGTGTCTATGGACGGCGGTGATCACTTACCATCAGATGACCCACCTGTTCGTTTGCCCCTATAATATATATAAACAAAAGGATTGATTTACGCTTATTTAAGATTTTTGGGGGAAATTGCATCTTTTGCTTGCAATTATTGCTTGCCTTTAATTTTCATATATTTTAAATAGATAAAGGTACCGTCCCTATTTAAAGTGTTGACAGGTGAAAAAACCAAAAACAATATCATTTTTCAAATTGTTTTATTTAACATCGGTGTCTCCGTGATCTTCACTATCTTCGACTCTCCCCTTCTCATGAACGTACTCTTTTTCCCCTTCAACCAGAATCCTTCCTACAGTTTTGACAAGCCTAACTTTGAACCTAGATATATTATTCATGACGTCATAGTCTACGTTCTTAACGTCCCTATCGATATAATACTGAAACGTGTTCCAGAGCATTTCCCTAACTCTTAGTAGCTGATTTGCTTGTCTGAAAAAAGCACTTCAAATTAATATTTTACGTCCAGAGGGAAGTATAGTTAAAAAAATATTGAAAGAAAAAATACATTTTGCTTACAAAATTTCTTTGTATATGTCGAGGCGAAGATTATGACGCGAATATAAAAGCATGACGTCAGCAATAGTGACGTCATGGTTATGTTTCATCAATCAATACATCAAGAACAATGGTGTGTGCAATACTGACTAAAAATACGAACTATCTCTTCATAAGAACAATCCAACGATCCGAGCGAGAATGCCCGGTGTTTCGTCGGTCGCCTTTTAAAGCATACTGCCAACGCCGTCAACTAATATTAATCAAGATGCTTATAAACAACTGATACCTACAGTCAAAAAGATTTCAGAACGGGGTAAATAGTACCCAATCATTACACATACGGACACATTCCAATAGTAATCACGCGGACATATACAATGTTATTCGTCTCTCCAGCGTACGCGCATTACACCGCTTGCACCCTACTTTCCACATCGCTAAATGCGTAGTGCGTATAAAAATCGTAGTTTTTGAAAACATTAATAACCTTATAATAAATGACGATACTAAAATATTTTTTTAGTGAAAGATCAAGTGTCTACGAAGTAAAACTAAAAAAAATAATTGAAAATCTATCAAGTAGTTTTTGAATAATGCACGCATAATGACATACCTCTATCATTCTATTTATATATAGACATCATTTATACGACGATCAAAAGTATTATAATATTAAAAGCTTGTCTCGTACTATTTAACATAATCAATATTTACAATACAGATATCTACGAGTATATAGTAATCAATGAATAAGTCGCTGGGTAACTGTTGAAACATCGGAATGCGCATGGCGCATGCGCATGTGCACTAGTATTTGGAAAACATTCCAAACGCTCTAATCAATAAAAAAAGAATATTTGATGATATGAAATTTTCAATGATAGCTTAGTTTTTTCGGACACGGCGTCTATCGGCGTCGGTTGAAATCTTGTAAAATGCAATAGCTTTCGATGGGTGTACGCATTTGGTAGAGCATTTATTAACAACAAATTTAAACTGGAAAATCTGTGACCGAGCACTTGTAGGTGTTTCAGCAGCTACATTTAAGATCTAGTTTATAAGGCGTTTAGCGTGTTTACCCTCTTAGACCATATCAACATTTTACATCAGGTGGGATTTTAATCAAATAACATTAAAAAAAAAAACCGTTGTTTTTTTAATTGTAATAACATTAAAACTATACTCACATAGTCGGCATGTGAATTGTCAGTTTGTGTCGCGGTATATATAGTACAGTTGTTTCAGTGTCACCGTTAGTCTAAAACAATTAAATACGTGCTCTCAACACAGTGCAACACCAATTTCGGGAACATTATACAGTCCTGACGAGTCCAGAAGTTTTTGGTCACTCTGAATATAACGGTAAGTTTGGGCTTACGCGTAATATAGTAAAGAGTTTTATACATAACAAAATTAATATATATTATTATAGGAATCTAAATTCGGCATTTATTTATCCTTACGTTGTCTCATGAACTTAAGTCTTGCTGTGTCTTGAGATTTTTTAAAGTGAAAATTTATTTAGCAGCATTGAGTGATTTTTGGTAGGGGAAAATCTTTCACCTATGACCGCGACGTATTGCGCTTGCGTGAGACAAGCGACGCGTAGTATAGCGGCCTATGTACATGTTATATTGATATTTTGTATTGAGCTTGTGCAGCCCATCATATCTTTGATTAATTTATAAACTGTACAAAAATGTATATAATTATCGCTCCTAGTGCACAGATAGATAACAGCCACATTAATAAGCAGCAATTTTACTTTTTTTTCATTTTTTGCCAAAGGGCAACAAACAGGCAGACTGTCCATCTGATGTTAAATGGTTATCGTCGCCTATGGACAACTGCAACATCAGGGGCATCACTGTTGTGTTGCCGATCTTGAAGAGCGTGTTTCAATCCTTTTTTGGGAGCCCCATGTATATATGTATATGCCCCATAACTCTGGGGGAACACCGGGCTTGGTAACCCATTCCATAACGTTAGCATGCACATAATGAAGCTTCTAGAGAACTTTCCGGTTGTCGCCATTCTACTGGGCTTTAGGGTATGTGGATGAGCAACCAGCCAACGGGTGAAATGGTGATGAGGGCACCATATCAAAAAGTTCTTCAGAGCACTCTCCGTTATACATACGGTATATTGACTGTAATAACTAGGGTGAGCGGAGACATGGTCGACCTAACCAAACCTGGCGAAGATCTGTACCCGCGTAGGATAATAAGATTGGTCTTATTTTGGATGAGGTGAAACGTGAAGCCACTGACAGTACGAGATGGAAAAAGTTATGCCCCGACAGTTTGGAGATTTTGGGGAGAGAAGAAGGGAAGAGAAGAAGAGCGACAAGTTGTCTCGATGTTATACATATAATATAATACGTATTCATACCTATATTTGTGTTCTGTGCAACTATATTCTGAGCGATCAAAAATATTGGTAAAGACTGTACATGATGAGATTTTGGTTTATAACTTTAATTATATATGTATCTTCCACAAGACGCGATTTTATACAAAAAAAAAATTTTCGTTATAAATTATTAAATGTAATATAGCGTCATCTCGTAAATTTCTATGTTACTTGCATTAATATAAATGTTTGATAACCTTCTAGTACCTCGAAATTTTGTGAGATGGCGCTATATGACAGTATCCGTATATAAATACGTTCGGTCTTAAATTGAATATCAATCATGTATTATTTTGTTAAACAACCGAGCGGTAGTATTGATACTCATTCTTTAATTTGACACTAGCTTTTGCTTACAGCTTTGATAGCGTTAATGTAGATGGGAACCTATCCCTCGGGAATTACTGTTGAACTGAACACTTTCTCTGGATTAACGATACACTATATCATTTTCTGTACCCTGACAGTTGTATGCAACCATGTTATCATGTAACCATGTTATCATGCAACCATGACAGTTGCATGTACCCTGTGTATGCAAAATTTCATGAAGATCAGTAGAGTAGTTATAGTTTAAAAGCGTAATAAACGAACAACAAAATTCAGAAACAATGTGCTGTTCCAGTGAGATATACCAAACCTATACGAACACGAGCAGGAACCAAGAGCAAAAGCTAATTTAAGACATTCGTAAGGATAAAAGATGTAACATTTAGATCTCCCTCCCCCGTTTTTTATAGTACAAATGAAATAAAAAATCATATGTATTACTTACCTCGTTTTCCATATCGACGCGTCCCATAGAGAAGAGCAGGACAGCATGAGGCGATATGAGAGACGTCTTGTATACGACCAGAGCCCTCCTCTCCGTTGAATGGTACCCTCCAAAATAAGCTAATATATTGGTTTTTGAGGTACTCTTTGCTATATGCGTGTTAAGACTTTCGCTGCCTATATGTGCTCTTTCGCCTGTGCTGTAACCAGCATACACAGTGCCAATTTTCTTATTGTAATATGTCAAAAAATTCATATTTACACAGACAGAGGCAAGTAAATGGATATAGCAATTATATCAAACCTGTACCCTGTTTATCAAACGTAATAAGCCTTATACTACAAGTGATTTCATTGCAAGTTAGTATATTTTTATAATAAATGGATTCATCAAAAACCACATGTGTAAATTACAAGCTACAAGTGATATCTGTTTTTATACAAGTCCTTTGCAACACTTGTATGTATGCTTTTGTTTATCATAAATGCCTTTGTAGCTTGAACTTGTTTGCACACAATATCAAACGATTTGATATAACTATTACTTCTAACATTAACTTGACTGGTTATTGTACCGCAATTTCTATCTTACCGACATATAATACGGCAGAAAACTTATTTTACATATATAGCAAAAATAAAGTGTTGTAAATTAAAAATACAAGTATACATCAATCTACAAAGTCTTGTAGAAATTATTTGATATGGATCGCGACTACCGTACACCACGGAATTTTCACATCATAGAAATGTATTTCGAAGATACTTTTTACGGATTTTATTTGTTATGACATAAATCTCTAGATGGCGCTATTACATCATTTTGGATACTTTGCCACTTCCTCTCGACTGACAACATTTTGGCGGCTAGACGTGTAAAAAGCGTACTATAGTAGAACCTCATTAAAATAAATATACATCTTATTCTATAGGTTAAATAATTGTTGGTATTGTTTGTATACTCCTCTTTCTTTTTAAGTAAATGCTCTTTTATTTCTATAATAATCACAGTTAATTTTTAAACTAGATGAACATATTTTTATTATAAACATAAATGATTTAAAGCTTGTTAATAACCTACGCAGTACCTCTCTACATATACGTAGATATATTATGTATACGCCTATAGCACATAGGTATTAGTTCTGACTTATAACGTTAGAGGCGCTGAAAAAAATACGAGTGATACCTCTGTTTATATAAGGTACTCTATGCCTTACACCAGTGGCCTATTTACGGACCTGTTAGGGGCGATTCATTAGTTACATAAGGATGATTTTGGCGATTTTTGTCAGTACCGTACCCCATGGGTACATAGGTTCGTCGAACTCTCTCTCCCTCTTCTTACGTAAGATTGTATTTCAGTTTTTCAGAATAAGAAAATGTTGTTAGAAAAGTATAATTTACAGTAAAACTCGCAGTATAACATAAATTACAAATGTTTATTTTGTAAAGTTGTCAAATTTTATATTTTTTTGTGTAAAAGTATATATTATTGTGACCGGAGTGATTATTCAATAAAATGGATTTTAAACATTTAAGGCTATTTTGCTTAAAAATAAAGGAATTGTTTTATTTATTTTCCAAACAATTAAAATAAGATTAACACGCAAGAAGTATGTACTATTATTATTATTTATAACATTGAAAATGGACAAGAATGAGTATATTAAATTATAATTTTTTATATGAACAATAAAAAAATGTTAAATAAGATTTAAATCATAGTGTACATTATAGAATGAAGAAACTATTTGGCAACCGAAATGGAATGAAATCTGTCATATTTTAATGCCCTCCATATAATTTTCCAAGCTCACTAGTTACACAATATATGAAAATTGAACAATATGAAACTTCTAGAAGACCTTGTAAATTACGTTCATCAAAAATACCAAGTTTACACAAACTCACAAGAAGATTTTATACTTTATGTGAATCACATTTAACTAACAATTTAAAAAAACATGATATATTGTACAAACTTGTATTTTTAATTCACAAGACTTTATTTTTGATATATATGTATAATAAGTTTTCTGACGTATATTGTATGTCGGTAAGATAGAGAAATTACGTTACTATGACTTTTCAAGTTAATGTATTTAATTGGGAATAATTATGCATACATGTTTTCAGGGACACAGAATACTACTTTATCTGTCTGTCACATAGAAAATGTGAACGAAGTCGCGGTCAAAAGTTACTTAAAAATAACTTCTTCTCACCTTGTAAACAGTTCATT
Organism: Antheraea assamensis; assembly: GCA_035772565.1. Lineage (NCBI taxonomy): Eukaryota > Metazoa > Arthropoda > Insecta > Lepidoptera > Saturniidae > Antheraea > Antheraea assamensis. The sequence goes on along the minus strand of JAQQSE010000023.1, from coordinate 245,447 downwards.
GACAGTTGCCAACTTCCCTTTAGTCTTGACGCGCCGTTTCGTTGTTAGCAATGCGTTAGCACCAGAGAGCAAAACCGCGCTCGTCAACTCTTCTATGTCCGAGAAGCGATTCACCTCCTGTATGTCCATCGTTGTGTCTATCATACCCGTCTTAAGCAATTGCTCTAAGTAAAGGCTTGACAGTGCTGAAAAAAAAAAAATACAACTCCATCGTTTCCGAAGTAAAATTTCTTTGTGTATATTCCCAAAAATGATGTGTAACGCAACGTAACACTCCTAATGCAAAAGAGACGGAAAATAGGTTATTGAATGGAAATGTGAAATTAAATAATAGAGACGGATGTACGTGATTGAATGAAACGGGATTCAATACAACGTATTGTTAAAGTAAATTTTCTAGCACAAAAGGGACGGAATATAGGTTATTGGTTGGAAATAAGTAACTAAATGATAGAGACAGATGTACATGATTGAATGAAACGGGTTTTAATACAACGTATACTCAAGGTATCATTTCTAGTACAAAAGGAACGGAAAATAAATAATTGGTTAGAAAGAAAAAAAAACACTAACTAAAGATAACGTGTGTTATAAACAGACAAAGATATTACAATGAACAGCCTTTAAATCAGTTTTTTCAATCACTGCTATTTTTCACAGGTGATAAAGTAAGAAAAAGCTATTATAGTTTAAAAATATTATCGCGCCGAGACTCGTTATTTTCAATCTAGAAAATAACATCGAGACGAGCAAAACAAAATGTGTGGTTTATGAAACCACGATGCAACTGAATTTTTTTTGGATCGAATGCGTTTAACTGTACATTTTCGGAAAATTATTCAATTTAGTGTATTAAAATCGCGTTGGAATCTTTTTTAAAACTGAACACAATATTTATTTAAATAAAGGAATCATTTTGAATTGAGCCATGGGCACCACCATATTGTCGTTGGCTGCTCTGCCGAGCGCCTTTCACTTCATCCCTACTCCGCCGCCGGTTGTAATGCGACATGCGATAGATAGACGAAATTTCTAAATATTTCGGAATATTTTGAAATTTAAATACCCAAAGTATTTTGTATCAGTTAGACCTTTGGATAGTATGAATGAAATATGATAAACAAATATACTTTGAGTAAAAAACGTCGTTTGACCTTACTGTATATATAACAACCAATGCGAATGACACCAACCTTTGACATATGCAAGACGTTCTTTTCTCAGTCCATATCTATCACACCAGGAATCAATACCCTGCCAACCGTTCTCATCCACCAACTCTTCAAACTCACTTTGGAGCCAGTGCAGAGCCGCATGATCCGATGTCGAACTGTATTTACTCTTTATCGATCGTATCTCTAAAATTATCGATATTTTGTTAATTGTTAGTTTATGTGTTCAAAAATTCGTTTATTAATGACACTTGTTACTTGGTATAGTGTCAATGAGTCTATACACACTGATTTTACTAATCACATATCATTTACACTTGCTACTTAACGTAGTGTAAATAAACCCTTACACACCAAATTTACTACTCACTTAACAGCTATACTCGTTACTTAGCAAAATACGCCTAAAAACATTGATTTCACTAATCACTTAATATTTACAATCGCTAATTATTATATGTAACTAAGCCTTTATACACTAGGTTTTGTATTCACTTAACACCTACACCTGTTATTTAGCAAAAACTATATGGAACTACAATTGTACTAATTACTTAACACCTACATTTGTTACTTAGTAAATTGTTACTAAAACTATATAGATTAATGAATTATAGGATTTCACTTTTTGTGTTTTGATAACTCATAGTACTGAATGTTCTTAAAAAATCGAAATATTACTGCACTTGTACCTTTTCAAGGACTTTTCGTTTATATTCTTAAGAAATCAATATATTACTTCACTTCTACATTTTCAAGGACTTTTCGTTTATATTCATATGAAATACATATAACACTAATTTCCAAGAGCTTTGTGATTGGATGAAGTTCCACCTCCGGCTCCTTACCTTCACGTCTATCAGAAGCGTCTCGAAACAGTTCGATGTTGTCCCCACAGTGAGCAATAACATTAGCGGCCGCGAGCACGTTGCCCAGCACGGCGGCGTGCAATGCGCTCCGTCCCAACCGTGGGTGTACCGTCATACTGGACAACAGCGTGCCCACACGGGTCAGCTGTTCCTGTGGCGTCAACGCGCCTGTAATTAACACGGCCTTATTCCAAAACCATGAACAAATAACATCGCGTAGAATTCCAAGATATTTAACGAAATTGAAACAATTAATTACACTCATTATAATTTTTTAATACTAAGCCTATCCATGTTATTTCATTTTATATTAAAAAGCAGCTCTTAAAACAGCGGATCGTGGTTTTTAATATCTAAGCCATTTTTTTTAATTATTCTTTTAGATTACACAATTTGTTATCGTTATATATTTTGAAATTTTGTAATAAATACGGTTTTTTTTTTAACTTAAGCTGCCTATAGTCTGTTGAACAGTGCATAATAAGGTCTACATTCGTTTGTATGGAGCTTAAACCCTTATGATTTTGGATATACCACAGGTTTATTTACCACGCTCAGCTATCTCTTTCTGTTCATATGATAGTTATTAATTTCTTTCTTCTCTCTCTTCTCTCTTTAATTAAGTATTACTTTCCGTCCTTATTAGGTCAGAAATATTACATAGGAAAAGGTTGCACTAAAGTCAACTCCTGGAATTCTTCCCTTACATCATGCTCATGGAAACATAACTTTAAACATAATAAGAAAGTACTTTAAAAGTGAATCCATTAAAAAAATATCAGGTCACAGAATTACAGTTACTATTCTATTTGGATCAGCTAATATTTTCAATACTAGCGCTAAATCCAAAAACTTATAGATACCATTAACATTTCATTTTTTTTAATATTCATTATATTTGATGTCATTATTGCAATATGTCAAAACGGCCATCATAGAGTGCCGCTATTACAAAGTTTATGTTGTAATTCAACGCGGACAAATTCGCGAGCGAGTGCTAGTCTATTACTTTTAAAAACGAGACTAACATACCCAAATCGACCAGATCATCAACGGCGAACCGAATGGCAGTTCCGCGTCGGCGGCTCCGGCAGCTCCGACAGGAACTCTTCCACCCTGTCTCCTGGCGCGTACCTCTTGCAATCTAACACGGTCTGTACGAGCGGTATCCTGAGAATCAGACATCATTTTCAACCCGATCGACCTATGTTCGAATTCTTGTGAATGACCCGGAGCGACCGATGAAGGAAAACATCTTGAAGAGAACATGACATGACGGTAGGAGTTTTTTAAGTCCGTTTGATTAATGAGGATCTGCCACCAAGAATCTGTTGGTGTGTTCCGGCAGCTGCACTTGAGAGCCAGTCCATCTAGGTTTAGCATGTTTACCATCTTAGACCACATCGTTATTTAACAACAGGTGAGTTTATGGTCATAAGCTCATAAACAAAAAGAAATTGACTTCTTGCAGAAGTAGGTTATCATGTTTAAAAAAACACCGTTGTCGGATCGGAGTAAAATTGTTAAGCTTCAGATAAGTGTAGTATTCGAAGGTTTAACTGTGATGAAACGTCTGAAATAGATATAAAAAAATTTGAAAATTGTTAGTGACGCAACGGATCGAAGTAATCATTGGCAGCGCGTCACTTAACAGGTTGACGCTACGCATACGTTGCGAGGCTTAAGCCTATCGTCGAAATTTTGTATTATTAAATTTGATGTTTTTATATTATTTAACGACTTTAATGAGTAATTATTGTTTGCAAGTAATATTTTATTGAGAAAGTATATACTATACGAGTGAAAAAATTGCATATTTAATAAATAGATATTAGTAAGTCGTGTTATTAGTAATACAAAATCAACAATTTTTGCATATATGTTTAGAATATAATGTATAACTATTAATAGTACTAACAATAATACCTTAATATCTCTGGAGTGGAATGTGGTGCAAACTCCTCTTCTAACTCTCTCGTGTACAGTCGATAACAGTGGCCTGAAATATTTTAAATCTTTTTGTTTTACAGCTTTAATTTTGAGGTTTTTTCTAAGACCGCATACTCGAATTTTTGAATAAGCGTTTCGAGAAACTTCGAATACGATAAAATACTTCATACTAGCTTTTTTGTCCGCGGGTTCGTTAATGTAGTTTAACTTATCTAGTTTCGTAAAGTTGTGAATATGGATCCTAGACGTAGCTTTACTATCAAAGAAAAACATACATATTTCGATAAATAAATAAATATATATACACGACTTTCTGCTATCTTGGATATAGAAACTTTCGGACGACATTAAAGTGGTCCCTCCAAAGCCGTTATAACCGAAATCCACTGTATTATATTTTATTCATAATTTTTTATTTTGTAATATTGGTGGTGTTTTACATAATATAGTTCGGTTATTGTGCACAAGTGAAGTTGACGGGAAATAATACCACCAAGGAGCATGAAGTCTGAGACGGCACAAAACCTCCATGGAAAGGTCTAAGCAGGGGGCCACTATCATATTAGAACATTTAAATTATCACAAGACATTTACTCCAGAAATTACAAGCACGTCATTATAAAAACCCTTGACCATATTTTCAATAATTTACTACAGGAAAATAGCCGTAATAGTATTTAATGAGGACAGGATTGCCAATAATCAAGAAAAAAGAAAAAAACATATATTTTAATCGATTACAAAGCAACACAAGTTCGTGGTCATGACTCGTGAGGGAACCTATTGAATAGTTTAAATACCTGGTTGTACCCGTCCGGCGCGTCCAGTTCTCTGCTTAGCCCCCGCTTGTGAAACCCACACCGTTTCCAAGCTAGCTGTACCTGTAATTCATGTTCCATGGACTGAAAATTAAACTTACACTCAACAGAGAAGAAATCGTATATATCGGAAAATTAACAAAATTATATTATATTATAGAAAGAAAATTATATTAAAATTAAATACTAACTGGAAATGGATAGTTCCAGGGAATTTTCAAGTCGTAAAACCATAAACACTTCGCTTTTGAAAGAATCCAGTCATTAGTATAGTTAATAGTCATTTAATGCGAGTCAATAGTACGGATATTAGGTCATTAGTATGGTCATATGGCCAATGACATGATTTTAATACAGGCATACAGACCCTTAATATTATAGGCGACTTTATAACTCCCAATTAAACTTGGAGATGTAACGTCAATTTGAATATGTTTCCAAACATACGATCAAATGTGTTATTGTATCTGAGTTTCCATTTAAACGTTAAAATTAAAGACACAGTGTAATCGTTGGTCGCCCCCACGCCTATGCTCCCAGTTTGTCATAAAAAGAGAATTAAAGCATAATTACCAACATCTCTATGATAATATTAGCTTTTGCTCGCAGCTTCATTCGCGTTAATGTACTTATAAGGACTAGGATAAATAAGGACAGTACTTTATTTACCCTATATCCTTTTCTGTACCTCTGACAACGTGTATGCAAAATTTCATAATAATCGGTTGAAGAATTAATGAATAAAGGATAAGAAACAGATATTCGCGTTTATAATATTAGTAAGGATTTCCCTCCACCAAAAACCAAGGCTAAAGACATACGAATTCATAAAACTGTGTGCCTGTTCATGTGATCTCACCTGTCTTCTGTTTAATTCTGTTCTCTTTCTGTGCGCCAGTATCGATAACGTAAACCACGTCAGGTATAGTGATGGATGTTTCCGCTATGTTCGTGGCCAAAACTATTTTCCTTACCCCTAGAGGCGGTTTCCCGAACATCTTTACCTGATCCGTTGTAGACAGTCTAGAAATTTCGATAAGACGGTTTAACTACAATCTCATTTCATGTTAAATGATGATATAGTCTAAAGTGGTAAATACGTTAAATCTAAAGGTAGCGGATCTCATGCAGCTGCCGGAGCAGGAGTACACACCAACACGTATTTGGCAACAAATCTTCAGTTTGAGCGTGATAGCTAGCCAGGCGGGGTGCGAAAAAGCCCTACCACCATGCTATGATTTCAACACAATGTTTCCTTCCCCGAAAGCTCCGAATCAGTCGCAAGAATTGGAACCTACGTCAATCGATGTGGTGTGGTGCGTGAGAAATGGATAAACGAAGGGTGGATGTAATTGTCCAAGGTTTAGGGTTGCTTGTATAACTCACGAAAGCCATTGAAAAGAGAATGATGTATAAAACCATATAAGACCTGTCGCTGTATGGATCTGAGTTCCAAGCTACGAAAAAGACGGATGAGAGAAGATGACATGTGGCAGAGTTGCGAATGTTAGATGGTATGGTAGAATGGTAAGATGGATGTGTAGTGTAACTAGAATGGATAACATTAGGAATGAGTATATCAGAGGAAGTTTTTAAAATAGCACCAGTGACAGAGAAGTTAAGGAAAAATAGGTTAGCATGATACAGGCATGTCACGAAGAGAGATGAAATCCATGTAACTAGAAAAGTGTTGAGTATGAAGATGGAATGATATAGGAGTAGAGGAAGTCCGAAAAAGATATGGATAGATTGTATAAAAAATGATATATGTATAAAAAGAGTAAATACTAATATGACATCTGACAGAAAGAGTGGAAGAGAAAGACTGATATGGCGAGGGAAATTTCGATTCGAAGTTCAAATATTTTTGTCTTTGAACTACATTTTATATCCCCTTTCAACATATTTTTTTAAATAGAAGAGTAACAGAGTACAGTAACTGTATGATAAAGATATAGAGACTAGTAATAAGTTCGTATGGATAATAAAACTTAATATTTTGTGTTTGTTGTTTTTGAAGGCGTATAATTTAACCAATAGGAACATAGTTTTCAGATTAATATAAAACTGCTCACAAGGAAAGATCCAAACTAAATTGCATTACATTTTTTTATAGGAGTTAAACAGTTATTATTAAATGAATAGGATATATGCTATAGACCGTTTATAAAATACGTTGGCACTTATGGGTGGGAGGAGGTGAAAAGCGGGGTTGAAAAGGGAAGGAGGGGACTAGCGGGGTTGGAGGGGGGAGGCGAAGAGGTGAGGCGGGAGGTGGAAGCAAGTTCTCAAGAGGGGGCGAGGTGGGAGGGGGAAGGGGAGAATTCCTTAATGTGACAAGGTGCGAAAAGGGGTCCGGGTTCTCCTAAGGAAACATGATGTTGTTCGCAGCACATCAACGAATTTGCAATTTTTTTTTTATTTAATTTTGATTTTTACTCTTACGATAGAAACGAATTCATTTCAAATCTGTAAATAATGGTATAATTTGTTTTGATTATTAATAGCGGTTTTTTTTCCAAACTGTCAAAATTTCATATGTAATGCGGGGAATATATTATTCCTGAATCACTATTGATCGGGAGGTCAAAGAGAATATGACAGCGTGACGAAGGACCTGGGGAGTGGTCTAAAAGATAAAATTTAGCGTGACGTATTTTATAAACGGCCCCTTATCTTTGATCCAGATTAAGCGTGCACTTTACCTGGAATGTACTGGTAGTATCATATGCAAACTAGACGTTCCATAATATTCGTCTAGCTGTTGTTTGGTTGATTTTATTTCAGCCCAACCGGGTAGGAACACTAAAATCGCACCATCTTCCTTTGTTTTATCGACAGCTTTGATCACTTCAACGACCTAAAATTTTCGATAAACAGGTAGTTCTCATCTCTGTGATTTATTGTTTTGTAACAAGCTTGCAACCCTGGTTATTATTGATACAGTTGTCTGTTGTTGCTAGTGACATCAGATCAATAAATCATGATAGAATGTTATAGACTATGGTTGCATTTGAATGCGATATCTAGTGAACCAACTAATCTTGGCCAGCGCCAGATGCCAACTTAGTGAGACATGTATGTATGTTAATTCATCTGTCTCCTTAACTAATGTAAATTTCATTATAAAATGTTATAGTGTTATTATAAGTGTACTTTAAGAGGTAAACTTTGAAATAAAAGATTATTATACAATTTTCGTCTAAGATATTGAACATTTTGCTTTATATTGCTTACTTGTTGTTGTGGAATATTCTTATTTTAAGACAGAAATAAGTTTTCTATATCGGTAAATTGCTACGTTTTATTGTAAAATTGTACAATTCGACAAAATTACTTCCGAAAAATCCTAATAAAAAAAAAGTATAAATTAAAAAACAAACATTGACAAATAAACAACCAATATTGACAAACCTCGATTTAAGCTATGCTGTTTGGTTTGAAAGAAGCCATTTCTCAGATAAAAGAAACAAGCATAGTTATAATCCTCACTAAGAACTTTGATCGCTCTGAATATGCGTAGCAAATAAATTTCGGTATAAATACTTATTATATTATACTCGTATGTATAACATCCACACAACTTAATGATAAATAAATGACAAATTTAGATTCCTATTAATAATATTTTAACTATATTTTGTATTAAACTCTCGGCTATATTACACACACCCGCACTTACAAGGTATATACAGAGCGGCCAAAATTACGTACGTACGTAAAATTCCTACCTCTTGACAATTGATAATTGGTTTTGAATCCACTTTTTGACAGTTCTCCAAAGTCGACGATAGACTAACGTTAAACTTTTTCTGTACGTCATCTAGATATGATACTTCGACTGGGAACGTACTACCGGGGACTTCAACAACTGGACACGATTCGAAATACCTAAATAATACAAATAATCTTCTATATAAATAAAATTATAGATGTCTGAATTTTCTCATCAGTAGTTTTATTCTTTTTGCTAAGAATTATTTTTTACTTTTTAGTTTGATTATCTTTAAAAGCGTGTTTTTTTTTTAGTTTTTTAACTATATTTTTTAGATAAAGTATCAAGCGTCTAAGAAGTAATACTAAAAAAAAATTATCGAAATTTATTAATACATAAATACAAAAACTCCATATAAATAAAATGATTTATGTCTGTCGCTGAGCGCGTATCACGCAAAAACTACTTCGTCGGTTTTGGTTATTTTTTTTAGTTTTACTTCTTAGACACTTGGTCTTTCTTTAAAAAAAGGAATTAACATAGTATTTTAATGTGAAAAATGGTTATTAAGGTTTTAAGAAATTACAACGTTTATAAGCACTACGCTTTTAGCAATGTGTGTTGTGTTCCCGTGGAGAAGTGGAGCAAGCGGTGTGATGCGCATATTTTTTCCTCTGTACCTAAAATACACTGAGAAGATAATAAACAATCCAGACGAAGACGCGTGTAGCAACTAGTACAAATATATATGCAAATTGATATTATTTAGGCAAATATCCCTCACCTAGTAAAGACAGCTGTGTCTAAAGTGGCACTCATTATAATGACTTTCAAGGCAGGGTTGTTCTGCATAGCCCTCTTCAGCAGGAGTAGCGTGATGTCGGTATTGACGTCACGCTCGTGAGCTTCGTCTATGAAAACGTGTGAGCAACCATCCAGCCCTGGCCAAATCGTGAAAAATTCCATCAATAATCCAAATCAAAGTAACTTTCACGAAGAAAAACAGTATGAAATGAAGACACTATCCACACCTGTGTGTCTATAAGGGCATTTCAGGTGAAGCGGATAACGAATAGCAACAGAAATTCTGGAATTCCTTTATATTCAACCTAATTATACCTTTAGTAGGTATGAATGTATGATGTGAATCATAACATCAGCCTGTGAGAAATCCACCCCAGGGTCATAGGCCTCCTCCCACACCGCACCAGCTCACGACGTATTAGCAATTTCAAACTCCGAGGAAATCACAGTTCTACATTTTCCCACATACGATGGTATAATTCTACAAGAACATTTCCCAACTTCAGGTTTCCTCACGATGTTTTGCTTCACCGTCAATCGATAGGGTTACAAATTTAAATTAGTAAATGCGTCGGTACATGCCATGTTTTCAACTTACGGACATCAAATTGACATTCCACCGGTCAAACCAGTACTACGACTTATGAATGACACATGAAATACATTGACAGTGAATACATAATTTTCTCTTTTTATCTGCCTTGTTACGGAGCTTGCAAAGAATAGTCGTATTTGAAAGTATTGTAAAGGAATTGAACAAAAGCCATAGGGGGCTAAGCATAATTAATCGACCCCAGACAGATATTTAAACAGTACTAAAGGGATATATAGGCACTACTCAGATAAAACATTCCTGAAAGTTCTAGATCATTAACTTATTCGATTTTGAGAAAACCTTTAGAATAATAATAATACATGAAACGTTGCTATTTATGTACATAGTGTATTGTAATTTATATACACTAGACCTTTTAAAATAGTATTTCCATTGAAGACATAGATCGATTAATGAACATGCATGTCGCAATTAACTGATGTCTGGCGCTTACCTAAGTCGATTGGGTTGCCAGATATTGAATTAAAGCGCTGCGATATTAACATACATAATTCTCTTTAAGCCTATAAACATTTTATTCCCGAAAACTCGAAATATCAAATACGATTATTACTTTGAAGCCCATAGCTTGCTAAATATTGTAGATGTCCAATTAGACCGATTAGGAACAAATACCAGAATATCAGTTTTTTTTTTTATATTATCCGCTTTATGAGAAATACTCCTTTAGTTAGTTACTTATTTGAAACTACACAATGGACTTTATTAACCCATTTGTAAATTATCATTTCTGATGTTTTATATCCACTAGTACTCATCCAATGTTCGAAATTGAACCATAATAAAGGGGGCAAACCTTTTTTCTCACGTCTTACTATTTATTATCTGTATTGTTAAGAATGAGAAATAAAAGAAAACCGTAATTTTTTCTCGGCTACCATATAAAAAAAAAAGAAAATCGGTTGAGAAACAGAGAAGGAAGATGTTCTTAGGTGCTTTGTAGGTCCGGAGGACGTTGTCCTGCTCTGATAATAAAACAATATTTGGGTAATGGTAATTAAAATAATTATCTCATTGCATGTGACCACCATTCTTTTAGAAGATAGATGGGTATAGTAAGCGATACTTAAAAGATAGATATATGCCATCTTAGACTTTTTTGTAGATCTATAAAAGAGGAATATTTCACTATGCATTGTTTTATTATATCTCAAAATAATTAGGCAGCGTTTGCGTTGAAAACTCCCAAATGGCTTGACTTTTACCAACACTACTACACTCTACCTATTATCGTTAAATTTCAACCAATTTACACAACACCTTGACAAATGATATACCTAAACCTTCCTCACGTATAACTCTATCTATTGTTGAGGATCGTATTATAATCCGTTCAGTAGTTTTTGAATTTATCGCGATCAGATAGACAGACAGACAGACAGACAGACAGACGCGGCAGACGATTTATTGTATAATATGTTGTGATATTCTTGTATTTATAACAAAGTAAAGAAAAATCGAGGCATAGAAATCAAATCGTGAAAATAGATTTCGGGTTTTACTATTAATTGTACACATCGTTAATTATTACCTGGGTTAGTTTGCAAACGCCTAAGGAGGACTCCTGATGTGCAGTATAAGATGGAGCCTCCAGGCGGTCGGGGCACCCTGGCCTTCAATCGAACCTGATAACCCACTGAATCACCCACCTATTACATCAAAATACGACCTTTAATCCAAAATCGTGAACGTGTTATCCTCATGGACGTTAAAATTCTATGAAAATTATTCTATGATCACGAAACAAGGCACACTCAGACACTGTGGTGGCTTTATCGTTATGTATACGGTGGCCGCGACGTAGTCGAGTGCACGTCCACCCTAAAGCAACTAAAGCGAGTGTTGCCATTCATGTATGATGGTCCTATCAGCAGACAAATATTTAAATGTTTATTCGATAATAATAGTTTAACTAGAATCTCATCTAGTGTTAAATGACGATGTAGTATATATTGGTAAACACACGAAATCTAGAGGAGGGACTCGCTCTCACTTACAGCTATGAGTACACACCGACAGGTGCTTGGCGACAGATGTTTTTACTTGTGGGTGGTAACTAGCCACGCGAGTTCATAAAAAGCCTTAACAGCATTTATGTTAATGGTTTCATGACGATGTTTTCCTTCACCGAAAGTTCTGACTCTCTAGCAAGGATACGAACCTATACATCAATTGAGCCACCATCGCTACACATCAATTGAGCCATCATTAGTAAACATCAACTGAGCCATCATCGCTACACCTCAAATGAGTCGTTATCGTTACACATCAACTGAGCAATCATCACTAAACATCAACTGAGCCATCATCGCTGCACCTCAAGTGAGTCGTCATCGCTATACAACAACTCAGCGTTTCAGAAAATCGTAAAGTGTGAACGAACCTCCTCCCCCATTTCGCTGGCAACTCTCTCAGCCAAACCAATGGCAGCGACACGCCTCGGTTCGGAGACAACGATCGCTGCTTTGGACCGCAAATGTCGTAGAACCGCAGCCGGCGCACGGCTAGACTTACCGCACCCCGCCGCTCCCACTATAACCGTCACTCGAGAATTCTCCAGCGTTTTTATTATCTCTTCGCTATAAACAAAATCGGTTCTTAGCAAAATATGCTTAATTTTGAAAACAACACCGTTCAGAATCTAACACAAGAATAGTATAATATATGTTCCCCTTAAGCAGCGGCGCAGTTTAGTTTATACAATCGAAGTCCTCCGTTTCATCCCTAGGTAATGAAACTAGATCAAATATTATACCATACAATCTTTACCAGTGTTTCTCAACGTGTGGGTTGCGACCTCCATGGGGTGCGCAAAGAGTCTATATGGGGGTCGCGGAGGATCGCTAAACGAACATTAGTAATAAAGAAAAAAAAAAGAAACAACAATATTTTTATTCAGAAAATGTTATTAAAGGATATTATTACAAATCAACAAACATAAAAGAGACACCTATGAGTCATGTCCACGTTTCACTGATTTAATTATGTATTTAACCAAAACATATCCCATGAATATAAATAAAAATGTACGGATTTGATATTTCTAATATAAAAAATACAGATTAGGAACAGCGAAGGGTAGGGGGTCCCGAAATAATTTTACATATTAACGGGGTCGTGTCATGAAAAAGGTTGAGAAACACTGATCTATATATATCATTACTATGTTCCTATTTTTAATTTTTCCACAATTCAATGTTACAAAAACTAAAGTCCTCCTAAAGGACTAAAATTGCGCAGTCATGTTGGCGTTTTCAGACATTCGACATGCGAAGCTAAATGTACTTATATAAAGTCAATATACATAATTCAGCCAACGACCTGTGGATACACTTTCTAATCTTGACATTGACATCTTCTAGAGAGTTTTTATGACACCTCAAGATCCATGCTTGCAGATATTATTATACTTACATTACTTGTGTACAATAAAACATAGTATTACACAAAATGCCACCAATATGGGATGTAATAAATTAAGTCAAAATTATAAAATTCATTTCATAATAAATAAAAAATAATCCACAATGTAATACAAGTTCCAGCCAAATCCTTTCACTGGATGGGCTAAATTGGGACGGAAAATATACGTCCTTTCTAATCTTTTATTATTTTGTTATTTCCAAATAGAAAGTTGTTACTTTCTTATATTAGGCGAAGTCGTTTTTTTATTTTTTAATATCAAATTAATATACAAGAAGCTTAAACGATACGCAATAAATTGATTTTATTTATAAAATCATTAGTATTAACATAGAATATGGTATTGGCCAACGCGACGATCACACGTAAAAAAGAAACAAATAAAATATGGCGCCACGCAAATTTTCAGATATGAATCGTTAAAAACATTTAAAAAAATGATGAGTTCAAGTGATTTAAATTTAGATTTGATGTCAGAATGTATAAAACAAGGAGCAAAGGCAACCGTGATCTGTTAAATAAAAAGAAAAATAATAAACCTTCATTACTTTTAATTTGTGTCTACAATATAGTTATCGGCTATATATTTCATAATGTATGATGATAATATGAAATCAAATTTCAAAGATCATTCGAAACATCAAGGCACTTTTACCAAATTGCGAAAGTTTAATATGGACAAACGAAAGTAAGAGTGGACGAAATTCGTATCTACGCGGTACGTGACGTCAAACGCTTTAGTGACGTTTGACGTTTGTAACGTCACTGTGACGTACAGTTGGCAATAGCAACAGTTCACTTTCTAATTCTTTTTTTACGTTGCACTATCGAATTGCGCACTGAGCGTATTCCATGAAGGTATTATTGCATTTAATAAGTAGGTTCCTGTCAATCTGACAATCTCAGGACCGAAATAATTATGATGTGTTTTTCCTTGATTTCCTCGCGAACTATCTAATTACGATAATTACGCCGATTACTAGCTGTAATGTAACTTTACTGGGGGATAAATTTGACGTATATTTATATATGTGAAAAAGTGATAATGCAATTGAATTTGGTTAAACACTTTTTTATTATTTTTGTAACAATCCACAAACCTTTAAAAGTCTTAACAAGATTTACTAACAAAACAAATGTCTTGCTCCTTTACATTTTTAGTAAAACTACTGTTGGATATAAGATTGTTGAGCCATCTTTCACTTCATGTATCAAATGTAAAAACAATTGTTTTAGATATTTTATTAATTTATGATAAATTTATTCATTCCGACATGTACATAACAATACAATGTTTTTGTTTGCTTTGCTAAAGATTGGTTATACTTGGCACATAGTCAGAATTTGTCATTTGCGCTTTCCCACATTCAATGCACGCTCCAATCGCGATTGAAAAAAAATTGTCGTTTAAAGGCATCTATTATGAAGGCAATATTAGCTATTTTTGTTATCGCTTTATAGATAATATAATTAGGGCACATAAGTAAGTTTGTAATTATTTGCTTACAAAATATACAGAAAAGTTTGTTTGCAAAACTTGTTTCATAGAAAATCTAAGGACAAATGGTTAAACGGTGTAAAAACATCACGAGTTTTTATAATATAAAGAACATATCATTTTACCCGCTGTATAACTTTCCAAAGGTCATATGAACAGTGACCATGACCTACAAAGGTCACGAGGTCCACTTCATGCTAACCTTGATAAACTGTACCGCGTTCTGTTTATTCTAGATTATAACCTTGTGGTCTTGTTCAGGAGCGAACGATTATTTAACAGGGAAACCAAGAACGACTTTTGTGTGACCTAGATAATTTATCGACGCATTTTATTAAGAAACTAGCTTGTACATACGTCTTCGCTCTTGTGTTATTTGTAATATATATCGGTTATTTGATTACTATTTGACGTTATAACGTCTTATAAATCGATGAACGCCGGCTGGACGCATGAAAAAGCGTGACTCATTTTCCCTACCGTGTCTGAGCTGAGCGTGCAAGCGAGAAAGAAGCGCGATCGGCACAAGCGTTCGACTTGTTACGCATCATCTCGATTCCACTCCATAGGTAATTCAATCCAATTTATAAAAGTATACAATTTTTCATCTAATGTTTTCTTATGACGTTATCACGTAAAATTATCGTCCGTAAACCGACTTTAAAGACAACCAATTTTTTTTATTATAATTTTGTAATAACCACTTAACCCTTTCTACATAACGTTTATCTCAAATTTTACGACACAGCGAACACGACACAATATTTTTTCTTAGTTGTCGCCATGACGCCTGCTTCTTTAAATTCGATTAGCGATTTATAACAACTAGTGGTCGTTTAGTGGTTGAAATTCGACCGTAATAAACGGAACAATGAGCATTTTTTTTGTAAATAGCATAAGCTATATTGAATATATATATGTATGAAGGATAGACTAATAACTGATGTGTGAAAAAGAAAACTATTTTCATCACTAAAGCTCGTCAAGAACTATTAAAAAAGAAGAAAATCGGTTGACACACACATATAAGAAAAATATATATATAACTATGTTATCCCCGTCTATATATATATATATATATACTAGCTGATACCCGCGGCTTCGCACCCGTTTTTTTAAATTGTATTAAAGTAATATAATGGTGAGAAGTGGTAGAATTACAGAAATGCTCTTTTAAAACATTTGTAGGTATGACATGACACGCATGCCACCTACTGTTATATATAACGTGTACAGTAAATATGTAAATACTAACAGTGTGCTGGATGGGATTTAGCAACAACAACATATTTGGAGCTTTAATTTGAACTTTAATCCCTTCAGTACTCATTTACACAGTATAAGAAAGTAATGAAAATTTCAAGATATACAATTTCTCTTAAAAATGTTGTTATATAGATATTATTAACATAATTAAGTTTTTGCGATCATACAAAAAGTAATCACTTCTCTATTCTGCAAGAAATTCTATAATGGAACTGTTAACGTAATACGTGTCCGATCTAATATTGAAAAAAAAAACGTCTTCTATTTTCTAAACACCTATTAACTATATAAAAAATTACAAAATGGGCAAAGTGGGCAAATGAAATACTTCAAGAATCCACCTTGACATTTTCAATTTTTGAAAGTTTTTCGGACGCTGGCTCACGCAATTTAAATTATATTTATTTAACTTTTTTTGTAGAGGTGGGCAAAAAAAATTAAATAGTGAGCAAAAAGGGGAAATCGATGGGCAAACCCTCTACGCATTTTCAAATCGTTACGCGAAAAATTGGGGGCTAACTTCCCGAAACTATGGTTAATGAGTTATGTAGACGCGATCACGGTAAATAAAAACAAAATGGCTGGCAATTCGACCAAAATACAAATTAAGCAAATTACATTCATTAATATATTCATTACAATTATATTAATTCTTGGAGTCCAATACAGTGCACACCTCAAGCACATGCTTACAGTGAACAACATACTTTTGCTAAATTTCACGCGGAAGAAGTCGTGGGTGACAGCTGGTCTAAAATAAATTAACCTAAGTTAGTTCTTATAACTTCAGTTATCTGGGAAAGTCATGTGAAAATTGGTCCAATCGTTTCAAATATTCCACACTGATGAAATCGCGAGTAACAGCTAGTAAATAATAAAATAGCTCAAGTTATTTCGCATTACTTTAGTCACATGTCAGTGAAAGTCTCGTTAAAATTTGGTGTATCGTTTTGGAAATTCCTTATTGGACAGGAAAAAGTCGCAAGTAACAGCTAGTCTAAGATAAAATTGCCTAAATTACTCTTTATAAGATCAGCTACGTGCCTGTAAAATTCATGTGAACCTTATTAATTCTATCTGTTTTGAAGAATACACTGTGGGCACAGCTACAGATAATAGCTAGTTTAAAATAAATTAACCTAAGCCAGTACTTATAAAGTCAGTTATATGCCAGTAAAAGTCCCGTGAAGATCAATCAAACCGTTTTGGAGATGTCACTGCGGACGAAGGCGCAGGTAACAGGTATTTTAAAAAAATAGCTTAAATTACTTCTTATGGGGTCAGCTATCTACCAGTGAAAGTCCCGTAAAAATCGGTTTTGCCGTTTCGGATATTCCGCTACGGGCAAAGTTGCGAATAACAGCTAGTCTTAAATAATATAGCCTGTAAATTCAGCTCTCTGCCAGTAAAATCTCTGTCAAAGTCGGTCCAGCCATTTCGAAGATTACCCGGAACATACAGACTGACAAACAAAAATTTTAAAATTTGATTTTTACTATAAGTAAGTAGCTTATACGCTTTCATATCCAGTCAGTAAAAAGTAGGTATTTTGATAATATATATAGACACTTCATTTTTATTATATCTATAGATTGCAAGTCAAAAGTTCGAAATAATACTGACCTAAAATGGCATTTTTGAATGAAAACTTACTAATTCAATGAACATAAAATAATTAGTGGCGTGCGACTGTTCGAATTAATTGAAAACGAATCGAACCGAATAATACGATTCGAAATGCGAATTACACATACGAATAATTTGAACTATTCGGATTAGTCAAATAATTTAATTTATGCGTCAAATAAGCATTAACTATAAAATGCTACGAACTAACCAATAATGCCATCACAGTCGACACCAGCCATTAAGAGCATTGAAAAATACTGTATTTCTATTTTTAGCCAAAAAGTGGCGAGAAGAAGAGAATATAACATATTTAAAAAATTAAATGTCATTCATTCTTATTTGAATATGTTTTTTTTTTCAACGGCACTGACAATTTTCTTTATGAACTATAATCGATTTCTTTATTTATAAATAACCATACATAATATTCCAATATAGTAAAAGCTATACGTTTGTACCTTATTAGTTGTTAACGAAATTTATACAAAAATATTGAAATTTCTTTGGAACAAAATAATTCAGCTATTTCTGTTAAAAATTGTCAACATTGAAATGCTATAAAATTATTTGGATTTCACTGAGAAAGTGTATTTTTAATAAATATTTTAACTAATATGAATTTATTATTGTAGAATTGAATTACATAGTAAATTGTTTTTCAAAGGCATTTCAGTCTTGATGTTTAGGTAAACATTTTGTTGACGTTAATGTTTTTTTAAATTTCAATTATTAAAATAGTGAAAAGTGTTGTAACTTTCCCTATAACTATTAGTTTAATAATTCTACGTTATTTAAAAAAAATAGGAAAAGTTTGAATTTTCTATTCAAAATTCGGATAGAATAACATACGATTCGTTTCGGTTCAAGGATTATTCGCACATCCCTAAAAATGAACGTGTTACCATGGCAACGGTTATAATATTATTGGTTACTATAACAACGGTTGTCTAATGTCAGGGACTATCGATGTCTGTAGGAGAATATTTAATTTTAACTGAAAAATGTATTTCGGATAGGTTTTAAGCAAAATCCGTTCTTAGTGAGCGTCTACGTTGCAAAAGGAATAACTATGGTGAATTTTAATTCAATCGGACATACAGTTTCAGAGAAATCGTGATGAGTCAGTCAGTGGTATTTCGCTTATATATATATATAAGATAAGATATACGTAATACGTACCACCAATAGTTACCATACCACTATACCACCATATACCACTAGTTGTTATAAATCGCTAACTTTTGTTGCTATAAATAGATAACAATTTGACCGCTGAAACCTATGTTTGTAACTTTTGTAAACCGTTAAAGTATCAAAACGCGGATGTCGCACATGCGCACTGTCAACCAATAACGACTATATGTCCGAACAGACTAACTACTGAGTTATCATCGTTTAAAAAATGGATATTTCTTTTTGATCGTGGTTTCGGTACACAATAAATATTCCCTATAAAAGAGACCAAATTCGTTCTGGAATTAATAAAGGCTTTCGCTTTCTGAGTCAATAATTTTCATTTTTTTCGATTTCTCATTTGTAAACAAAAGCAAAGTCGCTCTCCACGACTACCTTTGTCTCTACTTCTATCGATTCAGACATTAAATCAACATCGCTTAAAGTAATTATTTCCTATTTTAAAATATATTTACAATAACAAATCCAACAGGAAAAATGTGTGTGCCGCCATATTTTATTTATATATCCTTTTTTTCATGCGACCGCCATGTTGGACATTGACATCTACTATGTACAAATATATATAATCTATGGCAATAATGATGGTTTAAACCCTTAAATGCATGATATTTGTTCTGAATTTTGAAACTAATTTTAAAACAACAACAAATATTAATTTAAAGCACAACAATTACATTTATAAAGAATTTGTAAGGTCTGCTAAGTATAATAGCGTAAAAAAAATTGTTACTCACGCGTAATTATCGATTGGTAGCGGTGTTAATTCCTCATCGTATTTCTCGAATGTTCGATTCAAAATTCGATCTCGTTTCTCTAATGCAAATTTTGATGGCGGCGGTATACTTCTCCCGTACACGGGATGTATATTATTTGATTTTATTTCTAGAATTAATAGCAGAAACATAAAAACCAATAATTCAATCATAATTAAATATCACATTGTCTTTAAAAACACTTGTGATGTTACGCGGAAACTGAGTGCTCTACAATGAATTATCTTGTACGGAGTAGGACTCGAATGATAGAAATCGTTACGTTCTTTTGTCTCTCGTTCCATGCGAATTTATGCGCCCAAGTCGATAAAATTTGGTAACACTTAAATATTAAATCCACAAATTGAACATCGCCATCTATAGTCGCATTTTTTTTTATATTATAGGGGGCAAACGAACAGGTGGGTCACCTGACGGTAAGTGATCACCGCCGTCCATAGACACTAGCAACACCAGGGAAGTCGCAAGTGCGTTGCCGGCCTTTTAAATATGTGGGCCTCCGGCACTCTCACTGACCGAACGGAACGCAACAGTGCAACCACTGTTACTTCACGTCGGTTTTCTGTGAGAGGGTGGTACTACCCCGGGTGAGCCGACCCATTCATGCAGAAACCAGTAATAGCTTCAGCGTAGCTCTACCACCTACAAGACCTACATTATGAAAACAATAAAATCATCGAAACACACTCAAAGTTACAAAAACTGAAATAGCGCCATCTATCCGGCTATGGCCTCAACAACTATTTAAACTCAATATTCGATGAGTTGACATATCATTAAAAACTGCCATTTTAATTTTTAAAAAATTATATAATTTGTAATTCACTATTTTAGTATTTTTCCTAAAACATTAAAAACGGATTGATTCGATTTATAGGTTTACATTGTGTAAAACTGATAGAAAATATACAAATTTCGCCCATTGCACGAAAGTGATAACTTCTTTATAAAAAGTACAACAAAACAAAAAACCAACCCATCCAAGTACTGACTGCGCTCGACGATACTTAACTTCGGTGATCGGTCGAGAATTGCTATTCTCTACACTCTACCCGACCCAAAGCTCACTCCAACCACTTCTCGTCACACACAAAGGTTGTGGAACAGAATCTCAAAACCCACCCATAAGAAGTTCCACTTCAAAAATGAATTTTCCAAATCGATTTTTCAATATACAACGAATTGGGAACCTCATCCTGTTTGAAGTTGGTCAAAAATAGTTGGGTTTTAAGCCCAATGGTCACTCTTCACTATTGCAAATTATATTGTAACCTGTCATACTGACAAGGCATAGAAACAAATTATTCTGGGGATAACAAGTCTATTTAAAAACTATCACAGAAAAAAAAAAAAGAATCTTTGTAACTCACCTGATATTTCTTCAGAAATTTCTTCCCCCAATTCCAAATCGTTGTGAGAAATATCATCTGCAAAAGATAATTTTTAAAATGTTTGTCTGCCTGTTTGTTTCGGGTAATCTCCGAAACGATTGTGCTGATTTTAACGGAACTTTCACTGCCAAATAACTAATATTATAAGAAGTGACTTAGACTATATATTTTAGAAAAACAAATTGGAGTTCCGCATAAACACAATAAACTAAACAAGCAGTGTCCATTTATTCTATATCTACAATCCAACGCGGACGAAGTCACGGGTAATAACTATTATCAATATTAGATTTACCTTCATCAATAGTGGAGTCTTTTGTGATAGTCATTGAGGCATTTATCAATCTTCGATTGGCGTCCTTGAATGTAGCCTCATACAAATCCCCTGGAACAGGATTTAAAACAATATTAAAAAGTCAGTACAGATTCTAAGAAACTGCTAGATTTGTAGTAACTAAAAGAAAATATCATATCTTCCCGTATTTGACTATAACTTATCAGTCTGAATTTTTTTATTAACAAATCTGAAAGTATCTTTTAATAATATTTACTTAAAATCTATGTTTCATTAAAAGCAGTATTCAAAAACGTTGACAGCCTTTCTGAAGTTATACACTTACACACACAGGTAATTTATTTTTGCACATATCAAAACAAATGAGCTGAATTAAATAAGGCAAATAAAGGCACAAAACAAACCTACTTATCCCATTCTGATAATCGTTCCATATCCTATCAATCCTATTCATTGATTTATCGCTGATGTTGATCTGTATCGGCTCATTTAAAGTGTTGCGGAGTGCGGTCAAGACCTTTCTGTCATATATCGGAGATCCTTTGTCGTCGATTTTTCCATTTACATAAAGCCAGTGGAGAGCCTGTGTTGCAGCTTTATCGCCAGCTTGACGTTTTGATATTGCTGAACTGAAATTGATATATTTTTTAAATAGCATCATTGAATATCACTTAAGCTATATAAATAAAATGATAAAGGTCTGTCATTGTCCAGCATCATGCAAAACTACTGTGAATTTCGATAACAGCTTTGGTTTCACTTCTTAGTCTTTATCGAAAAAAAAAAAAACGTTCAAATGGAGATGCCAGATCACTCCTGTCTGGTGACACATTTTTTAACTTAAGGGTAGAAGCAATGTACACGACCATAAGAAAAAGCCCTTGTTGAATTATTCCTAGTCGACTGAAAACTTGGTAAACTAATACGTTCCGTGTCACTTATACTACAGGTGGTACACATTAAACTTGACTTTTCGGTCACATACTCCACACACCTGTGATGTGATACTTACACTACTTAACTTAACAAATGGCTGAACGACATGTCAGACAAAATTGGGTTGGCAGAGAATGCGTTGATGAAGGTTGATCATTGATTATAGGATTATAATAATAAGACAATGAAATGTTACAAAACTGTAAATTGGTGTAATTTGGTGTACCACAGAGTAGATTATATATACATATCTTGTTAACCATAGACTATATAAACTTATATCATAGACAATTACAAACATGTGTTTACGTTATATTTATTAATCTACAACAGCTCTGTGACCATACTGAGGTTTCATCACTACATTATCCTTCACTAAAGGCACTGGAACGCTAGATAGATGTGGTCTGAACTAACTCCCACTAGTTCTCGTTAGATATATTAAAGTTAAGAGTTAACAAACTTTATAGGTTATAGTGTTAGACCACAATTTCACATGTTAAATGACAATGTGTTCTAAGATGGTAAGCATGTTAAGCATAGAGAAAGACATGTTTTCTAGTACAGCTGCTGGAACACACCAACAGGTGCTGGGTTACAGATTTTCAACTGCAGGGTAGTAGCTAGCTTAGAAGAAGCCCTATCACCATGATATAGTTTCATCATGGTGTTTTCTCCTGCTCATTCGCGAGTACTATATAACCAACATCAAATTGACGCCATGTTCGAATATGCTAAGTATTGAACCATCATCGCTTTAATGGCATACGGCCAATGGGATAACAGATATCTCTATTAATCAACATTTTTAATATTATCAGGAATGTCACTATACCTTTCGAATCTCATTTTCTCTGGCCACACAAAAGTATAGATAGAATGCCAGTCATTCTGCTCGATTCTCTTCTTTTTCCCTTTAGGTGCTACAACATTTTGCTTATAATGTATTTCGAATATCTTGTCTGGAGTTTTAGTTTGTAGTTCATTAAGTGTGGCTCTCGGATGCGGGAACAACTCTATTATCTTTTTTAATTCTGGAAGTATGTAGAAATTTTTACCTAATATAATATATATTAATAATATGTTTAACATTAATATATATGTTTATATGATATCATTTCTAACTTAAGGAATTTATTGGATAAATTTTGTTTTTTTTTTTGTTTATTTTCCTAGACATTTGGCCCTCATCCAAAAAAAAATCTTAATATCTTCATTTAATAAGAAGTTACCAAGTTTAAAAAAACTATGATTTTTATAAAAACTGTGTGTTCATTAATTTCCGTTTTTTTTTACCGTGGACAAATGAAGCAAGCAGTGTAATGCATATGCACAGGACAGAGAAAGTAAGCAGATAACATTGTTTATGAAGACGTTTTCCAAGAAAAGTATGTTTTTGCTTTATTTATTTTTTTATTATTTTCTCTCTGTAACTGTAAGTAAAATATATTGTTAAAGTAATAAATAAGGCAACAAAATGGTGAGGGTATCAACTAGTAATTAATATGAGGGAAGGGAGGTGATAGAGAAAAACTCTATTATTTCCTTTTATCCTGATAGGGATACTGGATGTTGATAAATAAATTGAATAACATGTTGTATGTTCTGCGGTAACACAATATACAATTAAAATTATTAATGTAGTAAAGAATTTCCTTGAATCTTATTTTTTGTCATTAAACTCAGCAAAATTTACATTCATCCATCTAACATTCATTAAAAATCACTCGTACAGTAAAAAATGATAATGCTGGTAAATCTGATCTAGTTTCTTGGTAGATCTTGTAGCTAACTGGAATGTTTTCGTAAGGAGTTATGTGGTTTGATGTTCATAAGTATCTTCTAGGAGCCTGAATTGAATATATATATATATATTTTTTTTATAAGAAAATTGAGTGACTACCAAAAGGTCAACACTTGGTATCAGTGTCCTACAATCAGTTCAGAGAAATAACAAAGTAAAAGCCATTAGGTAGCTAAAGTGCAGTGAGAAAACTTGACAAAGGGAATAATTTTCATGAGTTTTTATACTGTTTTTTTATATACTAGTTCAGGAAAATAACTGCACAATTTATGATGGGAAGTACAGAATAGTTCATAAACAACAGGCTACTCTCTGTACTCGCAGTGCACAGTCACTGTTATCATGCCGACCTGAGAAAGTACCTCTTCAAGTCTATTTGAAAGACCCGTTACTTGTACAAGGAAGGAAATATACTGACCGAGAGGCAATTCCACATCTTCACAGTACGACAGAGATAACAATATATATAATGAATATATTATAAGTGTTGGGAGCAAATACCTTACTTCTATTCAACCACTCTTAGTTCAATTACATTTTGTTAATGACAATACAAACCTCTGTCTTGTTGGTTCTTCAAAATATTGGAAACGTCACCATCTAATATACTCTTTGAATAACATTTTCTATGTACACAAACCAAAGAATTATTTATATTAACATGTTTGTGAAGAACTTGAACTTTTTGTCTGTTAAGATAACTTATTAAACCTGAAAATAGAGAATAATATTGCAGAGTTAATAAATATAGAAGGATAGTGCCTAATGAGCTACGATTGTGGTATTAAGTTGTAATAAAAAGCATCACTAAACTAATAACTTAAGGACTTTTGTAGCTAATTAATAATCCCAAAAACTATTTTACTGAATACATTTACTAGTAAACATTATAAAAATGTACTATTAAAATGATCTATACTATTACTATAAAAGTAACGCATGTATGTACATGTGGAAAAATTTTTAGAGCTACTGTTTCAATTCTGAAAGTCTTTTCACTGATAAAAAGTTACATAGTTTCGGAATACAATCTAATAATTTTATTGTTATTAGTTTTATAAGGAATACATGTAAAGTAACTAATCTTTGCCAATATATAAGAATAAATAAAATTGAAGTAGCTGGCATGCTTTTATGTGTAAGCTTTATACATAATGGCTATGTGCAAGTATATATAGTACTTATAAATAAAAATGTTAAAAATTGATTTTTATTAGTGTGTGTCTGTTTGTTCTAGTTAATCTCTGAAATGGTTGGACTGATTTTAATTGGACTTTTCCTGGCAGGTTGCTGCTATTATAAGGAGTAATGTAGGCTACTTTTATTTTAGCAAAAACAGAAGGATTTCACACAATTAAATATACTCAAGACGCAGTGTTCAGTAACACATGGACCCCACATGCAAGTTTACACTGAACAATTTTTATTTCTAAATTCCACTCAATGGTATATGTTTTTCCATAAGAAAAAAATCAGAAAGTAATCATTGGAGACTATCCAATTTTAGGAAAACATAAATTTTCATTGACTTCATGTATCTACTCTAAATATATATAATTTGAAGCGATGATGGCTGAGTTGCTAGTGTGTTCGGACACAGCGTCGAAGGACATAGGTTCGAATCTAAGCAATTGAGTCGGAGCTTTCGATGAAGGAAAACATCGTGATGAAACCATAGCATAGGTGGTAGGGCTTTTTCTAAGTCCGCCTGGCTAGCTACAATCTTCAAGTTGAAAATCTATCGCCAAGCCCATGTTGGTGTGTTCCGGTGGCTGCACTCGAGATCCAGTCTCCCTCTAGGTTAAGCGTGACTTACCATTTTAGACCACATCATCATTTAACATCAGATGAGAATGTTGTCAAAACGCTTACCTATAAAGTTTAAAAAAAAGAAAGTACAATAACTTCTCATTTTGTGTAAAAGTATTTCTTAAAAATAGTCTTCACAGTCACGCTTTAATACATAGTGCAATTTTTAATTCAAATTTTTAATTATTAACAATAATCTAAGAAATGTTAAATAAATAATTATATAAACAAAGAATTGTACACTTACTGCTGTAACTTTTGGGTTTATGATCGATATAACTAAAACTCCAACATTTAGTCAAATACTTTTTCCATATAGAAGATTGCGCAGCGATATATTTGAATGAAAACATTTTATTATTACTTTTTTTAGTGTTTAAAAAGTAAACATAACCTAAACAAATATTTTATATTTTTGGTATGAATCTATCATAATACATGACAACAATTATTATATCGCTATTTAGAAAAATATTAATATGACAAAAATTATTGTTATTACAAAAATTTAAATGCTGAAAATGAATCTGTAAATTTTAAATTGCGTTTCGTAAAGCGATCTACCAAATTCAAAAGAAGACTATTGTTGCCAGAACTCTGTGATTGCACGTTCAAAAGGCTGAGTTTTCAAAACGTTTACAAAATATTTAAAATTGTGTGTAGATTCCTATCTAATTATTGTGTAACATTTTACAAATTTGTATGTTGTTTTCTGGCTTATTATAAGAGATTATATTATCAAACATAACGTTAACTTTAAATCTGTATTTCACTACATTAAGTAAAAAATACAAGTACAACAAATATGCTGCACTGGTGACTCCAACGTGATGCACAAAACATGTGAACTCAACATAATGAAAAAAACTTTAATATTGAATAATAATTTGGTAATGAAGTTGAAATTTCATGTAAAGTAACTGTATGTAGTAGTGGTTCTTGGCAACACTTTCAAAATCAAAAACTATGAAATCCCCAGCCAACAATAATTGCCACAGAATGTGAAATCCACCAGTACATTTACATTTTACAGACAGTCTGTTCTACGATTAAAGCCTCTAGAGAATTATATTACAGATATAATATGTATTTATACTGACTACATAAGGTCGTCTTTAAGCTGTTAAATATAATCCATAAAGTTCAGAAATTATATACTTACTGCCAAATATTCAAATGTATTGTAGTACTTATCATGCATAATTTAAAAAAAGGGCCACTCACTTATGGTTTTAACCGTGGATTATTTGATTAACTTCATGACTAAGTTAATCCCTGGACTGTCCAAAACTACATAGGCTTAACCCCTCAACTGACTTTTCAAACACAGATCTCAAAATAGCAGATTATGTTTTTTATTTTTTTATCAGTTCACGACATCGCAGATGGTAATCACATAAATATAATGTACATTTTACATCAAACTAATAATTTTACAATTAATAACCTGTTGTATTTTCAAAGTTTTGTTATAAATAAGGTATTTTTTTAAGCTTATGCTGCCAGCATTCTGTTGACCTGTGCCTAATGAGGTCTACATTTGTTTGTATGGAAGTTAAACCTTTATGGTTTTGGACAGTTTAGGTAGTTAATAAGATTCATACAAACTAATTTAGACCTCATGAGGTACAGGTCAACAGACTAATGGCAGCATAAGCTTAAAAAATACCTGATTTATTACAAAACTTTCAAAAGTAAGTAAATATGTATTGTAAAATTGTAACTTTTATGTAAAATGTAATTTTAAATTAATTTTTCATTTGTACTACCTTTTGTTATTAAACCATGAATTTTACAATTTACGATGTCGTGAAATTAAAAACGTAATCCATCATTTTGAGAGCTGGGTCTTAAAAAATCAGTCGAGGGATTAAAAAATCAAAACGTCAAATAACAATGCATGCCGACGTTTAAAAAGCACCACTAACAGAGACAAATATAGTTATTTATTTACTAGCTGTTCACCCGGCATTGTGTGCGTGTAGTAACGAAGAAAATGAAACTAACTGAACAATAACCTTCCAATTTTGTTAATATTTTTGAAGAACTCAATCTAAGAAGTCTATACTAACACACTTTTTCTATGTAGATTTTTTAAACCAAATTTTTCACTTTTACGAATGATATTTCAAACATTTTCTTTCTTGCAAACCTTGTCCAGACAATTTTATTAGAAAAAATAACAAAATCCGTATTAGGCAAATAGGTTCAGCAGTTCTGAAATGATGCTCTTACATCCATCTACAAGTGATTTTTACTTAATTTTTTTTTTTTTTAAACTCGCATATCTACATTACTTTATAACAAAACTTATAATTATATTTTTCTGCTTATTTTTCCTACTTTGGCAACCAAACCTGTTTATTGAAGATTTTTACTGCCATTATATGAATAATATTATTTCAAAGTGTCTTCCAATGACTTCATCGTTTCAACAAGACGGCGATTCGTGGACTTCCCAAAAAGTTTATATGACATCTCAGGATTCACACTCCATTTTATTATTTGTCATCCACTTGTAAAGAGTGACCGAACAGTATTACATAAAATTAAATTAATGTTACACAATATATGGTTAAATGAAAAATAAAATTCATTATATAGTAGACTAAGATTCCGGTAAAAGCTCCCCATGAAATTGGGTTTAGAAAGAAATAATGGCCCCCCGAAATGTTATTTTTTCGCTTTGTCTATTTTTTGTATCTGCGTCTGCTTTGTTTAGGATATTAACAGAGAAACACACACATCGCTGAACGCGCAGTTTCTTATAACCTTCATAACTATATATTAAACGAAGATACTGTGACAATTTTTTATCTTAATTTGGTTGAAGTCTATCCAGTGGTTTTTGCGCACAACGGCAGCACTGTGATTTTTTTTTATTTATGGCAGCCAATCTTCTAGTAGATTATTACTGCCAATATCAAGTAAGTAATAATATTATATGTTGCAATAATTTCAATGTACTAGCAATATAGTGGCCGTCTTATTAAAACTTTCCCGGGAGTTTATGTGGCAAGTCAGAATACATGCTCCGTGGCATTATTTCCCATCTACGTCACTTGGGCACAATCGCCAAACTATTTTACGTAAAACGCCACCAATATTACAAAATATAGACCAAAATAACACAAGATTATGAATAAAATATAAAATCCACTACATGACATTCCAAGATCTCGCCAAAAATTCATTACATGATTTTATTTACGATATATATAGATATAAATGGATGTAGAATTTAGACTGTTAATTTTCCAGGAAAGTCTAATTCCGCAGTAACTCGAGTAGATTAGACTTTTTCCAAAGCTAATTATTTTTATGTAATACTAGACGTGACAAGCAGTTTTAATTTTTTTTTGTTTTATTAAACAAAAGTGTACAGTGACTTGTGTCTTCACTGACGTAGACATACTCACTTAAGCCTTTCTCTTTAATGTTCGATTTTCGTCGGGTGGTCAATGCGCTTTTGGTCTCCAATGCTGTATATCGTGTCACACTGTCGATATCGCAGGCATTTCCCTACCACTTTGATTTATTACTAGATACAGCAACGACTGTGCTGCCTCTATATACGGAATATACAAATCTAAGTAAAAGTGCACACTTTGGTTTTTATTATGGTCTAGCCACCAAAGCCAAAATTTGTTTTTTTTTTTTTATATTTTACTTTTATTATTTCTGATATGTCAATCCCTTTTTTCTATTATCATGGGGAAATCCATTATGGATACCCACCATCTCGGGGGAGACAGTGGGTTATGTTCGACTCGCACAGACTTAAACCCCTCAGTGTACAGACCGCCGCTTTAGTTGGGGCGACTTTGGATCATGCAAAGCTATCACCATGCCGTCCCAGCGGTCAGCCTCGCCAGGTGACCACCGGGCTTCGTCTTTATAGGAAGATAGACTGGTTACACAATCAGCTACCTCCCCTCGTCAGCAGAACCTGTGCAATGAGGAGATGGGCAAAGCGCCGCCTCCTTCCACCAGCGCTCCTTTGGCCGAGAGGACCTCTAAGAGGGCCCAACTCTCGGGACCTCTCCCCCGCTTCCTTCAGCGAGATGACTCCTCGCAGAAGAAAGCCATCGCACTACATGATTGTTCGCTGCCAAGCATGGTCGCAACCTCGCTCGGCAGCGACAAATCACCTCCTACCGCCGCAGCCAGAATGCGGCGCTATCCTCACTCAGCCAGAGTATGCGGTGTGGTGTCCTCCTCGGCACTGCACTCATGACATGTGGCGGTGGGCTCCTTGCAAGCGATCTGATGCAGGTACGATCCGAAACAACCATGTCCGGTGAACACTTGCACCAATCGGACTAACAAGGAGCCCCAACTTTTCCTTATCAATTCCGGCAGGACCTGGCGGATGGCGTCAATAGTGTAACGCCAGAACGCCTTGCACTTGGCCCCCCAATGTTTGGGAGCAACCGGCCTAGTTCCGCCGCCACTCTCATGATTCGCGGTCCGAGCCCCGCAAAATGGCGCTCGAACCGTCAGCGCCCGTCGTGGGTGAGGCCCAGAGACTTCATCTGAGTCCTCACCCTGGTACGGGTATCCTCGCCAAGGCCCATGAAATACAATGTCTATAAAGTCGGTTTATGGGCGATAATTTTACGTTATAACGTCATAAGAAAACATTGATGAAAAATTGCATATTTTTATGTATGGTATTGAATTATTAACTATGAATTACCGATGGAGTAGAAGAAAGATGATGCGTCACAAGCCGATTGCACCCATCTATCGCTTGTTCCGCGCTCTCGCTTGCACGCTCGGCTCAGGCAGAACGTGACAATGAGTTATGCTTTTTCGTGCGTGCAACCGGATATATAAGACGTTATCACACCAAAAGAAATAAAAAAATGACTTATTAGGAAATTCAAATAAACTACACAGCGTTTTCGCACTGTCCGATGTCGGTTCTATCAGAATGCTGTTATAAACACCCACATTCCCGATATTAATATTAAATTCCTTAACAAACTGCATCCTCTAAATATGATTTTTATTACATTTGAGAAATTTATATTTCCCTGGTGGAATGTGTCCAGACCGTAACCTAAACGTAAAAATAACTAAAGTTCTATGGATATTGTTCTGTGAACCAAGGTACAGGTGGAGATTGACACTGTATAGTACGGTACCAAATCTTTTTCTCTCTTGAAACCAAATTAAATTAAACTTTCCACATGTTATGACACCTTATCTTAAATTTAAATACCACTTCTGAATACTGTGGAAGAATATTTATCTCTTAATCTTCTGATAAAGCTAGCTTTGCTAATACATCGGCTATTTTATTTCAGACGGAACCTATTGCAATCTTTAACGCATACAATAGCTAGATAAATATGCAATCAGCTGAAATGCTTTAGGACGCCACGTGTCGCGCTTATAAATCTCACAAAACGATGAGTCGAATTCCTAAAAGGCTGAGGTCATTATTTATGAGATATCGATAAGCTTCACGACGTGCTATTTTTAGATCCCTTTTGTTTACTTACAGTAGTCGGAATATTAATTAGTTAATGAGTGTGTTTCTTTGTGTCGCGCTTCGATGACTCTTCTATTGTTTATTTGTAACGAGGAGTTTTTGTACAGAGTATACTACTACTCCTACATCTACGTGTATCACCACGAAATTTTATCTAAGGTCGCAATAAATGCAGGTGTCACTCTTATCGTCATATGTACGGTTACAAACTATCGGATTGCGTGACGATAGAGACAATGTTAATTTCGAGTTATTATAGAAATGACAAAGGGGTGGTATTTTTTGCGCGTTTATCGGTATCACTTTTGAGGTTAGTTTTTAACGTGACAAGTAATCAAACGTTCGTCACGCAGGTGGGACTAGTAGGTATTACAGTGTACACGATATAGTATTTTAATAAAAAGTAGAGAGAGGTGGACGTATTATTTTTCATTTGCAAAAAATAATTGTTAAGCGTTTACATTGCTGATTCTGATTAAACCTTATGACTGACTGTAATGTATGTCTTAAGTTAGTTGTAATTATTATGTTATTGTATACACCCTACGAGTTTTAATAAAGCAGTCTCGCAATATCCGCCATTGTTTTATTACGTTCGACACTTCAATGACAAGCATCTTTTTTATCACCTTCGAGCGTAGACCCTAATATGATTCGTGAACCCAAACTTCCTTTTGAAAGCCCGATCACATACAGAACAGTAGAGCTGACCATTATGATTGTATTTTTCCGATTTTCATCAATAATTTGCAATCAACTCTTCTTAAGCCTTGCAACACTGTTAAAGATGGTATAGTTTTTTTGTTTTATATTATAGGGGGCAAACGAACAGGTGGGTCACCTGATGGTAAGTGATCACCGCCGTCCATAGACACTAGCGACACCAGGGGAGTCGCAAGTGCGTTGCCGGCCTTTTAATATATATGGGCCTCCGGCGCTCTCACTGACCGAACGAAACGCAACAGTGCAAGCACTGTTACTTCACGTCGGCTTTCTGTGAGAGGGTGGTACTACCCCGGGCGAGCCGACCCATTCATGCTGAAACCAGTAATAGCTTCTGCGTAGCTCTACCACCTACAAATAGTGTCCCACCTATAGTGTCAAGACGACCTTTTTAAAGCGAGATCCTTCCTCCTTCTTCGAATGATCTAACTCTAAATTGTAACCAAAATATAATTACATAATAGAGTGTACTAAATTGATTTAATAAAATCATATATAAGTATATACATTGTACACACATTAAGGTGATTTATTTTGAACGACTATTTTTTTTCGCTCCTCCAATATTAGTTTAACTGGTTTTCTTTTGTCGATTCACCAATGTAACCAATGAATAATGTTCCTGATGACAAGAATATATACATGTATATGTATAAAAAGTTGAAATGAATTCTAAATCTCTCGACATCATCATCATCGGTGCAAAAAAAATCATAATGATCTTTCAAGCCGTTTAGAAGGTGAAGTAAGTACGAACCAGAGTTTTAAATACACATACTAGCTGATTCCCGCCCGCTTCTTAAAGTATTATAAAAATTACAAAGAGTCAATCGAATCAAAAAAGTATGCAGTCTAGAACCGTCTACAAAAAAGTCGCATCGAATAGTTACAGTTCTATGTTGCTAAATTCAGTAGAATTGATGTAATTCAGTAAAATGTGTATGTAATGTGTATGTTAAATGGTTTTTTTTATTATTTATAAATATAGATTAACCAATATTATTTATCTTGTGTGTTTATTTCACTAATAAACAAACTAATCAATCTATATTAAACTAATTTATCTCTTAGTTTCATAGGTTAAATACACATTGTTAAAGTCATTAAACAGAAACAAAGATAATTTCAAACAATGACTACTTTTACATTCAGGTGCAGTGAATGGGTTTTTATATATATATTTTTCTGTTTTGTGTAACAAGTCACTCACAGTCGATTTTGTATAAAAATTAATTTATTATGAGAATTATCTTTGTCAAAATTTTGATGTTATTGTTCCTTAACCGCCCGGCTGACTTTTTAAGACCCATATCTCAAAATGGCGGATTGTGTTTTTTTTTATAACACGACATCGTACATTGTAAATTCCATGGTGTAGTAAAAAAGTTCGTACAAATGAAAAATTACTTTAAAAGTACATTTTACATAAAAATTACAATTAACCCCGGAAATGTCCAAAAGATAAATGTTTAAGTCCCATTCAAATTACTGTAGACCTCATAAGGTGTACCTCATGACCTGTAGGTTAACAGACCGTTAGCAGCAAACGCTTAAGAAAATACCTGATATATTACAAAGCTTAGAAAAATAACAAATTATATATTGAAAAAATCGTAATTTTTATGTAAAAGGTATTTTTAAATTATGTTTTCATTTGTACGAACTTTTTTTTACTAAGCCATGAAATTCACAATGTATGATGTAGTGAAATTGGAAAAAAAAAGAATTAAAAACATAACTTGCCATTTTCAGACCTGGGTCTTAAATATCAGCCAAGGGTTAAATCAATTTTTTGATACCCAAAGGAAACATTCTTAAGAAAATTAAGAATAGGTAGCCATTAAGGAAAATAGACCAAAAAGCACACTACCGTATATATAATGTTAAAAAAAATCAGTATATAATTAAAAATCGATTGTCGTATGTACGTAAGATCATCACTTTAGAACGTATACAGCGGTGTCGCTAACTCTCTTTATAGTGTGCTTGTAATTCTCAGGACAAGGTTTGTATGAAAGATTTTTTTTTTAAAACTGTACGGGATAGTGAACAATTTAGATTAAAAAGTCTTCATATAAAAACGAGTGAGTGAGATAGAATACACATCAGAGAGATCTTCAAAAATATTGTCAAAATTGATGTTCTGTTGTTTAACAAGGTATGTCCAAAACCATAAAGGTTTAAGTACTATGTAAACGAATATAGAGTTCACGCGGCACAGGTCAACAGACTGTAGGCAGTATAAGATTATAAAAACACCTGATTTATTACAAAACTTAGAAAAATATCAAATTATATATTGTAAAATTATATTTTTTATGTAAACTGTACTTTTAAATAAAATTTTAATTTGTACGAACTTTTTATTAGCAAGCCATGAAATTTACAATATACGATGTCGCGAAATTAATAAAAATATTTAAACATAATCCATCATTTAGAGATCTGGGTCTTAATAAATAAGCCGAGGGGTTAGTTGCCATTTTATTTTAAATTATATCGTCGGACGTGCGAAACCGGGGCGAGCACATAGTATAAAACAAAGTCGCTATTCACGTCGGTCTGTGTTTTCCCTGATTCATTTAAATTACACACAGAATTTTGATACAGTTTTCATTGTCGTTTAAGGAATTTCATATGAAGTGTGTATCTAAAATACATGCATATTGTATTCACATAACCATTTGCTATTTTGACAAATACAATATACAACAATATTTAATTTCACATTTTAATGGCATTGTGTATTTAATGTTGATCCAAATTGCTTTTTACTAAATAATATTTTAGTGAATATCTTAGATGACGACACAGACTTAAAATTACGCGTACAAAAACGTAGCTCGTGAGACGACCCTTACGAAGCTTCTATGATTATTTATTCTTGAACTCTTAAATGTTAAAGCGCCAAAAAAACTTGTTTTTGGACACAGTTGTTGATAGTTAATAATGTGTTGGAATAAGGAAAACATATATATGTATATATATATTTAATAATAATGGATTATATTTTAGAAGATAATACTAATAAACAGTTGGTTTGCAATACATGCCACTGAATATCACAGTCAACGATGATTTCTCTATTACGAAGTAAGCAAACGGTCTGTTCGCGTGGAATTTCGGTGCGGTGATCCTATCCGAGAAGGTAGCTGAAGTCGACGCTGACGCAACTGTCCCTGACTCTGTCACCTCTATGTCAGCCTTATGTATGATAGCTGAGACAAATATATTTTCCTTAGTTACTCGTTGGAAGCTCGCTGTATCTGGTTGGAATATATCGTACACTCCCATATCATTCAAAGGTTTATTAAGGACTAAGTTTGTACTTATCTGGAATCTAGGAATCTTAACGTCGATTTCTTCCAATCCGAAATTGTCTATGTCGGATTGTAATTTTTTAAATATATCCTTAAGACTGACCTCGGCAAAGTTTTTGTACATATCTTGTAGTTTAACGTTTGGATACGGTATTAAGAATAACATTGAATATTTCCCGTTTGTCGCGTAAGGTATTTCGAGTGCGAACGCTTTCAGTTTACGTATATTTGAAAAGGGGAGTTGGCTTTTCTGGTACATCATGTTTACATTCCCTATCACCTGTATGTCGTCATTGTAGAACGGCTCCAAATTGGTATCCGATTTATTAAAAGGCGATGCCCAGAGACCTTTAAAGGAAATCACGTTTGTCAGAATCATTTTAGATTCGCTGAAATCGTCCGACTGGAGCACATTCGACACCCGACCACCGGAATTTTCTATGTAAGTATTTGCGATACGAGCCGAATTCGGATCGTCGAAGTCTAAGATTTTAATTGTAGCACCGAAATCCTTTTGCAGCGTGTTCCTAAAGTCTTGATAAATTGTGAAATCATTGTCGAGGAACACGAAATTTTTACTAGACAATGACACGGCATTCGTCGTCGAATCCAGAACGACACTCGTGAGTTTCTTGTAGCCCTCTATGAGCGTGTTTTGTTTCTTTGGCAGTATAAACGCCGAACTGAGCTGTCTATAGCTCTCGCCGTTCGTTCCCAATGCTATTCCAGTCATTAGAGTCCATATACCGAAAGGCGATATGACAACATGTCCTTCCGTCTGTGATTGCGTGTGATATAAGAGTTCTATGCTAAAATTCCTAGGACGTTCGTTGAAATCAACAGCACAGTAACACGTACCGATTGATAACAATAAAAACACCGCGGAAATCATATCGACTCGACGGCGTCTCTCGACGTACTGAATAATTACGATGCGAAACAAGAATATGACTAATTTATACATATTTATTTGTGTTAGGTTATTAAGGTGAAATGACGCGTATATATAAAGCGATAAGGACTTTAATATGTTATTGGATTATAAACGGATTGTAACGAGTTTGTGGCCAGCGAGTAACAATAATAGAACCGGTATTTTTTTGTTTAGTAAATTTATGGCAGATGACATTTTACCTCTTCGATTATAATGGTAGATTTTTTGTATCAATAATAATACTACGTCTAGATGTTTAGAGGAAAAAACTAGTTTCATATTTATTCACACCCATTTACCTGTACATATAACTAATGTAATTTATATGTATATACATATAACACACGTTGTATTTCCTTCATACATTTTATTAAACAATTTCTGTTTTTAAACTTCACCAGCGCCCTCCCCGGGTATGTTAACCCGTGGACTGTCCAAAGCCATAAAGGCTTAAGTGCCATACAAACGAATGTAGACCTCATGAGACACAGGTCAACAGACTGTTGGCAGCATAAGTTTAAAAAAATACCAAATTTATTACAAAACATTGAAAACTGACAAAATTATGCATTGTAAAATTATTATACTTATATAAAATGTAGTTTTATATTTGTTTATTCATTTGTACCAACTTCGTTTTACTAAGCCATGAAATTTTCAATATATGATTTCGTCAAAAAAAAGGTAAAAACATAATCCGCCATTTTGAAATTTAGGTCTTAAGAAATCAAACGAGGTAACAAAGAAAATGAGACCAAATGTTTCATTTACTATATACGTCTATATAATAAAATTAAATGGCAACTTAAAGAACTGATCGTCAATTCTGACAACATTTTTGCAGATCTCTCCGCTGTATTCTATCTCACTCACTCACTCACTTTTTGTATAAAGATATTTAACCCAATTTTTTTTTCTATACCGTACAGTTTTCCAAATAATTTCTTTCATACAAATCTTGTCCTGAGAATAACATACACAACAAAAAAGACATCCAAATACATATATTTATACGTTCTAAAGTAATACGCTTACATACATTTAGCCGAGTGGATAAGACCGCGCGTCTCACATATCAGAATTATACATCCAGATTCCACCGCTCTCGATCATCTCTTATCAAAAATAAGCAAATCAAAGAAGCCCCCGGTCCCCCTTTAGTGCTTACGTAATACTTGAATGGCCCCTATAACATTGCATAATATAGGTAACTGAGATGCTCATCTAACCCTACTATATTCTGTCTTCTGTTATATCTTCTATCTCATTCCCTTTTTTTATTGTAGATTTTTAATTTAAATATTTCTCCAAATATATCTTTTTATACGGTATTTCATACGAACCTTGTTCTGACAATTACAAACACAAAAAGAAAGAATTTGGCAAATAAGTGCAATCGCTCTGAAGTGATTCGCTTACATACAGCCTGTATTTGATTTTTATATATATAATTCTAGGTCTGCCACCACATGTACCGTAGTTTATAGAAACCAATATAAATAGAACCTCACTAATTATTATTTTTAGGTTAAGTTTCGGACACATTCCATCGGGAAAATATAGATTTCTAATGAACCTTATACATTCATCGCTTTATAACGAGTGTGTTAAGATTGTCGATGTCTATTATTTCTTGATGGAATGTCACAAAAATCATAATCAGAGACTGCTGTTTGGTAAAAATTTTAATACCAATATGGGGAAATGGGTATTTATCATATCATTCTTTCAGACCCGCTTCGGACTCTTCCAAAATGCTGCGCAGTTCGTTTAAGTTCCCAACTTTATCATTTTGTTATTTTAGATTTATGATTTTTTAGTTATAAACTGATGTAGATTATGGTGAAACTGACATCTAATATGGTTAAAGTTCCTTAAAATAAAAAAAAAAACAATTGTGTGGTTTTATGAAGCCACGATGCAAGTGAAACTTTTTTTCGGGTCGTTGGCATTTGACTGAAAATTATTCGATTTAGGGTATTAAAATAGGGAATTAAAATGGGAATGATAATGCGAAAGAAATGGGAAACAAATGTAGACACAATATCCAACTATCAATTTTAATTTCAGTCTGTGTATTAAAGTACGGAATATATAGTATATACAATCATTCAGATGATAGACGCATTTTAAAACTGAGCACAATATTTATTTAAATCATTGAATAATTTTGAATTGAGCTATGGGCGCTGCCATATTGACTTTGGCTGCTTTGCCAAGTGCCTTTCACTGTAGCGCTTCTTATGCGACATGCGATAGAAGGACGAAAAAAATTGAGTCTATGTAAAAAAAGTTTCACTTTAAAATTAAGAGAAAAAAAATACTTTTAGATTTTAGTGCCTGACCATAACTTTAGGTGAAGTCAAATGACAATGTGGTCTCATATAGTGAACCCGTTAAACCTAGAGGAGAACTGGCAGTCTAGTTGCAGCACCCGGAACGGACCTTTAGGTGCTCGGTGACAGATTTTCAAGATAATAGCTAGCCACGTGGGCTTACAAAAAGCCATACTCCCACCATTCCATGAGCACTGCTATAGGTTGCTGCGATCGCTTAAAGCGAAGTGAATTGTATGCTTATTTGCTACATTATCACTTAAAAAATAACTGTTATTAAAAACCGTTACTCCGTTCCGGGTTTTAATATCTGAATAATTTACGAGATACGAGCATATTTCAAGGTTTTTAAGGTGGGTACGTTGAAGCGTGCGCGTTCATCATGCATACTATTATTACAAATATTCATTTCTTTGACTAAGAAACAGCAATGTTATCTGTGAGTGATACAGATTATGTACAACTGTTATTAACCCGTTATATTGTATTAGCTCTTACCCGCGACTTTGTTCGGGTGGAATGGAGCAAAAAAATTTGTTTAGTGTAAATGTGCATGTGAGGCACGCTCGGTTCTGACACTGAACACTGGTTCTACAGGAGTAGTAGGAGACCGATGTAGACCGATGTACAGAAAAGAACATAAGGTACATCAAATCCAGAAAAAAGTACTGTTCGTACGGATAGGTCAAATATACATCAACGTGAACGAAGCCGAAAGCAATAGCCGGTAATTTATAAGAGACTAGCTTTTATAGCTTGTTATGTTTCCTTCTGTGTTCCTGTCTACCTACTCGTATATGCAAACTTTTAAGATGTTATATTGAGTAGCAAGTGAAAGCGAAACAAACAAACTAACTTTCATATCTTTAATATTAATTAGGAAACTAACGCGAACGAAGACGCGGGCGGCTACTAAAGGCTATATGAAATACCGTTATACGTGTGTTCGTAATTGTTTCCCTCATAATTGACTTAACCAATTTTGATTATATTTATTTAATTGTTATGGTGTCATCCGGTTGATTTTTAGGTATGGTAGGACTCGGTAGGTGGTGCTCTTATTGACATCTCGAATTTTAAATTTGAAAACCAATCTTTTTTTTACATTCCTCACATGAAAAAAAAAGCATATAATTTCAAATATTCAATCTTCCCAATACTCCTGCACGTTTTCTTATGCCTATTTGTACTAAGAACATGCCCTCTGTCCTTTTTCCCTGAATACATGCAACAGGTAATGGAATTATTAATATTTAACCTTTTAACAATAAACCGAACTTTACTCTGTAATTTAGTCTGTTTTCGATATACCGACGTTTCAAATTAGGTTTTGGAGATACCCATTGACGTAAACACTCCGTTAATATCTCCGACGGTTTGTCATTAAATTTAATTGAGCATTAAAGTATTCGGTGGCGTAGCTAGTCTTAAAGGAGCTTGGTATTAAAATTTCTGTAAAGGGAGAGCGAATGGGCAAGGGGGAGAGGGAATGGGCAGGGGGGAGAGGGAATGGGCAAGGGGTAGAGAGAATGGGCAAGGGGGAGTGGGAATGGGCAAGGAGGAGAGGGAATGGAGAGGTGGGATCTTCTTGTTGCTGAATTATATGCTACATTCCAAGACATGTAGCATATAAGCCAACAGAACCTAGGAAAACTATCGTTATTCTAATTATTAATATAGAACTCACTAAAAAGTTTTAACAAATTAATATTCTTTTGTTGGTATACTGAAGGCATCATAAGTCGCGTTGTAATTATTACCTAGTTAATATACGTAAGGTAGATTAAAATGTACGAAATGAATAAGAAAAACATAGGTGTTATAATCGGTTAGAAATAAATTTATTGTTATTCAAAAGCTTAGCTTGAATGCTCTTTTTCATAAACGTTGGAAAATGATTCTTTTACTCTT
Source organism: Antheraea assamensis (assembly GCA_035772565.1). NCBI lineage: Eukaryota > Metazoa > Arthropoda > Insecta > Lepidoptera > Saturniidae > Antheraea > Antheraea assamensis. The sequence continues at coordinate 204,758 of JAQQSE010000023.1, read as the reverse complement.
CAACAGCCTCTTCTGAAGTTGAAAGTGGATAACCACGTAAATAATCATTGATTTTTCAAAACAGGATGAAGTCACATGGTGCCAAATCGCGACTGTATGTAAAATACTGTGTTTCATACTACGTTTTTCCTTATAAGTTTTCCCTGTTTTTACTTATTTGCGCGGAGCTTGTTAAGAACTTCCGGTAAACAAATGGTCGTGTACCAATCACTAGACAGCGACAAAGCGACACTACACCGCACATTCGCCAGTTTAGGTTGGTTTCGGCTCATCGGGAAAGACCCAAACAGTCGATTGTTGGCTTATTTTGCGACCTATAGCTGTAAATTCATTCTTCGTCACTATGTCCTAGACCAAATTTTACGTCCCTGTAATGAACCTGCTGAATGTCAGGCAGTAAATGGATGAGTATTTCTAGCATAAGATTAGATGACGGTAAGATGATAAGGTGAGACTCGATACCGAATGAGGAATAATGGAGAATAATTCCATCATCGTCATCACAACAGCCTGTAACAAACCCAATGCAGGCTCATAAGCCTCTTCGCTAAGGAAGGTATGGGACGAAGCCAGTTCACGACGTGTTGGTGATTTCAAACTCCGAAAAATATACAGTTTTTATATTTTCTCACATACGGTGGTACAAAAAGAACATTTCTCAGGGGCCGGTTTCCTCATGAATTTCTCCTTCACTGTAATCTGATAGTGTTACCAATTTAAATGGGTAAATCTAATGCGAATTCAGATAATTCGTTGGTACGTGGGTTTTATTGGTTTAAAATGGAACTTGACGTTCCACCAGTTAAACTAATCAACCACTACGACTTTGTTAATACAGCGTGTTCTATTTTTAAAAAGAAGGTCATGGAACACTCGGTTAAAACGAACCTCTTTTCATAGTATATTATTATTGATAAACGCATTGATTAAAAATAATTAATGAATTACTAGCGTCTAAAAGAAACGCAGAAATAACGAATGAAATAATTAATGAGTTTTGAAAATAAACATTATATTATACATCATTCAATTGATCTAAGCCTTTATGAACTTCATCACATAAATATAAGTATCAGTACACAACTATACACAATACGCTACCAAACAGATGACGCGTATGCCGTGTACAAACTATACCTGCGCATATACGAGCCGGTGCGAATGGCTGCTTTAGAACCAATAAGCGCGCAGGAATAGTCGTGGCGGAAAAATCTTACACTTTTTTTCGCCTATCCCACATTCGTACCGTGCAACAAGGAACTTCGTTCCAATAAATGGATACGATTCCTGGCGTGGAATATTGTTATGTAAAAATTCAATGACGCAGTTTTATTTTTCATCAAAGTCGGACTCGAGATTTCGTTAAATATTCATCGCTAACCTAACGAATATGTATAAATGGAAAAGTGAATATGTTTGTAAGCTTTTCACGCCTTAATTACTCAACCTATCGTTTTGAGATATTAAATACCATTGTCAGCGGTAAAGAAAAAAGCATAGCATACCATTCATTCATGAAAATGTAGTGTTCCACAGGAATAGATTAAGTCTACAATAATACGATCCGAAGCCGCGAGCAAAGCTAGTTTTTTGAGAAAATGTCGTATATACCTACCGATTCAGTTTTAAGCTTTGAAACCCTTTCATGCCTTTCGTATCTTTGACACGCAAGCGGTGTCATCCTTAGGAACTGGTTGTAAATGTCAATCGTGACTTTTATAATTCATGCAATGGAAATAAATATGTAGCTTATATAAATGTATTTTTATGTAAGTGCAATAGGGTTTTACCAAACGTAATACCGATGAGTAGTTTTAGTATTAACCAAGTCAGCTATGCGTAAGCTCTCACGTCATAAACGTACTCAGTAGGTTATCCGGATACGTCAATTTGGGCGTAATTAGCAATATTTTATAAGCGACCTTAACCCCTTGACTGTCCAAAACCATAAAGGTTTAAGTTATACGTAATGTAAAAGTTACACGTAATGTAAGTAATACGAAGTTCACCGGGTCGTCTAGTAAGGAATAGAAAATTTAAAACTGTATAAATCTAATTTTATCACAACATACTTTTTTTGCAAATTGAAATATACGCACACGCACACTAGACATTCGTATAATATAATACATATTTGTTAGCATCTGTCAGTGAAAGTCCCATGAAAATAGGTACGTTTTGGAGATTACTTTTAGCAAGCCTATGTCACCCGCTGACTAAGTGAAGTTTCTGTCAAAACGGTCTAGCCACCCGAACACAGACAGAAAAAAATTTTAAAAATTGTATTTTTGTTATCATATCGTGTATAATATCCAATACATATTTGTGCAGCAATTTTATTTATATGTATAGGTATAAAATATAATTATATCTAAAAATAAATATTCATATACGGCTGTAACTATGGAAAGAAGTGTCAAAAAAAAGTCTCAATACACTTTTTTCGGTCTCGCTCCCATCCGGTCAATTTCGGTCAAAAAAAAGAACTCTTTGTTGTCAAATTATTTAGCTAACTCCGTAACAGATGTGTCGTGATGATATTGTATAAACATTTATTTTACTTAATGCAGAACTTTCACCGCTTTCTTTTCCTGTTGAAACCAGTTTATATACTCCGCGTACTTTCCAACCCCCATGCCATTTCGAGGGCAAATTCATCAAGTGAATTATCGGGAATCTGTTAATGACATTTGTTACAGTATGTTTTCACTTTAGTAAAAAGACAACACGATAAGCACAATGCTATTAAAAAGAAACTGAAATTGTCATAGGTATTACATATATACAACCATTATTCTAAACAAGCAGAAAACCTATTGAATGCTTATAGTAATAATTTTATTTCATTCAGACGTTACTTCCATTTTTCTTAGTAAATTTAGCCTAAGTTAGTAAAGATATATAACACGATTTAGGTACTGATATATTTACGACCTTTCACCCACACAAGGACAACCATTGACTTGTTTAGGTACACACACTTTTTAACAATTTCGTCCATTTGCGAAGAAACAAACTATTAGGTCTGCCCGATAACATTTTAATTAGTAAAATTCAGGTTCTTTGGGGTCAGTCGACTATAACACGTATACGATTAAATAATGTATTTACAGATTTTCATGCATTTACTTTCGCCTCTTTTTCCAAACTGTGACATAGAACATATCGCATTTTAAATATACTTTTTTAAATAGAAAATATTATAATACTAAAACACAAAGAAGTTTGTCCCACAAAATACAAGGAGGTTTTTAACACACAATTTGAGCTGCAAGGCAACTTTTTAACACGCTTTTGTTAGTTTCACCTGTATGTTTGTAACTGACTTTTTAGCCTCGATTTTACCCTACTTTGAGCGATCAGATTTCAATGAAACTTGGTAAGCAAATCGAACTAAGAAGCGAAAAATAACTCAGCTTTTCGTAAGCAATAGATCTGGTAATTAGTTTAAAAATGTCTTACAAAGTACCTCACGCTTTTCTCGTCAGTAATATTGTACTTATGCTACGAATTATTAGTTGCTTTTTAGTTTGATTATCTCTAAAAGCGTGTTTTTTAGTTTTTTTTACTATAATTTATAAATTATTGCGTAAAAATCATCCACACGAGCTTCCAGGCTGCTCCAACAATGCCCTGAAGAAATTGTTGTATTGTACCTGTAAGGTATTGTACGCATACAGAATATATGAAGTCCAGAGATTGCTGGTATAGAAGCTCCTCTGACAATAGGTTTAGGTTCCCTTAAATATTATTTGACATTCCTATGAATTCGAATATAGTCAACGATCACTGAATCATTGTTAATATATTTTTTGCCTTCTTCTTATGACGTCACTTGCGTTAATATGGATTTGATATACCCCGCGGGAGTAATAGGTACTTTTTTTCTAGATGAAAAGTACATTCTGTACCATTGATATCCGTAGTCCGGTGAATTTATAGAGGTCAAAAGAGCCAACAGGGTATGCCTGTACTGAAAAAAAAAGTACCATTGACAACGTAAAATTCCATAATGATTCAGTGTCATGACGGCTGTTTTTTTTTTATTTTATTTACAATCAAACTAATTATTTTGTTGATAATTTAATTTTTATTCTAAAATAATTTAAATTATTCTAAGCCAGTGAACTTTACATTTTATAGCATGAACACTACATATTTAAAAAGCATTTTTTACTTCGGTTACCTGTTTTTTAAACTATTCTCTAGTTTTTCTTTTATAGTCGTTAAACGAACTTAAGCCTTCACAGTGACTTAAACATTCGTCGTTTTGTTACATATGTGACAACACATCAACAGATTGTACTATGAATTATGATTTCCACATTCATCTCATGCATCACCATTGCAGGAAACTGTAATTATTGCATTAAAATTAATTAAGCAATTTTTTTTTACTTACATTCTTACATTCATAGATAGTTACAGGAGAAGATATTATTGAAAGTTGTGCTAATAATAACATAGTGGTAGAAAGAAAAAAAACATCTAGAAGCCGATAAAATGGCTGTGATAATATTTGAACTTTGTAATGAAACAAAATCAAAAGGTCGATATGGTATGTAACAGATGATAACCATACAAATTATTGTAAAGAAGAATAATTGCTCTGTGATAATCACTAACATAATGTTATTATAATACATTAAAGTATTGTTTAATTAATACTGCGACATCTATTAGCGTAATAAACAGATCTTTTTAAGAATGATGTCTTTATGAGACAATATCTTCCTTTTTTCCTCATTATAATTAGTAAAGGTTAGATGGCGCTGTTATCAAATTTTAAGCACTAAATTTTAAGTTCATCTTCGACCGCGTTTAAACAACTTTTCATTAGTTCTGACTTTTCATTGAATAATCTTTATATTGTGAATTTAAATAAATCATTCATCTTTTATATTTCTAATTTTTGCTGTGTACTAGATGGGCTAGTACGTAGACGTCATGTCACATGCCTTAACAAATCAGTTATAGAAAAATAGGTGGCGTTGGAAATTGAAAATTTTGAATAATATGTAGTTTTGGATGAGAAATATAAAAAAAGTCAAGGCAGTTATGAGGTCTGCCGACATAAGTAAATACTCAAAACAATGGAATAACTGTGTTCTTTTTTTAAATTTTGAAATGCGCTTTGACCTGTATTATTTAAATTTCAATATTTGTAAATAGAAACTTTAAACCTTAGTCTGGTTTTCACATCTATTGGCACTCCGAGCAATAATTATGTACATTTTTATACGGTTTACAAACATATGATGGGCTGCACAAGCTCAATATAAAATATGAATATTACACTCACACTTATTACGCTATAATACGCGTTGCTAGTATGGCACAAGTGTAATACGTTACGACCATGTCGAGGTCATCGGTGACGCAAACCCATAAGTTTTTTTCTTTTTTGAAAATCGCTCAATGCGGCTAAAGAAATTTGAGTTTCAAAGTTTGTTCGAAAATTAAAAAAAAAACATGACCTACTAGATCCATCCAATTATAGCTAAAACCTATTCAGTTGACTCCATAAGTATAACAAAAAAAAAATCAACGAAATCTGTCTAACCGTTTTGGATAAGAATTTTTTTTTGTTGTTATCATATATAAATAATATGATAGAGGATTTGCCTTTTCGCCTTACTTAGAAACCACTGGATAGATTTTGCAATTTTTTTTCAACTTCTTGGATATTCTGCCTTTATCTGAGTAACTTTCTCTGTCAGTTCTCTACGGCAAGAAATGATATCGCCAAACGCATAGTGTTTATACAAATCGTAATATCTTAGAACGTTAATAACTTTAAATGATATGAAGCTATCGTGGTATATTTTTGGTAAGGACCAAATGTCTTAGAAGTATAACAAAAATAAGTACTGAAACCTATTTAGTAGTCATCATTTTATTTATATAAATAAATGTATATAGCGATAGCATAATTTGATAATAAAGATATATTTATTCTTTTATATCAAAATATTTATTTCTAGCACAGATTCTAGCGACAGTAGTACCATTTTGGCAATTTATAGAACTATTATTTGATAAATCTTGGTAGCTTAGGTGTTGGTGGCCTTTTACTGTGAAAGCCTATACAAGATACTCCTTACCTATTGTTTGAAATATTATTAATTAATCTATACCATTTTTTTTTTCTTTGTTTAATAATAATGAAACCTACATAAAACCCATAATCTTAGCTGAATAAAAAATACTAACATAAAAAAAAATTAAATAGCTCTAACTAGTTAAGTATAAAAATAATCCTTCCTCACCTTAATTGTGTAATCAAGCTGCGCTAGATTTTATAAGGATTTAGACTTAAAACTATTTCAGAAAAAAGGTGCGGACCAAGGATTTGTAGGAAAAAAAGATAAAAAATCTATACTATTATGATAAAGAAGTTTGTGAACACATTAATATAATGGTATCTTCGATATCTTCGTATCACGTTAAAATTTCTTTATAAACAACGTTAACCGTTTACTTCTCCTATCTTACGCGTCGCGCACACCACCGCTTGTCCCAGTTCTCCACGCTAACAAAACAAACATCACTGAATGCGTAGTGCTTACAAAAATCGTATTTTCTTATAACGTTAATAACTTTTTACTTAATGGAATTATCGTGATATTTTTTTTAGATACAAGATAAAAAGAATTGATCAAAATTTATCCATTCGTTTTTGAGTAATTTGCGGACAACCGCGGATCTCTGCCATTTTATTTATATAAATTATATTTATCAAAGTCTACACTAAAAATAATTTAAGCACAGAGAACTTGTTTGTTTTTTTTTTCATTCTTTTTGGAATCTTGTTACTTACAGTCAATTAGAGAACTCGTTTCGTTTTATTGTTTTATTTTTAGAATCAAATTAATGATATAAGTACATTAAACACTTCTTTTTAAACGAATTCAAAACGGACGAGGTTTTTTTTGTAATGTAAAATTAACTCAGAACCTTGGTATTTCTCAACGGATTGGGATAATTCTTTTTTTATTGGAAAAGGGAATATTTTCAAGGAGGTCGGTCCCATTTAGCGCTGAACCTTGAACTTCGAACACCAGGGAACTGTTCAAAATCGAATAGGGAACATGTAATGCTGCGATGGACGTGTGGCGTTACGCGATTTATACGAGTACTATCACTTCGAATAAATGTCCAGTATTATTAGATGACTTACATAAGTTTATATATATTTCCACAACTTGTTGAATACTATTGTGTAATACTAGTGGCCCGCCCCGGTTTTACCTGGGTGCGGTAGGTACGTAAGCTGCTCCCGTGTGAAGCCAGGGCAGATTTATTACGTACATTAGTACGTTGCCCTCGAAATTTGAAAAGTCACCATACTTTTTGAACACACCTCGTAGAGCGCATTCGAAACGACCACATTACGGCAGCCTTGGACTCCGTGACATCGCGATGTCGACTGTTACGGCACGGACTGTTATGGCAACCAAAGTCACAGGCCACCAGACTACATACTGGAAATAGAAGTTTTAACGTCACCGTACAAGGGCCAAGTTCTCGTGACAGGTCCAAAACGCTGTCTGGATGTTGTGAAAGGCAGATATGAAGGAGAACGAAATCACATAAAAGGATGCCGAAGACTGGGAAAAGTAAGAGAAATTAAGTCAAAAAGCGGATCCCGGCGCCAGACCGGGATAGCGCTAGGTCAAAGAAGAAGAAGAGATATGAACTAAGACAATTACAAGTGGTAACTTTGACGTTCATAAGCGCCTTCTCAGGGCCTAAACTGAATAAAGTATTTTTGATTTTGATTTTGAATTTATAAGTTACCTCATCTAGCTATAAGATATATACAGTAATATAGTAAGTAGTACATAACATAAGGTACAAAGAAAGAAATAAAAAAAAAGTAGTGTGTACTTATGTAGACGCGTTAGAAGTTATACTTCTTTAGCGTAACAAGATAAAAATCTTTTCAAAATTTTTATCTTTCGCCTTATTCTACGTCTGTAGAAAAAACGACACCAACAATAGAAAAAAAAGGTATTTAATACATACATACTTTTTTTGAATAAAATGTTGACTATAGCTAACTTCAAGGTGTCGGTTTTTCGTGACGGTGTGCGCGCGCATCATAAAAATTTACTCTTATCATTTTTCCCTAACGCGCCAAAAGAAGTATAACTTCAAAAATGAAATTGAGAAGACGTTTCAGCTTGTATTGAATGAAGTAGATTTACATTCAGACCTATTGACATACTATCGCGGTTTATATCAAAAGCCTTAGCGACCACACGGTATTGTTGTCACTCGGAAATTTGCGCAGCGGCGCCTTTTATCAAGGAATATTAGGTTTTAAACCTAATAACCTTTGTTAATTTATAAATATTTGAACACTTCTCTGATTGTTGCCTATTGTAAAAATTAATTAGGTACGTATTACTAACTAGCTTTTGCTCGCGGCTTCACTAGGTTAACACAGATTCAAGCTATCCCGTGGGAGCAGTACTTATTTTTAGATGAGAAAAGCATCTTATGCCCTTTTATTTACCGCTGGCAATATGAATACATTTCCATCGGCTTAAGCACTTAAGTTTATAATATTAGTAACGAAAAGCATTTTGAATTCATGGATAATAAAATTTTAGCCGCGAACACAGAAAATGGTTGCAATTTTACCTGCGACCATAGACAAGGCGAACAAGGAGAGTTTAATATACATAATCAGGTGACATAACATATCGAAAGAGCCATCATCGCTTCACTAAAAACTCAACTAAGAAGCACTAATGTAGATCTTCGAATATGTAGCCAAAAGTCGATTGACAGTACAGTACTTTACCATTTTTACTAATAGTTTTAAATATTAAAAAAAAAAACTGAAGAGATCTCCTTTCACCGACCTTTTTGTTTTGTCCGCTTTCCATCGGCCAGCGGTGAGTGGGATTTGACATATTCTTATCTGCTAAAACCCCATCGTGTTCTTCCAATACGCTTCAACTAGGGAGCGAAGTTATTCACCTTCTATTAATAGTTTACAAATTTTTAGCTTTTGACCACAATCTCATCTGCAGTTAAATGATGATGCCTTCTAAGATGCTAAAGAAGCTATATCAAAGGACGGTTGGCTCTCCAATGCAGGTCGGAAGCAAGCTATAGGTGTTTGGTGACAGATAATCTACTTGTGAGTGGTAGCTAGCCAAGTAGGCTTAGAAAATATCCTACCATCATGCATACGAAGGGATAACTTAACGATGTATTGTAGAACCTGTTTAAATCGATCCTCTTCTGCTAAGTTCCGATATTTTCGAGCCTCTAAATTTCTATAATTGAAAAAATTGATGGTACAAACCATTTCAATACAAATAGTTGCTTTTCCTTTAGACAAAAAAAAAAAAACAAATTGGACCTCTGTAACTCGCTCATAGCAATGTTTGGTTTTACAACCCACTAACTTGATCATATGAAACAATACCTCTATAGTTCGAAGAAAGATAAGTTACCGGGTTCAACAATTTACCAACAATATTAACTCGAAATTAATAAGAATGACTCTAAAAAGCCGAATATTTCTTTACAAAATTTGCCAACTTCAAATCATTTAGAAGTTGATAGCTCTCATAACTAAAATTTCTCCCTTGAAGTTTCGCTTACCGAGGTTCTATTATACTGACTGAATATATATAAAGAGATGCCTTTATCTTAGCCAGTCCAAGGGTAAATGTTAAAATTATCTAAAAGTTGTATAACGCGCATTTCGAGCACACGGCCACGAAGTTACCGCAATTTTTATTGTTACAGTGATGTCATACAATAGGTGCCTAAATTACGTGAGAAAATAAAGAACAATTAAGCGCCGTTTGAACTTGAAATTTTGACCTCTCGTTACGAACGATTTGGGAAACGATTTCATTTGTTTTGTAACAATATAACGTATGCTAAAATTAAACTAGAAATAATCATTTGGAAAATATTATTCCTCGATTCGAGACAGTTGTTCTTGATTTTGAAAATAAAACATTAGCCTGTAAGAGACCTACTACAGGGTTATAAGCCTCGTTTCGAAGGAAGGTATGGGCATTATCACAACATATTGGCGATTTCCAACACGGTTTTTTTTTTCCAACTGACCTACACTGTTGGCTTCGTCAGGCCTCTACAGTTCCACCGGACTACAGTTACACCGAACTACAGTTCCACCGGACTATTTTAAACACGGAGATAGCCACAGTTCTATACTTTACACACATACGGTGGTATTATAAGGATATTTCTCAGGATAACGTGTCCTTATGATGTTTTCCTTCATCATCAGCCGACCAATTTACATTAACAAATGCACGTGGCTTCCGAAAAATTCATCGTTACACGTCGGGATTCGTACCTGCAAATATCGACTCGATATTCCGTTGATCAAACTAATCGATTATAATGTTCCATCGATATTATTGAACCTTCACCATATATACATACTAGCTTTTACTCGTGGTTTCTTATAGATTTGATCTATCTCTCAGGAACAGCACATTTTTCTAGATAACAAAATTACTCTATGTCCTTGTCTGTACCCCTGAGAACATGCCACAAATGAAAGCGTCACAAAGAAATAAAAACTCACATCAATACATTTTATAACACAAAGTAGTCCGCAGCGTTTGTCTGTCTGTCTGTCTGTCTGCCTGGATGTTCGCGATAAACTCAAAAACTACTGAACGGATTGTAATGCGGTTTTCACCAATATATAGAGTAATTTATGGGAAAGATTTAATTATATCATTTGTCAAGGTTTTGTTGTAAATTGGTTGAAGTATAACGATAATTGTAGGTAGTGTTGGAAAAAGTACAACCGCTTGGGAGCTTTCGTCGAAAACGATGCCTAATTCCTTTGAGATATAACAAAACAATGCATACTGAGATATTCCTCTTTCATAGATCTACAAAAAAGTCTACGACGGCATATACCTATATTTTTAGGATAGCTTACTATATCCATCTATCTTCTAAAAATGGTCACATATAATGAGGTAATTTGAAGGCTATTTAGACGGATACAGTATTAATCCTTATCAAATTGAATACATTAGTTACCTTAAGCATTTCATGCACATAAGTATATATTTTTTATTATCAGGGCAGAATAACGTCCGTCGGGTCTACTAGTTTATAATATTTGTTAGAATATAATGATTTTATTAAGCCACCGACTAGATGTCCGTAAATTGCTGTGCCCCCTATTGAAAATGAGCTTCTTAGTAACACTTAGTTGTACCACAGTACGTAGCTGAACGGGGGTGTTGTTACTGGACATACGTCATCATCATCTCCTTACCCTTATCCTGCCTAAGTAGGGTCGACATAAATGTTTGTCATGTTGTGATGTACTTTGATTTGACTTAATTTTTACGATCGACCGCGCGCGCCTCCCACCAACTTTCCTTGGGATTATTTTGTAGTACCATGGTTTTTGGTCAACGTTGGCGACTGTTATAACATAATTCGCCTGCGCGGCTCCAAGATTTTGTGTCATGTAAATTAGTGTATATATTGACTTAAATTAATAAAATTGCTATCTTTCGGAGTATTCATTGATAAAATTTGATATTCATAATTTGATGCAATAGATAAACTATTACAATAATATAAAATACAAAAAAATATGATAGAAAAATAAATGACAAATAAAAAATTAAAATTAATTAAGCATACGAATGATAATTCTTAATTTATTTTGTAACCGTGATATGTATTAAGAATAGCACACATTTCTTTCTAAACTAGAAATTAGGTGAAACCTATACATACCTACCACTTCGCCACGTTTATAAATCTAGCGTCTAGCCATAATTTTACTCGATTTTTAATACTGTTATGAGCGTAAACAGTCATATTCTAAATCTAGAGTGGACTGATTCTTCACTAGAGCTGCCATAACACACCTGTTCCACGTTCTTCGCGACGGATTTTCAAACTGGACGGTGGACCATAGAAAGTCTTACCATAAAGCCATGGTTTCATCATACTGTTACCTTCACCGTAAGCTCGGTTGTAGAAACTCACGTCGATCGATACGCGCCACCACTGAGGTCATCTTCGCTTTTAATCGGCACCATAAATGCATAACCGAGTAAGTCAGAAGAATAGTTCTTACAATTTTATAACGTTGCTCATGATAGGTATATATATATATATATATATATATATAGAAAATTAAGCGTTGTTATTATGTAACAACATGCATCTACCAGTCATAATCTATAAATATATGTATTAAAAAAAATAATAGCTTTTTCCGTTTGTCCGCGTGTTCTCTTACTTCTTCTGAACTACACGACAGATTTTGATACTGTTTTCACTACCTTTTAGAGAATCTTTTACGGAAGGAGTAGGAGGATGAGGAGGAGAAGGGTATGTGTAATATACGTTTATTATATCTGAATAAAATAGAGAGGCCGATTTATTCTAATGAAGTCGTAAGAAGGGGTTTTCGCGCGTTTACATTGAAAACGCTAGCTAAACGTTATGAGATAAATCACATTAAAGTATGTATAACGGGACTGAATACCTAAAATAGGCTTTCGGCAAACCCCATTTCTGTCTAAGGATAACTTATAGTTATTAGTAAAGGATTAGTACACCTTTACGAAGTCGGAGCGAGCAGCTAGTGTACAATAACATTGAAGGGATATTGTTTGATTCATTGACTAAAAGTTGTGAAATATTACAATCTTCTTATATATAAATAAAATGACAGAGGTCTCTGTCGTTGTGCGCGTGTCATTCAAAAGGTACTCCACAGATTTAGATTTTTTTTTTCATATATAGTTGTTATAGTTTCAAAAACCTGACATTTTTATAAGCACTATACGTTTCTGCGGTGTCTGAAGTGTGGCAAGCGATGTAGGTGCGCAGTGCATAGGAGAGAGGAACTAAACGGATAGCATTGTTTACAAATAATTTTTTAAGCAAAGTCTATTTTTGCTTTCAATATTTGTAAAGTTTTTTTTACATAAAATACACTCTTAGGGTACTTAGTAGACAACGCAAGCAAATATGTCGGTATCGCTAATAAATCGTTTCATGCGGACGAAGCCACCGTTAAAATATAATATTGCAGTAGTTATACATGTATGTCCGTTTGACACTGTGTCATCTCTCGCGATCTAGTGTTTATGTTGCAAATATTTCACAAGAGAAATGACTGTGTGACATTGCGAGATTGCATCCTACGTAGTTTTACACGAGAGTTCTACTATATTTGCATCGACCACGATTAAAATTTTAAATAACATACGCTGCAAAGATTTCAAGACCAAACACTGGCTCCTTCTAAGCGCCGTTCAGAACATATTAAGACATTTATTTACTAATATGGTGTCGTTATTGTCTAAGCCGTAGTTCTTGAAAGTGGATCATATAGTAGGCGGATTTCGAACTTCTGTGGGTCCATGCCAGCGAAAACAAAAACAAAATCTGGGGAACGACGTGCTGCAAATGGGGTTCGACATTAGTGAATTCCATTTAAGCAAGTCGTGACGAAAATTTTTACTTTCATTAAATAGAATGAGTAATGAAAAATATGATAGTGCGTTTGTACATAATACTTTTTTTATAATAAACATATAAGTAAATGTTTCTAAAAAGTATATGTTTATAGAATTTGATAAAGATATGGAGCTACATTCATGAATTTAATGAAATAATTTAATTCATAATAAATTCCCTTGTTTCGGCTTCTGCGAGTTTTTATTCGTTTTTATTTATTAGCTTCACCTCTATCTTTCTATGTGTAATGAATCTGATTTACACACATACCGAAACGTCAGATTAAAATTATATTTAGCACACTTGTCAAGGACCGATGACACTATTTTAATAAGTCATGAATTACTCTCGTAAAAAAATGTTTTACTGAATAGTCGAGTCTTTAAGCGATGATGGCTCAGTTGGTAGTGTTTTCGGACACAGCGTCGAAGGACGTAGGTTCGAATCCAAGCAACTAAGTCGTAGCTTTCGGTGAAGGAAAACATCGTGATGAAACTATAGCATAGTGGTAGGGCTTTTTCTTAGTCCGGCTGGCTTGCTACCACCCTCAAGTTGAAAATCTCTCGCCAAGCACCTGTTGGTGTGTTGCGGCAGCTGCACTTGAGAGCCAGCCTCCCTCTAGTGTAAGCGTGACTTACCATCATAGACTACATCATCATTTAACATCAGATGAGATTCTGGTTAAAACGCTTACCTATAAAGTATATAAAAAAAAGATGAAATTTAAGTTAAAGCTAAGAAAATCAAAAGACACGCTTTTATAGGTAACCCAAATAAAATGTAGAAAAAAAAATCAAATATGCAGTGTTCATGCAATCATTTTTATAGAATTATTTATCGAATTACACTGTGCTTATCGTCCGTACAATGTACTTTATTGTGGTCAGATAAAAAAAAAAACGTTAAAAACATGGTGCCATAAGTTAGAAGAACTAGTTTCCTTTGAGATATGCCTTGTTAAGAAAATAAGTTAGAATGCGTTTATATCTGTATAAAGGTTTATGTTTTATGCGTAACCCTTTTTTATATAAAACTAGCTGTTGCTCGCAGCTCCGCATGAGTTTTTTTTATAATTGTAAATGACCTCTTACGAGATCAGCTATCTGTTAGTTAAAGTTCGTGAAAAATGGTTAAAACTTGTTGCAAAGAACGGGTAGGTAGTCCAAAATAAAAAAAAAAACTTCAGTTACTTCTTATAGCGTTAGCTATCTGGCAGTGAAAGTCCCGTGAAAATAGGTCCAATTGTTTTGGAGATAGTACCCCAGACGAAACCATGGATAACAGCTAGTCTAAAATAAAGTAGCCTGTGCCACCCGTTGCAATTTTAACTATCCATGAATGAAATTTCTGTCAAAATCGGTCCAACCGTTTCGGAGATTACCCGGAACAAACAGACAGACAAAGATTAAAAAAAATGGGTTTTTGTTATCAGTATCGTGTGTACGTTCATATCCAATCAGTAAAAAGACGTTATTTTGATATTACATACAGACACTTCATTTTTATTATATGTATAGATAGATAAAAGTAGCCTAGTTCATCCTATTAATATATGTTATCTGCCAGTGAAAGTTCCGTCGAAATCAGTCCAACTGCTTGCGAAGATTAGTCGGAACGAACAGACAGAGTTTTTTTTTTTATTAGCTTTTTGTTATAAATAAATACCTTATATACTTGCAAAACCATTTAGTAAAAAGTTGTTATTTTGACATTACGAACAGACATTTCATTCTTATTTGTTTGTAGAGATTGCATGATATTTTTTTTTATTATGTTAAATTAACTTGTGTTTTAACAATGTAGTGAAAACCTGTTATTCCTTTTACACGGAACTGTCCAATTTTATCGCATTTTGTCTGTTGTAATATTTTCATATGAAAATCTACTGTGTTTTTTATGCTTTACTAATCTTTGTTCGTGGTTTCGCTTGCGTTGATATTGATATGATCTATACCTCTAGATTTTTATTTTTTAAGAAAGATACTCCATTTCTTTTCCTGTACCACTAATAACGTGTATATATTTCATTATTATCGCTTGAATAGTTAAGACGCGTAACAGACAAACTTATATTGTATTTATATTATTAATAATTTTGGCCATAATATCCACCTGATGTTAAATGACAAACCTTGAGGGAGAACTGGTCCGGCTCTTTCGCAAAGATTTAAACCAACGTCGATCGATGCACTTTTCGAACATGTTAACCACTGAGCTCTCTTCGAATGTCTTGATTATTATTAAGAGAAAGACGTAAAAGATAAACCAGTCTGTTTGAAATGAGACCTTTTATGATTTGAAATTGCGAACATATAGGCAATATGAATTAACACATAACTCTGTATAACAGATTTCAAAATACCACAGTTCCAAGTCCCATAAAGTTTGGTGCTCCTGAAGATTCAGATGAAACTCACTGCAGCTTTATACTAGAAATAGGTGTAACGTTAATGTAGCTGCAATCGAAAGTTGCACAACCTTTTGCCACATTTCGCTCGAGGCGAGCGGATTAAGGATCCAAACACTCTGGATGGTTAGTGGTTCGCTCATAACGAAAACTTCGTAAAGCGCTTTTGGTTCAATTTACAAATGATTTGTTTAAATCGGCCAATATAAAACAATATATGCTTAGTAAGTTGGAAAACTCATGCCATCTGAGAGCTATATCGGCGTGCGCTGCAGAAATCCTCGGGGTTACACAGAGGTAATGTGTGGTATAAGGTATAATCTACAAGTAAATAGATGAATATAAAATAGTTCAGTACCTAATTTATCTGCTTGTCAACCGATTTCTTATTTTTTATTTATTAGCTATAGAACAGCTTTAGTTCTATCAATAAAATGATTGGAAATAGCAAGTTTTTGTTAGTAAAAAGTGTATCTATTAAAAAAGTCGAAGTAGCCGAGTGGTCTGACCGGTGGAATATCAATAGGATGTTCGCAGGTTCGAACCCTGGCATGTGCTAACGATTTTTTCGGAATTCGCGTATATGTTCTAGCTTAAATTGGTAAACCCTATGCTGAAGGAAAACATCGTTATACAAACCTGAACCTAATAAATGTTCGTGTAGTATCACCGTATGTGGGAAAATATATAACTGTAGATTTCTCGGAGTCTGAAATCGCTAATACAACCTGGGCTTGCGTGGTGATAATGTCCATACCTTGCTTCGAGAAGCAGCCTATGGCCCAGCACTATAGGTTTAGCGTGACTACCATCTTAGACCACATCAGATGAGATTGTGGTCAAACGCTAACCTATAACCTATAAAAAAAAACAATGGGACTTTTACAGGTTGATGATTATGAAGATGAAGTTGTTTCAAAATCAAAATCAAAAATACTTTATTCAGTTTAGGCCCTGAGAAGGCGCTTATGAACGTCAAAGTTTCCATACCATAGATAAGTTGAAGCCTTAGACTCTGTCTCTATTCGTCATGCTTACGATCTTTACCTCAACAATCTATAATATTTATACAAAACTTTGATAAATAAAACTTTGAGCACTAGTTATTTATAGCGAAGAAAACGCGGACGAAGCCGCGAGCAGTTCCTAATATAATTTTATTAAAGGATCATTTAATTATGCGTCGGTCTTCTTAATAATCTAATATTGTAACCGGAAACCATATAAAATGATGAGCGTATTTAGTTTCGGACTTTTAATAAGTCATCCCCATAATCGTCTACCGACGTGATTGTCACAGCGCATAAGGAAATCGTGCCGTGTTAAAATATAATTAAAACCGAGTATAATCTTTTTAATAATTTCATAAAATGATATGACCTTAAATGAGACTTACGTAAAAAATTGATTACGTTCAACTAAATTGGCTATTTCCGTGGGTTTTGGTTAGTTTTTGCCATCATTTATTTAGGTATCAATTATGAAATTACTAGAGTCCGCTATGGTTTGGTCGGACGTTTGCGATTTTATGTTGTTAGCGTTAAAACACTTTTGAAGTTTTGAAGTTATGATATATTAATCGAAGGCTTCTTTTCTACTTCAATAATATATATGTATATATATATATATAATGAAAATATAGTATGTATGAGGCTCAATAATTTCAAAACTACTTAACATATGGCCATAGAACTATGACCATTCGATGCGGAATTTTTCGTAGATGATTATAGGGTATTTGTTTTTTGGATTTGATCGACCCTTTGCATTTTTTTTCCAATATGCAACGAAGCGGGCGGAAATCGGCTAATTCATAGTGTTCTAATAAAGTAAGATAGATTACCATTCTAGAGGTTTTTAACGTAGAACGGAAAGTTCTAAAATGCTTATCTACACAACCACAATGCTCCTTGTCTTGTAAGTTATTGTATCCAGTCAACAGGGGCCTCTACAGTTTGGTATTAAAAGTTCAGTTTTACAATATGTTGGTTCTATCTTTATCTAAAGTTTTACACTTTCACAGTGTGGTTTATGTAAGGCTTCATTACAACAGTCTAGGCAGATATTTGCTCCGTAGCCATTTATATTAAGATTAAAATGTACTTAACTCAAGATGTGTTCTAAAAAGATTAAAGCAAAACTAATTGTTTCAAATTCAATCCATTTATATTTTTAGAGTACGATATATTTTGTACTATGAATCTATATATAAATAAAATCATTCGTGCCGTATGTATGATGTATGTAAGCGCATCAGTTTCGAATGGCTGCGCCTGTTTGACGAATTCTTTTATTGCGTAAAATATCGTACGGAAAAATGCAAAATTTGTGTTAAAAAAATCTCTATATAGAAAAGTGAACATGTGAATGAGACAGAAGACAGTAAAGAGATCTTCATAAGATTGACAGATTGATGTTCAGTTGCTATTTTATTTTATTACATCGTCGAAGTGTAAAGGCAAAATTTGGTCTGATTTCATTCCCTACTACACCTATGGGGAAGACAGTGCGTGCAGCTGGTATTCAATATATTACAGGTGCTACATTGATTCGAGTTGTAAATAACGGAATATTAAAATTGGTTCTATGATAAATACTTATATTAATTCCCGGTCCAATGTGGATTATATCAATTTGGAAAATATGATTTATAAATTTTGTTTCATAGAAATAAAAATATGCAAAAATAATTTCCAACATGGAAATAATCGATAAAAGGAATTGAACAATTAAAATCAATGGAAATATATTGTTTAATAACTTAATAGCTTATAATTACAAAATAACTTAATCGAACAACACTTTTTTCCACTTAAATCACAGATGGCTCACCGTAAACACCAGAGAATAAGATTAAATTCGATCGACGCTCGACGATAAGGAATACGAATTCTTTGTTAGCCTCAAATCTTTGTCCGAGCAATCTATCTTCTAGACCGACGACAGTCGCTACTGCGGCTACAGTACCCTCTTCAGTTACCTCCAACTCAACACTCTGTATTGCTGATGAAACAAATAATGGACTAGCAGATACACCGGGCAACTCCGCCTTCTTACTATCAAATATTGAGTGTATTCCGGTATACTGTAACGGAGGAATCAAATCTATTTGGGATGACAGCACGAAACGTGGTATATAACAGTCTATGCTTGGAAAATCATCCTCGGCACGGTATCTAGACAGCCAATTGGCTGAATGAGACGCTAAGTTGTTTAGGAGCCTTTTCACCGGTATTCCATCAAACGGCAATAGAATCATCATAGCAAACTGCTTATTCCTACCATAAGTCATTTCTAACACTTGAGCTCCTATTTCTTCGACATCGAATAAATTGTGCGGCGCTTTATGGTACATCATATTCACCATGCCTATAGTTTTTCCCTGTGAATTATAAAATTGTTCTTCTCGCGTCTGCGTCGGATCAAAAGGATGCGTCCAGTTCGCTTTAAAATACAACACGTCGACCAAAGCCATTTTCAGATCCTCTAAATTCTCAGGTCGTACGGCGTTGAGTATTTTACCGTCTGTTGCTATGCATATGTAATAGTTAATATCACTAGCTAGTTTTGTTGTATTTGAGGGATCGACTGAAAATATGTCTGTGTTATAAATTGTCGCCGATTGACAAAATTCTGTATGAACTTTAAGCGAACACTCGGTAAACATTGCTGATTGTCCTTTTAAAATTGCATCGCTATAGTCGCTCTGTAGAATTTGCTTAGCGGCTAGATGAAGCGCTTGTGTCGCTCTTAATTCCTTCGGTAAGCCTAGCTGTTCGATCAATTCCAAAAAGGTGTCACCCGAAGATCCTTCAGCGAGTAGCGAGAAGATGCTCCATATAGAAATAGGGGATATGGCGATGTTTTTCTGTCCGAAGCTCTCTACGAACGAATAAGTATTGTCGAGTAAACGCAAAGCGAATTGGTTTGTTTGCGTGAAGTCTATGTTGTCGAGAGGCGCGGTGGACGCGAGGCCAACGAAGGCCAACACAATCTTCCACATAGTGCGGGAACAAAGTTTAGCACTTCGCAACACTGATCGTTATCGGTTTGAATGGGATTCGTTCGCGTGTTTCTCCCGCAGTGTGTGTAATTTAACTGGTTAAGAAACGTATCCGTTCGTATTCAAATAGTATGCGGATGGTTGTCGTAGGCTGTGAGCCGGCGAGGTCAAAGATTACACTATTGAGTATAAATTCTGTTTATATTCTTTATTATTATTTATTTATTATGTAATATATAATACTTAGGCATACAATATATTATGATTTTTTACTAGATTGGTTTTAAATATATGACTAGTTGGAACACGCGCATTTGTTCTCATGAAAATGGTTTGTTATATCATGGAAATCCTATATTCTATCTATATTAATTGTAGGCCTTCTTATATTTTGTTTTTATTGTAAGTTTAAATCATTTTGCAACTCCTTGAAACTTTTCACCTGTTTTAGGTTACCTCGGTTAAATTTTATTATTATTGCTTAGCCCTATGAAAATGCATAGTTAAATACTCTGGAAAATATAACACTGTACAGAATAATAATACTCTGCTTAAACTAATCTTTTATCCTGAATACACGGCGGACGCGCGCTTGGGCTACGAAGTAAATTACTAAATTACATCGAAAATATTTTATTATCGAAAATAGATGGTTATTTTGTTCGAAATTTATTGGTAACTGTACAGTTTTATACTAATTATTAAAAATATTTCAATTAGAAATTTTAATATATTACATTTCCAAACGCAAACGTCCGTTTAATTACATTTCGAACAGTAACTGCCTACAGATTTTATTTACAATAATTAATTTGAATGATTCTTTTATGTATAACAATAATATATTCATATGTCCGTCTTAGTATTGAGATATATTTGAGTGTACTAATTGAAAATGTTATTGGTATCTGGAATTACGTTTTGCTGAAAATAGTTTTAATACTTTATGAAAACTATACTACGTTTTATCTGGAATAATTGCGGCTTTTCTTTAACCTTTTTTCAGTTCTGTTTGTAGTTTATATTAACGGTTTACAAACCTTTTACTGATTTTGAGTTACTTTCGTTAAACGTTATCGTTACTGCTTACATTTTATTGAAAAGTGAAGTAATATAACATAAATAATGCTTTTTAAAGTTTTCTATTTGTCAGTAGAACTTTTATCAAAATCGTTTCAGTCATTTCGGAGATTATTAAAAATAAACAATAAACGCATCAATTGTATTTTTTGTTTTCCTGCATGTGTACGATAAGATACTATCTTCGTATAAGCAAAATTATTTCTTGATAATCCCGATGTAACATGGGGTCTAGAGTCATTACAATTTCACAGCGACATTGCTTTACCGCATGTATAACGGAGAGTGTTCTGAAAAACTTTTTGATATGGTGCCACCATAACCGCTCCAAACTCGCATCACCCACCACTGGCTGGTGGCTCATCTACATATCCTAAAGCCCAGCAAAACGGCGATAATCGTAAAGTTCTCTATGCGTATGCTAGCGTTGTGGAATGAATTACTCAACACCGTGTTCCCCAAATCTCAACTGATGTCATATGACGATGTCTTTTGAGATAGTAAAGAAGGTTATTTAAGGAAGGCTGGATCTCGAGTGCAGCTGCCAGAACACACCTACAGATTCTTTGCGACAGATTTTCAACTTCAAGATGGTAACCAGCTAAGTCAGCTTAGAAAAAAACATTCCACAATGCTGTGGCATCATCATAATGTTTTCCTACACCAAAAATTCTGGAAAATTCCCGATACTCGGACTTATGTCCAAACACGGTACTAATAGACCGTTATCACTTCAAATGGAAGCAATTTAAAACTCGAAATTATGTACGAAGTCAGAGGCGAATATAGTTAAATTTAAACTCCAATCAAATTCGATTTCATGGTTATAATTTTACATCAAATGTACAATTGTTCTATTATTGATTTGCAACATAATTTATAAATTGCTTTAGGGAAAGATATGTGTTTGAAATAAAGACTACTAGAGATGTACATGATATTTGTCGATATTTTACGTACATTACATACATTATCTATATACTAGGAGTTAACTGCGAGTTAATTTGTGTTTGTATTTTTATAAATGATGACACCATACATTATCATATACAAGATCCGCGAGATAACTCGTCGATGAAAGGATTGTTGTTGACATTTTAGCGAATTAAAACAATGTCCTTATAAATTCTCCTTCATCTTTATAAACTAGTGGAACCACTTTTTTTTATATTATAGGGGGCAAACGAACAGGTGGGTCACCTGATGGTAAGTGATCACCGCCGTCCATAGACACTAGCAACACCAGGGGAATCGCAAGTGCGTTGCCGGCCTTTTAAATATGTGGGCCTCCGGCGCTCTCACTGACCGAACGAAACGCAACAGTGCAAGCACTGTTACTTCACGTCGGTTTTCTGTGAGAGGGTGGTACTACCCAGAGCGATCCGACCAATTCATGCTGAAACCAGTAATAGCTTCAGCGTAGCTCTACCACCTACCTTGCGACTTTAACCCTGTTAAATCTAGTCATTCTAGTACCTGAGGTATAAAACCAACTAAGTTTACCTACACGCAATTTGTATTGTTACATCTTCTAATGCACATTCGATGTTACAAATAAATAACGAGTGTATTATCCACTGGGAGAACTAGGAACAACAACCGGTCTCGGATAATAACGCCAGCTTTCTAAAGATTTGCCTCTGCTCCTTTTTAGAATGACGTAGAAGCGAAGTACCTGATTAGAATTATATTCTGAACATCGAAGTGAATATTAATGGAAATCAAAAGAATGATATATCGAGCGGACTGCGACTATAGCATTTTAGAATGAAATTGTGTCGGTATTTTAATTGTGTTGTCTATGAGTACAAAATAAGTTTATTTCGCCGCAAACGATATTTGATTAACGTACTAGTTGAATATTATTGAATAATAATTAGGCAATCATATGAATAACATATTAATTACGAAAAGGTAAAGAAAATTTAAATACTTTGTATCGATAAACGTCGACTATCTCTAACATGAGCTCGGGGAACAAGTTATGTTTGAAGATGTAATAATTTAACGGAATTGAACGTTAACGATTTGAGTAATTTTAACGTCATATTTTGTGACTCCGATTATATGGACAATAAATTTTAAATAATATATAATAGTTTTTAATAAGTAACATAACATTTTATTTGCAACTGGTTGATTCTCGCCCGCTTCGTTGGTCATTAAAAAAATGGCAAACGGCAAATAAGTAGTCTAGAACTATCTACGGATAATTCCGCATCAATAGTCCTATACCGATACATTCAATAGTTTTGTCCTCATTCAACCTTAAAGAAGAACTGTATTCTCATTACAAATATAGATCATTTTTGGACGGTAAAACATAGTGACTGTGTTTGACTCGATCGCGGCCACTGTGCAGATGATGATAAAACAGTCACAGAGACTTATTTCGTGTTTCCAGACCGCAGAGCGTATATCTAACCACCGACAGACTGTAGGCCGATGTGACTACGACGAGTGAAGATGGAATGTGGATTTGTCGGTGGTCACCGTTATTCTCGTATTGCATTTCGACTACCAGTACCAAATAAAAGAAAAACCACAACTCTTTTCTATCTATATAAATAAAACTAATCTACTAAAATTATTGAATAGATTCCGATATATTTTTTTAGCTCTAGTTCTTAGACACTCGGTCTTTAACTAAAAATATCCCTCTAGCTTCTTTTACAGTAAAGTTATTGATTTTTAAGAAATTAAAAATTTTCTAATTTGTGTGTTTTGTATCTTATCATGGAAAAGTGGAACAAGCCGTGAGGTGTTTTAATAAACAACGTAAATGAAATCGCGGGTATCGACTAATTCTTAAACAAAAAGTTTAATTAGTTAAAGTCACTAAAAACATTTCGAACTCTTGTATAAGTATGGAAAGAAATGTCGCTTCTAACCGGTTCCCAAACTTTAATAGCTCTATGACAAATCAACGAATAGATGCAGGCGCGTATACTAATGCGATTGGCCGTCATTCGGAATGACGTTAACTGGGACCAGAACTTCGGGGAAACAATCGCAACCTAACCAGTACAGTTAGTTACTATAAGACCTAGTGTCAAAAATGAAAGAATGCTGAATAACCAAAGTATCAAAACTGCTGCGATCCGAAGATCGTTAAAGCGAATCACAATGCCTTTGACATTATATGTCTGGTAAAACTTGAAACGAGATCAAGCCTGACTTACACATGAAGATATATTGAAATATTGGTACAGAAGCTCCGCAGAATATCACATTGTTTATCATAACCTAAATTGTTGCAAATTAGTTTCACTATAGTTTATTATAAGTGTACTGGTAATGTAATACACCTCCATTAGACCATTTAGTAATAAAATGGTAATAAAATGCAAAAATTAATAAATAATAGGGTAACTTTATTATGAATAGCATAAGGGAAGCTTAGAAAGATAGTAGTGTATCTTTAAAATTCATACAATTCTTGATATAAGAATAGATATAAAAATTGATTGGTATACCATAGTTGACATAGTTCTTTGATTGGTAACTTAGTATAATTTATAGCACATGGCTAATATTAACATGGGTCAAATAAGTAATTGGTAAACACTAACATAGAATTAAATTTAGTTGATATGATACTCCAACTAAGGCCTACACACATACATACAAGTACATATGTTTAAAATTACGTTCTACAAACATTACCGTCTTTAAGTTGAAAATCTTTTTACTTTTACTGGCAGTTCGAAAACTTTTCAGAGTATATATATAGACTACACATAATTACGAATTTCCACAGTGATTACAAATAATGAAATAATGCAATTAAAATAAACTATTTATCAAATAATAATAACTTATAACGTAAACGAAGAGTAAGAATACATACCGACAATTAACATCAAATCAGTAAACTCAATTAAAAAAGCTTAGGTAATATAAAAAAAACAGTTTTATCACTAACACTCATAGTAAATAATTATTCACATGTTGTATATAATTTCAAATCATACACAAATATACATGTATATTTATGTCCGAATATTTTTTTTTATCTTCACTAATATAAAACGCTTGTTGTAGATTCATATATATTTCAATAACTGCCTTGAATATCGTTATCAATCCTCACAAAAATTTGACAGACGATTACCAACCAACTTCATGGCGTCGGTGTGCGGGCGCATCGTAAAAAATCACGCTCATAACTTTTAAATAGAGATAAGTATTACTTTAAAATAGACAGATCACATTGAATACAAATATGTAGTTCATTTGAAGCAATAAAAAAAAACATTTTCAAGCGAATGAACTCGCGGGCATCGTCTGGTATTAGGTAACATTGTGGTCAAGCCACGAGGTTAAAGAGTGGCCTATTATAATAAAAAGAGGTTCGGCTATTTTCACAGTGACAGTTGACCTCTAGTTTCAACTGTTGCGTTGGTAAGTTAGAAGAAACCAGAGAATGTTGCCACAGATTCCCAAATAGTTTTTACACCGCACCAATTTACATTTTTCTGTGGAAACGTTTCTCTTTCAAGCGTAATGTGTTTATGGTATTGAATTTAGACTTAGTAGCCAATATAATTATACATGAAGAATACTTTCAAACGACAAAGCAGTCCGTATTTGTATAGCAAACATACTGTGGCCTGCGACCAATTAGAGCCCATCCCTTCGGGGTCTGTAAATAGACGTTTGAGAACCACTGACACAATGTCATTGACACAATAATTTTCTACCATATTTTAGGTAAAAATATGCAAGTATTCGATTAAAATGTAGATATCTTTTATGTGCCTCGATCTTGTCTGACAAGTATTCGAGGTCGCAGGTTCAAATATTAATTGGGCCATTAGTTTGATTTATACGCATCGTTGGTTAACTGAGTTTTTGACCGCTTTATAAACGTTTGCTTACGTATACGATGGCATTTAAAAGAATATGTTACGTTTCCTCGTAATCATATCAAGAAAAGTCCCTCTTCTAACTGAATGCGTAAACCGAGGATAATGTTTTCAAGTATATGCATTATAATATATCTATTTGGCACAGTCTGTAGATTAAATAACTCGGCGTGTTCTAACCCGGATGTTATACCTACCTGAGTTTTATTTGGTATTAAATTTTTTGGTAACCAATATTCTAGATTATTATTGCCTTAGTCAAATAGGTAATAATAGTACAAATGTTTTGTGAATATTTTAATGTTCTAAGAAGATTGTGGCTCTCTTGTTACAACTTTCCAGGAAGTTTTTGTCACATCTCAGAATTCAGGCTTCATTGTATTAATTTCTCATCCACTTCTATTATACAAAATTAGCGAAGTACGAGTATATCACGTAGAATACCATCAATATTACAAAATATACATGTAATTATTCCAAGACTATGAATTTTAAATATGCTTCTATATGACATACTGAGATCACGCCGAAAACTCTTGGTGTTCCTTGACCACCTTTTAACTATGGAGCGAGTACTGCTTCAGCAATTTATCCGCTCAATCCAACAAATGTCGGCTTCTTATAAGTAGCCTCTTTTTGCGTTTCGAGACTCAAAGATATTACATTCCAAATGCAAAAATGGCGTCGATTAATATTTATGCGTCCTTTTGACTTTGCAAAGTCAAAAGTTCCCACTTTTTATAGCCAATGGCGTTGGTGACATTTTGTAAGTTTAAAAAAAAAAAAAACTGAATTTGGTGGTGGTAGGGCTTTATCTAAGCTCATCTGGCTTGCAATAACTCTAAAGTTAAAAATCTGTCGCCAAGCACCTATGGATTTGTCCCGACATTTTCACTTTAGAGCCAGTCTATCTAGGTTTTAACGCGTATCTTGGGCCACATCGTGATATAAAGTCAAGCGATATTGTAGTCAAACGATGAAACTAATAAAGTATTAAAGGAAACGCGTATTATTATGCGCTTAGACTTGGCATAAGCCTTATCTAATGGATGTGATACGCCTTTTTGCATAAATTTTCAAGAGGCAGCATTATAAAGTGTTAGTGCGACACTAGTATGATACAGTGTGATAGTAAATCTGTATAATTTTTATCTTTACAAGTACTAATAAATTTCTTTCCACGTATACTATTTAATAATTCTACGGATATAACAATATAGTCCCTATGAACTAGTGGCTCGGTTCGTGTAAAAATGGTTTATTCTTTGATAGATTTTTCCCCGATTTGAGGTCACTTCTGTTAAATTTTACCATTTTCTTTTAACCTATCTAAAAAGAATACATATACTATACTAAGTCACGTCCGCTTCTCTGTGCATAGGTATTAAAAAAAGGATCATTAGAATCCCAAAAACAGATAACCCAGAAACTTTAACGGAAAATTCTATCATAGTCCTATGCCGATTTGTTCAGTAGTTTAGACATCATTGAATCCTAAAGTAACTTAATTTCCATTATATATACATATAAGATAAACAGAAGATTATAATATCAAGCTCATTCCTTTTATACATATAAATTCAATTACTCTGTCCTCGCCTCTCAATATAGATCGAAATAGGATAACATTTTTGGTGAATGTAACCCAATTTTAAGGACAAGAGTGCATTAAGGTTAATTGTCTTGCCAAAGGTTGTAACATATGATTATTATACATAAAATAAGGAATATAAAACTTTATGTTTTCACTGTTTATCTGCTGTCCTTTAACAAGTCTGGATTTCCGCGATGTTCGTGGTATAACGGCCAAGAAGTCTGAGATCGTAATTTATAGTATTTATAATAAAATTTAACGGGGTAGAACCATAGATTTTGGAAAAATGAGCAGTATAAAAAAACATAAGTACCTACTTGCTTATTATTATGACGACACGATAGAAGTGATCATGTAGTAAACGTGGATAATGACGACTAGAGCTTAGTATACATGATTTAGCGATACCGTCGCGAGTGTGACGATTCACTTTTTTATATATACATATATGTTTTCAGTTAAAAAAAGAAATAAAACATATGTAAAGGTAACAAGAATATTGTATATATCGCACATCCTCTATCACAAACATACGGTATAGGTGGTTTTTATACACCCTACAAAAAATACTCCTTTTCTGAAATTCGTGTACATTTACTATATTGAATTGGTATCACTATCGGCTGATGGGGAAGGAAAACATCGTGACGAAACCTGAACATTAAAAATGTTCTTGTAGAACCACTGTACGTGGAAAAATATGGAACTGTGGATTTATTTGAAATCGCCGATATTTCGTAGGCTGGCGTGGTGATTATGCCCATACTTACCTTCGAGCCCTATGACCCTGCATTGAGTCTCTTAAAGTCTGATGTGGTGATGTTGGTTAATGCTGTAATTTACTTGGGAAGATATCCCGGAATATGAGAAGATCATCTCCGCTAAGACATATAATCGAAAATCCTATGAAATCTAGAAAAAAACCGCTCTCGGAGGGACTCAAAACACGATCTTTAGACTCAATAACTGCGCCATAAGACATGATACAAATGATCAGTATGACTTTAATTAACTACGCGGATAATTGGAACATAATCTTCCAATCTATGTGCCATTCGAATCACGAGTCGGACATAAAAGGTTCATAGTATGTTTTTCCTCAAAGGAAATCTTGGGACCTACAGTCACGGACATCTGTGTTACACGGAACTACTTAGAAATCTAGAAACGTTGCAATCAGTATGTCATTGTTGCCTTCGTTCATATAAAGCTATTTATTACTTATTTTAACTATTTATTTACTTGCTGTTAAAATGAGCCTAGAATTATTTATATTATACTAGTTTCACACGCAGCTTTACACATCTTTTTATTATTTATTGCTACTATATTCTTATCTTACCTTTCTTATATATAAATAAAATAATAGAGGTCTGAAAATATTAAACTACTCGTCGCATCAAAACTACTCGTTAGATTTTGATCAAGTGTCTTTGGTTTTACTTCTTAGACATTTGGTTCTAATCTAAATTCAGAGTTATAACGATAGTTTTAATATAAAGCTATTAACGTTTTAGGGAAATACGATCTTTATAAGCGTTAAGCGGTCAGCGTGAAGTGGGGCAAGTGGTGTGGTCCTTGTTTTATCCTGTGTATAAAATTGCGTACATAAAATACATTATTAAGACACAACGAAGCAACCAAATAGATGTTTTGTAAATAATCTTATTGTTCGTATGTTAGTACATACCAATGTTCATTTATTTTTTATACTTTACAGGTTAGCGTTTGACCACAACCTCGCCCGATGTTAAATGATGATGTGGTCTAAGATTGTAAACACGCTAAATTTAGAGGGAGACTGGCTCTCAAGTGCAGCTGCCGGGACACACCAACAGGTGCTTGGCCACATATTTTCAACTTGAGGGTGGTTGCTAGTCAGGCGGACTTAGAAAAAGCCCTATCACCATTTTATGCTTTTATCACGATGTTTCCTTCACCGAAACATCCGACTCAGTTGCTAGGATTTGAACCTACGTCCTTCGACTTTGTGTCTGAACACCAACTGAATCATCAATGCTTCATCATCGCTTCTTCATAAAAAACATATATTTTCTTGGCATTCGGTTGAACGGTACAAAAATTGATTAGTTGCAACGCCACCTGTTAGCGAGTTATGGTAAAATGAATAGCAAAAATCTTCTCAATGATAATACATATAGGTGTGCTAACATTCAAGGCTCAGTCGATTGCATTGACCCCTTACTATTTTTTTATGTCCAAAGTAGCGGGCGGCAATCAGCTGCTATTGGTATATAAGAATATGTATAATGGCATGACTTCACCGATCATTTCTGAGCCCAAATTGTATGAAATTAATTTGATTCTACTACATTCGAATTAGCATAAGCGGTCGTAATCGCCCACATTAACATAGACGACACAGAAAAACACGATTCAACATCTAAATACATTATTTTGTAAAACGATACCGTCTGTTTGTGTAACCGGGTGTTATATGACAAAATACTTTCTGCCATAATTTGCATATTTATATCGGCATAGGGGTAAATATTTAGAATCACTGAACTAAGCATACGCTGTTGGTTTGATTGGACGATCTATTAAAATGTTTGTAATTGATCACGACGGACTAACTTTAGCATGAAAGCCATTGGTTAGATACATTGAAAATAAAAATAGCCGTTGCGGGACGGGACGCGTGGTAGACGTGAAATATCGAAAATGATGAGTGTTTATGTAATAAACATTTATTTACATTAAATACAAAAATTAAAAAAAAAAATCATAAATCTGTTCCAAATTGTGGCAACTCAATTCCTGTCGCCACACCGTATATTCTAGTACTCATAGACTGTATATGTGGCGACGCGTCGCCACGACATGCGCCACCACGCTTGCAATCGGTTTTACGTGCGGCTATAGATGTTTCACACTTCAAAAAAACATCTTGGCATTAGCAAGTGTGAAACATCGCAATAGATTGTTATTAAAATAAAGGACACAGGGAGTAAGTACATCTCCATATAAATAAAACTCAATTCCCGTATATGCGTAAGCTGAACGGCTGCAGCTATTTGCTAATCTATTTTTATTGTGTTTGTAATTTATATCAGGATAAGGTTATTATAAAAAAGAAAATGGTTGAAAATTGTATGAAAAAATAAAAATTTTGGTTTCAAAAATGAGTGAGAAAGAAGACTGAAGAATCTTCAAGAAATTTTCAAAATTGACATTCCACTGCCATTTTATTTCATTGCATGATCGTACTAGAAAAGAAAGATTAGTGTTTATTTCTTCGTTTGTTCACCTGTGCAAGGCCGGGGTAAACAGTTATTTAAAATAAATATTTAAAGTCTTATAAAAAACATAGCAATACCAGATATTTAAGATATTTGGATAAGCTATCAATGTAGTACGCAGTATGAACTATAGATAAAAATATGCCAGATGTACCTACGTATTTATAATATTTATAATATTCTGTGTCCACTCCAGAAAGTCAAATATATAGAATTAGCGTTACAGAGTTCATAAAACAAAGGGATACAAACAAATGTTGTACTGAATACAGTTTAATCTAGACTGTACTGTATAATTCATTAATATACTTAGGTACAGTTGTCGTCTTTCTTTTCGGTCGGTTTGAATATAGTTTTAAGTTCGGGCTTGCGCGTAATACAGTCAAGGGTTTTATACATAACAAAGTTAAAATAATATTATTGGAATTTAAAATTGTTATTTATTTCTTTTTGTTTTGATGTTATGCATATAATATAATACATATTTATATCTAAATTTGTTTTGCGCAGCTAAATTCAGAGCGGTCAAGAAGTTTGACGTGGATTATACTTTTACTGTACTCTTAGTGGTTCAATTAGATGGCGGTAAAAGATCATTACAGCATTATGTTAGATGGCGCTAAAAGAGTATTGGACCCTAAATTGTATTTATAAACTAGCTGACCCAGCGAACTTCGTGCCGCCTAACAGTCGATTCTTTAATTATTTTTTTAATACTTATTAGAAGCTATGTAATGTTAAATGTTACCATCGTATAAATATTGACATTAATATTTATACGATACTAACGTCATTCAATTGTTTTGCCTTCCCGGAACCTCTCCACTAACACTTAAACTTTATGGTATGGTATTAAAGTTCAAATTTACTTTTAAGTAATACTTCGTTTGTATGGGAGTATAGAAAAGTCTTGTTCTTAGACTTTTTCAGGGAATTTTAAAAATTTTTCTCTCCGTAAGTACCATCCTCGTACTTCAAGGACTATTCTAAAAAAAAAAATTAGCGAAATCGGTTTCGCTGCTCTCGAGATTAATTGCGCCTAGCAACACATGCAGCGATTCATTTTTATATTATAGACACACAAACTTATATTATATCCCTCAATATATAATATGTGGAAAACTGACATACAGACAGACGATGATTTTTATGTAGTAAATTAGTGTTGATATTTGACGTCAAACACTTCAATAACGATCGTTCACCTACTTGTTTGAACTCAAAACTTCATCGGTGTATGTCATTTCTAATCTAAACAGTTACGTGATAATTTTTATTTAAAAGTGTATCATCAAGCTGTATTTTCTTTTATGTCGTAGGCGGCAGTATTTCATCTTCTTATATTTAAGTAAAATGATGGGGGTTTGCGATTGTGCGCGCATCACTCAAAAATTGCTCGATAGTTTTCTCTCTGTTCTTTTTAGTTTTACTTATCAGATTCTTGGTCCTTATCTAGAAAAAAAGTATCACGATAGCTTTATTTAATAAGAAGTTTTTCTAAAATCTTAGGAAACTGAAGTTTTTATAAGCACAACGTGTACAGCGTTTTGCGTTTTCTTGCCGCGGAGAAGTGTGGCAAGCGGTGTTATACTTAGATTTTTTTTCTGTACATAAGATATATTGTTAACATAATAAACGACAGAGGAAGTCGTGGGTTTAGCTAATTTGTAATATGGTATATGCAAGGGTTAATTTTCTACAAAACATTAGTGTCCACGGCACTGTGTTCCGATTTGAAGCACGACATAGCGCGTGCAGTGTACCTGATGGTAAGCACAAAAGAGGCAGCAACAATACATCGACAGTCGATTATATTACCGGCCTACAAATCTCTAGGCAGATGGATATGCAGTAGCTCATAAACGTGATAAAAATTGTGATGAAACCAATAGCATGGTGGTAGGGCTTTTTTTAAGTCTGCCTGGCAAGATACCACGCTCAAGTTGAAAATCTGTCGCGATGCACCTGTTGGTGTGTTCCAGCAGGTGCACTTGAGAGCCAGTCTCCCTCTAGGTTTAGCGTGACTACCATCTTAGACCACATTACCATGTAACATCATTTAGTAGATAAAAATTACATTGACCAATGAATTTCAAATTGATAGATCTATCTAAAGTATGTAAAAATGTATGTGGTCATAAGACTACTCCGTAGAAATGCAATTCCTTAAAAAGTAAGAAATGAAATGAAAAAAATTTGTGAAATGAAAACAGAGCGTCAATCTGTAAACATTTTTGAGGATCGTATTTTTAATTTAAAAAATTACATCAACCATGTTTTTAAGAATGAAATGAAAAAAAAATGATAAATTTGTGTTAAAAAATCTCCATACAAAAAGTGAGTGAGTGAAACAGAAGGCATTGGCCAGTGTTCTTTTAATATGAAATCTTCGTATAATAAAGTGAGTGAGTGAGATAGAAGACAATGACCAGTATCTTCTTTTTTTAACATTATTTTTCATACAAATCTTGTCTCGCCGATTAAAAACACAACAAAAAAGGTATTATCCAAACCGTTCTGAATTGATGCGCTTACATATATTCGGTAATTGATTTTAATTTAATCTTCACTTACGTCACCAGTTAATGCATAATCGAACGCATTAAATTCTTTATGATAGCGTGGATATAAAGTTCATTTGTCTAGTTTATTTAGAGTTTCATGAAAACTGTTGGAGGCCAATAAATATGTCTGTGTTTAATGAAGACAATTTCCTAATAAAATAATATTGCAACACCCGCGCTTGCCTGGATTTATTTTGTATCACGGTTCGACAAAACTGTTGCCTTGTATTTGACGGTAAACACTTCACATAATAGAATTGGCTTTAAGCGTACTCGTTTTATTTTATTATAGCTTAAAAACATTATACAAACAAAATTATTTTGTTTGACGTTATAATCTGTATCCTATAACCGATCGGCCTGTTGTGGTGGCCACATTTTACAGCCTTTATAGCCCTTTCAATATAAGCCGTACTATATTTTCAGTACCACCGTCAATTAAATTAGGTGAGATGGTGGTCAAAGATAAGTTAATGAATAGAAAAAAAAAGGTAAAAAATAGCACGAGACATTTCATGTGGCGTCATCTAGTGTAAACTGTTTGAACAACAATTAAATTATGTAACAGTTTTCACCAATAGTATTAATAAATTTTACATAGATGTCACTTTATACAATATTTAAAGTATAAATTTTTCATAAATCTTACCAAAACAACAGCGATTATTGCGAAGAAATTTGATTGTAATGTCCAACATGATCATAAATATTAATGATAGCTAGTCCCGTTAGTTAAGCAGCGTTGGAATAATTATCTCATGCCTTCACATCTGTTTCCCGTAATCCTTGCAGACAAGTTTTAAACTTTTTATCTCAAACTAATAAATATTATGAGTATCATTCTATGTATTCGAAATAGCACAACATACTATTCATAAAGCAATACTAAGAAAGCTATACAGGTATCGAAACGTTGACGTTTATAAAGAAAGTACAGTTCTAACCGTTCGACAAATCTCTCAGATTTCATTGTTCCGAATATTAGCAGATGTTTACACCGTTGTTTATTCTGTGGTCCGACACCCCAAGTAAATTTGGCTAACTACTTTCATGGCTTCCCATATCTGTAATACAATCCTCAAATACTGCTCTATCCATACTGGTAAGCGTCTAGTTTCTAAGTGGTTGAGTACTCTTACGTATGACAAAACTGAAGTTATATATATAATTAAACCGTGTGTATGTATATATTTGTGACTAAATATATATCATCATTATAATCAACAGCCTATAAGAGACCCACTGCAGGGCCATATGCCTCTTCCCGAAGGAAGGTATGGGTATAATCACCACGTCAGCTCACAATGTACTGGCGATTTCAAGCTATGAGATATCCACAGTTTTATATTTTTCCCACACCCGATGGTACTACAAGAACATTTCTCAGGTTCAGTTTTCCTCAAGATGTTTTCCTTCACCATCAGCCGATAGTGTCACCAATTGAAATAAGTAAATGTACACGTATTCCGAATAATCCGTTGGTACATGTGGGGGTTCGAATCTGCGGACATCCATTTGACCACCACGATTTATGAGTCGAGTGTACATACTTTTGTGAAAAAGGTGTTAAGAACATGGGCAGAAGTGTATCAAGATACCATTCCTGAGAAGGTAGTGAAGCTCCTTAACAACACTATGTTCAATAACCAAGAATGGTCCTTCCAGCATAACTCGCCGCCGGGTCATAAAGCTCGGTCTACGGAGTCTTGGTTGGAAACGTTTCGTCCTGAAGACTGGCCGTCGTCTAGTCCCAATCATAATCCGCTGGATTATGATTTATGGTCAGTTTTAGAGAGTATGGCTTGCTCTAAATGCTATGATAATTTGGAGTCTCTAAAACAATCCGTACGATTGGGAGTGAAGAATTTTCACGAGGAAAGAGTGCGTGCTTCTATTGATAACTGGCCTCAACGTTTAAAGGACTGTATTGCAGCCAATGAAGACCGCTTCGAATAACCTTTTTGTATTTTTAATTGTTTTATATTTATGTATTAAACTAACACACTGTAAAAGTGATAAATGTAAATTGCAATATAAATTTTTATTTTTTCTTTGTTTCATTAATACTATAAATATATGGCAAGACTAGGTATGAATTTGTGAAATTGCCCATTTCATAATCTAACCATTTAGCTTATTACAATAAATTGCATAATTATGTGTAAGACCCGCATAGGTGCTTCTTGTTATAAAACAAGCTTAGTTTAGTCGTATCCTGGCTATCAAAACTCAAGCCATGTGTGGAAAATGTCAATTAATAAATTTGTATTATAATTTTTTTTAGTTTAACCTATGCCACTACATAATTTCTTTCAGGGCTTAGACATTTGTAATTCATTTAAATGATCACTAAATAAATTCGATTTTAATACGACTACATACGCAGTGCCTAGAGCTAGTAATTTAATAAATACACCCTATATATTATTATCAAGTTAATTTACATTAATAGTATGACGTGATGTTATCAATCGATCGCAAAATGATAACATGCTTGGATAATTAAACCCGCAGCGTGGTCACGACAGGGAATTACGGGTACATACGGGATGGTATTGCGTCGATCGTGTTCGTGTGTGTATGGTTGTTGTTTTTTTTTATTATTATTATTGAAGTCTTAGTCGTCTAACAAATTATATAACATATAACAAAATGAACTATAACTGTACTTGAATTTATAGAGTGACATAGCAGATTTAGAAATAAGTTAAAATAATAAGGAATTTTATAAACGAATCTGTAACGATTCAGAAGCAGTTTTGTTTATGTTCCTTTAGCCATTTGTCAAAATCATATTTTATAAAATATATGTCAAATTATAGAACAAGGAGTCCAGTCAATAGGATGAAAAAAATATAATAGTAAGGTGATCCACCAATGTTGTACAAAGTTTTCTGTCTTGTAGAAAAAGATGCGACATTACACTGATTGGATGCGTGAATAATGTTTACTTTTAAGAATGTATCAATAATTTGCGGCAAGAAATTTTTTTTTTTTTTGGGTGGATATAGGAATTTGTCCGGCAAATGAGAAATCTTAATTCTGTTACTGGTAAAATCTAACTAAATATGCGAAAGTGAATATGTTTGTTTATTACCCTTTGACGCCTTAACTACTTAACTGATCATTATGAAATTTTGCAAATACATTAACAGAGGCATACAAAAGGACATAGAGTACATTTCATATAGAAAAAACTATTTTCTAGGGACAGATTACAAAATAAATTAGTTTTCGTAAAATAAGCTCAAAACTGATAATATAGTTATTGCTTTCTATTGAAATTCGAAGATATTTTAAGTTTGAAGCATTCTAATTCAACTAATATTATAAACGTAAAAGTAAGTATGTTTATCTGTTGCTTTTGAACGTTTTTAGAAGTACAGAAAAGGACATAGGGTGTCCTACAGGTGTAGAAAGGCCTGTTCACGTGGGATAGAAGAATTACTTTTTGTTATATTAACACCAACGAATCCGCGGGCACAAATTAGTGGATTATAAGGTTAATATTTGTTATATGGTATTATAAAAACTTTTGAGTTTGAAAGTGGACGGATATAGGAGTAGAGGAAGACCGAAGAGGTGTGTATGGATTGCGTGAACAATGATATGTGTATAAAAGGTGTGAATACTGAGATGACATGTGACCGGGGAGAGTGGAAGAGGAGAACATGTTTTACTGACCCTACTTGGCTGGAATAACTGTCAGATGATGATGAAGGTTAATATTCGTTATCGCAAAGAGTTCAATGAAATGTTAACTGTACTGTGGAAAATTTATTTGATTAATACGCGTACGAGATTTAACGACCCGCATGTTTACATATAATTTGGAATGCATGTGCTGTGTTCGGGTATTGGTGTGTTTTATACATCGTTGAAGTTGCGCGGTCGTTGAATAAGCCGCCATATTGTTATATTTTGGTCATGGTGAATATAAAAGTTTAAAAATGAAAAATTATTGAACTAAAATATTTACTAGCAACCCGTTTGGCTTCGCATAGGTGCAACGTTCTAATTTGTAAGTATCTAAACCAGTGTTTCTCAAAGTTTATGTCCCTGGTTAGTCACAAAAACTTTAAAGGGGTGACGCGAGTGGTTATTGCTAAGCCTTATTAGTAAAACGAAAACAAGAGACCTCAAAGTAGTATTAAAAAAATTTAGTCAAAGGACATTAATGTATTACCTAACACAAATCAATAAAAATAAAAATGAGGCTACCTCTGAGTCATATTCACATATTATTGATTCGATTATATATTTAATCAAAACTTAATCATGAAAATAAATAAAAATGTTGTATATATTTGATATTTGTAACATAAAAAAATTGGGTTACAAATTACGAATTACAAACAGTAGAAGGGGGAGGTGAGGGGCGCGACATAAGTTTACATACTAAGGCGTTAGTGGACCGTGGTACGAAAGAGGTTGAAAAATACTGGTCTAAGCGATTTAGAGGCGTTTTTTTTGGTGCTTTAATATCAATAGTTCATCAAAGTCATAGAATCTACGTAAGAATCTTCACACAAACGACTTTGTTTTTGTTGCGTAAATTTTAAATCTGCGATAACTTCTAGGTTAATCATTGAAATGTTGTGCCGTAAGCGGTAATTTTGATTAACAATAAATGTTCAAGGTAACTAAATTGCTTAATTATATAAGAAGTAATACTATATTCATGAAAATATCGGCAGAAATAACCAATTATATTTAAATATTATGTTAGAAATTAAAATGATTCCTGGGGCTTATCCTTACGAGATAGACGTATACCAGGGTTTCTCAAACATATGACTCTAGGAACCCCTGTAAAAGTTTCCAGATGACTGTGAACCCCGTAACTAACTAATTAACTTCCCCCCATAATAAGTAAAATTGGTTGTTGAAGAAAATAAGGATTTCATTTAAATAAAAGGTAACAAATGCAATGCCAAAAGAAATATCTATTTTATAATGTGATGGGTAGGCTAGATTTTTTTTCTCGTAAATTTAGTCAATTGTAGGAGTAATTTTGGACAATTTTAACCTTAATTCTAATTCATGAGTCCCACACATGCTTGCTAGTCATCAAGTCAGCATTAAGTAAAACTTATCGTGAACCCCCTACCGTCAAATGGCGAACCACTAGTGGTTCGCGTACCCCACTTTGAGAAACACTGATATATATCATCGTGGCGTTTTCTGTACGTATTTTGATGTGTCTGTCTGACCAGCGTTACCAATGTAACGAAAAAGACTTCTTAAGTCTTTATTAGAATACGTCAACTTTTCTCTACTTTATATCAATATAGTATACATGAATTGTACATATAAACTTATCGGAACAAATTCTCTAAACTATAGAGAAAACTGTATCAAAATCCGTTGTGTAGTTTAGGAGAAATAAAATAACACAGCCAGACAGTGAAATAGATTTTGTTTCATATTTTTATAGATGTTTCTCTGGTTGTACCGTCGGCTCTCATCGGCTTTGTTATGTTGTAATGAACGATTGACTATAGTGTCTCAGTGTTGATGTAATAAGGGTGTAATTATGAAATTGCCGTTTTAATGCATTGGCCTATATTCTTTTATATACTATATATATTATTTTTATAATATGATATAATAGAGGTACGCAGTTGTGCGTGTCACTAAAAACTACTCAATATTATTCGATTTACTTCTTATAAACTTGATCTTTTTTCAAAGCAAAAATTGACACGATATTTTCATGTAATATGAGGTTATATAAGGATTATGAAAGTACGATTTCTATAAGATAGACGCATCCAGCGTTTCGTGAAGTGGGCAAGCGGTGTGGTATGCATACGCAGGAGAGGGGAAGCAAATGGAAAAAAAAATGCGAATACATTTCGTAAGTGAATTATATTTTTTGATTTAAAATTTTCTTCAATAATATTTTTAAGATAATAAACAATGTCAATGAAGTCGCGGGTTTTAACTAGTTTGAATCAAAATTAATTCTGTATGGTGTCGGATTTCAGAGTGAAACTTTTTTCATACGCAAACTATAACATTTTTATTTTTTTTTTAATATTCGAATTTAAATTGCTTATCCAATAAGCATTCAGATTGAAGATGAATACAGCTAAAATTAAAGTAATATTAAATATTGATAGAATTAACAGATTAACACGTTCGGTAGTCATTTTATTTCATTACATGGCCGTAGTGTAAAGGAAATATTTGGTCCCGTTTTTTTCGTATCTAAACCGTGCGAAACCGAGGTTGCCAGCTATGAAATTATATTAACCTAAGCTATTTATTTTTCTTACATTTTAAAATGAATAATTAGATTGAGGTATACAGACATTATGTGAAAATTTACAGCCCTCAGAGGTACGAGTAAAAATATTTAAACTGGGTCATATACTCGGCCTCCTTAGGGCTACCCAAAAGCATCAAACAAAATACAATATTTTCAGCTAACGCGGTGAAATAAATATAGCGTACCTAAAATATATTTTTTGTTATAATGTCTAAGAGATAATAAAATGTATTAAAGTTAATTATTGCTTTTTATATATAACAAAGAAGTGTAATAATGAATGAGGCACTGCGACGTTTAATCGTTGTTTATTGTTTATTTAGACAAGCCACAAAAAAAACAGAAAATAGCCAACATTTTTTTAAGCTCACGTTACTTCTTTTGAAAGTTGTCATTGGTGGCACTGCTACTAAATTTAAAGAGTTCCTTTAAAGTGTGTTTACTGTTCATAAGTCCTGACTGGTAGGGCTTCCAATAATAATTTAGATTCGAAAACCGCACTGATGGAACAGACAGCAGTACCGAACATCTACACAAAAGGGCATATACATTCCTATCATGACACATCACCAAACCGTCAAGCCGTTCACGTTCAAAATCAATACATTCGTAAGTATTCGACCACCAACAACAAAATTAATGTATCTTCACGCCGTTGTAATTTAGAATATATAAGTGCTGGTGACATCACAAAGCTTTGTCATCATGTTGATTGACCTACTTCGAGAAGCTGGATGTCCCAGAAGAACGGTGAGTGGCTTTATGAAACTTTAATTTTTTTTTTTAATAACTTAGATGACTGTTTTATTTCATTTTTCGTTTCAGAATGTAGCTTAAAGTGTACTTAGAATATACTAGAATATTTAAAATAGGATCTGAGTTAGTGAAGGAAATTATAGGATAATTAATGTACATACATGTCACACTGAGTTGACATTTGGTGCTTGGTTGCCAGGTATCGTATTAAAATGCTACGGTGTTAACATGAATCCTTTTTTATGCGATTGTAGGCAAACCAACAGACGGGTAACCATATGGCAAGTAATAACCGCCTCTCATGGACACCTGCGATACGAGGCGCATCACAGATGCGTTGCCGATCTTTGAGGAAAGGGTAGGCTCATTTCTTGAAGGTTTGTAGGTTATATTGGTTCGGAAACTTCCAAATCCGGAAGTTAATTCCAGATTCCAGATTTCCAGTTAATTCCAGTGTATAGAAAAAACGCACGCTAAACTGCATATTAGACGACTTCCAACCATAGAAATGACAAGGATAGAATTTAATTTTGTGGCGAGACGTTCGGTAATGGAACTTAGTAGCAAGTATCAATTTAAACAGCTGTTCAGAACACTCTTCGTGGTAGATATTATAAAAGATGCAAAGTGAGGCAACGTCCCTGCGGAGCTTCCTAAGTGTCGAGCCCTAAGGAAAGCACCTAGTCGTCGCTGATTCGAGCAAATAAATCGGAAAAAATCTTGGCATCTGGTAGAGCGAGAGTGAGAGTGTTTTGCCTAAAGCGATACAGTTACACGAAGATAATGTGCGGTGTCACCTTATAAACGGATACCAGCGCAGATGAAGCTGCCGGTAGATGCTAGTACCGTATACAGTAATTTTGACAACCCTGTGTTTTCCTACGTGTAATGTATAATGCACCGGTAGTATAAACTTACATTTTAATGGGCAGTGAGTTGTTTCAGCGCTGTTTTAATTAACAGATACAGTGCTCGTTTGATAAGTTTTTGTTTCATAATATACGATGATAGTGTTGTACTACTCATTAACGACCCTTCTCTGGTTTTGTTCGGTTCCAATGACGTCATAAGTGTTTTTTTAATTTCAAATGGTTATACTTAGGGGATGTCCCGTTTAAATATAATGAAAAGAATACAATGTGGGTGAAATACAATTATTTGGTTGTCATCCATTTCTCGTCCGTGTACTTTCGCAGACTGTAAACTGATTATTTTTATTTTATTTGAATTGCTGGTAGTTGTATATATATATATATGCCGTGGTTACCAGTGTTACCACGAAGACATGTATATGCTAATATGAAGACACTAAGACCTTAGGGTCCACACCTGTTTCTAAACCGGCCGTGCACTGTGAAACGCGATTATCGTTGAATCAAGACTCCTCTGTCACCAAAAACTATTAAAAAATAAAAAGAGTTGGTGCACTATAGTATACTTTCATGCAACTGTAAGCTTCTAGCTTACAAAAGGAACGAAAAAGAAAGCTTATACTAACACATTTTAAGCACAATATAAGTTTCAAAGTATTAAGCGACCGAGAGAAGTATTTATACCATCCGCGTCTTCCATTCGTGTTCAAGGGGTTGACAGGTCCGTATTCAGGTTTATAGGGGGGGCGCCGAGGCGTATTACTTTAATCTATACATAATTAACTATTAAGCTTGTAAGATATTGTCTTTTTTGTTGGTTTGTACCTGTTAGTCTATGAAATTGTTATTCGGATTACAAAAAATATATTTTCGGAATAATCTTCGGAATTCTTATAGACAAATTTAATCACACTATCTTCTTTAGGAGTGGAGCAGCATAATAGAAAGTGCATTAAACGAGAACACAATGATAATTTGAGCAGGCTGGGTGCTCGACGAGGACCGAGCATTGACGAGAAAAGTCGAATTCTATGTGTCTCTAATTTAAGGCGTAGCTCAGTCACGTGAACGGTATTATACGCCACAGCCATACACTATAGGGAATTTGTTTAAGTACTGACCTATATTTTCTACTTTCTGTGAAGCCTAACTCTCATTATATTCTTGACATTTTTAGTTCTTGCTTAGTTAACTATTGCCTAAGCATTAAAAATTATTTTACCCATAAGTTACTTCGTATGTGCATCTAAGAATAACACACTATAAAGCTTGAACGTCTCATCCTTTTTAATTAGGTGTTGTGATCATAATCAAACGCTAGTATTTAGAAGAATTAAGCCTTGATACGATGCTTAGTGATCATGGCTCTGTTGATAGCGTCGATTGACTTAACTTATCTAAAGAAAACATTGTGGTGAAACCATAGCATGATGGTAGAGCTTCTTCAAAATCCGTATAGCTTAAGCTATTATTACCCTAAATTGACATCAAATATCTCTTGAGAGCCGGCTCGTCTGAGTCTAACGTGGTTACTACTTTACCATCTTATACTACATTATTATTTATCAAACCAGATTATGGTCAATCGTTAAAACCTATAAAGTATATAAAAGTTTGGAGCAATAATTTTGAAGTGAAACTTCTTTAGAATCGTTGTGATTTCCAACCGGATGCAACGGAAAAACGACAGGTAAGAGACACAAATACAAAAATGTGTATCCAGAGCGAGAGAGCAAATGTCGGTGAGTATGTATATTGCACACTGTTTAATACTTGCTTGTATTTGAGCATTTAACGTGTGTTAGTATATGTGAAAAGTACGTGTACTACTGTACTCTGTAGGCGGCTGCGTATTACAGCTTTTTAGTAGGAAGTCAGCGAGTTGTGTTATTATTTAACAGTATTTGTGAGTATTTTTATATCTTGTTTGTTAAAACTGAAAATGTAGAACTTGAGCAATAAACTGTGTAAAATATGTTAAATAAAATATAACACATTTTTTAAAGTTAATAATCAAAATACTTTCATTTTTAAACAAATAAACTTTGTAATTATCCTACCCTTATTATATATATTCATCTCATTCTTTTGTCAATTTACTGAAGTTTCACTTCTATCATGTGTGAATCGCACACACACCTTTTGTTTTTCTATTTACTTCAGAAATACCTAAATGACTGCTGGCTGATGATTATAATTTTTTCAAAATGCTAAAATATTAAACATTATTCTATGATTAATTTATTAGTATCTCTTAGTACGCACCTGGTCGCAAAGAAATTCTGTTTAAAAATAAGGTGATAATTCTATACTACAGTAGACTGCATCGAATGTACCGCGGTAACATCTGAGAGCTTCCCACGGAGGATAAAGATCCGGGGTGTTATTGTGAATTATGTCTCGACAACATAAATATAAGTTTTTATATACGCGTTAATCTGTTCGTATGAACGAGAAATGTATAAGAATATCGAAGTGATTTCGTTTATTTGCAATTTATATAAATGTAATAATGTAAATACATATTGTAAAGTATAAAAAAATACATTCATTTACTTGGGCCATTAAACATTGTCTTCTTTTTTATCTTTATCCCATATATACCCACCTAGGTATGGTCGGCACAACATGTTTGTTATATTCTGATGTTTGATTTGGCTTATTTTTACGATTGGCCGCAATTTCCGTGGAGATTTGACGCGCTTGTGTACGATGTATCCATAAATTGCAACTCCACAGGCTCTCGTTTTCAGGTTTGTCGTAATCATGAAGATTTCTTCTTGCAAATCTGATTCAGTAGGTTTACAGGCATATTATTTCCTTTTCTTGTCACTAATGTCAGATTTTGGTTACTCGTTATTTACTCTGGGATTATAGCAGACACAGTAATTTTAAGGATAGTGTACACTAAAAGAAATTCGAGAATTTA
Organism: Antheraea assamensis; assembly: GCA_035772565.1. Lineage (NCBI taxonomy): Eukaryota > Metazoa > Arthropoda > Insecta > Lepidoptera > Saturniidae > Antheraea > Antheraea assamensis. The sequence continues at coordinate 160,636 of JAQQSE010000023.1, read as the reverse complement.
TGCACTTAACAACGTGATACATAAATGTCAGTTTTTTTAGGGATAGGGTTATCCGTGAAAGTATTTTAAATAATTTTGAAAACTCAGTTGTAATCTCCATAAATAACAGTTTTTGACACCATGATACATCTTAAGAATGAATAGTATCACCAGTATATCCAACTAAAAATACTGTCATATGCTTAACTCAATTCTTCAGAGAATGCTATTTAATAGATATTCGCAGTAAACCCTCGATATTATATCCATAAATTTTATAAGAAAAATTTCTTTAGAGTTTATAAACAAAATATTCCATAGCATTATGTAATAAACTCAAAGCGGGTAAATGTGATATTCTTCAGAAAACCGATTACAAGCGTTACCCTGACGGAGTGGAAACAGAAATGCGATACGAGCTTAGTTTATACACACGGATAGACGTACACTGTGTAATATACGGTATAAAGTATAGACCGTGTGTATATATATTAAAGAGCGTCTGAATGATGTGGATAAACACAGAGCAGAAATGCCATCAAATTTCTTATGCGATTAAGTTGCACCAATGAAGGCTTTCTAACACGTTTATATTCGATCGTTTATATCGATTTCTTGTCCGTATAGAATTTTGTAATCGATTTTAAGCAACTTTCCGACGAGCTGAAGATTTGAAATTACGAACATAATTTTGAAAAATGAGTGGAAATGTGAAAAAGTGACGTTATAAAACGAACGAATTAGTATAAAATATTGTATGTACAGCAAATAAAACGAGATGTTTGGAAGACACACAATATTATAGTTTCGTTCCTTTGTACAATCCAATGTTTGTATAACACAATTACAATAGATCGTTTGTGGCTCGGTGACACGTTGCCCACTCACCCGCTGCTGTTAGATACGTTGTTCGTAGATTAATTGTAGATATTTTTGTGACCAAAACGACCCGTAAATCTATGATATATTATATATTCATAGGATTCTTTCGTGGGCATATATACTGTCACGGTGGACATACTATCTGTAATATAATCGTTTAAATAATTGATATCTAATTCGTGATACGAGTTCATTCTATCCAACTACCCACTGACGCCCATGGCTATAAACATGGACAATGAGCTATAATTCTACGTTGCAGGTAATAATCTATTCAAGCCTGCAATATGTATGGCACCGGGGTTAATATTTTTATGCGCCACGTTGCGAGGCCCATACGTTTTTGCCGCGTCCCCTCTTGCCGGGGACGAGGGGGAACGTTTTTTTTATACATGAAACTTATAACTACTAACATATCCAATACAATACTATATTATATAATATACAATAAAATAATAAATACATATCCAATATATTATTATTTCCAAAATTGTAATATAACCTATAACTATTATTGTTAGTAGTTAACAGACAAAACATGGTTCGCTGTCCGCAACAGAATACATATTCGAAATTAAAAACTTGGAGCGTATAACACACAATTGATGCATTAATAGTTCAAGTATCAACTTTTTGCAAAGAAATTAATAAGGACCCATAAAATAGTTCTTTTTTTTTTCGAACTGACCTACACTGCCGGCATTATACCTTCACAGTTTCACCGGACTACTAAGGGGAGCGCTTAGGGCACTCACCCGATTGGTTTTAGATAAAATAGTTCTCTCATTCATAGCTATTTATAGCTATGCATTGTATGCGCTCCTCGTGTTTAGTTTTAAATATTACTCACATCAGCCCGTAAGAGAACCACTGTAGGCCTACAGGCCTATTCCCAAAGGAAAGTATGGGCACAATCATCATGCAAGCCCATGACGTATTGGCGATTTGAAAGTCCGAGTAATCTACAGATTTATGTTTTCTTACATAAGGTGGTAAAAGACGTTCATGTATCTGGTTCCTCACGATGTTTCCGTTCATCAGATTCACTTATTAAGTATATATGAGTTCCGAAAAATTCGTTGGTACCTGTCGACGTTCGAATCTGGCGACATCGAAATGACATTCCACCGGTCAAACCACTCGGCCGCCAAAACTGCTATAGATGAGGTAATGTAAGTTTTCATAATTAAAGCAAATAAAGTCACGGGCGGCTGCTAGTAGGCTATAAATTACAAAAATAATTTTTCAATTCTGATCGGTGAGTTCAGAGATTAGCGCGTACAAACAAACAAAAGAAAACAAACAAACTGTTGAAATTTGTAATATTGATTTCAAATTAATTAATAACTTACAAAGTTGCCTCTGAGGGAAAATATCGTGAAGAATTTTGAGTACTTAATAACAACGAATTAAATAATTTCAAAAGGAAATTATTTGTCTCAAACAATTTTAAAATCCCCATGGACTAAATAAACGGTTTATTCATTAGTAGTATATTAGTCATTTCAGTCAACTTCTTTAATAAAATGTACGTTGAAATAATTTGAATAGATACCGGTTTGGTTCTATTCTTTTTATCAAATACTTCCGAGGTAAAATATTCAAATACGAATTTGTTTTTTGAAGTGAAAACTTCTTTAGGCGCATTGTGCACTTTTTTGGGTGAACAAAAATCATGGAACTCGAGTCATCGTTACCGAACGGTTTCCATAACTTATATATATATATACTGTGTATTTATAGTTTGTAGTTTTTATTGTTGTTGTAGTTTTTGGGTTAATACAAAGCGTGAAACTTGCGTCATCATCACCGAACGCTTTCCATGAGCTATATGTATATTGTGTGTATATATGTACATAGTTTTTATTCATTTGAGTTTTCACTTCTGTCTTCAGTCTTTATGGGCTGCCTCGATTTCTTCGTTTTTTCATTTCCTCGCCTTTTATTTTCTTAGTTTGTGTGGATCATGTCTATTGATTCTTTCGTGAGCGGTCGGTGCAAGCGGGTCATCATTAAACCTATCGTGCGTTCTGAGAGACGTACTCTATTAATTATACGTGTTTACTTATATACTGTCCATAATATAATCGTTTAAATAACTGATAACTAATCCGTGATACGAGTTCGTTTCATCCAACTACCCACCAATGCTCATGGTTATAAACATGGACAACGCTATAATCATGATGAAGAGGCTCATCCTCCGATATGCAATAAGAGTAAGAATATGCAATAAGAATTTTTCCAATCCTATTTATTTATTATTTCCTAACTTATATTACAATAAATGTAAGGAATATCTATACATAATCGAGGGAATCCGTATAGAATCTGGGAATTCATTTGAGAATAAACATTCTATTAAACAAGACAAAACATGATGATGTTCAAAATATATTCTTAACACGTCGCTTTACGTCGACGAGTGGTACCCGCTTCACGAACACGGCCAAATCTATTTACGATTCCGGCGAAACTGTGCTTTGTGAATTGTAATTTGTTTAAATCTGTTTATTCTTGTCGTGTTTCAAATTTGTTGTTTTTTTTTACGCTGTAAACACGCCGCCATTGTAGGTTAATTGGCATCAGATGTAACATTAACGGATGAGACTGCTAGGTATTACATATTTTTTTTATATATTTTTCTTTTTTATTATTTTACTGAGCGAACGCGCCACATTATAGGCCTCGTCCAAGTGTAGTGTAAATAAAAACGGAAGAATCTTGGTGTCGTACTTCAAGGGAGTGATAGTGAAGTATAACGAATTAAGACTTATAAATATAGGCTTTTTGACTCACCGATGGTGAAGAAAAATACCCAATTCCATTGTTTTTAATTGATACTAAAACAAATAGCTACAATATAAAAAGAAAATCGGTTAACAAACAGAGGATATAAGGTACTAAGCTCTTTTATCGCCACCTATTTATGTATATAACAGTTTAATCATCACATTAAAGTCATTGGGAGTACTAGATTATCTTTCCGAATCATTGATTTACATAATCAACTATGTAGTATATATGATCATCAATCGAACCCTGTGGGAGTTCCGACATATTTTATGAGACAACCTTGTGAAGTTGTGATGTAGTGTGCACTCTGTATGATTTCTCAGGGGACGGACGATATGACCTCGACACGGCGTCTCTACTGACAATATCTGCAACTGTGAGCCATTTGTATTCGGGCTATCAGAATGACCGCATTGAAAAATGGATTTTAGCCGAATGTTTTCAGCTTTTTGACACTGAGTTAAGAACATTTGATTTGTTGCTGGTATTTCGTGAACATCTTTGAATGCGAAAATACGATTTAATCAAAATCAAAAGTACTTTATACAATTTAGACCCTGAAAACACGCTTACGAACATCAACAGTACCAGTGTTTCGGAAAACAATCCAGTTATCGAGAAGAACCAGCAAGAAACTCAATCTGGTTTATCTATACATCTTACTTGTTTTTTTTTAATACGAGTGACAAGTCTGTCACTGTTCCTAGCATTTAATGTTTTGTATTTATTTTATGTGCTATCCTTTAGATTACATGACGACAGATGGACAAAAAAGTGTCAGTGTGGACACCATAGAGATATAAAAGGAAAAAAGAAGATGACGCGATAATTTTGAGAAGGAAGAATGGAGAGACTTGGAGGAGACTTACGCCGCGGAGACGATTGCTACTATTAATAAATAGACTATGTGTTGTAAAATAAATACACTGCAATCAATATCTATCTATATACAAATGGAAAGCGCGAAAACTGTTACGAACATCTTCTTCCTCTGTTTCTCAATTGATTTTCTTTATTTTAATTTTGTTCATTAGTTATTGACGGGCTTTAGTAGTATCATTACAAAATTGTAAATAGTTCGTTTTTTCCCCTTGATATTGAAAGTTGGTCAAAGTTCAACCCTAGTAGTAATACCAGTGCAGATTTCATCGTAGTAAATAAAAAGCGTTTTCGTACTTATTTTATTTTATTTAGATTATGTCCAACTCGCGAGGTGTTTGTTAGCTGGCATGACAGCGATGGACAATGGTTTTTTGATTGATTATGTGTTGGGAGATGGTATGTTGACAGATGGCGTGTTGGGAGATGATGTGTTGGGAGATAAGGTGTAAGGAAATGGTTGTTTGACGATGGTAGATGTCGTTCATTTTTTAATGTACTGTGATTATCATTAAATATGGAGGAGTCAAAAATATTTCTTAAATACCTGTACAGTACGGGAGAACCCAGCTGCACAAGTTAAAGAATAATAAAGGTACATAATCAATTCAACCTAAGACAAATTAATGAGATCGAATATGACCTACATAGTTGATACAAACCTACTATAAGTGACGTGGTATTAGCAAAGCTGGAATTTAATCGATAACCACTCACCAGAGAGCGTTGTGAACGACGTGGGAATCATCAACCTATTAAATTGACGAACAGGTGAAATGTCACGCCCATATCCGTGTTGAGGTAGATAGAGTGCGTCATGTTTTTGTTTTTAATATCAGTGCATAATTATATTCACTCATTTGTTTCTGAAATCACCATTGCTTGTAATATGGTGAATTAGCTTTAGTTTTGACTATGGTCTCGATTGATGATAAGCGAAGATGTAGTCTAGAGATTATGAGGATTGATGAGTGTTTGGTACCGTTCCACGTAATAACCACTGAACAGATTTTGATGAAGCTCTATTGTAATATAGCTGATACATCAGTAAAACACATAATTATGTTATTAATGTATGATAATTTTCTTTAAATGACCAGAATATAACGGTATGCAAAAAGTAAGTAGAAAAAAAAAAATCTATCATCCCGAGAGAGTTATCTTGACGTTCGCTACATAAATTATTAGATTAACACGAATATAATCAAAGTCGCAGGTGGCCGCTAGTATAACAACAAAATACATTCTATTGTAATTAAGTTTATTGTAACTAGTGGCTTGACCCGGCTTCGCCTGTTAAACTAATCGGTTTTTTAATTGCCATCAAAGCATATGTGAGAGGAGAACAACGAAACTGATCGTCTTTTGTCAAATTACTTCAACATTTTTTGTGTAAAAATGGTTACTGTGGTGTACTGTGTGGTACCTTAGTATATGGATACATGTTGTCGCAGACTTTTCTATAGATTTTATTATAAGGAACAATTCATCACAACCTTTTATTTCATGTATGCTTAACTAATAACGCAGGGCACATCATGGAAGTTCTGAAAATTCACTTTTTTTTTGGAATAGTGTATCTTTCGAATATAATGATATTGAATTGTGAAAGAATTTATCAAATCGGTGCACTGGTTCCTGAGTTTACTTTCCTCATATGTACAAAGATACAAAATCCGCTCTCCGTCTTTATTATAGTAATATAGATTTGACATGAACGAAGCCGCGGGTGGTTGCTAGTTACGTATAAACTTTTAAACACGTGATTATAACGTACCGTGAACGAACTCACATCGCTTCGTAGATAAGTACGCGTCGTGTCTCGCTTCTTGTAAGCGCACAGATTAATGTTCTACTACAGAGACGTCAAAACAATACATGTCTATATTATTCCATTTTTATTGTTCTCGTTTTTTCTCCTGCTTTAAAAATCTATCCACAATATTAAAGATTATTACTACCTCTATCAAGTAAGTGATATTGCAGTCTCTTTAGATGACAACTACACTGACAGATGGAAAATAGTGGACTCCTTGTTATTAATTTTTCAGAGTATTCAAGCTGTGCCACGAAATGAGTCACCAATATTATACTGTATAGGATAAAATAATGCCAGTTGGGGACTGAAATATAAAAGTGAATATGTCAAAAAGTCCCAGTTCTTTTTATAATTTTTTACTCATACAAAACTGTTATATTACAATAAATCTAATGGAACAAAGTCTATACTAAAGAAGGTCGTGAGAATAAATTTATGTTTTAAAACTATTGTGCAAATCAGTTAATGACATATTGAGTTAATGGATAAACAGGCAAAGATACGTTGTCTAATGTATTTTACAATTACGTATAAAAAGCTATTCTGGTTTCAGCATGAATGGGTCGGCTCGCCCGGGGTAGTACCATCCTTTCACAGAAAACCGACGTGAAGTAACAGTGCTTGCAATATTTTTTTTTTATATTATAGGGGGCAAACGAACAGGTGGGTCACCTGATGGTAAGTGATCACCGCAGTCCATAGACACTAGCAACACCAGGGGAGTCGCAAGTGCGTTGCCAGCCTTTTAATATATGTGGGCCTCCGGCGCTCTCACTGACCGAACGAAATGCAACAGTGCAAGCACTGTTACTTCACGTCGGTTTTCTGTGAGAGGGTGGTACTACCCCGGGCGAAACGACCCATTCATTCTGAAACCAGTAATAGTTTCAGCGTAGCTCTACCACCTAGCAATAATACAGACAGAGAAATCAGAAAATAACTACTCTGTGAGATTCATACGTTTGAAGTGACAACGTATCCCAACGCGTGACAAAATGCTTAACGAAGAAAGTTATAAATTACTTGCCAGCATTTTATTTGTGTTTATGCGCAGATTAAACACGACGACAATCACGAAACCAGACGAATTTAATACCAAAATCATTTTTTTGTTGTTACAAATCATATAGATAGGAAAGATGTAAACGTAAACTATATCAGGTAGTGATTTTAAAAATAAAAAGAATATCTATTTGTTTGATCAGTACGTTACTTTGCGGAAATTCGTCATAAGCTTTTGATTGGGTGTTACTTTGCACTTCCGCCTCGAATTGATTAGTTAATTGAAACAATGACAAACATCGATCTATCCTGAGACATTCGTCTCTTCTATACTGTTATTAGTAGGGTAGGTGTTATTAATTTTATTACTTGAAGGAGTACAATATCACCTCTTCTCACGTCTAACGAAAACACAAACATTCGACGACAAGCACCTCCGTCGAGCAGCCGACCTCGAGGAAATTGAATACTGCCGCTTGAAGTCACGTTTTGCGATATTGAAAATTGGTTCGTGACCTTTTAGCCTTTACACTATGAAATATTGAAAATCTAATTTTCTATATTTCACATAATAATGCTACATTTCTGTTCTGTAATTCACATTGATTTTCTACTGTAATTCACTAACTCTTGAGCCATCTGAGTCGGGTATTACGAAATACATTTTTCGAAATTTATGTGCATTTACTAATTTAAATTGGGTAATGATATCGGCTGATAGTGAAAACGGAGATACTTCGAGGAAACCTGAATACCTTGGAAATTTTTTTGTAGTACCAGCGAACGTGAGAAAATTTTGATCTGTGAAATTTAAAATCACCAATAAGTCGTGGGCTGGTGTGTAGATTAGCCCATACCTTTCTTCGGAAAGAAGAGTATTGCCCTGCAGTGGGTCTTTAGTAGACTGATGCGATAATAAATTAAAGTTGAATATGGTTCTAGGTTTTCACCAGGAATTAATTTAAAACACTTAGTTTCTCCGAAATGATTTATTTTTCCTTGTTATGGATGCGCTAATATTAGACATCAAGAAGAGATTAGAGATTTTGGTACTTTTTGCGTGAAAGAGTACCAAACCTCTATCTATCCGCACTGATTTCCTTGTTTATAATATTAATAGGGTTATTATACTAAAGAGACAGCTATTGCTATTGTAAACCGTGTTAGTTCATCAACCAGTAGCAGGGACTTTAAGTACAAAAACACTTCACACAGTATTAACTATCAGTCTTATTACAGTACCGTTTTACTTACAACAGCCTAAAGGCGATATATTCCATGTGTTTGCTCTCGATCTTGAATAACGAATGCCCGACATACCTCTGAATGCCCGCTATTGTGATTTCATCCCCACCAATTTACTTGCTTATGATTGGTCGTTGTAGATTGACAGTATCTCGACCAATCATAAGAAGTACTTTAAATATAGAACTTTATAATAATCATTAGCAGTTATTTAACCAACATGAAAATAATAATTGATATATTTAGACATTTATAACACTTGCTTATGATTGATCATTTAAGATTGACAGTATCTCGATCAATCATAAGAAGTACTTTAAATATAGAACTTTATAATAATCATTAGCAATTATTTAACCAACATGAAAATAATAATTGATATATTTAGACATTTATAACACTTGCTTATGATTGATCATTTAAGATTGACAGTATCTCGATCAATCATAAGAAGTACTTTAAATATAGAACTTTATAATAATCATTAGCAATTATTTAACCAACATGAAAATAATAATTGATATATTTAGACATTTATAACACTTGCTTATGATTGATCATTTAAGATTGACAGTATCTCGATCAATCATAAGAAGTACTCTAAATATAAAACATTGTTAGAATGCTTAGTAGTCATTTACCTAATATGAAAATAATAAGCGATATACATATTTAGATATTTATAACAGCTCGGCCATCCTTTTTTCAACGAGTCCCTCGTTGGTAAGAAAAAAAAAATCGTTAAGTACTCCAAGTATTTCATTTAGAAATATGTAGAAAATATGGCGTCACATACGTTTTGTTTAAAATAATAATCTTTAGGTGTTTAAGTCCTGAAGGAAATCAAACTAATCACGCATTATTATCAATACAACTTTATCGAAGAGGTCTTACCTATAGAACAAGCTAGATTTAGACATTGCACAGACCAACTTGGCCTTGGCCTTGACCACTCATATATAGACAGGTTTTTCAGCTAGAATGTAAATCGGGAGCAGTTTTAGTAGACCTTACTGCCGCATATGCTACCGTATGGCGAGAGGGTTTATTATATAAGCTGTTGACTGTGGTTCCGAGTACAAAAATTGTTCAGCTTATATCCAATAAGATTTCACAGCGATTATTCAGAGTACACCTGGGTTCTTCGGCTAGCGATTTCAGATTGTTAAATAATGGCCTTCCTCAGGGTTATGTTTTAGCCCTAACTTTATTTAACCTATATATATATGATTTGCCAGGTACTATCTCCACCTATATATACATGATTTGCCAGGTACTATCTCCACCTATAAATTTATTTACGCTGATGACATATGCCTGATTATGGAAGTTACATTATCAGAAGACATGAAAATTCTGGCAGAATACCTCAAAAACTTTGCGTTTGATACCTAGCGTAAGTAAAACAGAAACATGTTTCCATTTGAATAACCAATTAGCCAGGAGTGAGCTAAAGGTTTCATTTAATGGCATACAGTTGCGTCACAACCATTACCCCAAGTTCCTGGGTGTTGTACTTGACCGTTCACTTACATACAAAGAGCATTTTGAAAAGACTTCGCGGAAACTGCAATCTAGAAATAACGTGCTTCTAAAACTGACTGGAACTAGTTGGGACGCAAACGCCGATGTATTGAGAACTACAGCCATTTAGTTGGTGTATCCTGTAGCGGAATATTGTTCCCCGGTGTGGTTAGGTAGCGCCCATGTGCAGAAAGTAGACCCTGAGCTGCACATTGCGATTGCGGGGCGGAAAGGCAAACAATCCAACACATCATCGAGGAATGTCCACTTCGACAATACAACGGTTGCCCCGACAAACTGATCAATCTTACCGACGACGTCTTTAAATGGCTGAGAGAATTAAATGTTTAATTGTAATTACAAAAATGGACACTATTTAGCCATACGATTAAAAAAATATAACTCACTGGCTTAGTGATACATTACATTTAGTATCTAATTAAAGATTACTTTACATTATGTCATAATCCATAACCTTAATCAGCAAATCTTTATAATTTAAGGGTGTCTGTTACCCGACATCCCTGGCATCGTTACATTTTTTTTTTTATATTGGCAGTATATATACTGATCCATGCCCTTGGCCAGTATATACACTGTTACACTAGTTGCTAAAACGTGAGGCACCCGTTACCTGGTACCTCATACCGATTCATCAGTACGTGACTCTAACCAATGAATCGGTATTTACTGATCCATTACGTTGACCAGCAAATACTTTAGCCATTTAATACTTGAACCATTTACGATGATACATGACACTAATCACGGGTATCTTGACCAGTAGCGTGAGATGACTATCTCGGAAGACTGCGTGCACGACGTGCGGGGGTTGCTCGCAGTGTCGAGGCGCGCAGATCGCGCGCGGTGCAGCTGGTACCGTTAGCCGCGCTTCTAACCGTCTGACACAATGTTTGTTACCGGTGCCACACATTAATTGCCAAAATGTGAGGCACCCGTTACCTGGCACCTTACACAGATTCATCAGTACATGACCCTAACCAATGAATCTGTATTTACTGGTCGAAGACACTGACCAGTAAATATTTCAGCCATTAAATACTTGAGCTATTTTGCCAAAATGTGAGGCACCAGTTACTTGGCACCTCACACCGATTCATCAGTATGCGACTCTAACCAATGAATCGGTATTTACTAGTCGAAGACATTGACCAGCAAATATTTCAGCCATTAAATACTTTCATCAAAGCCTACAATCACGTTAACATTGCTTTTAAGGGTGTCGGTTACCTGACATCCCTCCATAGCCTAGCCACATATTTTTATATTGGTAGTGTATTTATTGATCCATGACCTTGACAAGTAGACACTGTTGCACAAATTGCTAAAATGTGAGGTACCCGTTACCTGGCACCCCACACCAATTCATCAGTACGTGACCCTAATGAATCGGTATTTACTGGTCGACGACATTGACCAGCAAATATTTCAGCCACTAAATTCTTTAGCTATTTACGATGATACATGACACTAATCATCGGTACATTTCAGCCACTAAATTCTTTAGCTATTTACGATGATACATGACACTAATCATCGGTACCTAGAATCACATTAACATTGCTATTATCATAACATATTCTTATTTTTTTTTTTACTTTAAGCATACTGTGTAATCAACGACAACCAATTTGATAATCGATTATTAGCCAGCCTCTAATAAACCAGTTTATTTCTGGATTGTACAATATCAATGTTCATTTGAATGAATACATTAATTTATACGTCAATTTACAAATCGCCACAACCAGAATCGGAATCGGTTGGTACGGGTTCGTTGAAACGAATCCAACGATATGTTTTATCAATAGCTACTATAGCCGCAAACCTCTAACTAGACTTTGTGAAAGGCATATCCTCGACCACGAATCTATCGTTGGGAGCACATTTTTAATTCTAGGTTCGAGCTTCTTTGACTGTTCTATACACATCGCACCTCTTTATACTTTAACCAAATCGCCTTCCTTCTAATTCATTCCCATCTTTTTATACCTACCCTACCGGTTTTTTTTTTTCCTTCACCTGTTGTGTCCTAATAAGGCCACCAGCGCTAGTCCTAATATTGTCTAAACTCTCCCTCACTTCAGGCGTAAAGTCATTTAGCAAAATACCGAACTGTAAGTCTGGTAAATGTTCATCCCATAAGCCATTTGGCCGGTAAATGTTCATCCCATAAGCCATTTGGCCTGTCTAGATTTATTGCTACATTCTTTCGGGGGTGTGGCGACACGTGCTTTATACCGCATGATTGAGTAAAAGTTTTAAATTGTATACTAATGAAGCTTGTCTTTTGGGCCATAATTAAACTGGTTGGTGCGACAGAGTAACTAAAATGCTCTCTGAATCAAAATACCGTTCATATACATTAATGCGTAAGACGAAGCACAAGAACTGAAACAGATTTGCGCTAGTTAACCTGGGCGCTAGTTAACCCGGATCACCCTTAATTCGCCGTATTTAATGCGAGTCTCTTCCACGAATAAGAGTGCGCAAATAAAATAAGACTCCACGCTTAAAACACCGGATTCAGACTTTATCATTTTGACAGAGGGTCCTTCCGTGAAAGTGTAGTCTTAATAGTACCGGGCAATTGTTTAAAAAGTCATCTACTACCAATCTCCACGTAATTTTCTACTACACTCCTGCACCTCGATCATGACATTCGCATTACCAAGTGGGCTATATGGTACGTTACCTATCCCCTTAATAAAGGCACCTCTCCTACCTTCCAGTCTTATGCTAAACGTTAAGCTTCACCGAGACGGACCAAAGTACCCTCATTTCCTAAATCAACCAGATACTCAAATCAAATATACTTTATACAATTTAGGCCCTAAGAAGGCGCTTATCTTTTTAACATACACATATATTATATATGTATATGTTACAATCAATTTTAGTGGGTGTACAGAAAGGAGTCAATTCCAAACATCACCATCGTTCACTTATCGATCCACTCTATAAAAGCCCTTTCGACACCAAAACCCGCTTAAAATGGCACTACTCATAATCTAGCAAATCGGTAATATGTTTTGGGACTTTGTTATGCAAAAAATCTAACACTGTTACTGGTTTTACCGAGTCTAAAACATGGAACGATCAGTTTGTCAATTTCTAGTTTTTGCGAACATACTTTAAATTATCAAGAACGTATTGGGAAGCCAGATTTAAGACACCGAATTCTTGAAACTTAGCCTTTAATGATTCGCGAGGTCCCTCATTGTACATTACTCGAACTGCCCGTTTTTGCAATCAAAATTTAGTGTCTACCTCAGCTGCTGTCCCTCACAACAAAGCAGCACTTTTTGCAGTCTTCAAATTGTGCTTCTAATCTAACACCACGATCTTCTATATTGCTATGATACAGTCGACTGCACGTTTTCCTCACATTTCACATTGATATAAGAGCAACTCCCTATGGCGTACCTTTTTGTGGAGCATTTTAGTAAATGAGCATAATTATCCCTAGTTGGGGAAAAATCTTTTAACTGTAGTTTCCATTCTGGCCTAAAAAAATAGAAGCGAGGGAACCGTGATAAGTTTTAGCTACCCCTGTTAATTTTGGTAAGGCGTAATGGACTATTTACTTATCGCTCCACCCTAGATCCGTGCAGATTAGTCAACTTTGTGAAGGCATGTATTAACCGTTTGTTCTTTGCATAAAAGGATCAAAATCCAGGCATTACACTATTTAAGACCCGATACCTATTGCGATAGCTTGTATTATACAAAGCCCTAAGAGCACAATCGAATATTTCAATGAATAAATTGTTATTTCACTCGGGATTACGGCGACGTGTTACTTCACAGGACGGTGTGCGAAGGCGCAAAGTTCTGTGCCTAGGTGAATACCTCGATTATGCACGGCGCGTCACCTGCCATTCCAGAACACGTGATCGTGTCCTGGAGCGCCGATGACGACGATATCGTTAGCTCGCCCTTCTCATATAATGCAAACTGGAGCGGGACTGACCAATCGCCCGTGGCGATAGCCTTACCCTGGACCACCCGGACTGCAACCGACTGCGGAGACTGCCACAATTTTTTTCAGTCTCGAGCACATACGCCCGCGACCATGGATACGGTTTCATGTTGTGTCACGAAATCTTTGTGGAGGCGCCAGCATTTTAAGAGTTTACCTTCATTCATCCACGTAGTCACAGACTCAACGTATATTACAAGAAAAAAAAACACTACAATTAATACAGGATTTTTTTTCATTACCTACGGATATATTATTATTGCTTAACAAAACAACTTACTATAATCAAAAGAGCTAAATTCGTCAACAAGCTGGGTCAGCACATCTAATAAACGCTTACACTTGTTATTTTGGCCTTAGCAAGTCTTGATGTATCAAAAAAAATGTATGCTCGTAGTTACTACTTTAAACTTTAAAACCGTAGGTCTATACACAACAAAAATAAACTTGTTGTCTCATTTTTACTTCGATAATCACGACCTCACCTCATTTGAAATTGAAATAAAATATTCTTTAGAAGGATCCACGAGGGTAGATAAACATAACGAAATAAAATAATAAATAACCCTTACGTTTTCTAAGTATGTTCACCAAATACTTATGCGTATTTTAGATCTTGTTGTGGGCACTAAGTTGCTAATCCCGCTTCTGAGATGTAAACCGTGTTAGTTCATCAACCAGTAGCAGGGACTTTAAATACAAAAACACTTCACACAGTATTAACTATCAGTCTTATTACAGTACCGTTTTACTTACAACAGCCTAAAGGCGATATATTCCATGTGTTTGCTCTCGATCTTGAATAACGAATGCCCGACATACCTCTGAATGCCCGCTATTGTGATTTCATCCCCACCAATTTACTTGCTTATGATTGGTCGTTGTAGATTGACAGTATCTCGACCAATCATAAGAAGTACTTTAAATATAGAACTTTATAATAATCATTAGCAGTTATTTAACCAACATGAAAATAATAATTGATATATTTAGACATTTATAACACTTGCTTATGATTGATCATTTAAGATTGACAGTATCTCGATCAATCATAAGAAGTACTTTAAATATAGAACTTTATAATAATCATTAGCAATTATTTAACCAACATGAAAATAATAATTGATATATTTAGACATTTATAACACTTGCTTATGATTGATCATTTAAGATTGACAGTATCCCGATCAATCATAAGAAGTACTTTAAATATAGAACTTTATAATAATCATTAGCAATTATTTAACCAACATGAAAATAATAATTGATATATTTAGACATTTATAACACTTGCTTATGATTGATCATTTAAGATTGACAGTATCTCGATCAATCATAAGAAGTACTCTAAATATAAAACATTGTTAGAATGCTTAGTAGTCATTTACCTAATATGAAAATAATAAGCGATATACATATTTAGATATTTATAACACTATATGTAAACAACGGCAGGTACTCGGGATAGCGACAATATAGAATACCGATAACACTAGTATAATAATTTCAATACAATCGGGCAGAGTTTCCCCATACAACTGTACTTGGCGGTGGTTATGAAATAATTCATGTTAACAATTTGATTTTCGAACTGACTTACACTGTTAGCTTGGTAGGGCCTTAACAGTTTCACCAGACTACTAAGGGGAGCGCTTAAGACACTCACCCGATTTTATATAGACGACTAGCACAAAGGCGCACGGCACGCCTCTGCTTGGGCTGTCGCCGAAAATCCCGAGTCTGACTAGCTAAGCTAAACTAAGCTAAACTTATCCGTATCATACATATATGAGTTCTTGAAATATACAGGGTTACCAAGCATGTGTGTTTCACCATCCCGTATATGTATTTTGTGTCTGACTACTATGTTCTAAACTATTACAGTTCGAACGGGCAAAAAAAACAAACAAAAACAGCCCACCACTATGTGTACCTACGAGTGAGTGTATGTGCACGTGTATGGGGTGATCGGTGTTGTGTTGTAGACGAGTGTTTGATCGAATCAGTGTTACTCTGATCGCGCAAGCCAGCTGCTCGAGGGCTCCATTCCGGAGGATCGGACTTCACATCTTAACAATGTGATACATCGGCTTTTATAGACTAATCATGCAACGAACTATTTAATAATTTATTACTGAACACTAATATTACTATTTATACTGAAATTCCTTATCAATGGCAATTATCATTAATTTTAATGAACAACGATCAGTGCTAAATACTATTTTTAATTAGTACTTCCTGTGCCGGAAGTCTGTAACATATAATACTGTTCTGTAATGTAATGCACTGCACCGGATTTGTATCATTTTGATGTTGTAGTCTGTAACAAGAGTCCCTGTAACTATATTTACTTAATTAACTATATTTTAAACGATACTTTCACAGTATTTTATAATTTGTATGCTTAATCAATGCCCAATATTAGTTATACCAAATTCTTAAACAAATAGAAACATAATTAAAATATAACCTACAAATTTGGCACTGGCAGCCATTTGTAATTTAAAGTCAAAATTAGTTCTTCTAGCTCTCGTTGGCGCTTTCAGGCGACTGTAAAACTAACCTTCTTTTGTAATTTCATTAATACTAGAATGGGCCTTAATGAAGGAATAAGATTTTTAGAGGTTCCCGTCCAAGAGTGTGTGGATTTTAATTTTACAATAAGTCTGGGTTTTCACCCTTTCATTGCGCCTACCTGTCTGTACAAATTATTCCTATAATTAACGTAGAGATAATACGAAACACTCGGGAGGTTTGTTGCGCGCCGCGTTACAGCGCGGCCCGTGACTGAATAATTCGTGTCGGATTGACGTTATGAAGCCTGAATTATAACTTGATTCGTAGCACAGTGAAAATTTCCACTTTAATCTTACATACAATAATTATGTTTTAAACAGATCATCTATTTTCAATTACAATCATTGTATTTTACATCAAATGTAGTTAAAAATATTTAATATTGCTTGTATTCTGTAATCGAATTTTTTTTAATTAAATAATTTCCTCGGTTTCGACTTGGCCTGAGTTTGAATATCATCATCAGCCTGTAAGAGACCCACAGCACGGCAGGGCATAGGCTTCTTTCTTAAAGGAAGGTATGGGCATAATCACCGCGCCATCATATATATATCATAATCATGCGATGGATACTACAAGAACATATGTCAGGTTCAGGTTTCTTCACGATATTTTGCTTTACCGTTGGCCAATAAATAGTCTTACCAATTTAAATTAGTAAATGTACGCATATTCCGAAAAAAAACCACTGGTAAAATCACTATTATTGTATTTTTTATATTATAAATGATGATGTACGGTACATTTTCTTCAAACTCACTACAAGACAGCTTTCAGTTGGCTTGATACTTAACGTTATAATTTTGCCAATTTAAACAATAAATTCTTTTTAAATTAGTATATGTTATTCTGATGTACATTATTGTAGCTTAATCAAAATCCGTTCAGTTGTTTTTGTGTAAAAGAATAACTAATATTGATCTATTCTCGCAAAAAATTTTAGTTAATTAATAAGTTTTGCTCGCGACTTTGTTTGTGTTAATATACATTTGGCTTATCCCTCAAGAACAGTACATTTTCCATAATAAAAGGTGGTGGTACCTTTTATACTTTTTCTCTGAAAATAAATGTGCACAATTTTATGACCATTATTTGAATAATTAACGCATAAAGATATGACGAACAAACTCACATTTGCGCTTATAATATTATTAGGAGTTGGATATAAAAATATTTAATTATAAATTATATAAAAAAGTGCTTAATCGCAATGTTTTCACGCACACACATTCGCGTATACAATAGAAATTAATAGAAAGAGCGATAATCATACACATGTGGTATAACGTCTTTTCTTACGTGACGATTTCTATCAGTTAACTCGTACCGCAAGCGGTGTTAAGAAATTGCGTTCCAAAAATGTAGTAAATGTGAAAGGAAAATAGAATACACATCGAGGGTATTTATTTCATCTATTGTTGCTAACTTAACCAACAGTTGATTCAGTGTTGTATTATTTTGGATAATGTTTGGAAGTTTCACGGGAACGAACGTTTAGCGGTACCAACTCGGGCACTAATTCACGGAACTTCAACAATTTAGCCCGTAACAATATTACCGACGTAGACAAACGCTGCAGTTATTTATAAATTATTGACTAATAAAAAAATATTTATTTCTGATAAGCCAAAACGCCTCGGTTTTACCCATACGTCCATATGCAATAAGCGTGACGTCATATGTGTTATTTGTTTTTGGTGCTTTCATATTTACAGTCATCAAAAACATATGAATAAACTACTTAAGAATCTTCACACAGAACACCTTTCCATTTTGTTGGGACGTAATTTTACATCTGTGATACCAAAATCAAAAATATTTTATTCAATTTCGTTCCTAAGAAGGCGCTTATGAACGTCAAAAGTATCACCGGTTCGGAAAGCATCCCAGTCATCGAGAAAAACCGGCAAGAAACTCGATCGGGTTTATCTTTTTAACATAAGCTTATACATTTAAAATACGTTATACGTTGTAATCTATTTTAGTAGATGCACAGAGAAGAGTCGATTCCAGACATCACCATCGTTCACATATTGATCCACTCTATAATAGCCCTTTGACACCAAAACCCGCCTAACATGCGACTTAAACTTTATAGTCTGGCAAATCGGACTTTGCTATAAAACCTAACACTATTACCTAAAAAGCTGTTACTGGTTTTACTGAGTCTAAAACATGGAACGACCAGCTTGTCACAGTTTCTAATCTTTAGATCACGCCTGTGTTTGTTTTATCATCATCTCAATATGTTCATTCAAAGGTAAAGGTAAATAACGTTAACTGCTCAAAGCAATTGAATTTACTTAACTGTATAAGGATTGATTCGAATTGATTAAAATGGGGTCGTAAATAACCAATTTATGTTATAATGATGCGTAAGAGATAAACATGATTACTGTTGGTTAAGTCGTCGTGTTCGAGTGCTTTGAGCGGTGGAATATCAATTCCATGCCCGCAGATTCTTACCCTGGCATGTATCAACGAATTTTTCGCAATTCGCGTACTTTTACTACTTTCGCGTACTTTGTACTGTTCTCGTTGTACCACTGTATGTCGAAGGTGTTCGGTAGGTGGTAGAGCTACGCTGAAGCTATTACTGGTTTCAGCATGAATGGGTCGACTCGCCCGGGGTAGTACCACCCTCTCACAGAAAACCGACGTGAAGTAACAGTGCTTGCACTGTTGCGTTTCGTTCGGCCAGTGAGAGCGCCGGAGGCCCACATATATTAAAAGGCCGGCAACGCACGTGCGACTCCCCTGGTGTTGCTAGTGTCTATGGACGGCGGTGATCACTTACCATCAGGTGACCCACCTGTTCGGTTGCTCCCTATAACATAAAATATATATATATATATATATAGAATTGTGGATTTCTCAGAGTTTGAAAACGCCAATACGCCGAGGGTTGGCGTGGTGATTCCAAACTTCCAAAAAAAAATTCCAAACCTTTCTTCGGGAAGAGGCCTATGACCTTCAAGTGGGGCTCTTACAGGCTGAAGATGATAATGATACGAGTTATACATTTACACTCATAGACTTTTCTGTAGGTATTTATAAGATATACAATACTGCAGTACATTATTTTCTTGTGTCTCCTAAACTTAAGCCCGCGTTACCAACATAACGCCTAAAAATTCATACTTAAGTCTACTTTAGAGACGACTTTTCTCTACTTTATACAAGTATAATATACTGTTATATATATAATATACTGTTATATAATATATATTAGTTGAGGAGTAATAGGTTAGCATGGTACGGGCATATTATAAGAAGAGATGAAAGTCATATAACAAGAAAAGTTTTGAGTTTGAAAGTGGACGGATATAGAGGTAGAGGAAGACCGAAAAAGGTGTGGGTGGATTGTGTGGAAAATGATATGTGTATAAAAGGTGTGAATACTGAGATGGCTTTTGACAGGGGAGAGTGGAAAAGGAAAACATGTTGTGCCGACCCTACTTAGGTGGGATAAGGTTAAAATGATGATGATGATGAATATACATGTTGAAAATACACTGGGAATAGAATGGACACTTACAATAACAAAGACTCGGATCATGTCTGAGGATCAAGGGAACACATAATAAAAAATAATAAAAAATAAACATATCATATACACATAAACGTAGCGGAAAAAAAATCTAAATAATAGTGAAAATTGTATTAAAATCCGATTCGTAGTTGAAAAGAACTAAGAGGACATACAGACAGATATGAAAAGCGAATTTCTAATAATTTTCATATATATGTACAGTGAGGATAAGTACACTTAACCAGAAACTTGAAGTATTTTGAATAAGTTCATGGGGAAGAATGAAATGTATTTACTAATATTATTGCATATTTTAGAAGAGGCGACGTCTCTTTTTTAGCCTACTCCTTATTATTATTATGCGCCTATAACTCCTGGTTCCATAGTCCCTAACTGCTGGTCTTAGAACACGACGGATCGGGTGTTCTCCACTGTGAAACTATGAGCGACTAAGAATTACTTCCATGCAAATACCTGTATGAAACAGTCATGCAGTCAGCTTAATACCGAGTCTCTGCACTGTACAGCGTAAATAGGTAAACAAATCATGGTTAAAAGGATCTCCGTCCTGAAGTAATTTATAGACACTACTTCTGAGTTCTGACCATTGATTTTGATGAAAGGTGTTAGTGCCGCTGTATTCACATTTTTAGTTATCATCTTTTTGCCTTTATCCTACCTGAGTATGATCGGCAGAACATGTTTGTCATGTATGCTTTGGCTTAATTTCTATGATCAGTCGCCAGCCTGATATCATACCCTCCTTGGGATTATTTTGTAGTACCACCTTATGTGGGAAAAATATGTACCTGTTGATTTCACTTCATTTACTAGAATGATGTGGGTTGAATAGATGATTATGTTAGTTGATTCCACCAGGTAGAAAGTTTTGCCCAATAGTGGTACACGTATAGGCTGGCATTATGTAACATTTCTACATAGAGTTATGAAGGTATTTGGTGTGATGTAAATCAGTAAGACTACCAAAATTATCATTTTTGTTCGGAGCAAATATTAAAATATTAAAATGTCGACATCAATTTCAAGAGAAACTGAAATATTAACAAAATCTCCTGAGAATTGAAATATCTTTCTTGATTTAATCTCCGATGGCAACCTATCAGTATGATTACAAGGTCTTATAGGTACATCTATTAACTTTTGTAACAACCGGAAGCAACGCCATTGTAGCGTGCCACAGTGCTGCCTTCTGGAAGTACTGCCAAAGCTAAGCCAAGCCAGTAGCGCCACCTGGCCATGCCTTACGGTGGGGTAGAGGTAGCCAGTTATAAAAGTGCATGCGACTCGGGGCAGTCTTGCACCACATTAAAGCGCGGAAACTCTTTCATATATTAATTTAATAAATCTCTCGCCGTTAAAAAGTAGTGAAAACCGTTACTAAATTAATTAACAATACAATAAGTGACGTTTGATTTACATCGTTTCCCACTTTTTCTGCCAAGTTTTAGTTATATCAAAAGAATATTTCTTTACATCGTCTGGGTAATAATATCCACCTTTCGTCAGTACCAGCAACTCTCACGTCGCTGTTTGTTCTCCTAATATACACGTTCCCTTTCCACCCTCCTATTCGAGACGTAACGTGTTATTCTGACACGCGAAAACTTTCCCTATATTGTTTACTGCGTTACAAAAACATTGAACGTACAACGGAGAAACATTATCTACTTATTCGCAGGGAAAATAACTAAGTTTCTGTTTTGTTTGCCAATAAATTAACAAGTTTCCAAGGGAAGACTGTCGAAGTTTTTGAATAACATTAATTTTAACGAAGCCATCCGGATTCCTCGGTATTAATGATCTAGTTATATGTATATATATATATCTTTTTATTGTATCGTACTTAATGGGAACGGTATTTTTAGGGTATATTATAGCACGTATTCTAAAGATTAGAAATATCTAGTTTTCAACCTGACTTGACGAACTGCTCATTTTAAATGTTATACCAAAGACTGTTAAAATCTGTAAAAAATGCACTATTCCTTAACAGTAAAGAAATATTTAGAACAATCTAGAAACTCTTTACAAACATCGCGGAAAATTAAGTAGTAAGAAACTTGCAGATGGATATAGATTCAAGCTGACAAAATATAACCATTTGTAAGTCCTTGGTTGGTAGCATTTTTGTTTGAAACTTTTTAGGAGGGGATAGTAGAATATTGCATGATGTGGTACGGTATTTCATCAGCAACACATCTGATGTAGCTCTAAAAGTCATAATTTTGCATGGTGGTAAGGCTATTTCTTTGTCCACCTGGTTAGCTACCCTTCTCAATTTGAAAATCTGTAGCCAAATACCTTTTGGTGTGTTCCGGCAGTTGCATTTAAGAGTCAGTTCTCCTCTATGATTAGCGTGTTCACCATCGTAGATTACATCGTCATTTAACATCTGATGAAATTGTCGTCATTTGAATAAAAGATCCTAAAAAGATAGAGTAGCGTGGTGACTCATCAATGCGCGGAGCACCCTCGCATTGGCATCTTATCGCTCTGGGTATTGTAAACAACCAAGTTACAAACTTCGCCCTTCCATTTAACGTTATCGCTATCATCAATCAAATTTTAATTGCTTTCTAGAGATTTCGACACTTCATTTTAAATAGATACACAAACAATATATAGTGTGGCCGATGACAGCTTTATTCTCGAAATTTAATACAAGACACAACGAAACGAAGAAATGTTTTTTTTTTTTTTCGAACTAACCACACTGTCAGCCTGGTAAGGCCTCCACAGTTTCACCGGACTTCCAAGGGGAGCGCTTATGGCACTCACCCGATATTATATGGGCAACCAGCACAAGGGCGCACGGCGCGCCTCGGCTCGGGCTGTCACCGAATATCCCGAGTCTAACTAAGCTTGGGCTAACTACTATTTCATACATATATAAATTCGTGAAACATACACGTGTACCAAGCATGTATGTTTCACGAACTCATACATGTATCTTGAATCTGACTACTTTTTTTTTTTTTTTTTTTTTTTTTTTTTATTTACGTGGGGAAATCCATTATGGATACCCACACCCTCGGGGGAGAGAGTGGGTTATGTCCGACTCGCACGGACTAAAACCCCACGGTGTACCGACCGCCGCTTTGGTTGGGGCGACATGGGACCGTGCAAAGCTATCACCATGTCGCCCCAGCGGTCAGCCCGGCAAAGTAGCCGCCGGGCTCCGTCCTTATAGGGAGGTAACTGAGTACACAACCAGCTACCTCCCCTCGTCAGCTGAACCTGTGCAATGAGGACATGGGCCCCCCGGCCCATCCCCTCAGGTTCAGCTACGGAGGTGGAAGGAGGTGGGAAAAACGTCGCCTCCTTCCACCGACCCTCCTTTGGCGGAGACGGCCGCTGAGAGGGTCCGCCTCTCGGGCCCTCTCCGCCGCCTCCTTCTGCGAGATGACCTCCTCGCAGAAGGAGGCCATCGCACTCCATGCTTGTTCGCTGCCGAGCATGGCCGCAACCACGCTCGGCAGCGACAAATCACCTCCTACCACCGCAGCCAGAGTGCGGCGCTGTCCCTCCCACGCAGCACACTCAGAGAGAGTGTGCTGCGCGGTGTCCTCCTCAGCGCCGCACTCATGGCATGCGGTGGTGGGCTCCCTACGAACGATCTGGTGCAGGTACCACCCGAAACAACCATGTCCAGTGAGCACCTGCACCAGTCGGAACGACAGGGAGCCCCAACTTCTCCCTATCCATTCCGGCAGGACCTGGCGGACGGCATCAATAGTATAACGCCCGAACCGCGCGTCCGCCAGGTCCTGTCTCCAGCGCCCTAACGCCTCCTCCCGGCCCTCCCTTCTCTTGGCCTCAATCTCACTGGGAGCTGGAGGCTCCCCGATTCTCTTCCGTGCCGCCGTGAACTCGTACACGGCGGCAAGAACTCCCGCCTCCAGCTCCCATGGTAGGGAGCCGGCGAGCACAAAGGCCGCCGCCGAGGCCACAGTGCGGTACCCTCTGATCGCCCTCAATGCCACAATACGCTGCGCAGCGCGTAGCGCCCGCACATTAGTGGCACCGAGGGCGTCGGCCCACACCGGAGCCCCGTAGACGGCCATCGCTCGCACAACTCCCATATACAGTCGGCGGCACCCTGCACTCGGCCCCCCAATGTTGGGGAGCAACCGGCCGAGTGCCGCCGCCGCCCTCGTAATTCGTGGTCCGAGCCCCGTAAAATGGGGCTCGAACCGCCAGCGCCCGTCCAGGGTGAGGCCCAGATACTTCATCTGGGTCCCCACCCTGATACGGGCGCCCTCCACCATTATGTGGGCCCCAGGTGGTGGCCCTCGCCGAGGCCCATGAAACAGAAGGGCCCCAGTCTTCTCGAGGGCCACCCTAAGGCCCAACCTCCTTATGCGCCTGACCACGAGAGTTGTGGCTGTCGTGGCCAGGCGCTCCACCTCCTCCCAGCTCCCCCCCCGTGAATCTGACTACTAAGTTAATCTAAGTTAACTTCGTTCGAAAAAGGGATAAAAAAAGAAATAAATAAACTCAAACACTATGTGTACCTACATGTATGTATATGCACGTGTGTGGGGTGATCGGTGTTGTGTTGTAAAAACTAATGCTTGAAAATTAATTCAGTGTCACTGTAGTCGCGCAAGCAACGTGCTCGAGGGCTCCATTCCGGAGGATCGGACCTCACGAAGAAATGTCAAAATCAATCAAAAATACTTTATTCAGTTTAGGCGCTGAGAAGGCGCTTATGAACATCAAAGTTACTACCGGTTCGGAAAACAACCCAATCATCGAGAACAACCGGCAAGAAACTCGATCGGGTTTATCTTTTCATTGTACAAGATAAATATTATGACAGAGTAGTGGAAGGTGTAAGTTCTATCATGGAGTACTGTTACCATCATTTCCTTTCATCATCATCATCACCAGTCTGACAAAAATCTAAGATTACGGTTATCTTACTATGAACACTAAAATAAACTTCTTGTCATAATATTAGTTGACTGGTTAAAACTAGTTGAATATTGGTTAGTTTTATATATTCGCGATTTAACGCGCCCCAACAATGAAGCTTACTAAAATTACCATCAGCTGACGATAAGGAAAGACATAATGGCTCTTGCTTGCTCAAATTATATTATTGTAGTATCATCCCCAGGGTAGGCGGAGACGTGTTCCACCTAGACAGACCTGGCGAAGATCTGTTCTCGCAGAGTCTTGTAAGATTAGACATACTTGGAGTGAGGTGAAGCGAGAAGCCATCGACAGAACGAGTTGGAAAAGCTTCGTGTCTGCACTCTGTCCTGACAGTTTGGGGACATAGGACCTCAAGAGAGAGAGTATCATCGTGTAGTAACAAAAAAACTGATGTGAACACGTCTTGAAAAATTTTTGAATCATTGACTGGCATTTTCAAATGAAGTATTTACTAGGGGTATTATTTTTTTCTATTTATTACTGAAAACTTAATTACCATTGTTGACTTGACTATGAAAAAGATTAAATTTGCTCCAATGGTGTACTTATTTGTGCTGATTTCTATTGTACATCAAAAAATTACTACATTGGACACCAGCATCCATGGGAAATGGCGGGCTATTAGACTCTTACTGACTAAAAAAAATCCACGAGATACCGCCTGCCGCGCTATTCGAGTGTTACGGGATCGTGCTAAGCAAATACCATGTTACCCTAGCGGCAAGTCGCAGTGCGAATGCTAGGCTGAAAGGACAGCCGGTTAAGCTGCCTCTTCGTCTACCGAACCAGTATGCAACAGAAGGTCAGGACTCTAACCCCTTCCCTCCCTGGTCCAGCTTGGCAGTCAAGGAGCCGCTCCTCCCAACTGACACCCGCCATTACAAATCCAACTTAACTTAACCTAGTACTTTTTTTTCGCGTCGACATCCTACATGGTGTGACGTGATACGGGATCGCACGAACATTCACCACGTCATTCCAGAAGCCGGTCCAGCCTTGCTTGCCAGACCTCCAGCGTGATTTGCATCCAGCTAGATAAACATTAGAATAACTGATTCCTGCACATTACCTGTTATATATAGATATGTAATAGATGAATCGTCTTTATATTATATACTAGCCAAGTTCCACCCGCTTCGTTGGGCATCAAAAAATATGGATAAAGGTCAATTGAATCTAAAACATAAGTAGTCTAGAACTATCTACGAAAAATTTTGCAACGAATGGTCATAACTCTATGATAACGATACGTGTAGTATTTTTGCAGCGATTGAGCCTTAACGTAAGTGTTGTACCTTCATTACAAAAAAAATCGGGCACGTGTTTTATAATGTACATAAAATCTTGTATATTTATCGGTTTATACACACGACAGATATATATCCACATTCATACATAGTTGCGTCTATGTTAATACGATTGTTATTACGACAACGTATCCGAATTTGTAAAAGCAATGCATTTATTCCCCCTTTTACCATGTTTGAAGAAATTTAAAATCCTTCTTTGGTACAATTCTATCATGAATAGAAGGTATTGTGTAAAGTGAACCAAAACTTGTTCTTTTGCAGTAAATATTGTCATTGAAATTGTAAATCGTGAGTTCTTAAACTCGGTTTTACGTGTAAATAAGTTGTTTGCAACATCGATGTACAATTTATGAACGTTCTAGAATAGCGATTAGTGAAAATCGAGTGTGAAATAAATACGCATTAAAAGATTGACCAATGAAATAAAAAACAATCCTTTATCTACTAATACAGTTACAGAATACAACTTTTCAAATATGTTACGTGTAATACTGCAACAATAACGTTGATACGAAATAGAGCATCGACTCAACCGATGTTTACTTCTATACTCCTTACTAATATTGTAATGGGAAAATGAGTTTGTTTATTTGTTACGCTTTCACGCTTTAACTACACAAGTGATTGTCATGAAATCTTACATAAATTTTGTCTGAGGAACATTTTTTCTTTTCGGACAGACTACACTGTTGACCCGGAGGTCTCTACAGATTCACCGGACTACTAAGGGGAGCACTTAAGGCACTTACCCGATTTTATATAGATTCAGGAGAACATATTAGGACATATGGTATATAGGCTTTTCTCTAGAAAAAAAATACTGTTCTACAGGGATGGTGCTTCTAATCTAAATCTAATTTTGAATGAATAAATATAAACTAATATATATATAAAACCTTGTGATTTCATTCCTTACTTTACGTTGTTTATACTGAAGAAATGATAGAAAACAAAGGAAGACAAACAGTCACAAAACAGGAATAACGCTTTTTTCTTACGTGACGAAAATAAAAATATAAACAATAAAAATATACATTTCGAATACCATTTATGAAAGAGATGTAACTTCATTCCTAACGGGAATTACCCTGACCGTATATTTTCTATGCTTTTCGCCATACTATAACTTGCCGGTAGGTTTCGTTATGTTGTATTTTATTGTGGAGGGAATTACTTGATCACGATGTGTTAATGACAATTATCGTATTACGTCATCTTAAGTTATAATAACTACGCTGTCGTTTCTAGTACTTGTAAATGCTATCTCAATGGTTTTCACAATAGAGTTCTTCAAGCTAGTTCACTGACGCGGAACAACTCGGTGGTTACACGTCACAGTGACTTGAGAAAAGTTCCTTACTTATGTCTTCTCCGGGAGTTGCTTATCGTGGAACTTCTGTTTCTGTTATGCTTTTGTTTCGAAATTTCCAAATAATATAATTTTTGTGAACACTTTACTCATGATTCTCGTTAAAGTGTGGAAGTGGCTTTTTATTACGACACAGTCAAAGAAGTTATTTAGATAGTCGAAGATATTTTAGATAGTTCACTTCTCTGTTAAAGCCCCACATAATATATACACATGGTGTATGGTAGTCGTAATGCAATCGCCCTAACATCCAGCAAAGCGTAAATTATTGTAGAGAATTATATGTCTGCTTGGATGCAAGTTGCAGTATAATCAGACATACTTGATACAAATGCAAGGGACTGTTCATAAAGTACGTTCGCACTTATAGGAGGAGGAGAGGAGGTGTTGCTTACTGAAACAAGATATGACAAAGGGTTGGGTGGTCTAAAGAAATAATTTAGTAATATTTTCTTCCAATTTTTACGAGTGATTTGTTACAATATAGAGGCATTACTTTTATATTTGTAAATGTGTAACTATTTTTTACTTATATAATTCCATCTTAATGATATAATAAAAGCTTGTTGTATTTACTAATGTTTTTTTGAAGTTATACTTCTTTTGGTGCGTTAGGGAAAAATGATGAGAGTTAATTTTTACGATGCGTGCGCACACCGGCACGAAAAACCGACACCCTGAAGTTAGCTATAGTCAATATTTTATTTGTATTAAAGGATGTATGTATCAAATACCTTTTTTCTATTGTTAGTGTCGTTTTTTCTATAAACGTCGTTTTTTCT
Organism: Antheraea assamensis; assembly: GCA_035772565.1. NCBI lineage: Eukaryota > Metazoa > Arthropoda > Insecta > Lepidoptera > Saturniidae > Antheraea > Antheraea assamensis. Next base: position 131,972 of record JAQQSE010000023.1, on the reverse strand, counting down.
TTGAAAAGATTTTTATCTTGTTACGCCAAAGAAGTATAACTTCTAACGCGTGTACATATGTACACACTACTTTTTTTTCAATCGTATGAATTTGTGTGCTCTTTGTGAAGAGAATCGTAAAAAATATGAGAGCTTGACAAGGGGGGGGGGGGGTCTACAAATGTAAAATTTTGCGTCACGTATTTTATGAACGGCACCTAGGCAGTACAAGTAGAAATAACTCAAATACCTCTGTATTGATTCTGTATATTTCAGGGAGTCTGGTTAATTGGAGAGCGAGTGGTTGTCGCTAATGACGTCACAGATCAAAGAACCCTCAGGCCGTTCGAGGACTACGAAGTAAAATTCAATACGCAGATCTGATTTGAAAACATCAAGCTTACTATGTGGTGGTGAATGAAAGGAAGACAACATGCTTTAGTGTATATTAATTCCTTTATTTTTGTTTAGCGTAATTTCTGACCTACAGTTTGTGTGTTAAATAACCTATAATCGTTCCAATAAATTCAATTTTAATTTATATTTATCAAAAACTAGCTGAACCCAGCGAACTTCGTAACGCCTAACAGTCGATTTTTTAATATTTATTCTGCTATTCGGGACCATCGTATAAATATTGACATTCATATTTTTACGATACTGACGTCACTCAATTGTTTTGCCTTCCCGGAATCTCTCCACTAACACTTAAACTTTATAGTATGGTATTAAAGTTCAAATTGACTTTTAAGTATTACTACGAATCATTTGTATGGGAGTATAGAAAAGTGTCGTTTTAAGACTTTTCCAGGTATTTTTTTTAATTTTTCTCTCTGTAATATCCATTCTCGTACTTCAAGGAATATTCTAAAAAAAGAATTAGCGAAATCGGTTCAGCTGTTCTCGAGTTTTGCGCTTAGCAACACATTTAGCGATTCATTTTTATATTATAGATAACTCACTGTCTGATGGACATATCAGAGCACAGCCCAAACTACTGGGGTTTGGGCCATGAACATTTTCATGTTGGTTTATTTTACACTGTAAGTGAGCACTAAAGAAGAATTTTAGTAAATTCAACCCTTAATGTTGTGAAACAGGGGAAGGATGTTTGTATAAAAATACGTCATTTTACCGTTACTCAATCTATCCCATTACTCATTATTTTGTATATATATAATGAAGAGTCGAAAATAATTAATGGATATTCCTTACTGTTTCACGCAAGAACTACGGAATGGATTTCCTTGAAATTTTTACAGAAGATATCTTTAAATTGTCCAAAATCAAAGTAAGTTGTAAAGGTATTATTCAATCAGGACGTGTGGAATAAAAGACAGTTATAAGCGCACTGACAGATTAATGACACATGCTTGTCTTATATAATATATACATACATAACATACAGATACATATGCATATATAACAAGTATCAAGCAAGTTCATCCCGCCATCGGAAGGCTATCTGCGTTGTATAAACGGTTAGTTACAAGAAGATATTGTATGATTCTTAATTAATACAATAAATGTTAAGGGGGGGGGGGGCTATTCATTAATTCGTCGTTTCGTCCATTACTTTCGTGAGGCAGTCAGAGGGAGTGAATCAAGCCAATTTCTCTTAACCTCACGTGGGTGGGTGAAAGATGAGGTTTCAGAAAATATTATGTAGTTTTTTTTGAGCAAACAAATTGTGTGAAATAAGGACAATTTAAAGTAAAACATGATTCTAGACTAAAATGTGCCAAAATCTTATACATTTTTTGTATATATTATTTTTTATACTTTATAGGATAGCGTTTGCCCACAATCTCATCTGATGTTAAATAACGATGTGGTCTAAGTCACGCTAAACCTAGAGGGACACTGGCTCTCAAGTGCAGAACACACCGACAGGTGCTTGACGACAGCTTTTCAACTTGAGGCTGGTAGCTAGCCGGTCAGATTTAGGAAAAGCCCTATACCACCATACAAAATTCATATCCATAATGTAAAGTTATTTAGAATTGATATACCGAAATATATTGTAATAATAATTGTAATTTGATTGTTATAATAGTAAAAATAAAAATAATCAAGCAAATTGTGTTTTTTTTTTAATAAATTCACCGCATTGATACTCAAAATACAAAATTCACGTGAGATTAGGGAAGGAGTCGAAACAAATCTCACGACGTCTCATTACGGAGGAGAGGAAGCGGGAAAAGGTAAAAAACGCCTCATCGATTAATGGACATCCCTAAAGTAAATTTGTTTGTTTGGTTGCCACGCTTGACTACTCAAACGATCTTCATGAAATTTTGTATACACATTATCAGAGGTACATAAAAAGACATAGGGTATACATCATCCTAAAAAAATGTTCTCGAGGGATAGATCAGATTTATATGAACGCGAGGAACCATAAGCAAAAATTAGTCAACTATAAAGACACAAACGCAGACATACTCTTATTGAAGCGAAAAATTTATGGGTTCGCGTCACCGATGACCTCGACATGCTCATAACGTATTGCACTTGCGTCATACTAACGACGCGTAGTATAGCGGCTTAGTATATGTGATACTGATATTTTATATTGAGCTTGAGCAGCCCATCATATTATTAAGTGATATAATATATAGCAATGTATATAATAATTACTCGGAGTGCCAATATATATGAAAACTAGACTAATGTCAATAATTTTAATTTATAATCTGAAATAAGTCATATTATAATTCGTTCAAAAATTCAAAAAAGAACACAGTTGTTCCATTGTTCTGAGTTTTGACTTCTCTCGGCAGTCCTTATGACTGTCTCAACTTTATTTTTCGAACTAACTAACGCTATTGGCCTGACGAGACTTCACAGCTTCACTGGACTAAAAATCTGAGCGCTTAAGGCACTCAATAGATCGCCAACAAGCTCAAGGGTGCCAAAGTGCCCGACCCTCTAATGTTGTGGCCTTGAATGCAACAACGAAAATCTTATTAAGCTAAATTAGCCGAGCTAATCATACATAATCGAATTAATGAATAACATATGTATATTTTGTAGCTATCAGCTCAACTAACCGAGTTCGAAAAATAAGGAAAAAAACATTCTTCCACCGTATGTGTACCTACTGTTTTTTATATGCACGTATGTAGGGGTGACCGATGTTGTATTGTTCACCTAATGATTAAAAATTTTGAGTGTCATTGTATCGCGCTAGCAGAGTGTTCGCGCTAGAGCAGACGAATTTGCGTGTGTCCCCCTACTTACTATATATGCAAAATACTAACTTATCGAATATATAAAGATATTTAGCTAAACTAACATTACTTCAAATGGTAAATATTAAATGGTGACCTTATAAATGGTACAACGTAAAAATATAAATAACATTTTCATTTGTAGTCGAAATAAACTTCGGTATACGCTATGGGAACATGGCGTGCGCTTATCTAGTAGATCTTTAAAGCGACGCGAACATGACATATCGCGTCTGACAACTCACATTGGTACATAAGTAAACAAAATATAATATGTAACAAACAGAGTTTAAAGTATTATTAAAAATGTATTAAAACAAATAACATTCCGAGAACTGACCACTTATAAGTCTTATTCCATAGAAATCAAAGATGGAAACAATAAATTACCGTATATTGTTAAAATTGCGTTATAGAAAAAAGCCTATGTATTTATAAAAAAATTATGAAGTTCTAACCTCTTTAAAAAACGAACTCCGCCGGAACAATGCAGAAATATTTGGAACAATTTAGAATACGAGTATATCGTTGAGAAAAAAGTATTGTTTCCGAGGGATATCTACATTAATCTATTATCTAGTAACGCTATAATTCAATAAGTAAAACTGTATAATATTAACCCTGTTTATTTTATAAAGCTCTAGTAAAACATTATTACATTACATTACATTACCGGCCAGTTTAAAAAAACTTCTTAGTTGGCTATGCCTATAGTTATTAGTTCTCTAAAGATATCTAGCTATATAAAGCTAGTTTATTGTAATTAAGACTTATATTGTAAATTAACGCGGAAATAACTGCGGATGGTCGCTAGTATTTATATATTATTTTATATTATATTTGTCCTAGTGGTCATTTATTGGTCAAAATTCGACTCTAATTTATATCTTAAGTTTCATTATTATTAAGTTTTTTTCTGCCAAAATAGTGTAGAAATATTATACATTAGTAAACGTAAGGATTACAAAGTATGATTAATACTGACTTTTAAGGCTTCGAATCATCAATGGTATTGCAAAAAAACCAAACTTTTTCCAAAAAATGTATTAGTAACACTAAAGCTTATCAATAGCTAATAAAATAAAAGGAAATCAGTTGAGAAACAGAACAGAAATCATAATAAAAGTTAAGTATAGTTAGAATTAGAAAGCCGTGTCTAAAAGAGTGTCTTTGCGTTTTATAGCAATGTTAGTGGTTTAAGTCGATATAAAATTAGACAAGTCAGTGCTTCATTGTCAAGAGTTTTCATCTAACTTTGCAATTCAAAGACTCGATAGAGTTTCCGCATATCAAAACCGAATCAAAATGGAAAGATACCGGGAACCGTTCGCTCGCGTTCGATTCTACAAGACAAGCAGATGTCCAATCTACATAATGCCGGGAAACCATCTGGGCGTTACTACACCGCGATGCTATAGCGATTAAAATCTATGGACAAAATATTTCATAGTGAAAATACAGTTTCTTTGAGACTAAAACATTTTACGTAGATGGGTCTTTTGCTATTATTTTAAATTACAAATGTATTTAATGCATGCCGAAGCGGGTGAGTATCAGCTGTCACTTAATTTTCATCTTATATTTGTTGCTTGTCACCCAGAAAAAAGTACAATGCCGAAGGTATGTAGGTCTAATCTATATTAACGCAAAGAAAGCCATGAGTGAAAAATAGTTTCAAATAATTATTTCACATAGAGTGAAACAGTAAACTATTAATATTGAAATAGTGATGACTCAGTGGTAGTATGATCGGAATATCGCGTTGATTGTTGTTTATTTTTTTTAGAACTGACTAACCGTTGTTGTCCTGTCAGGTCTTCACAGCTTCACCAGGTTTTTCGGTGAGCACTTAAGGTTTTCATATGTATGGCAACGTGACGATCCCTACCATGCTAGTAAGGCTTTTTGTAATGCTCGCTAGGGTATAATAATAATAAGAATACTTATTTATTTGATAAATACATACAAAACTAACAGTTTTAGTTGAAGCTAATTTATCTGTCTATAATTAATAGCGGGTATTAATATTTCTACGATTTCTCTGAGTATCTTAGTTAGAAGATACAGAAGATTCACCATGTATATATCTCTGTTAATCGGGGGGCAATTGTCAACAAATTAATTCATACGTACTTGAGAGGTATTCCCTTGATAGGGGCTTATTCTAATGCCCGTCAACTTGGGAGGCAATCCCGCGGTAAGATTCGCCACATTGTCGATTATGATCAGGTGAGATTGTAGTCAAACGTAAAATTTTGTTAATATATTAGCTGTCGTCAGTGTAGAACTGGCTTAATATACATAGACCTCGCTACAGTAATCCTGATAATGGATGACGATTCTACGAAACGTCTCGAGAAATTGCTACAGATTTGAGTTCAATTATCCGACGATTTTTTCTTTTTTTTTTGTAAATAAATTTGAATAAGAATGATAATCAACGTTATTGTAAATTATTCATGGCCAATGGTTCTGTAGATACTGGCTGTGCTCGCACCTTAGCTCGCGATTTCAAGCAATAATTGTTCTCGTTTCATAGTTTTACTTTGACTCATATTTTACAGTTTATGTAATAGTTAGGGTCGTATATCGATGACCACAAGTAAAGTGGGATTTTAAAAGGATTAACCGCCATTGTGAAAGAAATACTTTGCCACAAACTTTTTAGGCATATAGGGATATACAATACCTATGTTTCTAGGTCATTCGTCTCATGTCTCGGAGTGCAGTCGCCATCAAAGGCGAAATTTCACGTGTGACCATGATTTTCACAGACTATAAACCTAAGATAGCTTCGAATTTTTAACGTATACTTTTTATCTAAACTAGTAGCCGTCCAGTCTTCGAAATTCCATTTTATATCATTAATTTTCGAAGTTCATTATCATTGTCATCAGTCTGTAAGAGACCCACTACAGGGCTATAGGCCTCTTTCCGAAAGAAGGTATACGGGCATAATCACCACGCCAGCACACGACGTTGTGGCGATTTTTAAACTCTGTGAAATCTACAGTGACATATTTTGCACCCATTTGCATTTTCTCAGGTTTAGGTCTCTTCACGATGTTTTCCTTCACCATCAGCCGATATTGTTACCAATTTAGGTTAGTAAATGTACGCGAATTCCGCAAAAATTGATTGATACATGCCGGGATTCGAACTTTCGGACTTCGGATTGATATTCCACCGGTTAAACCACTCGACCATCACGACTGTTTTATTATATTATTGAAGTTTTTCTTGTACAAATATTATATATTAACGGATGGCACAATTCAGGACGAATTCTGGTTTATAAAGGGTTTGTTCGACTCACGTTTGTAAAAAAAAATCTCGCTTCTATTTTTTTAAATAAAAAACTAATTTTTATATTATCCTGTTTGTAAAGTAGTGGTAATCTAGTTGTCGATATTCGACTATAATAAGGATTACAAAGTTCCTTCTTCACACTTTAATATACATATATATATAAAATTGAAAATTTAAAAGTGAACATTTTTAAATATCTGCTTTGGAATGCGTAAGGTATATAATACTTTGTAACAATCTTCGTATATGCCTCTTCGATCTTCTGGGCTTGATAGAGAAAAAGTCTGCCATCAAATCATTTGATGATTTTGTAAAGCCTGTGGTCTTTAATCTCAAAGCATTTAACGGTTTTTCAAATTGCCACGATTCTTTTATTTGCACCTAAATCATGACTGACTAGTCTATGTGACTTTATTACATCGTGGTCATCTAACGCATCAAAGGGAAGAGTAGGGAACTGACTCGAATCAAATTGCGACCACTCTTCTTTTCCAATATATTGCTAATTCTGAATATATTTATGCGAAAATAACAAAATTGAAATATACATATATGATGTGTATTTCTTTTTGAATTTGTTTTTGTAAATGATACTGAGAATTGTATCAATATTGTAGATTGTTGGCGTGAGGAGAGTGAATTGAGAGGAATATAGACTTTCTAGCGGGCCGCTCCGGCTTCGCACGGGTATAAAATATATAGCCTATGTCATTCACTGAAAAAAACGATCAAAATCTATCGAGTAGTTTTGATTTATTCATTACGGCCCGCACGCGTTAAATTTGGAGTAACCTCAAAAATAACAGTATTTCTCCACTATTTAATTTATGTTATTATACATATAAACCTTCCTCTTCAATCACTCTATTAAAAAAAACCGCATCAAAATCCATTCCGTAGTTTTAAAGATTTAAGCAGATATAGGGATATAGGGACAGAGAAAGCGACTTTGTTTTATACCATGTAGTGATAAATAAAGGTATGTGTATCAATGGCGTGGGGAAAAAGAACTATTTATCCCTTTGCTATAACTTGCCACAGTAAGCGACACCACCTCCCCCTATAAGTGAAAAAGTAATTTATGATCGGCTGTTGATATTTTCATCCCTAATAGTATATATCATAGTTACACTATACGAGTATATCCATGGTAACATTCGGATCTCTACATACATTTTTATTGATTAAAATGGAATAAAATTTGTTAGAAGATAAAATATATTTTTATGTTCCATTTTTGGATATACGTTTTCGGGTGTTTTATCCACAAGATTCTAAACTGATTGTCACTCTAACAGACCGGTATCTTCACTTACGTCATTACATATAATAGTAATGACGTAATGCTTTCATCTTATTATGATTTTGTAAGTTTGCGTTCTTACTCTGTTTCAGTTTCCTTGAGGTTCTTCTTGTCTGCACATTAAAAAAAAGAAAAATACTAGTCTTTGTTACTGTGTATACTAATGCGTAATGAAATTCTATACGTACAACAAAGAAAACCTGTCTTATTACGAAAAAGTTAAATGTGCGTTGAAGACTTGTTTAAAAAAAAGTTTGATCACAAAAGAGTGTCTTACCTCAGTTTAGAGATAGACATCGATTAAATTTAAACATTGTGCAACGCTCGACTAAACTCACAGATTTTATTTTATCGTTGTGATTTATTATATTTCTATTTGCCCGCAAAATATTTTTGGTAGTAAATTATGTATTTCGTGGGCATCATTAATTTGGAAAATGTAGGTAAATTAAACAATTTTAGAGATTCATAAGTTATTTTTTTTATTTTAGTCTATGGCCCCTGAACAATTTTAGTAAGATCTCCTGATAGAGTCATTAAATACTGTACATTGTAAGATGTTTTCATGAGAAAAAATTTGGATTCTAGTAAAATGACAACTGTCAAATCATCAGTATCAGTATTCAATGTTATTTAGTTAATATTTGTATAGATTAAGAATTATATAAAAAAAAAGATTAATACTACTCATTAATTATTGATTACAAATCGATAAAGCGCACGTTTTGATAAGATATCACCAATAGTGTATCAACGAGTAATCCCAGTACATTACTGAACGTTTTAAAATAAACACGTATTACTGTCAAAAGCAATGGGAAAGAAAGTGAAAAAGAAGGATTCGAAAGACAAAGTTGAGATGAAAGAGGTTACAGTGAAATCGAAGAAAAAGGAAAGTCGTTACGGGGTGAGTTAGGTGTTATTATAACTGCGGACGACACCCTAGTCGTAGCCCAGGGAGGAGAGTGGAATACATTGATGCGCCTGGCCACGGACGCTATAACCATCGTGGTTGGGCGCATCCGACGGTTGGGCCTCAGGGTGGCCCTCGATAAAACCGAGGCCCTATTATTTCACGGGCCTCGGCGGGGGCCACCTCCTGGGGCACACATATTGGTGGAGGACGTTCGAATCAGGGTTGGGGCCCAGATGAAATATCTGGGCCTCACCCTGGACGGACGCTGGCGATTCGAGCCCCACTTTAGGGGGCTCGGACCGCGTATAGCTGGGGCGGCAGCGGCACTCAGTCGTCTACTCCCCAATAAGGGTGGGCCGGGTGCCGGCTGCCGCCGTCTTTATATGGGAGTCGTGCGGTCGATGGCCGTCTACGGGGCACCGTTGTGGGCGGACGCCCTCTGCGCCGCCAATATTCGCACGTTGCGCAGCGCACAGCGCATTGTGGCGCAGAGGGCTATACGAGGATACAGGACGGTGTCCTCAGCGGCGGCCATCGTACTCGCCGGCTCCCTTCCCTGGGAGCTGGAGGCGGACGTTCTTTCCGCCGTATATCGTTATACGGCGGCTAAGAAACGCCGAGGGGAGCCTCCAGCTCCCAGGGAAATAGACGAAATGAGAACGAGGGTCCGGAGGGACGAGGTGGAGAGGTGGCAGCAGGATCTGGCGGACGCACGTTATGGTAAATATACCATTGACGCCGTCCGCCCGGTCCTGCTGGAATGGATGAACAGGGAGTGGGGCTCCCTGACGTTTAGACTGGTGCAGGTGCTGACCGGGCACGGGTGCTTCGGTTGGTACCTGCACCAGATCGCACGCAGGGAGCCGACCGCCGCATGCCATGAGTGCGGCGCTGGGACAGACACCGCGCAGCATACTCTATCTGAGTGTGCTGCGTGGGAGTCACAGCGTCGTACTCTGGTTGTGGCGGTGGGGAGCGATCTATCGCTGCCGAGCGTGGTTGAGGCCATGCTCGGCAGCGAAACAAGATGGAATGCAGTGGCCTCCTTCTGCGAGGAGGTCATCTCGCAGAAGGAGGCGGCGGAGAGGATCCGCGAGGAGGATCCTCTGAGCGATCCTCTCCGTCAACGCAGAGTCGGTGGGAGGAGGCGGAATTATGTCCGTCTCCTACAACCTCCGTAACCGAACCTGGGGAGACGGGCCGGGGGGCCCATCTCCCCATTGCACAGGTTCGGTTGACGAGAAGGGGGCGGCTGGTGTGTACCCAGCTTGCCCTCCTTATTAGGACGACGCCCGGCAGACACTTTCTGCTGGGCTGGCCGCTGGGGTGGCATGGTGATAGCACTGTTCGATCCCATGCCGCCCCAACCTAGCGGCGGACGGTACACCGTGGGGTTTTAGTGAGTAAGAGTCTCACACTACCCACTCTCTCCCCCGGGAGAGTGGTGTGTCCATGATGGATTTCCCCACGTTAATAAAAAAAAAAAAAAGTGTTATTATAACAAAATATATTTGCAAATCATAATTGAACATCAACAAACCATAACCTTTATGGTGTTAATAGAGGTTATAAGAACAGATTTCTGTTAAACTTATATAAATAAAGTTTGAATCCTAGAATGGAAGTGCGTTTATCAGTTAAGGAAGATCCTTATTGTGATGGTAGTGCATTTTCTAATTCAAAACTGTAAATAACTGATGATTCTGTCTTTAAATTAAATATTTATCCCCAAGATTTATACGAAGATTTGTAAAGAAGAATTCTCCGAGTCCATATTGGATGAGGGAAATGAGTATTTAGTATATTAATTGAAATGCTATTGGTAATTATGGTATAGAAATAGATACACTCTCAGGTATAACCAATAATAAAAAATACATTTCGCTTTTTGCAAACGTTAACCTTTTAGTATCGCAAGGGATAAAATCTTTTATATATCTATATTATCATCATCATCAGCCTACAAGAGGCCTACTGCAGGCCCATAGGCCTCTTCCCGAAGGAAGGTATGGGGCATAATCACTGCGACAGCCCGCGACCTATTAATAATTTCAAACTCTGAGAAATCCACAGCTCTGTATTTATCCCCCGTACGGTGGTACTATAACACCATTTCTCAGGTTCAGGTTTCCTGATATGTATTCCTCCACAGTCAGCCGATAGTGTTACCGATTTAAATGAGTAAACGTTTGCGAATTCCGAAAAATTCGTTGGCACATGTCGGGGTTCGAACCTGCGGACATCGGATCGATATTCCACCGGTTAAGCAACTAGACCAGCACGACTTATAATCTGTATACATGCAATGAAAATACAGTTCCTTTGAGATTTAATAATGTTAAAACTACAGAACATATTATCATAGGACTATGACCATTAGATTTATAATTTTTCGTACGTAGTTCTAAGATCTTGTATCGAGGGAAATGTGGTGACGTACCTGCTTTCACGATCTCAGCTTTGGATGCTGGTCCGGCCAGGGCACGATATACCGCTGGCTGAGGCGTCAATCAGCAATCCTCGATAGGTAAATCCAAAGGTGCTGGGCTGCTTGCTTGTGGTTTTTGTAGCACACAATAGGGTTTATTCGCGAAAAACTAATTTTATATCGGAGTTCGTTAAACCGCCGGGATTCACGTGTGTTTCGCATACTACTATGACCGTTGTCGGTTTTGCGCCAATAGTAGCACGACGTGGCGGGGGCTCGTGCGTAGGAGCCAATGATTGTGAAGCAAGGCCCGCCAACTACATATTCGTTCAAAACCACGAACAGATAATGCTCCGGTGCTATCACAGTATATACCGGAGGCATAAAAATAAAAGAAATATAAAAAGAAAGGAATACAAACTATGTCTGTTACGTAACGTAGTACGTAACATGCCGCTCACCTTAAAGGAATGAAATTCCTTTAACAAAAAATAAACCTACCTATATGAAAGAAATAGAAATGAAAATGGTATTACAAGACTAAAGTACTAAATTAAAATTACGTTATGATATTAAATTACAACTATTCAAGTGGAAGAGGGCATATCTTGACTACGGCTCTTTTGAAAAAGTTAGAGCCTACTTGTAGGGTCCTACGCGAATTTTATTATCAGAGCCTGGATGTAGTGCGTGCACACGAGCCAATTTCCATTGGAGAGGTGGTAGATTGTCGTCACATACCACAACAATTGTACCTTCACGAATAGGAGTACCACGACCGTGATACCACTTGCTACGCTGTTGGATCTCGTGTAAATATTCCCTACTCCATCGCTTCCAAAAATGTTGAAGACATTGTTGTACCCAATGCCATCTTTTCAGTCTGGCAGGATTAGAATCAATTAATGAAATTTGCGGAATCGCTGTTAAAAGCCTTCTTACTAGAAAGTGAGCTGGAGTTAATGGTAATGGATCTGTGACGTCTGCACTCAACACACAGCGGGGACGTGAATTCAGTACTGCTTCGATTTGACATAAGAGCGTATGCATCTCGTCGTAAGTCATTACTTGTGTACCTAATACGCGATAGAAACAGTGTTTAAAGCTTTTAATCGCAGCTTCAAATAACCCACCGAAATGTGGTGCATATGGTGGCTGAAAATGCCAAGTTGTGCCTTGTTGTAACGTCTGAGTCCGTAAAGTACCTTGCACTGAGTCGGTTTTGAGGAATTGATACAATTCTTTTAATTGATTGTGACAACCTACAAAGTTTTTACCGCAATCGGAAAAAATATCCGTCCATATACCTCGACGTGATGTGAATCTACGTAGGGCTGCCAAAAATCCTTCACTCGATAATTCTGACATGAGTTCAAGGTGAATAGCCTTTACACTCCTGCATACGAAAACTGACACATAACTTTTAATTACTTTTGCATTACGAACTTTATTAGCTCGCACATAAAATGGGCCTGCGTAGTCAACGGCAGTTTTCATAAAGGGGCGTTCGGGTCTCAACCTAGCAGCAGGCAGAGTTGCCATACTTGGCTGAGGACGCACTGGCCGCGCTTGAAAACATCGTACACAACGATGAATGCGTTGACGAATGATATCCCAGTCAACGCCGGAAACACATAATAATTGCATTAAATGTTTTACGTATATAGTGACGGAAGACAACCACCCCATCGGATCATAAATTTTGGCGATCTGAGAGAGAATAGTACGCTTCGTAATTTTATCACATGTGTTTTGGACGCTAAAGGTAAATGTATCTGTCCGGGGGTTCCATTGTAACCCCAGAACCTTAATTTGATTCTCATTCTCCATGGGAGCGAAAGGCACATTCCCGAGCCGCTCACCGTGAAGCATTGACGTTTCCGCCGCTGACAATATCTGGGATGAATTGCTATGCCATTTACGCAGTTCGAACCCGGCTGTTGCACATATAGCAATCAATTCCCTCTGTAAGAATAAGGCGCTACTAACATCGTGTTCACCGGATATTATGTCATCGACAAATATTTTATCTAGCAACACTTTAGCCGCTTGCGTATAGCGTGGGCCTTCATCATATGCTAATTGCCTTATTGTACGAAGGGCGAGGTATGGAGATGCATTAACACCAAAGGTAAAAACGATAGAATGTATCCGAAACCTTAAAAGTATATCGACAATGTCCTGATGCAATTTAGGACCTGTAAGTAAAATATCATTGAGAGAATTGCCATTAGACGTCTTACATCCAGCGTCAAATACTACGCGAGTTTTCGTAGTTTCACTCGATTCCTTTATCACGCAATGATGCGGTATGTAGTAGTGATTACCCGGAGTGGGAGGCTCTTCGACTAGTTCCATGTGATTGAGATCTAGATACTCATGCAAGCAATCATGATAGTCCGCTTTGAGCTTAGGGTTCCGTTGTAACCGTTGTTCCAACTTATGAAATCGTGCGAGGGCGGCGTCCTTCGATTCACCTAAGGGTTTCGCATAAGGTTTAAAGGGAAGAGCCACCACGTAACGTCCGGTTTCGTCGCGAGTGTGTGAACTTTCGAGTATGTTTTCACACAACTGTTCCTCTGGTATCAATACTTTCGCCTCAGGAATTGACTCCAGTTCGCAAAATCGTTTCAAGTCGCCGTCATTGTGAAATGAGCTAAAACAAGCTAGAACTGGGGATGGAGTCGTAGACTCAAGCGAAAGTTGACCTAGCAACAAGTATCCGAATATACTGTTCATAGCGATTGGAGAACCAGGAGTACCCGTTATCACGTTACCTAGTAATATGTGGGATAGGATATCCGCACCTATAAGTAATTCAACCGACTGTGAAACATAAAATAACGGATCTGCTAAATTTAAATTCTTTATATGTGGCCACTCTATCTTAGGTAATGGCACACTGGGCATTCTTGGAATTAATTTTGTTAAGATTAAAGCATCTAATGATATTGCAGGATGTTCTGTATTTTTAGGTTTAATAATAATTGATACCACGCCTCTAGGATGGACCGGTTCGTCATCACCTATTCCATATACAGGTACTTTTAAGTGCCGACGTTGCAAACCTAAACGTTGAACGCAGGACTCCGTAATGAATGACGCTTGACTCCCGGTGTCAACCAAACAACGTATAGTACCTAGTTTCTGAGTACCTATATAGAGATCTACGAGTGCGGTTGATAATAAAACCGTGTTTCGTACATTTGATGACGGATTGAATGACGTCATTGCAAGCTGAGAATCATTATTCGACGCGCTAATTGTTGATACGCACCCCTGTGTAGGAATCGAAGAAATCCCGTTATAATCTAAATGAATCAATGTATGATGCCGTTTATTACAAACTCGACAAGTAAAATTTGATCTACATTGTTGTACAGTGTGACCCGTGTTTAAACAATTAAAACACATCTCTTTGTCTTTTACAAAAGCGTGTCTTTCGTTTGCCGACACATTAAGAAATTTAACGCATTTTGTTATTACGTGTGGAGCGTTACAATATAAACAATTTTTAACTTTAATGGTATTGTTATAAGGTTGAGATTTGTTTACATCCTTTTCATGCAGCAAGCTTGCAACGAACGCACGACGCGACAATGACCTTGGTCGCGAGCTCGGTCGCTGTGAGAAACCACCCCTTGCTATGAGGTCACTGTTACTTGAATGCGCTTGCGTTCGATATGTACCCACATCATTTTTATCACAATTTATAATTTCGGATGCGGACTGTTCTCGCTCGAGAAAATCAATTAATGTTTTTACATTTGGAATGTCGGATGGTATATGCAAAGATAGTTCATATCGTTTACGAATCGTGCTAGGTATTTTACGTAGTAAAATATTTAATAATAAGAAGCTCCACTGTTCTGTAGGGAAGTGCATCATTTCTAAGGCTTTAATATTTTCTTGATAAATATTTAATAAATTACGAATGCTATCACTCGACTCGGTACAGGTACTTAAATCCAAAATACGATCTAAATGTTTTGATGCAATCGCTCGGGTATTTTGATAACGCGTTTTCAACGTCTCGTACGCGATGACGTAATTTTCGTCGGTGATAGGTATAGATTTTATAAGATTGTAAGGTTCACCCTTCAGTGTTAACAATAAATATCTAAATTTCTCACATATTGAATATACTGGATTGTGATGAACTAGGGAATTATATAAATCAAAATAAGGCGGCCAATCGGTGGATTCGCCCCCGAAACTAGGTAATGGTAAAGTCGGTAACTTATATAAGCTGTGACTATGACCATTACTATCATTGCTATGGTTAGGTATGTTATTCTGGAATGATCGGCTCATACGCCTGCACTCATCATCAATTTCTTTTAATTCGGTTGCATGGCTCACTATTGCATAATAAATGTCGTTAAAGTTTTTACGATACCCTAATTGTTCATTTTTATCGAATGTTTGTAATTTCATGAGTGACCTTTCTATTTTATTTTGTACTTTTATGAACTTTCTTTGTACTGATATAATGTCTTTAGATCTTATTTTGAATTGTTGTTCGTCTGTATCATAAAGATTTAAAATATGATTAATTTCATCTATGATGACCTCACGTTCAAATAGGTCTTGTTCGGCCATTTTTTTCGGGACGCGTAACGTCGCTACAAAATATATGTGAAAACAAAAGTACCCTACGTATGTACTGTGATATTACGAAGCAAACGATCCGGTTCGAACGGATCAAACTATGTATCGAGGGAAATGTGGTGACGTACCTGCTTTCACGATCTCAGCTTTGGATGCTGGTCCGGCCAGGGCACGATATACCGCTGGCTGAGGCGTCAATCAGCAATCCTCGATAGGTAAATCCAAAGGTGCTGGGCTGCTTGCTTGTGGTTTTTGTAGCACACAATAGGGTTTATTCGCGAAAAACTAATTTTATATCGGAGTTCGTTAAACCGCCGGGATTCACGTGTGTTTCGCATACTACTATGACCGTTGTCGGTTTTGCGCCAATAGTAGCACGACGTGGCGGGGGCTCGTGCGTAGGAGCCAATGATTGTGAAGCAAGGCCCGCCAACCACATATTCGTTCAAAACCACGAACAGATAATGCTCCGGTGCTATCACAGTATATACCGGAGGCATAAAAATAAAAGAAATATAAAAAGAAAGGAATACAAACTATGTCTGTTACGTAACGTAGTACGTAACAGATCTGTTTTTTGGAATCGATTGATCCTTTGAAATTTTAATGCTCAATCAAGCAAGTGGGAATTCGCTAGTAATATTATAAAATTTGAGGCAATTTAGGCGAGGCCTTAAAATATGAAAATAAAGTTTATGTAAACATATTCACTTTCTTTTCAGACTATGTCAATGATAATAACAGGTGTAGTTCTGTTGAAAATACTGCTATCACTAAGTACCTTATATTACATATACAATGAACTTGTCAAAGTGCCAGACATGCCTCAAGTCGACGTCGACGTGTTCTGGGGCTCTAACGTTAGTGATGCGAGAGATACTTCAGTCAGACCTTATCGGATTGTTTTCACGGAAGCTGTGAGAAAATTATTTGTCTTTTCCCTTCTTTAAGAATTGTTAAGCTTTTCATCTCTGTGAAATAGATTAATAACATCTTATTTGTCTGTTAAAATTCTATTGCAAGAATAACAAGTAAGTTCTTTAGCCTTACATTGAATAGTTAGGATTTGAGTAATTTAATGAATGCGTAGATTTCAAGCGAACCTAATAACATAAAGTATTTACTGCTAGTTATCCAACTGTTTTCTGAAAGAAATTGTTATTGCATGTAGTGCAACTATAGAACATTCTATAGAGTAAATAGCATTGACATATAGGAGTAGAGAAAGACCTAAAAAGGTATGGATAGATTGTGTGAAAAATGATATGTGTTTGAAAGGTGTCAATATTGAGATGACATCTGACAGGGGAGAGTGGAAAAGGAAAACATGTTGTACTGACCTTACTTAGGTGGGATTAGGGTAATAAGATGATGATGAGCAGTGGCAATCGTATCAGAGATGAATTATTTACAACTCTGCTATCAATTTACTGCATCATAAAGCCCCAATTTAAAAACACAGTTTATGTCATAATTACCGTAAATATTGTAACTTTGGATTTCAAGATAAAAGTTTTTATTTCCTAAAAAATATCTACAACAGATACAAGATACTAGATATACTTCATTAACAGATGGAAGCAGAGATTCGTGCGTTTTTCGAAGATTATAGACGAATGAATAGGAAATTTAAAAGTTTCGAAGACACTGCATGGACTTACGGTGTGCATTCTGAAGCCTTCGCGCAGTTTTTCGCAAATTGGCTTTTTAAATATAACTTTAGGCAGAGAGAAAGATTCTTGAATAAATTTGAACACTTCAAGACTAATATACAAGGTCTTGATATTCATTTTATGAGAGTTAAACCGAAGGTGTCGAGTAATGTTAAGGTAAGAGTATCAATTTCTCTATGTATAATAATATTGCCTATAATAATTTGTAGATTTGTAGTTAAAAAGCTTTCTTCTAAAACCTACCTCAAGTTGCATTTCTTTATATTTCTTTTGTTTCTTAGTAATTCATAAATAACACATACAAACATCTAAAGATGTAAGATAATTGCTTTTTGTCATTTTAAGAAATATAATTAATACATACAATAGATAAATGAAATCCAAAACCCGTAGCATTATAAAAATTAATTTAAAAACGCGAGAGGAATAGTTTTTGGCAACAATTTTTTTAAGACGGAAATTGAAAATAGATATCGATTTACGATATTATAATGTTTTCAGGTTTTGCCACTACTTATACTTCACGGTTGGCCTGGATCTATAAGAGAGTTTTACGAGGCAATTCCTTTACTTACAACTCCAAGACCTGGCTACGATTTTGTTTTTGAAGTTATCGCCCCAAGTTTACCAGGATTTATTTATTCTGAGGTAAGAAAGGCAAAATCATTAATGCCATTGTTAGAACACCTATATATACAAGTAGATTGTAAAAGTCGGACAACCTTAATATTGGTGCCCCTCAGGAGCATATTTAAAAATGCCTTAAAATTCCTTTCTTTGTGTAAGCATATGCTTAAAGTCTAAGTCTATATAGACTATTAACAATAATGGTATTTATTTTAGATCAAACTGAACGTAACTATAAATTCATTACCAATAAATTTTCAGGCAGCCACAAGACCAGGTCTAAATTCTTACGAAATTGCCATCATAATGAGGAATTTAATGCAAAGACTCGGCTTCAAACAATATTATATACAGGGAGGAGATTTTGGTCACACGGTGGGCTCTCATTTAGCTACCGTATTCCCTAAAGAGGTTCTAGGTTTTCACACGAATTTTCCAGCTAATTTCGCTACTTTATCTCACTTGACGTGGATGTTGGGAGCTATTTGGCCAACGCTTATTGCTGACGGTGTAGGAGATCGTATGTATCCTCTGACGGATAAAATACATTTCTATTTAGAAGAAACAGGATACATGCATTTGCAAGGAACTAAACCTGATACTATAGGTAAGTAAGTAATTTGTTTTTGTAAGGAAGTAAGGAAAATGGTGTATAAAAGATTCGAAAATTGAATACACTTGAAGAACTTACATAAGAAGATAGTAAATTTTGTATCGACTAATATTGGAATTTCATTTTATTGACAGCTCAATGCTTCAAAATGTCACTATTTCACTAGATTTTAAACAAAACTTATGAACAATCAACGAAAATCTACTACGCAATGAAAATATCTGTATCCACTACTTTAACAAGGATAGTTACTTAGGTCAGATACCAACAATTATCATCTTCTTACCCTTATACCACCTAAGTAGGGTCGGTACAACATATTTGTCATGTTCTAATGTATGATTTGGCTTCATTTTTATGATCGGCCGCACGCACGCATGTCCCTGTAGGGGTTGACCCCATTGGGATTATTTTGCAGTACCACTATACTTGGGAAAAATATGTAACTATTGATTTCTGTCCATTCTCTACAATCATGTAGGCTGAAAAGATGATTATGTTAGTTGATATCTCCAGGCAGAATGTCTTGCTCAGCAGTGGTACACATACAGGCTGGTATTTCATGTGATATTAATAGGTTTACCTGGAGCAAATAACATCAAAATGTCGACATCATGAAAGACAGAACGAAGAGAAACTCATATATTATAACTCTCCTATTGGTTGAGATATCTCTCTTGGTTTAATCTTTGGTGGCAACAATATGAATAAGAATCTTTTTTTTGTTTATGTATCTATGTCTAATACTTAAGTAACGATGGGAGTGATATATTACATGTAGAATAGATAGCCAATGAGAGTCAAGGGTTACGATCATACACCGTAAAACGTATCGCGGGTTGAACATCTCCTTATTGGATTAATGTCTTAGAGAAGGTTGTTGTTGCAAACTTTGGAGGAGACATATCGAGTAGTCTTTTGTCTCCAATACTTAGATGGATGATACAGACGTACTTACTAGAAAAGAGTTTTGATGTAATATTTTATATTTCAGGCATCGTGCTTCAAGATTCTCCGGTGGGTCTAGCAGCTTACATTCTAGACAAGTTCATGGTCTTCACAGATCCTGAAAATAAATTCCAGCTAGAGGGTGGTTTAGATAAGTACTTCGATCTAAACAAGTTGACCGACAACATCATGCTCTACTGGGTTACAGGGAGCATTACCACATCAATGAGACTATATAAGGAATCCTTTAGGAGTTCTGAGTTAGAAAAGATTTTGGGACGGTACGTTATGAAGAAGGTGTTTGTAATTGAAAGTGCTAATCTCTAGAGCTACCATTAAAATTATAGAAATGATTTTTTTCATTGTATGCATTATATGTTTAGAAAGGTTGTAGAGAGAAATGCACGACATCTATTTTATCGAATATTAAAAAAAGAGAATCGAGAAAGTTAAATTTAACTCTTTCCTATACATTAATTTAAAAACATTCATTTTCATGAGAGAAAATTATTTGTGCATATTATTTGGATAGAAATCTAAATTAAACATTATCTTTAACAGAATTCCAACGTCAGTACCAGCATGGGCTCTTCGCTTTAAACACGAATTGATCCAACATCCTGACTTCGTACTTAGATGGAAATACCCCAACTTAATGGGAACCACTAACGTGGAACACGGAGGGCATTTCGCTGCGTTCGAAAGACCAGAAGAGTTAACCGATGACGTGTTTAGAGCTGTTAAATCGTTTATAGAATTTCATAAATGATTTTTGGTTTAATTCTATAGATTAATAATAGCGGTATTTGTTTTTATTTATTGAATAAATCACATTCTAAACATCAACAAACATGTTGTTAAGTGCTCGTCTTATGCTTATATCCCAGAGTAAAAAATAATTGAGATATTTATTCAAAAAATAAATATAACCATATAAAAATTGTCGAAGCGACGAAAGCCCAGTGGTTGTTTGTATATATGCTGGATTGATCGAGGTAGGTTCTAAGTTTTTATTCAAGATGACCATTGTGCTGAATACTTAATTATTATTGAAGTAATAAAAGCCTGGTGGTTGCTTGTACATATACTGCATTGATTAATGTGGGTGAGAGCCTTAAAATGATCAAGTTTTCATGGAAGAAAACATCGTGACGAAACCATGCTTGAAGGTGAGATTTATTAAAACCCACCAGTCTATTGCCACTCTCCAATTGAAAGTTTTAAACTAATCAACAATAGATCTGTTTCGGCGGCGATAATTAATATTAGCTGAAGTTTTGGTCAAACGCTAAAAAAGTATTAAAAAAACTAATTTATGTAGTAAGGTATTTTAAAAAAATTGGTTGTTTGTAAAGGTCGCTTTACGGACAATAATTTTACGTGATAACGTCATAAGGAAAAATAGATGAAAAATTGCATACTTTTATGAACTGAATTATTATCACTGAATTGCCGATGGAGTGGAAGAGAGATGATGCGTCATAAAACAAACGCTTAGGCCGATCTATATCTATATCTATAGCGCGGTTTCGCTTGCACGCTCGGCTCAGGAGGAACGTGACAATGAGTCATGCTTTTTCGTGTCTGCAGCTGACGTCCATCGATTTATAAAACGTTATCATGTCAATATCTTGTTTCTCTAACATTTATTTGGCGATAACGCAAAGCTAAGTAAATTAACAATATGTACTTATTTGAGTTAGTAAGTGGAGTCCAAGCTAATGTGTTACATTTTCTGATTCGTTCTAAGAATAATGATGGTTTTTTAAAACTCATTAAAGACTTTCAAGTCATACTAGATGCGAAATAATGGGAATAATAAACAAATATCATCTCGATACCGTAATCTGCAATCGAGTCAGCGCGTTTAAATCGAATTATTGTCGTCGCCGGCGTCCGCTCGCTACTTAGTCTAGGCCGGAAATTTCTTTTTTCCATTCCTATTTTACGTTCTTAAACGTAGATATAAATATGATTATAATGACGAAAGAAAATGTTCTTTAAATAATGTAAAGAACGAACTCCAATCATTTGAATAAAACCTACTCAGAATAGACACTGAAGTTTATAAAGAATCATATTAAAATGGTTACCCTCATTTAAATATCTAATAGAAAATTAATAGTTCACCGAAAATAGATTTTGCGAGCTACGTGATACACTTGTCTCGCATAACCACTGTATGAGATTAAAAAGTTAAAGGTAATAAACATACACACTTTTAATCTACAACGCAATGCAATATTTTTGTTTTAATGTTCTTTATATAATATATTTAATGTTGATCAATCCCTCGCGTTTCATTGTTCTGGCCATTTGGTCTTCAACACACCGCGCGTTACACGACCCGGCCGCAGTCTTACTCCGTTTTAGTGAACTTTCTAATATACATTTAGTATAGTAATTGCCTCACCCATAACGTTAGTAGTATGAAGACAGCCTATAATCTTCCTTTGTAAATATACTGTAACATACTACATCGTTTTTTTTTTAAATGTATATTTGCTTTAGCGCCTAATCCCAAGCTTACCTGATGTTAATTGATGATGTGGTCCAAGAATGTAAATGCGTTAAACTTAAATGGACTGACTCTCAAGCGCAGCTGGTGGAACATACCCCTATGGGTCTACCACCATCTTATGCTTTCGTAACGATGTTTTCTTTTAGCGAAAGCTCTGCCTCATTCCCGAGGATTTGAAACTATGTCAATCGGCGTAATGGTCGAACACGCTAAGCATTGTCCATCATCGCTTCTACAATTTTATTTCTTTATAGTATTATGTCCATGTCACGAGGAGAGATGAAAACCATATAACTAGAAAAGTTTTAACTATGAAGGTGGATGGATATAGGAAGGCCGAAGATGGTATGGATAGATTGTGTGATAAATAATATCTGTATGAAAGGTGTAAATACTGAGATGACATATGACAGAGGATAGTGGAAAAGGAAAACACGTTGTGCCGACCCTACTTAAGTCGGATAAGTGTAAGAAGATAATGAAGGATTTCATTCATATTTAGTAACACATTTTATACCGTAGTTATAGATTTGATTATAAATTAAACTCTCTACGGGCCTAAATATAGGTAATTAATTTTTCATAGTTATAGCATAGTGATCATCAAGCATTAAAAATGATATCAATAGAAAATCGTACGGACGCGGTCAGAAAACTAAATACTTTTTAGATATAGAACGGGCAATGTTAAGTTTTCAAATGAGATACTATTACACGAACGAGGTCAGTTGCCTGCGCTGTCCACTTACACAACACTACCACGGAAAATATGTCTCGGTGAAAAACTAAAAGGTTCTGTAGAATAATTATTTTATCATTTTACATTTTTACCGTGACAGTTTCTAAAGTATGTTCTTCAAGTTTAATGAAGATGGGATATTGATGCAATCTATAACAATAAACCTTGTACCTTTGTTTCAAAAGCGTTATTAAATACATATCATACGAATAATATTGTAGGTCAAGCTAACGGAGCTGTGAACACAACTGAATTTCTATATTAGAAGCTGACATGTTTATGTATATCTGAGTCTTTTATTCAGCTTCATATGATTGCTTATAAATAAAATGTCACTTGGCTTCAACTTTACAATGTGGTCTTAAACGGTGACATGTTACGGTGTGGCTCACAAGTGTAGCCATCAGAATATATGTACAGGTGCTTGACGATAGATTTTTAATTAAAGAGTGATAGCCAGTCAGGTAGATATTCAGAATTATCCTCGCAATTTCATTGTCAACAAATCTAAATAGAATAAAAAATAATTCGCATTTAAATATAAATCAAATCTGCGATCAGCGTTTACATCTGTATCTTCATAAAGATAGTATTTCGAGATTGATAGCTCAGTTGCGTGCTTGGATATTGCATCGATCGATATAAGTTGAAACCCTTTAAGTGGAACTTTCAGTGACCACCTTGATGAAACCGTAATTTGGTAGAAGCGGTTTATTAAACTCGTCTTGCTTCATTCTATAAATCTATTATCAAGTACATATAGGTGTGATTCGGCAACTGCAATTAAGAAATGTCTTCGATCATATTTAGCGTGTGGCCTATATTAGGTCATATCGTTAATTTCATATTATCTGAGAATATGGTCAAGTACTTAGAGTTCATCATCATCTTACCCTTATCCCACCTAAGTAAGGTCGGTACAACACGATTTTCTTTTCCACTCTCCCCTGTCTAATGCCCTCTCAGTATTCACACCTTTTATTCGCATATCATTTTCACACAATTCATCCACACCTGTTTCGGTCTTCCTCTACTCATATATCCGTCCCCTTTCAAACTCAAAACTTTCCTTGTTACATGACGTTCATCTCTTCTCATAATATGCCCGTACCATGTTAACCTATTACTCCTCAACTTCTCTGTCACTGGTGCTATTTTCAAACTTCCTCTGATATACTCGTTACTAATCTTATCCATTCTGGTTACACCATCTTAATATTTGCATCTCTGACACACGTAACCTTTTCTCATCTGTTTATTTCGTAACCCAGCACTCGGATTTATATAACGCGTCTGATTAGAACTTAAAGTTATAAAGGATAAAAATGAAGGTTCCTGTAATTACGGTACCCTAAAAAACAAAAACACAGTTAAAGCGCTAACCGCGTTGCTTCCTCAGTTAAACTCGATTCCACCGCACCGACTAGATTTCCTCTGCTCAGCTACGGACGAAATTTTTTCCATTCGTTTTTTTTTTCTGCATCCCCTGAAAATATCTCTTCATTACTTTTTAATCCGTACTCATTTTATTTTTTAAATCAGCCACTGGCGTATTAAATGAGTCCGTATCTGCGTTTACTTCACTTGAAATTATATTACTTTTTGCTTCGTTAAGACTTACATGGTTATGCAGTTGCTATTTTAAGAGCTATGTGGTACAGCTCTTTTTTTTTTTTTTTTTTTTTTTTTTTTTTTTATTTACGTGGGGAAATCCTTTATGGATACCCACCCTCCCGGGGGAGAGAGTGGGTTATGTCCGACTCGCACGGACTAAAACCCCACGGTGTACCGGCCGCCGATTTTGGTTGGGGCGACATGGGATCGTGCTGGGCTATCACCATGTCGCCCCATCGGTCAGCCCGGCGAAAGGCCACCGGGCTCCGTCCTAATAGGGAGGTAGACTGGGTACACAACCAGCTACCTCCCCTCGTCAGCCGGATCTGTGCAAGGAGGAGATGGGCCCCCCGGCCCACCTCCTCAGGTCCGGCTACGGAGGTGGAAGGAGGCGGACAAAGCGCCGCCTCCTTCCACCGACCCTCCTTTGGCGGAGAGGGCCGCTAAGAGGGTCCAGCTCTCGGACCCTCTCCGCCGCCTCCTTCTGCGAGATAACTTCCTCGCAGAAGGAGGCCATGGCCATCCATGCTTCTTCGCTGCCGAGCATGGCCACAACCACGCTCGGCAGCGACAAGTCACCACCTACCGCCGCAGTCAGAGCGCGGCGCTGTTCTCCCCACGCAGCACACTCAGATAGAGTGTGCTGCGCGGTATCTTCCTCAGCGCCGCACTCGTGACATGCGGCGGTGGGCTCCCTGCGAGCGATCTGGTGCAGGTACCAGCCAAAACAGCCATGGCCGCTGAGTACCTGCACCAGCCGAAACGTCAGGGAGCCCCACTCCCTATTACACCATTCCGGCAGGACCGGGCGGACGGCGTCGACGGTATATCTTCCATACCGCGCGTCCGCCAGGTCCTGCCTCCACCTCTCCAGGGCCTCCTCCCTTTCTGCCCGTCTTTTTACTATAATCTCCCTGAGAGCCGGAGGCTCCCCTAAACGTTTTCTTGCCGCCGTGAACTCATACACGGCGGCAAGCACCCTCGCCTCCAGCTCCCAGGGCAGGGAGCCGGCGAGCGCGAAGGCCGCCGACGAGGACACGGTGCGGTATCCCCGTATCACCCTCAGTGCCACAATGCGCTGCGCTGCCCGCAGCGCGCGCACGTTGGCGGCACCGAGGGCATCGGCCCACACCGGTACCCCGTAGAGGGCCATCGCCCGCACGACCCCCATGTATAGTCTGCGGCAGCCGGCGCTCGGCCCCCCTATATTGGGTAGTAATCGGCCGAGCGCCCATGTGGTACAGCTCTATCTGTGACGTTCTGATATTTATCTATTGGTCCTTTACAGTTCAATATATCTATAAAAACATATCCAAAAGTGAAGTAACTGACCAACAAAGCATAGTTTAGTATAGTGGATTAATTTGAAAGCTGGCGAGTTTCTATCCTCGAACATACTGACCTCAGAAACTACCCAGTCTTATTCAGAATATTCTCTTGGACGCTTCTAAAACGAAGCAAAAAATTAACGTGGTTGAAATCGTGAACCACAAATAGGCAGACGTAACCACCAGTTCTGACTATGAAAATACTATGAGTTAATTGACTTATTGGAGAAGTAGCATATTATTATAGTGCTATCTCTTTTTCTCGTGCGCCAAGCGTCTTGGGAAAATTATTTTCTAGAAGCCAATTAATCACCAACCGTCTAAATGTTTTAATTCACCAGCTCACAGTTATTATAATGTTATCCCACACATTACCCATTTAACACTGCATTCTTTATTAAATTTTCGAAAATTTAGTTAAAGTTAAATTTTTATAATGATCAGTCAGTTGTGGAAGGTTGACAATTAAGTTAAGTTACAGTTAAGGCTTTATTACTTCGCCAGAACTATCATACGTATTTTATCGATATTAATTGTCAGCTGTGAGTATTTAATTAATGTATCATTTGAATTTTGCCCATACTGCTTAGCCTCTACAGAAAAGTGTAATATGAGGCCTAGATTATACCTCGAACGGTCTATTATTTACCCGTAAAAGTTGTGTCAAAATCGATTAAGGGATTTCAAAGATAAGCCCGGATTAATAAAGCCACTTTTGTTTATATCGATTTAGGATTTTTTTCTTCAATAATTCGCAGCCATCGATTGTTCTAAGTGACAGGTGGCTGACGACATTATTTTGATTCAATTAGAAGTCTCCGCAATACTTCAAATCTTATTCATTTCATTGCGCGTAGAACAAGAAGATTTTACAATTCAAATACATAGTACAGATATGTATTTACAATTCGACAGGGGCGTCTTATAAATACATTCAAATTTTATGAATACCGTGACAAGGGACTTTGGATTCTATATGTCTCATTTTGTTGAAGTACCTGGGTGACGGAACTTCGTTTGGTTGGTTAATACGATAGTTGAGTTGTTGTTATTAAACGTAATTCGGATAATATCTAACAGAGTCCTCTTATAGAATGTTGAAGTACTAGTCCAATTTATCATCCATTGGCAACAATGCAAGTGTCATAAAAATTTACTAGATGGCGTTATATCACAGGAAATAACTAGTAATAAAGAGGTTTTTTTAGTAAAATTGCGTTATTAGGATGATACTTATATGAATAAGCTTATAAAGTAAAACTTTATTTAAATGCAACATCTGATCGAAATCTTTATGGCCGTTTAAGAAATTCATGAAACAAATTTAGAATTTACAAAAATAACTCATTGTTTGATAACTTACAGTATACTAGTGATAGACAGTGTCGAAAACACATGCAAAACATACTTTATTTTAATGTTTTCAACATTAATATTATTTACGCAGAAAACGAAAATAAGTGTGAAATAGTATTGTGTACAATGGAGTGACGTTAATCCAACACTGTAACAAACATGAATGATTTCACGAGAATCTATAAAAATTATAATAAAAACATATGTATGAAAAAAAAAAAATCTTTTTATGTAATAGATGTATAAAATAAGTTACATTTTTTTAAATAAAGTGTATATACACATCGCTTATACTAATTATTCATATATATTTTCCTATAATAAATACCTCTTTTTCGTATTGATTGCACGAATTTACTAAAAGATTCAAATTTTTCTACTATTTTTTTTCCAATATGGAAAGCCTCCCACTTAAAAAGACTAAATATAAACCTGTAATCCTTCTCTTGTAAATGCGAAGGAACGAAACAGTCGTACGCCTCATTTGCTTCACAAATACTTTTGAAGCGCCGAGCACTGTACGGAACCCAAACGTTACGAAAGAAAGAAGTTCTTGAAATCAATCCGAATGTTCTAGACCTATCTAAATAATTGAATAATTTTACATTTCAATCTGTTTTCTTAATAAAATTGATTTAATATCTGTTTTATTTATAAGTTCTTATAAAATTACAAATTTACAATTGATCTAAAAATAAAAGCAAACATACAGAGGTTAGACCCTTTTATATAAATGAATATGAAACCTTTCTAAAGAGAAGAGGAAATGTACACTGTACAATATACAGCGTACATTCTAAAACAAAGGACGTTTGTTAACGGAATCACGCTCCTAGAAACACATCGGCTTTGGGACAAAACGTGACCGAAGGTAGAAATAGAAACCTTCATATGTCTCCAATAATTCACCGTATAGAAAATATAAAACAGAAATGTTTCTCGCACATCGGAATCGTGTGACGAATCACTTTTGTAGGATTCTTCTAAATGTATGAACAAATTTATTGGTGTTGTCTTCTATTACTATGCCTTTTGAATGTATATTTTCCTTCCAGACGGCTATGACCGCAAAGACAAACTTCTCACGGACATTAAAGCAATACTTGATCTGAGTTTGTATTAAAATATATAAAAAACTATAACAATTTTTAAATTGCACCTCGACTGTATTCGTGTTTCTGTCGAACTAGGATAAGCTAAACCAAATATAGCATAAACACGGGTGCTCAGCCGAAATGGCAACTAGCGCAAGGCTGCCAAAGTGCGCAGACCTCAGCTTGGGCTGTTGCCTTCTATGCGACATTATGAATCGAACTAAACCAAACAAGCGACCTAAGCTAGCCACAAATGTCTGCGTTAGTGGAGTTTTCTGTGGGGGACAGCAGCTAAGGTAGACACCATATTCTTACTACAAAAACGGGCAGTTTATTATAGGAGACCTCGCGAATTATTAAAGGCTAAGTTCCAGGAGTTCGGCATCCTAACTCTGCCCTCCCAATACATTCTTGAAAATCTAATGTACGTCCGCAAAAACTTAGATAAGCTAGATTTCGTACAGGACCGACATACAAGAAACAATAACAAATTGGTTATTTCATGTTTTAGACTCACTAGGACCGGTAACAGTTTTTTAGTAATGGTATTACTATTTATTACAGGGAGGATCAATATGTGACCGATAGTGACGTCTGAAAATGACACCCCTCTCTGTGTATCCAGCAAAACCGAATGTAAATTATCTATGTTTATAACTATAATCACGTTCTTAAAAATATAAGTTATGTTATGTTTGATGAAAAGATAAACCATATCTAGACTCTTGGCGGTTCTTTTCGATGACTGGGTTGTTTCATATTGTACATGTATTTCGGATCTGACAATTAGGGCTAAAACAAACTAAGAAAAAAATACAGCCAAAAAATCCCTTTCATGTACGACATTTGTACTTACTGTATTTGTTTTAACGTGTGTGGCGTGCAATGTGATCTGTGAGATGAGTTAGTGATTTCAGTGTCACGGTATTGCACTAGCAGTGTGCCCCACTCCAGAGGATCGAACTTAGGCTGCCAACGGAGGCCACGGCGGATGTATGGAAGCAAAGTTAACCGCCCATCTTCGGCGGTGTAATCGGTAGTTTCGCGGATATGTGCGCGAGCATGCTCTGTATAGAGAATCGTAGAGATACAATCGTTGTCGCTATTTTAACGGGGTGATATGAGAAGATGTTTTTGATTGTCTTTTGGAACAGTCAGCGCCGTGGGTCTAAGCCACACGGCATTGCATCTCATTTATGAAGCCACTAACATTTCGGCTCTTCTTGGAAATGTTTGATTATCGTCGCAGAGCCAATCTGCCCTCGGTCTCCAAAATCCCGTTCCGAATTATATTGCCCACTCGCATTATTAATTCGGTTTCGTCTAGTACACTTTCTAACCTACATTTTGAATAGTAGTAGATAAGTTCCTAAACATTGAAACATTCGTCGTTAAATCATAATAATAATATATACACAAGAAAGTTTATCAGAATGTATGGATGTTTGATAATCATTCATTTAAAAACTACCTTTGATTAAACTTCACTTTAATATGGTTTATAAAAATATATAAAGTTTAATTAGACATTTGTCTAAGTTTTGGATATTAGAAGAAAAAATATTTTAACTTTGTGTTATAAGTTTAAAACTTTTATTTACGAGATGGTGTTTCATAAGACATTGTTCAGTTTACTTGGTTTCGATGCAAAGAAAAATGTTTAATTTTACTTCGAGGACAATATATTACATAGATTATAGTATAATATTCTATCTTATATCTTTAGTTAGAGAAGCATAAATTAGAATGTATACAGAGTAAAAATAATGCCGGTAATCTGTCTACAGGCGGAGTCTCATCGTCAATGTAATATGTCAAAGATTTTCAAAAACTTGGATAGTTAAAAAGTATTATATTTTTTAATCGTAATACTCGTCTTACGAGACAAGTTGCTACGGTTTAAATTCATTGCCTTGATAAGAATTTTAGAATTTTTTAATATTATTAATTAAATATAATAAAAACTGTACAATATATTGTTATGAAAACTTTTGCAGGCAAACTTAAAATAGCATGTTACGACTTATGTATTCTATTAATTCTAAAAGTAAGAAGCAATAGTATATAACTTCAAATATATACTAACACAAAAGGTTTTCTATGGTTCCTTCAAATATTCAAATCAGTTTATATCATATAATTTTAAACAACTGTAGTGTTATAACAACAAGTAATTCTATTAATATAAAATTTGTCTGTATATCTTAATATAATGTTGAAAAACTTCTTCATTACCAAACTTACCTAGTTTAACATGATGTGTATATTACTATCTAATCATGAATGCCTAGGGCTTGCTGAATGGCTGCTGGTAAAGACGATCGTTAACAGATTTTTAATACATTCGTGCCTATCAAAAAATTACAGTAAAACTACTTTTACTGTAATTTTTTGATAGGCACGAATGTGTTAAAAATGTTATAAAAAGTTATAAAAAAAGTTATATGATACCCCACACTTTGAACAACAAAGTACTTGAAAAGGGATGCTTCAAAGCGGACTTAAATAATAAAGAATACGATTTAAAATATGATGGCATGATGATTATACGGGAGTTCGCGTAATCCGCTTAGATCATGCCTTCACTTGTAAACAAGTTTTAATACAAATAAAATATTTATTTCATACAACTTAAACTGTTACAGTTTACGTGGGGTATCATATAACTATAGGCATATAAGGAATTATGAATTTGTTAACCAGTGACGTTCGTGCAAAGACCTGCATCGGTCGCTTGCGCTAATAAACGGGTATACATGAAATTTTGCTTCCTTGGACAACACTCCGTCGTCACTCAGTAATTCGTTCACAAATACCACTAGTGACAAAAGTATTCCATAGAAGACAGACATACGTTATCGCAAACTTAAGTGAAAGTATTTAGGATTGACAATTTCGAAGTATATTATTGTTATGCCCTTTGGACAATGAAATGGTATTTGCGTTGAAAGAAATGTTAAATGCATTCTCGCACAGACAAGTATTAATTAGATTCTTTATTACAGAATTGTAGTCTTACAAAATTCGAATCATCGAAGATTTCTTCCTTTTGTTTCTCTTCATATTTGCGCTGATGTGTAGCATAAAATTCTATTTGAACGCACTGTGGCGTGTTTTTATACATTTCAATAAAAAAGATGGAAAACTGACGTCATTACTCTACCGATTCAACATAGTTCGAGACGGGTTCTTTTCAGGACCCTATTATTTTTTACTCCAACGCTCGACGAGTCATTCGTAGTTTGTTTGTAACAACGAGTTAGCATACAAAGTGCAACTGTATTTTAATGTATTTAGTAAGTTTTTTTCAGTCTTAGCCAAGTAAGCAACTGTACACTATTTTTTTATACTTGAAATTTTCTCTATTTTCATAAACACAAAAACATGTAAACATGTAAATTCAGTAAATGATAATGAAAACCACATGAAAGTAATTGACTTTCGATTAATAACTTAAATACACACACACACAGACGTGAATAGCAACTATCGTTGACTAATACCTCTGAGTTAAATTTAATCAACGTTGAATAATATTAACACCAATCCTGTATTAGAACGTTCCGTGTGGCTTCATCTTACCACATCGTGGTTGTTAGTGAAAAATGAAAAAGGATTTATTTCTGGTAAAATTAAAATACTTTAACGGACCGTCTCTTTTGAGGATTAGTCTTTGACGCTATGGAACTTAATGAACGTGATTTTTCATCTACATAGCTTTGAATTAAAGACGGTCTTGCCGTTCAATCTTGTTTTCATTTTTGTTTATCGTACAACAAACTACTATTTATATAATTTTACTTCACAATTAGTGAATATTCGTTCAGACTTTATGCAGTCTATGGATCGGACGATGGTCCGACAGTTCGATTATATTGTGATGGACGCTTATCATATATTAATGGGTGCTTAGATTGGGTTATTGTCGATATTCTATTTTTTTATTGCTATAATGATAATCGATTAACAGTTCCCATTATAATTTCAATAGCTCTTTCTAGAAAGCAGAACATAATTATTCATCTACTACTATGGGTAATTCATGTCATGAAACTAATTTCGACATTACAAAAGTAACGGACATCCGTTTATTTTGCGTTCCTAGGTTACATATTTAGATTAGAATTTATTGTTATGTTGTTCGTATTGTGACTTTGAGTGTGAACAGCTTGAAGTTATCTCCCTTTCATACTTATTTGTTATTTAAATAAAGCTTGGTTGTTTGCATGTTAGTCATTGTTAATATTCGTAACGGAAAACAGATGATTCCAAGAATGATGAAAGATGAATCAAGAAGAAAAATAAAAAAAGAAAGAGGAGAAAAGAAAAGGCAAAAAAAGAAAGAAACATAAATTACTATTACTACTCAACTCGTCCTTATTCAGTATCATAAAACCCCACATACAATTTTGACATGGAATTTCATCACACACACATCCTCGGAATATAAATACTGGTATATGCAAGTATAGACGCTATATATTTTATATCTTAGATCAAAATAAACATTAGCATGTTGCCACACCGCTGACTGAAAACACAAAATATCTGAGATCATATTAAAGCATTAGTTGTGTAAGATACAAAAACATATATATGTATATATAAAAGATTACAATAAACCATACTTCCTATATAAAGCTTAATAGAGGTAAACCAAAAATGTTAGTAAGTGGTTAGGTTTCAGTCAAAACAACACTTAAGTCCGGGCTTACCGCAGAAGTGCGGCGACGCTGCGCGCTAGGGCGGGCGGCGAAGGCGGGCGGCTCATGAATAATCGCCATAATTCCAGCCGCTTAATGATGAGACGCGTTTGTAATTCCGACTGATGTACTATCCTGTATTTACATTCGCAAACTTGCTTTGTATACGAATTGTAATTATTTTCCATTGTTGTACGGCGTTCTTTGATACTAAATCTATTTCACCGAGGTTGTGAATTAGCTGTGTCCATTCTAACTAATATTTGTTTATTACGCGTTTCAAGCCTTTTATATGAACGTTGTCAGGGTTACAGAAAATCGACGTTCAAAAACTAACTATAGGATACATCGATTGACATTTTAAAAGGAGCTACAAATCGATTACTGTTACAAAAACAAATATCAAAACACCAGTTGATAATATACCAGTGTATGCACCCATCAATATCTGACAGTTAAATTGGTGATGATAATGAGATGATGCAAATGAACCAATTTCAATGCGATTTTTACCAGGAGATAGAGAACTTTTTGTACTATGATACAGACTACATACAATACGCTGTTCAACAAGGACTAAGTATTGAAGGTATAATTTAGCAGAGGTAGTATACAATTTATAGTTATACCTAGTGAATAAGTTGTGGTTATAAAGTGACAATATAAAAAAATTAAGAGAGCCCAAAATTAATCCTGATTTCTGAAACAACAAAACGTAGTACTAGGTACCAGCTAGCCATGTAAAATATATTAAATATATACTCGTATATATATAGCATAATTTTTATTTCAACTTTTCTGGTAATATATATTTTACACACTGGCCCTATGGAAATGCATAATTTTGCGTATCCCAGATAATCCTTCAAAAGTTGCCATTAAAGATTGGTGTCCCGAACGTAGACGAAATATTTTCTTTTATTTTTTCGTTTTTGTCCTTCATATGTTTCAGCATTTGATCATAAGCACATCTGAGGTTAAATAACGATGTGATCCAAGACTAAAAAACACTCTAAACGTACGGGACTGGCACTCAAGCACATCTACCGGAATAGTTATAGGTATTAAAAAAACCCTACCAGCATGCTATGGTTACATCACGTTGTTTTCCTTCATCGAAACTTTCGGCTAATTCCCAAGGATTCTAACCTGCAGAAATGATTTTGATTCTAACTACCTTAACAAAATAAAGGCTGGGACATTGTCCATTTAATACATTTGATTCTGTTTTATATTAATTGGAAGTAACTCGTACGCTAAGTGATTGACTTAGGTGTACAAAGATACGTTGTGTTCACAGTTGTCGCGTGTACAGAGCTTCAGTGGACATGGGTTACATTCTTACTATTGAAGACGTGAATGCATGCAGGTGATATGTCATAAATTTGTAATTTTGAACAGAAATACGCTTCAAAGTTTAAGAGATAGAAAGAGAGGAGCATAGATATAACGCTTTTTTTTACGCGATGACAATATGCAAATATGGATAATATAAATTTCCACATACAATTATATTAGGAGTTTAAGAAAAAGAGTAAAAGAAAAAGAATTTTCCTTTTTTTCATGTTTTCATTTTTTTTTTTTAATTTAATTTTGATTTCATGTCCATTGCTTTTCCGATATAATAACCCTTTTTTATTTAATTTTAGAGGATTGTATTTCATTATTAAATTACTGTTTCATTATTATGTGTTATGGTATATGTGCTAGTTTATAATGTAACAAATCTTTTTTCTCTAATAAAAGTCGCGTTGAAATCGTTCGAGCCGTCGTAAAGAGACTTGTATACACATAGAGAACATTTTTGTGGTGAATAATAAAAACATCGATTTAAAATGGCTCTATATACATTTTTCTTTCTGAAACCTTTCCGTGTGGAAAACTCTTTCGGTTCACAGCCGACTGGGTTGCTGCAGATATATTATCGAATTTCGACCGACACAGATATCTGGTCCCGAAACCTTTTATCTGGATTGAATAGTCCGGGCTGTTTTATTGTAACCAACTTTTCTACACTCATCGAGTTTAGAAGGCGGACTGTTTAGAAATGTATATTGAATTGTTCTTATTATTTTATTGCTACATTTTCTATATTCTAAATTTATTTATTACATAGTATTTCCAATCTATAAGAGACCTGCTTTTTCTCGCAGCTAAGCTCGGGTTACTGTGCGTTTAACTTATCTCTAAAGAACGGCACATTTTTGGAGTTTAACTTCTAACGGGAGTGTTTTGAAACTCTGATCAGCGACCTTTTTGTGAGAGGAAAACACTGTGGTGGGTAGAGGGTTGAAAACACCGTCCGGTCACCATAGTTAAGCAACATCGTGCGCGTTTATACTTAGATGGGTGACCGCCTGGAAAGAACGCGTGACGTTGGCTTTTTGTTTGAATATTTTTAAATAATTGTTTCCCTTTAACACGAAAGTTTCACTTCTGTCGTGTGTTTCCACTCTTTTTATTTTCTTATTTAAAAGTGCCCTCTGTCTTTTTCTGCACCTCTGACAATATTTATGCAAAATATTCTTAAAGATTAGTTCAGTAGTTAAAATGTGAAAGCGTAATAAACAAACAAACTGACTTCCACATTTATAATATTACATCTAATATTCCTATTTGAAAAGTCTCTATATCCTTTTGATTTGGTAATTTTCTAGGGTAATCTAAGCATCGTGCTACAACTCCTAAGTGCGGAGCATTTCTCATAATAATGATAGACTACAAAGTACATAAGATATAACGAAATAATTGTCGGAAGTTCGATATAAACGGATCATTACCGAGAAGGGATGAACTATGAATGCCTATAACAATGCCTATACGCGGCTCAGTTGTGTAAACGGCTCTCTATGCATTTGCCTATATAAAATCTATTTATGCATGTCTAACAGCGTAGAGAGTGATTCCAATTTTTTAAAAATTAAATGCTAATTAAGCCCAGGCTACCAATAAAATACAAAATAACACATCTTAAATATTTACTGTATTTAAGGATATATACAGCTTCTTATTAGTAGAAGAATTTTTGGGAGGGAATCAATAGTTATGGAGAATATTTCATTATTTTCTTTTACCTTTTTTATAGTATTAGCATATATATATACAAATGAATAAACGGAAATTTAGAGCTACGCCCTTGAATAAATCGAGTAAAATATATTCAAGATATACCGTATAGGTCTTAAGTTGCGACAGACTACACAATAAGTACACGATGCAATTTCGAAACTTGCACCGAGAGCTGTACTCCTGCCAATTACCAAGAGATATCTGGGAGCAATCTAAAGTTATTCGCTGATTCAGTTTGAAATTCACTTGCACGTAGAGTCAGGAACTATGTGTATTACTCTCTATAAATCTAGTCTATATATACTGGCTTATCTCAGTGGCTTTTCCCGCTAATGTTTTAACATTTGACCATAGTCTCTCCGGGTGTTAAGTGAGAATATGGACTAACCTTCAATCCAAAACATAGGAGAGAGTAATTTTCAGGTACAGCTTCTAGAACACACCTACATATACTTAGTTAAATTGAGGATGATAAACAGTTCAGACGGAGCATTTTTTTATTATTGTATACTGGCTTTTGCTCCCGGGTTTTTAATGTAGATTGGAACTTATCGGGCGGGAACTATAGTTTTTTTTAATGAAAGACACCTTATGATCTTTTTCGATACCCCTGATATGTGATACTCGCAACTTTATCTACGTTGTTCATTATTGTAAAATATATTAGATATACAGAGAGAAAATCAAATAAAAATCACATAACTTGCTTCACTTCTCCTTGGCGAGAAGACACACATAGCTGAACGAGTAGTGCTTATAAAAATCGTGGTTCCTTTAAACTTTTATTTGTTTATACTAAACGAAAATATTGTGAGGATTCCGATTATCGTGAGGATTCAATAAGAACCAAGTAGGTACTTCTTAGATAAGAAGTAAAATTAAAAGGAATGGCTAAAAAAATCTATCCAGTAGATTTTCCGTGATGCTCCCATAATGACAGACCTTTACCATTTTATCTATGTAATAAGGTATTTTTGGGATGTATTCACCTATGGTTATTATATTACACGATGTTGAGTGACAAATAGTTCTAGATTTAGGATTGGTTACTAGAAACAGCTTCCAGAACACTCTGAAAGGTATTTGGTATCGAATACTTTTTATACGACTACGACCAAGTTACTTTATTCTAAAAATTAAGGTGGATGTTACTTCGCGCTTCCGCATACAATTGTTTGACCGCTGTCACGTCTGACTACAGCAGAAAACGGTTGTGAAACAATTAAAAAGGAAGACGTGACAGTGGATAAAGAACTCTATGCGGAAGTGTGAAGTAACGTCGACGCTAATTTTTAATTACAAATTTTCGCAAAGTAACGCTTTCATCAACCAAACTTTTATCTGTTGTACTTTTTAGGTATAGTGTTTAATCACAATCTGACCTGATGTTAAATGACGATGTGGCCTAAACGCGCTAAATCTAGAAGGGAACTGCCTCTCAAGTGCAACTACCGTAACACAGCTATAGGAGTTTGGCAAAGGATCTCCAACTCGAGAGTGATAACTAGCCAGGTGAGCTTAGAAAAAGCCGTAACGACATCCTATCCTTTTATTACGATGCTTACTTTCACCAACAGCTCCAGCTCACTCGTAAGAATTCAAACCTCCGTATCGACGCAGTATTCAAATACGCGATGTATCAAAGGCAACAGCCCATTCCGAGGTTCGGCACTCTGGTCCCTGTAAGCTTGTTGCCATTCGGCTAAGTACTCTAATAGACCGGCGAATCTGTGAAGGCCCGTCAGGCCAACAGCGGTTACTCAGTTCGAAAAAAAATAGAGGATCAGTTTCGCGCGAATCCTTGAACCGTTCATATCTCTATTCATTAGTGGTTTGCTTTATCTGCCGCTAAAGATGGCATCAACATTGCATAACGTCATACTTTTATATATGCCCCCTCAACGTTGCCTCGGCATAATGCGTAGAATAAAACATATATCACTGCCTGACGTTAATTAATCTACAGAAGAAGAAATGTTAAATATGTTATTATTTTGTGAAACAGAAATGGCTAACGTACACAACCGAATAATATCATAGTTTCATGACATTTTGTTAAGCTCGCTTCACTTGAATCACTAATAAACCGACTAATTAACGCAGCGCTCGTTGCGCTCTGTTGTACGAACTGCATGGTTTTTGCTTGTTCTGGGACGTTTTAATATTACAAAGTTGGACTCTGATACGTCTCTGACGTAAAAATGCCGAACTACTGGGCTACAGAAAACGAGAGAGAACTATATTATAAGGTGAAGTAATATATGAATGAATGAATATATGAATAGAAGCAAGTAAAGTATTAGAAAACCATAAGGTAGCTAATTGTTTAATTTATGATTACTGCATGTATTAAGCTGTTACTTTATTATTCTATTTTTAAAACTAACAATATAAACTACAATTAACAGTAACAAAAGGAAATTAATCTAGAATAAGTACTAATTACAAGTTTTCATATACAGTAACAGATAAATAAAAATGGGAAGAGAGACAATAAGCATAATAGTTAATATTTAATTTATATTATTTAATTAATCTCCGACTGAAGTAAATCTTAGAAAAGACACACTAGTGTAAGTAAATCAATTCTATCGTCTAGGCTATTAAATTCCTTTCAAATTGCTGTTATATTTTTATTATAGTTATATATGCCCAAAGAACTTTTATGTTCGTAACATCTGCTGAGTCGCAAGTGTTGTTTTTAGTTGGCATTCTACTTTTTTTATGTGAAATAATAAGATATTGGCATCTATGACGCAATAATTTGAGTGATGCGCCTACAAACGACAGACAAACAGACACGAAAATTTTAAAAACAGAAATTCGTTCTGTCGTTGATTCTCAGCCCCCGAGAGTATTTTTTCTTAAATATTTTCAATGTGCAGATTTTGTCTCGTTAGCCTTTTATTATATGTATAGATTTTAGTAAAACTTTTTTATGAGTTTGTTAGAATGATGAAAGAAAATTGTATGAACTAGTGAAATATTGACGATTCAAAAAACCCTAAAAGAAAATTTAAAATAATATTGCCGTTCACGGTATGCAAAATAATTTAATGTATCACAAAACAAAGTTCAATTTTGATTGGAATATTAAACCGTCGTGCGTGCTTACAATTAATATTAAAGCAATAAATGTGTAGCGAAAGATATTTACTATATGATTAAACTGTTTTCCTTAAATTTTGCTAAGATAAAACCGGAATTTTATATTGTTGATCTGTATCACCAATAATTTCTAATATAAAAGAGAAATTTCCAGCAAGTCCAAACAAAATAATAATCGTGGTCACCGTACTATATAACCCGAGTGTGCAATTAGCGTGTACTTGTTGACAGATTATGACTGTCTAGTATCCTGCTCACACGCGTCAATTCCTCCAAGCCAGACAGGGACGGATAATTTGTAAAAGATGAACTGCGTTGTGCTTCGAATATAGTGTTTGTTATGAAATAAATTAGCAATTCTGTTGATATACATAGAATATAACTAGCTAATAAACTCGAGACTTATTTATATATAGTTTGTGTACAGAGCAAGAAAACAAACAAAATAAGCATCACGTCTCCACAGCAAGAACATACACATCGCCGCACACGTAGTGATTATGAAAAATCATATTTCCTTAAAATACTCATAGCTTTGTATTAAATGAAGATATCTTGATTTTTTTAGACTAAGTATCTAAGAAGTAAATCTAAAAACAACGAGGAAGTCATAAGGACTACCGATAGAAGTGAAAACTCAAAAGTATGGAAGAAATGTGTTCTTTTTTAATCTTAAAATCAATTGAGGCCATGAGAACTATAGTGGCCAAACATTTTTGTTTTACAATGTTTAATTTATAATTGTTTGTACTTAAAATTGAAAATGTTGATAGAACCAATATTCACTAGATGGCAGCATAAACACTGTTATGGTTTTTAGTTTGTGATCTAATTACGTAGGTGGTAGAGCTACGCTGAAACTATTACTGGTTTCAGAATGAATGGATCGGCTCGCCCGCGGTAGTACCACCCACTCACAGAAAGCCGACGTGAAGTAACAGTGCTTGCACTGTTGCGTTTCGTTCGGTCAGTGAGAGCGCCGGAGGCGCCCACATATATTAAAAGGCCGGCAACGCACTTGCGACTCCCCTGGTGTTGCTAGTGTCTATGGACGGCGGTGATCACTTACCATCAGGTGACCCATCTGTTCTCTTGTCCCCTATAATATATAAAAAAAAGAAAAAAAACTCACGGAGGTATGTCTATGTACAGTACAGTATACATATTATAACTCATTGGAAGCGTTCGGTGACGATGACGCGAGTTCCGTGATTTGTGTTCACCAAAAAAGTGCTAAACGCGCCTAAAGAAATTCTCACATCAATAAAGTAAAAAAAATAATCTAACCAGTAGTTTTTAAGTGATGCGCGTATAAAGACAGACCTCTATCATATTACTTATATATATAAAGCACTAGACGGCACTTCTCATTAGGAACGTCTAACGTGAAAATGATTTATCCAATTGAACTGTCAGTTCCTCAGATAAGCGAGTTCAATAGGATAATATTCCCAAGTTTTAAATATTAGACAAAAACAAAAGAAGTACGTGGATAACTTAATTTTAAATTCAGCTTCAATTTTAACAAAAGCTTAATAATAAAGCAGCAATTTTCTATCGAAAAGAAATAAATGTGAGGCGAGGAATAAACTCAATCCTTTAAACTTTCCCCGCAGTCGTTGAAACAGTTCAGAAGTACTAAATTGTCTCTCCTAAGCCTTTTATCGACTAATGCTTAGACTGGATTTCCTTTGCAGTACATAGAGAGGTTTAGATATAGACTATAGATAATACTAGGCTATGCTTAGTAGTTTGGAATTCAATAGTTGTGTGTGCTATTTTGTTTATATGTATGTTATTGTCATTAATTAGTACAACATGGCGGTTTCAGTCACATTTTATATTTTAAATCATAAATTTCTATCAGCGCAGTGAGGTAAGCTTATTTTATGTTTGGAGCCAACTGCGCGATTGGGAAGTGCGGCATTTTACTTAATTAATATAGGCTTCACAGTTTGTAATAGCTGGCTTTACAGACACACTGTGCCCAGTGCGAGAAAAATCATGTGTCAAAAGATAAACAAGAACAAAGGGAAAGTGCGTGCAAGCCTGTGCGCTTCTTCCATCAACACTCGCACGTTTTTTCATAACGGATAGAAAACTGGCAGGTATTAGATTATGTAGTAAAGAATCACTACAGGGGGTTGTTGAATCTTTACGTTGTTGAATCGTAATATGTCTTCTGGTTATCTTATGTTTGAATTTTGTACCGATATATAAAATACGAACAAGTAAGAAATTTTTATAATAATTAAAACATGATTACACTATATTTCTGTCGATATTTCTTCACCTATAACGACATATTTTTTTATTACACACAAAAAACCGACGTATATAATATTTTATAACATATGTAGCTCTATTTCTACTTTGCGTAGTCCAAAAACAATCAAGGATTACACTAGTAACAAATTATAAGCATGATAAAGGCAGGCGTATAAATAGCCGTGCTCACTCAGCGGACTTGAGAACTTATTATGGCTAACACGGGGATGCGTGTGAGCCTAACTGTGTCTATAATTGTAATGATGTGAAAATTATGTGAACGATAGGGGGTGTAAGAAGCATTTATTCGCTTACCGAGTCGCCCCCTGGTTCCTCGAAGTTGGTGACCACTGTATCGTTCACTCACATAATTTGTCTTGCGGCAAGAGATGCATGCGGTGATGGTTTCTCAATAAAACCAAAGCGGGTTATTCATATATGATATATATGGCGGAGATATTGTAGTATCGTGAAAAAAATCGCGCATCAGTGGAAAGTGAAACCGTATCGAAACATGAATTTTGATATAAAAACTACATGATGGAGCATCCGCCTCACCATGTGCTTATACAAAACTATGCGTTTTATCATACTCTCCAGAACGCGTGCCTGCACACGAGCACTCTTTACTCTGTGATTGAAAATATGCGGGTAATCGCGCGCGAATAATGAAACAGTTGAAAATGTATTAATAGCTCCCACTTTTATTCTATTCATTATTATTCGAATCTAATTAGTAATTCTAGAAATTAGTTAGATGAAACAAAAAAAAGAAAAATAGAGAGTAAGTCCGAAGATGAAGGTGATTTGAATGGAATTATACCATTTATTTTGTATAAAGGTTAATTTATACACGGAATTAAAAACTACAAACTTCATTTATATTTTACGAGGGCTACACGGAAGCTCGGAGACGGTAGAGTGAGCTTTTAAATCGGAATTGAATCCGTATTGAATCCAGAGTCTGTATTCGGATGAGGCGCCGCTCGCTCGCTTATTCGATTTGTTGCGAGTACGAGATTTGAGTTTGTAAGACCCTATCGTTTAGATAGAATACTTATATATTTGGATACGGCATCGGTATTTTTTTTTACAACTAGCGAATTGACCCGGCTTTGCTGGAGGCAATGTGACGTGACATGTATCTAAAGAATTCAGATACATTTTTATATCTATAGCTTATTAAAGTCATACACTTTACGTAATAATCTT
Source organism: Antheraea assamensis (assembly GCA_035772565.1). Classification (NCBI taxonomy): domain Eukaryota; kingdom Metazoa; phylum Arthropoda; class Insecta; order Lepidoptera; family Saturniidae; genus Antheraea; species Antheraea assamensis. The sequence goes on along the minus strand of JAQQSE010000023.1, from coordinate 89,320 downwards.
CACACAGACAACTTTTTTTGTTGTGCGTAATTTTAAATCCATGATATTTTCTAAGACATTTATTCAATTAATACACTGTCAAAGGCAATTCTCAACTACGTGAAATTTTCAACGTAACTAAAATATTTTATATAATAATAATTTATACCATGTTGCTGAAAATACTATCGTAAATAGCCAAATATTTCTTAATAATATCTCTAAGAGACAAAAATGATTACCGTGGGTTATACTTAGGAGGTAGATATATACCATCAAGGACTTATCTGTAGACATTTCTAAGATGTACAATTATGTCATACATTATTGCTATCCAAGTTATAAGGCTTAGCGTCCGAAAAGGCTATCTTGCGGCTTAACTAGCGTGCACAGACTTCTTTCTATTCTGTATAAATATAATATGCGTGCATTATATATATAAATCTAACTGAAGAAATTATCTAAATGTTAATACAGGCTAAATCAAAATCTATATATTAGTTTAGAAGAAGTGATAGAACACGCAAATAGATGCGACATGCAATTTTGCTGTATAAGTATGTTCATGATGTCGGGCTCTAGAAAGATTCAGTCATTTTTTTGGTATTCAAAAATAGAACCTGAATTGTGTGACGTCATTTTCTCCTCACCCGTATTTTGTGCTATAAATAGAACGTCTACTATAGCATGTTTCTTATTTTGTATAAGCCTTTGAGGATTAAATATAGCTTACTAGTCTCTCTCAGTTAAATAATTATAGTATAATTCTATTCTATAGAAACCAACTAATCTCATCATCAACGAGTCAATAGTCAAATTCCAATAGTTAATATAATTATTGACAAGGATTATTGTTCTCTACGTACTTGAGCAAAAACGTACTTGAGATTTATTTACAAAGTTGAACAGCTAACAAATATATAGCTACTATTATGAAATGTAATCTAGTATACGTTCCATAATAAATATTAATTACAGTATAGAATCGTAACTCGAAGATGCAATTACTCAAGAAAGGCGAGTCTATGGTATTAAAAGTTTAAAATAAAAATCTTTCGTAATATTAATTATTAATATAGAACATCTACTTTCTTCTTACATTAATGTCGAGTACAAAATCCCCTCCCGAGAAGCACTATTCAATAGACGACTTCGAAACTAGATATTTAAAGGGAAGTTAACCTAGAAACTGTTGAAACAGTGGAGATAATTTAATAAGTCTTTTAGATTGTTTTGTTTACACCTCACTTAGTTCTAATAACAATGAAACATTTGTCAACTCTATTTATTATTCTAAGTAACTCAGTCGTAGACTGAAAGTGGTTATATTTACAACTAATAATTTCATGCATTACTTCTATACAATGGATATCAAAGTATTGAACACGACGTTATTCCGCTGTTGATTATCCGTTTTCCGTTGTTGACAATTATAATGATCGGCTTTTGTTAACACAACGTGCGGTCAAGCAAACATTATGTAACAATTAATAGATGTAAAAGCAAGTATCTATTTTTAGAATGCCTTAAATAGAATATAATAGAATATATCATTTGGACCTTTTGGGCTTAATATCTGGAGTCTGACATCAAATAATTTGGTAATTTAGTAAATTATGTAGTGTTTTTAACAAAGCATTCAGCGTACTTTGAAATTATCGTGAATCTTCTGTTTACATCTAAATCATAACGTGACTAAATCTCGTGACTTTATAACGACATGCTCATCAACGGGATGGGAAGTGATTCGGTATCAAATTACGGCCATCTCTTTCTCAATTGCAATATATTGACAGTTCTGAATATATTTTATTTCACGATGCAATCACTTGTACGCATTGCATTATAGTGACATTGTTAAAATTTGCAGTCCGATATAAAACAGCAAAATAAATTTCAATATTTTATACTAAAACTTATTAAAATATAACACAAAAACATAATTCATTATCGACATAGTCACGTGTAAGGAAACCTAAAGCTGAGAAATGTTCTAGAAATACCATCGCATGTAAGAAGTTATAGAAATGTGGATTTGTCGGAGTTTGAAATGGCCAATACATCGTCGCCTACAACCATGCTTCGGAAAGAGGAGTATGACCCTGCAGTGGGTCGCTCACAGGCTGATGATAATGATGATTCAGCCGTGGCATACTGCGGTCATACGACATTATACTGTACTGTAGTGACTTTGCTGCGACAAAGGAGTATTTTTGACTTTGTGTGTTTATTACAATCTCACTTGATGCTAAATGATGAAGTGCACTAAGATTCGTCTCTTGACTTCAGTTATTAGAACACACTTAAAGATACCTGGCGACAGATTTCCAACTTGAGGATGTTAGCTAACCAAACGAATTTAGAAAATCACCTAGTTCGGCGCAAGGCATTATTGGAGTAAGTTATTAGCTGCTGCTTAGTAGCACCTGCGATGGTTTCAGTTATTGCGTTCTCATACTAGTAAGGGATGCGGAATTTTAAGTGCTATTTGATGCAGCGAAAGGTCATTGTCCTTTTTTTTACATATAAATTTGGTGAAAATATTGACAGTCTGTATCCTTCAGCACGAATGGGCCGGCTCGTCCGGGGTAGTAACACCCTCTCAAAGAAAATCAGCTTAAAGTAACAGTAATTGTACTGTTGCGTTTGGTTCGATCAGTGAGAGCGCCGGAGGCTCTCCTCCCTCAAAGGCCGGCAACGCATTTGTGATGCCATTCATGTCGCATGTGTCCATGGGCGGCAGTGATTACTTACCATCAAGTAACCCGTCTGTTCGTTTGCCTCCAATAGCATAAAAAAAACTCGCATTCAGTTTGTTGTCGTTCGTGGTTGCAATACAATGTGTATAGGACCCTTAATATAGTATCACCAGACAGCTCTGTAAATTAAGCAAACCCGCCCCACCGACGTAACAGGAATAGCTGTCTTCGGCCTTCGGTGAATACTTTATAGTTACGCTGATTATTTTACTTTAATAAGTATTTTTGCACTTTAGCTCTTACGACCATCACATTCAAAACTGATTATTCAAACAACGCCTGGGTTATTTACACGCCTTAGATTTACCACCAAGCCCTACCACCTCTTTTTAACCTTTGCCATTCTTATGATACGTACAATAAAGAATATCGTTATGCTGTAATATTTGTTTATTGTAAACAGAAAAAATACAATATATGTATAATGTTAAGAGAAAAATACTATAATGTTATAAGGCAAGGCAAGGCAAACTGTTTGGTTAGCTGTATTTACAGTACTTCAATAAATGAGTACCAAGAAATATCTTTACAGACGGGTATTCAACTTAAACTATGTGTATTATGGTAACGAAACCTGTGATATACGTAGTTATTTGTGTTGTTATTTGTCATCAATGCAATGAATTAATCTTGCTGTCCTCCATGGCGGTCCAATATAATCCACGGGAGAAGTAATTATTAGGAAAGCACCATGTTCGAGGCCACTACTCAGGGAATTCAAATCTAGGCTTGAGACGCCGCCGAGATGGCCGCGGCAGATGTGCGGGAGCAAAATTGACTACGGTGGTATAATCTGCAATTACGTAGGCGTGGGTGTGAGCACGCTTTTGTTGGACAGATAGAGGAGTACGAATCGTGCGCTACCGGGGGGATAACTAAAGATGTTTTTATGTCGACTTTTAAAGTGATCGGCGATGACTTTGAGGAATGCATTTCGTGGCGAACACCACTAACGGGTTGAGATAGTTTGCGGATTTATCGAAGTATTTAGTCGTCAGGGACTTTATGTACGCCCAGATCGAAGGTAGAAATTACGGTTTTTAGTCGGTTATATATAAGTTAAAAGCTGACTGCATGTTTATTTGCTACTTCAAAGATAAAAAATATAATATATTTTCAATCCCTTTTTGTTCACACCAATAGATGTTTCACGTCTCGACTCAGTTTCGCTTTGCGTTATCTAAAAGCTGTCATAACAATCTAGCACTTAAATGAGAGACTCCTTGTATGTCGCAGTCAGTTTAGTACTCATATAATAATTCATTTTTTGAGTGGATAGTTAAAATGCTTTTATAAAAGCTTTTATTATTGGAGTTTATTCTTTAAGAATCTACTGACATATTATAGTATTCATAAAAAGTGAATCGATACATTGCCTCTTCACAACATAATCGCGCAACTTATGTTATATTGAAGGCGTGTGTATACATATACTCAGGTATACATTTATATATTATAACGAATATTTTGTACAAAAGTATATATACGATTTCGGTATTATGTTATTCCTCTTTCCTCTTGTATGTCGGGGGGATTACTATTGGCCTGCGTTTAAACTATTGGCTACTATTAAGCCGTACTAATGACTTATTACGGTTAGCATATTCTGAATTACTATTAGCTACGCTATTCGACAATCATAATCATCTTGATTTTTATTGGTTGCCTATTTAGGCTGAATACATTAAAAGTTGGTCGACGACTAGGCACGAACAGTTTTCTACGCAGGGCGTTAAGTGCCCGGTGGTATGTGGACCTGGAGATGCCGTCTATCTGGGAGTACGTCAAAACTCTCACGACTAGTTATTTCGATCGAGCTATGAATCATCCTAGTTCGTTAGTGGTATCCGCCACGCCTTACGACAACGTACTTGGCGCGCCGTGATACAAAATACGTCCGCGTTACATTTTAACCGACCCTCCCGAAGAAATTTCGCTAGGTAATCATGTGTATTCTTCCCTCCCTCGAAACAGGCGTGTGCGCGCCCACGCCCGTGTAATCACAGATCATGCCGCCAAGTTTTGCTCCAACACACATATCTAGGCTTCCCTCGGCAGCTGCTCAAATCGAGGTCCGATCCTCCGGAATGGAGCCCTCGAGCACGTTGTATGTGTAAATCCTAGGCAAGTGCCAGGTGTCAACTCAGTGCGATATTTACGTCATTAATCAGTCTATTATCTAAATTAATGAACATCTTATTTTAAAATTTCAATATTTTATGTCTATGTGTATTTTAAGCTATATTTTGATATGAGAGAGAAATAAAAAGGCATTGGTTCAAGTCATTAAAATTTCGTTTTGAAATGCTTACTTCCGGTTTTGTACATAAAAAAGTATTATTCAAGTGAAATTATGTGTTTATTATCCTTACCGGTTGATAAAATACTTAAGTAGTCACAATGTGTTTTTATTTTATTGAAATATTGATGTTCTAGAACATTACATGAAGGAATGTAGCAAAAAGAGCTGAACAGAAATAGAACGAAACTTTTACTGGTAAACAGATCACTTTTTGGAGTATTGTCTTGTCTACATATCGTTATGTCTATCCGTAGAGGCCTAGCAGCAATTATAAAATTTTAAATGAATACATTGTTGTAAACAGTAAGGACATACTTACAAATAGAACAATTAGGGACAGCTCACAATTAATTCACATAAAACACGTACTTTACTTAAAAAAAAAAAAACATTTCCACGAAGAGAAGTTACGGCAAATCAGTTAGTATTCCATTAATTACACTTTGAGATACGGTAAAATGTAACTTTTAGGAGGCACAAATATTCAATCACCTTATTCTTCTTAGTTTATTATGAAATGACTATAATAATCAGACTTTAATTAAAATGTCTGTACTCGTAACATTGCCCACAACATAGCTATTAGCACAAAACCACCGTGGACATGGAGGGGGAGAACAATGGCTATTTGTTTCCTGAGCCCAAGTTTCATCCCTTACGCAATATACCTTGCCTGTTTCGCTCGCTTTCTGTACCCGCGCGTCCTATACACCGCGCCGTGACGTCGCTACAAGCCGTTCGCTTATTTAATATTCATTATTTTAACAGTTTTGTTTGGGAACAGAAAAAATCAACATTTAATCTAAGACTAGCTTTTGCTCGCGGTTTCACTCGTGTTAAAGTATAAATGACTGATTCCTTGGGAACAGTACACTATTTCTAGATGATAGGTACCCTATGTCTTCTTTTGTACCTCTGACAATATGGAAGCAAAATTTGATGACCATCGACTGTGTCATTAAAGCGTGAGGGCGTAAAACAAACTCACTTTCGCATTTATATTATGGTAAATGATTGAATTGGTGAAAGAGGAAAAGCTATGTTTATCTTTTTCCCATTTAACTAGCCGTGTCCGCAGTTCCACTCGCTCGGGTGAGTGCCATAAGCGCTCTCCTTAGTAGTCCGGTGAATCTGTAGAGGCCATAGTGCCAACAGGGTATGTCAGTTCGAAAAAAAAAAGTTCCATTTGTGTTCAATTTATATTACATGTCTCTGTAAAGCGTGTGTATAATGATTCACACTTGTCTAAAGTTTGTCAGATAGATTTGATATTAATGACGGTCATGAATACTTGTGGTGATTGCGATCATAACGTGAAGTATTTAGTTTAAAATCTTGGCCAATAATAAAGTTATCTAAAGAAAAAACATTTGATGAAATGAAATACGTAATTTCTGATATTAGAGCCTGCAAAAATAAAACATTCCAGCTTCGTTAGATTACTATGGACGGTATCATTATAAATTATATTGTTACATTCTGTTTACGAATTCTATAAAAGTAAGCAAAGAATTAGCCATCGACCATGGGAATGCAACATTGATAATATGCAATGGGGTTCTCACAATAGTCCGTGTCGAACTTTGTTGAATCGTTCGAATATTGAACTCAGGCTTCCAGAGCTTTCCACCCTCTTTTCCACGGTGCATTGTTTACGTTATTCAAGTTTTTTTTTGTAAAGAAATAGTAATATGTAATTCAGTACCTTTCTATAGATGTTTTTTTTTACAATTCCGTAGTATATTATTCCGATGTATATTATATTAGTACTGCAAATTCTCGGGTAATGTAAGCCCACAAAACATATCGTTAAAGACTTGATTATCATTCATTTACTTTCCTCTAATTTCTGCAAACATAATATGAATTTATTATATATAAATATATTTTCAAAGAAATGCGCTTAAATGATGTTAAAAACCATATCAAAATCGGTTGCGTAGTTTACAATCTGCCAGTTTGTATGTTACAATGATTTAATCTAAGAAACTATTAGTCCGATTAAACAAATGTATGTTTTTGTACGCGTATAATAAAAGATAATAATAATAATGTATGTTTGTGTATAAGTATGTTTGAGAAAACATCAGTTAATAAAAAGAGAAATTTATATTCGAATATTGCGCTAGAATCAGTCGCATGTACTCTCATGGCGTAGTGCATTAAGAGATAGTACTATCATGGGAGAGACAATAGCTTATTGTTGTTAGCGATACACTTGATCATTGTATTCTACGCCAACGGATAATCAATGAATACCTGGGTTTCATTTTTAATTACGCTTTTACGAGACTTCTTTCCACTCGAATCGGTTATCCGTTGATTTCTTTTGGTTTGTTTTTTTTTTTTTATATAATGTTTGCGTGAATGGTTTCACGTATTCATTTGTTTTTACCTTATTATTTGACTCAATTCAACGTGCTCTCAGCAAGTTACTTTTTGTTTTTATTATGTTAACCGTGTACGACGAAGCGAAGGGTTCTATTGCTCATAGGCATAGTGTTATCGAGGACTTACAGCTACTCGCGCCTCTTTTATGCCCACCTGCAACCCTCTCATTAGCTGTTTATTCACCAGCTGGTCCCAACTCAAGGGAAAATAATAGTGAGCGAATGTAACTGGTTTATTGGCTTGCGTACTGTAGTAATAATGTTCAGTACAGTGACTCCAACTTTCCTTAAGTACCAACTACAAAGCCAATAAAATACCTCGTCAATCTTTTTAGCCGCTATAAATATAGCCGTAAGTTTAGGCTTGAGCCTGATATAGCCAACAGTTTCCATGCAAAACAAAGGTAAAATATTATTATAAGAATATAACATTGGCATTTATTTATACTTAAGTTGTCTCAATGTTATTGATATAATATAATATGGATTTATAACTAAACTAGATGACCCGGTGAACTTAGTATCACTTACATATATTCGTGTAAAATGTGGTCAAAACTTAATACAACATTTTTATTTACAATATAAATGCAACACAGTTATGCACTTAACCAATTTAAAGCTTTCTCATGTACTATTTTTATTTCTGAAACAGTACTGTTTTGTATTCCAACAAAACAGACCAAAGAGATCGAACCTCATACTACAGTTACGAAACAGACAAATTTCTGTACGCACCTATAAATATTTGACAAGCGAGTGATAATTTTAAAATTTCTAAAATGACAAAAGAAATCAAATGTTTTATAGCTACGAACATGTTGCATTTGGAAATTCAATTATCTTTTTTTGTATTTCCCTTAATTTATTATTTATGTTTCTCACCGTTTAAACCTTCCCTGAACTTCTACAAACATTTCAAGATCAATATTATCCAAATCGGTCTAGCCATTCTCGAGTTTTTACGAGACCAACGAACAGCAATTCATTTATGTATATATGTATAAGAATAAGGTAAGATAAGATTTGTGTGTCTGCGCATCTATATTTCATATCAATTATTATAAAAATATTATATATCAAAATGTTGGCTGCGAACTGTACGTATGTCCTTTAGTTTGCAGCTTATGTAATTCTTTGTTTTTTAATATCAATTAATCCTACACAAACTTTAATTATGAATTCATTAATTTGTTTTCCACAAAGTTATAAGTTAAGCCTTATGTAAAAAAAATACTTCTGGTATGTTGTAGTTATATAATTGCTACCTATATATAAAAATAGCTTCGTTATTTTAGTCGACTTCGGTCAAGTCTGTCTTTTGTTAACCAAAAAGAAAACAATATCACCGTACCCCTGGTGGGACTCGAACCCACAATCCCCGGCTTAGGAGGCCGATGCCTTATCCATTAGGCCACAGGGGCTGTTATGTACATTACTGAAATTGTTATTTTATTATAACCCTTCATTGTTTCCGTGGACGATAAAACTGAAGACTATAAGTTGATATAAGATTTAAATATTAGATTTTATGAATTCTTAAAATGCAATTTCAAATTGGAAACGTTTATTTTATTTGTTCTATTGATAACCAAATATTTATATTTATTTTAAAATGTACATCATCAGCATGTAAGAGGCCCACTGCAGGGCCATAAGCCTCTTCTCGAAGGAAGGTATGGGCATAATTACCATTCCAGCACACGACGTATTGGCGATGTCAAACTCTGAGAAATCCACATTTCTATGTCTTCCCACAAACAGTAGTACAAGAATATTTCACAGGTTTACGTTTCCTTATCATATTTTCCTTCACCGCCCACCGATAGTGTTACTATTTTAATTAGTAAATGTACACGAATTCCGAAAAATACGTTGGTACACGCCAAGGTTCGAACCTGGGATCATCGGATTGATATTCCACCAGTGAAAGCACTAGAACACCACAACTTAATATTATAAGTTGTGGTGAATATTTTTAAAATCATATTTTTTTTTATTTTATAAATTACTAGCCCCAGTCCACGGCTTTGTCTATGTTAAATTACAATATAAACTATCTTTACATATAATTATTCTGTAAGTGTGTATACGACTGAATTCATCCTAAACGGCTGATGATTTTTTTTGCGTGTATTTGAGTGGGTCGCAGGATGGTTTAGGTTTACAATTGGGCCCGGTAGGTGGTGTTGTAATCTGATGCCAGAATATTGTTTTTTACTATCAGGGCAGGGCAACACGTCTACCAGGCCCGCTGGTACAATAATAAGATTTAGGCTAGCGTCACCTAGTTGCGACTTATAACATAGTATATGGCATAGTTGTTCAGTATGCAAGGTACTATGTGTAGGTAAGTTAATAAGGTGACTTAATGAATACACGGAGGTTTTGGACGTAATAGTTATTGCGCGTCCTTACTACGACACTTCACGGCGCATACTGCATAAGTTAATACTACGCTTGAGGTGTAACAAATATTGTATACTACGCTTGAGGCACGGGGTGTGCCCCTGTATAGTATTTTTTTTTTAATTAAATAAAACGTTAAGCTGTCTAACAATTTTGGGATTCACTGATCTCATCATACACCAATATCTATTCCTATATGTTAATACAAATCCCATAGTTGAAGTTCGATGGTAATTTTTTTTTTAATGGTCAACGTCATTAAAGTCTTTTTCGTCAAAGAGTGTAAAATTATTGGATAGGTACGTTTTTATACAACTATATCAATCATTATGCATACATTTATTTATCTTAATAAATATTAATATATTTGAAAATAGCTTTTTATCCCCCTTTCGTTCGCGTTAATTTAGATATTGACCTTCCCTGCCTCTTTATCTGTTATCTGGATGTATGGTACGTTATGTCCTTTATTGTACCTTTGACAACGCTTATGCAAAATTAAATGATGCTCGGTTGAGTAGTTAAGGCGTGAACGCGTAACAGACAAACAAGCTCACATTCGTATTTATAATACTACTAGCAGGCCCGGCCGACGTAGTCCTGCCAAGATAATAAAATATATACACTTATGAAGAGCAATTGCTTGAGGTAAATAAAGTATTCAATTTGATAAGGATTAATACTGTATCCATCTAAATAGCCTTCCAATTAGCTCATGTTGTGTGACCATTTTTAATATGATGATAGGTGGGGACATTATCCTTAAAGGATAGGTATATGCCATCGCAGACTATTTTGTAGATCTATAAAAGAGGAATATATCACTATACATTGTTTTGCTATATCTCAAAGGAATTAAGCCACGTTTTCGATGAAAGTTCCCAGGCATCTTGACTTTTTCCAACACTTTCAATAATTACCGTTATATTTCAACAATTTTACACAAAATCTTGACAAATTGTATATCTACTAAACCTACTTTTGTTTTATTCTATCTATTACTGCAGACCCCATTACAATCCGTTCAGCAGTTTTTGAGTTTGTAGCAAACAGACAGACAGACGCAGCGGACGACTTCGTTTTACAATATGCAGCAATATTGATGATTAAGGACTAAGAGGAGGACGACATATCTATACATATAATAAAATGTAAATCTGACGTGTCTGTACTTTTTTGATTTTTGAGAAAAAAATTATTGTAGGTGTCTAGGAATAAGTAATAGAACCCATTTCGATTACTTTTAGAAATGTCTGTCCCTCTGTTTGTTTGAACAGGCATCACTAGTAAAGTGCTAGGTGTCTGATAAAACACGAAAATAATCAAGCATATTCCGGAGCAACATAAAATGTTTGTTTCATTAAAATCGGTTAACTGTATCAAAAGTTATTGTAATTTTAATGACGACGGGAGTTAAGTACGAGAGAAAAATAGATAAATAAATTGACTTCGGCCTCATCTAAAACCCAGGGTAATTTCTAGAATATTGCATTACTAAGACATACTAATCGAAAGAATAATGTTTAATATTTAAATAAATATTAATAATCCGAGTAGTTCAGTAATTATTTAATATGCATTATTGCTAATAGACGGCGTTCAACCGCCATTTTCTAAATCTATTACTACTATAATATATAATCTAAAAATTGGCAAATTACATATATTACATATTTCTATAAATTGAATAACTTACTTTGTACATTGTTTATACAAAGTAAAATATAATTTTTATTTTTCGATCGCATACATTTTATGATTAAATTTGTACATTTCTAATTAATTGTGTGTTGTAAATATTACAAGTTATTGAATCTTATCACATTTTAGGACAATTATACCTATGTTCTTTTTTTTTATAATATGTTTTTTTATAATATAAAAATAAAGAGACTAGAATAGTTTTTTGAACATAAATTTTACGAAAAATCGTCTTTAGAAGCAATAGCAGACTAAATTTTTTCACAACAGATGTCGCAAAAACTATGTTTTTATTGGTTTACTGTCGTTAAAAATATTATTGAAACGAAAAGTATAGACAACAATGAGATTATTTCTGTTTTTTACAGTTTCTCATTTACAAGTTTCATTTGATAGTTTCGAGAGCTTGCATATAAATATAAGCAGGTGTCTGAAGCACGGCTAACTGTTGTTTTGAGTACCACAGGTATCTCGAGAGTCGGATTACAAACATACAAGATAAACAGATATACATTCAGATGGTTGTATCATTCAGTTTTTTTGCATTAAGTTCCACGCGGACGTAGTCGCGGGCACAGCTAGTATGTCATATAATATGAATTATCTTTAAAAATAATGGGCCAGATGACTGGCACTTAAATGGAACTGTCAGAATATACCTTACTGTCTTGTCAACAGACTTTATATTTAAAGGTCATACATAGTCTGTCAAGAAATACAGTACAAAATTCCCTACAATTATGCTATGGTTTCATCGTTATAGTTATGGTTGAAATTGAATGTAAGAAATCATGATCGAAGTGAGGCACGATAATGTTTCTCAGGTATTCAAGAGCGATACAGCGCAGCGGTAGCCGTGTTCAAACTTTAGACAGTTGAAAACAAGCGATAAGCCTGCCAGCCTCGTGGCGTTGGTAACAACAGTTGAATCTTTGTATTGATTCACAGTTGTGATACTTTTTCAACATAACGTATACCCCACGCAATATGTATTTACATTGATGTCAACAAGGTGTTACTATGTAGCAAATGAATATTTTTCAATTTCAGGTTATCACAACTTCATAAATAATGGAGACAATTTTCTAAAGTCTAACTAGGAAAGATTGATACATCAAGTTTCATTCATATGCTTACTCGAGTTTATCTGGATAATTAAAGCTAATAATGAACCTTTTCTCCATTATAGAATATTCATCGGATTCATTAATGATATTCTCTAAAGGTAGAGAGGTAATAAAGAAATAAACGCTTTGAAATCTTACAATTTTATTACTATATAAACAAGCAAACAAAAAGACAATCACGCTGAAGCTACAAACTTAAATCGTTTTAATGTAAAACATTAAAACAAAAGCATATGTATAGAAAAACAAAAATTGCATATTAAAAGCGAATCTATAAATGAATTCTTTTAGTATTTTGTGAAGTTACGGTTTGAGTATAGTAACTTGATGTGGCTATAATAGAAACTTTATTCACTTATCGGTAATATTACTAACAGAGTTAATTACCTCACGATCTCGACGTATGAATTTACCATAATTATAATAATCTTCAATTTCACTCAAAGTACGACCTTTAGTTTCTGGAATACACTTCCAAATATATAGAGAGCAGATTATCTGATTAGTTGCGTATAACATATATGTTCCATGCAAACCTATATATAGAAACAAGTAAGGAGATATCTTCATTGCAGATGAATGTAAAATACTCATTGTTGCTATAAGTATAGCTCCGCCTAACCCTCTATGCTTGATAGGCATCAGTTCTGCCGATAAAACCACAGGTACAGTGAGTAGTCCTAAACTGGTAGCAATCACTGCACCCATCAAACAATATAGACTTAGTAGTGATTGTTCCGATAGTAAGCCGATTGTTTGCAAATACGTTACTACACTGGCTGCAAATAAACACGCGGCGTCACCGAAATTGCTAAGTAATAATACAGTCTTAGTATTGAACAACTTTAAAAGGAATACAGTAAAGGAGGCGCCAATAATCGAAATTATATCAATCGATATCATTCCGTAAAATGCTGCAGATTCATTTTCTGTGGCTTTTCGGATCATATCCATGGCGTAAATGAAAACAACCATAGTACCACTCCAGAAATACGAACACATGCAGACGAAGTTCTGAAAGCAGGGCATGTAAAAATCTCTCCTAGATATCTGCATCCAAATATCATGTAATCGTCTATTAGGCTTCATATTTTTATTAATTATAACATTTTCTCTATAATTATTCAAAAGACAAAATAATTCCTTCTGAGCTTCATCATCTGTACCCCTCAACCATTTGAAGGCGGTTTCACATTTATCGTATTTCCCTTTCCACGCTAACCAAAATGGCGATTCTGGCCAAAGGCAGCCGATTGCTAGTGATATTAGTACAGGAAAACACATAATTAAGCTGACATTTTTCCAGTGCACATATCTCCCAGTGATGCCTACTATAGACATACCAAAGGTATTACTAATTCCACTGAGACTCATGGACATTGTTCTGAATTGCGGGTTCACCATTTCGCTTATGGTGTAAATACTAACAATTACAATACTGCTGCTGCCAAAACTATGGATACACTCGGCTAAGAGTATAGTTATGATATTATTAGCTATATAGATTAAAATCCATCCAATGATGATTAAGACACAGCTTATGATATATGAATACTTTCGACCTATAAGTTGCATGACGAGAGGTGTGAATATGCTAGGAATATCAGCTAACCCATTAACGGAACCTGAAATTGATTTTCTTTGTCAGTAATTACTCAATTAAGTAGAAGCGTTAAGGTATCGTATTATAACCATACAAGCTTTTGAATTTTAAGTATTTTTTTCTAAAAATCCATTTATACTCTATATTATAATATTCCAAATTTATTATGATCACACTTGCATATGCTTTCCATTATTTTTTTATTTAAACTAAAATTTTAGGTGCTGTATAATTGAGCTTAGTTCATTTATGATTATAGTGTCGACTTAACTGCAATTCAAATTATTTAGATAACGCCAAACTTCAATATCGGTACATTTATAACTCACCGACCCACGATGACATGTCTAGGTCCAGGTGTATAGAACTGTCATTCGCTCTGAACTGTTCCAGTATGACATTAGGATATCCAATAATACCGCCTACAGAGAATGCTGCTAGTTGTGGTGAGCTCGCCACGATTAACTTGAAAATGAATTGATTACAATTATTATTCGCATATATCAGTTTTCATTAATAATTTCGGAGGGAGAAGTGATTACATACACTGCTTCTGGTGTAAGTATCATTAAATATTGTTGTCATTTTACTCGTAATTATATTTTGTATTGCAATATTAATTTGTACAAATAGATCGTTGGCATAAGAGTTATAATTACCATAAAGTTATAGTAAAAAGCAACGCACTCTTTTTTACATCCAATAAGCTAATTCTTTTTTAAAAATCATCAAAGGTCTTTTCAATGTATTTTAAATCGGTGAACTTTACATCCCTATAGCATGAACATTACCTGTGTTACTACAAAAAATAAACTAAATTACGCGTTGAACACTTGTTTAAAAAAAGTTTAAGCACAAAAGAGTGTCTTATCGTTGTTTAGAAATAGACGGTTTTAAATTTTAACATTGTATAACACTTGTCTAAGTTCACAGTTCCTATTTTATTATTGTGATTTATTGTGTTTCTATTTGCCGGCAAAAGACGTTTCGTAGTAAATTATGGTTAAATTAGGTAATCCAAAAACATGCTTTCTTAGTTTTTGTTAACTATTATTTAGTTTTTGCTTTTTTAGTCTTTAAACCGTCTTAAACTTCATAGTAACTTCAAGACTGGACTGTTTGGTACATCATGTGCGCCAACAGGTTGTACTATTAATTATTTCATGATATAATAATTTCATCTAATGCATCACCATTATATGGGACTTTACTTAGTTTCATTATAAATAATAAATTTACTCTTTAATAATTTAAAAAATTAATCTTCAAAATATTTATATTTTTAATAATTACCATATTTTAAAATATTCACTTATTAAACTTAATGAGACACACTTACTAAATTATTGTATTGTTGTGTGTCCATGATAAGTGTGCTTACTTTGAATCTAAGCTGACATTTTGAAGTGGGTGATAATCACGTTCAAAAACTCCTTTCCATACATACATAGATAGATACAAGAGAAACTAATAAAACTGTGTTAAAAACATTAATCTCACTTACTTGTTTAACTAAAGGCGGAAAACTCATTATAACAACTTATCTACACAATTGGTAATTTTTAAATATTTGGTTATTTTGTAAAACCTCAATTGAACACAACTGTACTTTAATAGATACTATATCACATAAAAATAAGAACGTCTTATTTGATTCGTGTCAAGTACATTTTTCCTTCACCGGTCGTTTAACAATCATTACGATTATTTTTATTTATATCACAAACGAACCAATTCATGCTTAGAATTCAATAAAATACCTGACGCTTGCAAAAGTGCAGAAAGACTGCAATGTTTGTTGAACGCATGTAGGTAAGTATATAACAGTGATGTAATAATGAATGTTTATTTTTAAATATTGCCAAATACCTATACACTATTTATATTTAGCCGCACTTTTTTTATAGATATAAGGTTAAGCATTCATTAAATAACAGAATTTGTTAAGGACAGTGCTGTAATATCCCAAAAACTGTCGATTGATATTTATCGGGTAACGATTACAGAATCTTGTTTAGACAAGAGAATTTATCATAAAGTGTAAATAATAAAGTTCTTTAGAAACATAGGTATGCAAGTACATTTATCCTCTTACCGAGTTATGGGCAAGCACTCTGTCGGGTTGATTCCCAAACGGAGAGTAAAAAAATAAAGCAGCATTACGGTCTCTATGGTCACCAGGCTAATATTGGCATGTCCTAAACGTTAGTGTCGTTCCAATATAAAGTAACTCTAGTAGAGTACTGACATTACTGCTTCGATTTTACAAGGTTATAGATCTCGCAACAGCACATTATCACACGTCTTTTAAAATGATATGAGTGCATTCGTTTCCAGATCCCATGGGGGATTTTCAATCAAACGGAAAACTCGCGTAGTTTCTCCCCGAGAAGGCCATTGGCTCCATACATAAATCTTCATTTGTGATATCGCGTCGTAGAAGCGTGAAGCGTCCTCGTATTCATAAAAAAACTTTTTTGTTACCAGATCTCGTAGCTTACGTATTACATGTTTAATGAAGCTGTTTCCAATGATTGCACTCTTTGTCCAACTACTCAGTGCAGCAAAATGCAGACGGTGAGTTCGTTGGATCTGGCTCCTGCTATAGTAAGACTAACCAACAGGGTTTCAATCACAACTCTTCTTTAAACACACATTAAGGATTTCCAATAGTTATATCTTAATGGGAAGATTAGTAAAGGCACGGCTAGATAGGCTATAGGCTCTCGTGGCGGTGGGATAATTGTAATTCTGCCACGAATTGTATGTAATTGTAACTGATCATTTCAGTTTATGACACTCCAGTTTCCAATTAAAGTTACTTTTGCTAATTATATTAAGAAATTATTACAGGTAATAGAACTGCAATTTTGGAAAAGCAATGCTTTCCTCATGAACGGCTATATGTAACGTGTTCGCGTGTGCCCTATGCACAACCTCCGCTACCATTTTTCTACTTCATCACTTATTAGGATTTATAATATATCATATGAGGTGCTTTTTTGTTTTATAATTATTTTAAACTCTACCTGTATTGACAAATATCCTGAATTAGGTGAATTAATTGTATTAAGAAGTTATTGAACTTTCATTAATCAAATCTATATTAATGCGAACAAAACCGCAGGCAAAAACTAGTTTATAGTATTAGGTAGAATAGGCTATATTTTGCTTTTAATATATGTGGTTCACATAACCCTGTAAAAACTATAATTTACCTTATACTCCTATAAATTCGATTTGCGCAAATAGTATAGATTTGTGCAAATAGTACATCCCTTTAAAAAAAAAACATCTTTGTCATTTCTTTCTTTCTTTAATAAATATAAAAGAATAGTATCGTACCCCTGGTGGGACTCGAACCCACAATCCCCGGCTTAGGAGGCCGATGCCTTATCCATTAGGCCACAGGGGCTATCATGCACTATTTTGAAAATGTTATTTTATTTTAATACATCTCTATTCTCATGGTTGATAAAATTGAACTTTTATTAACAAAAGCAATACTTTTACAAATATGTACTTTTATTCGGTAAGTGAAATGTTTTTGCAGCCTTTTCGACTGGCTACATGTAGTTAGTCAAGTCTTTGTACCTTTTACAGACTCCAGACCTTACATATATTTTTACTGTAGGTACCTTTACTATTCTATAAAATATATACCTTTTCTTTTTGTTCATAAAAATATTTGTATAGTATTAAGAGTGTAAATGTAAATGTGAAGTCAAATAAATGTATTTATTATTATTATTATTAATAATAAATAGATATTATTTATTTACGATTTCTAAAAGTATTAACGTTGTTTCTATATGCAGCAGTCACAGTACGTATCGCTGCATCTCTATTAATTTTAACATGTGGGTGATAACTAACCATGCGGACATTACACAATATCCTACTATTATTACATCACTGTAGTTATGACTGAGCTTAGATAATAGAAATCATGATCGAAATTACCCAGGATTATATACTCCTTGTGTTCAATAGTGAGACAGCGCAGCGGTAGCCGTGTCCGAACTTTGGATAGTTGTACACAAGCGATAATCTTGCCTGTCTAGTAGCGACGTGAGTGCCAGTTGAAACTGCATCGATTTACAGCTGTACTTCTCTTTAAATATAGTCTGCTGTTCTCTAGAATATATGTCTATGTAAAGTAATTTTTTGGTTTATTTCAGGCTGATGAATGTTGGAGTCAATTTTCCAATTTCAATACAGGAAAGACTGAAGCATCAAGTTTCGTTTATATATTTTGATTGTTGTGTTGTTTATTTTTACACTTCGAGCTGCTCTTAAATAGACTATTCGGTAGAGGATATGGGTTAGATTAATTCGTTGTATATTTTGAAGGTATAATGTGAAATACGCTTATGTAATTCTATGGATTTATTAATGTGGTAAATAAAGAACACAGTATTTTCAAAAACCTTTATTAATATATAACATTAAATTATATACCACTGCTAATAGAATATTGCGAAATGTGAAAAATAAATGCGAATGGAGCTGGTGGTTGGAGATGGTTATCTGATTAGTTGCGTATAACAAATATGTCCCATGAAAACCTATATACAGAAACAAGTAAGGAGATATCTTCATTGCAGATGAATGTAAAATCCTAATCACCTATCCTACCCTCATGCCAATAAAACCCACCACCACCTATCCTACCTCTTGCCCCTTAAATGTTTTAAGAGTATTGCTCATATATATTACTAAATAAAAAATAAAAACACTTTTTTTAAGGTTAAATATATAACGCATGCTCTTTGAAAGATTCCAAGGCCAAGGTCATGATTTTCTTATTTTATCTTACATAGAGAGATAGAGGCTTAAAATATTAGAAACATTACCTGAATAATATTTCTAGGTCCTTTAGCTACGGAAGTGTTAAAAAACCAAACCAACCAAACAGTTAATATTTGTCTCAAATCTAAAAATAATATAACGCAATCTCCGGGTTTAAACTTGAAGTCTCAGACAGCGGTGTTACAATATAATTCGAAGGAATTAAAGCAAACACTTCAACGAAGATTATCTTGCTGTAGTATCAAACCAATCTTCGAATATAACGAAATCTCGAGTATAGTTAAAATCTCTTCAGTATCGATTATTAGAATTATATTGCCTGTATATTGATTAAGAATTTAGATAGACCGATATTTAAATTCCTAAATGTAAATAAAATTAAAATGTCAATTGTTTGTTTAGGCTAATATGTCCGCAACGACATAACCGTTTTTAATAAAATTTAACTGGCAAATAGAGGAGTTTGCAGGGTTTAATCAAAGCTATATATCAATATACTTTCGTTTATGGGTTAAGCATAGTGGTACATTTTAACAGAGGTAACTTAATTGTACAGATAGATTATAAAGTTGCAGTTTTTCAAATAAAACTCAGATACGGCGATTTTTTTAGTGTAACAGGCAACTTTAGCCTCGAGGATAATTATGGCTATGTTGCACCGCATCATTCGACGTAGTTTCGAATCTTTGATACTGAGTCCGGAACTTTCGGTGAAGGAAAACATCGTGATGAAACCAGAGCATGGTCGCAGGGCTTTCTCAAGATGGAAATCTGTCGTAAAACAGCTGTCGGTATGTTCCGGCAGATGCACTTAAGAGTTACTCCTACTAGCCTTAGAGTGTTTACCGTCTAAGATCACACACTCATTTATCATCAGATAAGATTGTGACCAAACGATAAAGTATATAAAAATTCGTTGATAATCAAAATCAAAAATACTTTATTCAGTTTAGGCCTTGAGAAGGCGCTTATGAACGTCAAAGTTACCACCGGTTCGGAAAACAACCCAGTCATCGAGAAGAACCGACAAGAAACTCGATCTGGTTTATCTTTTCACTAACATATTATAACTCACATTTTTAAAACATAGTTATAAATAATTACATTCGGTTTTGGTGGATGCACAGAGAGGGCGTATCCGGCAGATCGGTAACGTGTTTTGGAATTTTATTATAAAACCTAACACTATTACCTAAAAAACTGTTACCGGTCCTAGTGAGCCTAAAACATGGAATGACCAATTTGTTATTATTTCTTGTATTTAGATTATGTCGGTTCTTTACGAAATCTAGCTTATCTAAGTTTTTGCGGACGTACATTAGATTTTCAAGTATGTATTGGGAGGGCAGAGTTAGGATACCGAACTTCTGGAACTTATCTTTTAATGATTCGCGAGGTCCCATATCATAAATTGCTCGAACTGCCCGTTTTTGTAGTAAGAATATGGTGTCTACCTCAGCTGCTGTCCCCCACAGCAAAATACCATAAGACATTAAGCTATGAAAGTAAGCGAAGTAAACCAACCTAGCAGTGGCAATATCTGTTAGTTGGCTAATCTTTCGAACTGCAAATGCAGCAGAACTTAATCTTCCTGCCAATTTTTAATATGAGGACTCCATTGTAATTTAGAATCAATTGTGATACCCAAGAACACGGTACTGTCTACCAACCCAACTAGATTTCCTTCGATCTCTATTCTAGTATCAATACATGAAACATTAGGTAAGGTAAACCTTATGCATTTTGTTTTATCTGCATTTAGCAATAAATTATTTAATGCAAACCAATTTGAAATTTTATTTAAGGTATTATTTAGATGTCTAGACTCGGAGTCTATTCTTTTTACTTTAAATATAAGCGAGGTGTCATCCGCGAAAAGAACAATGTCTGCACAGTTATCAACCACTAGCGGCAGATCATTTATATATACCAAGAACAGAAACGGCCCTAAAATGGAACCCTGTGGAACGCCAATTTGAGTCGACGATCCCACAGACGTTACCTCGTCTATACTAACTTTGAGACAGCGATCTTTTAAATAGGAGACCAGAAGGTCGATAGAAGCTCCACAAACACCATAATGTTTTAATTTCAAAATAAGTGTACTATGGTCAACGCAATCAAAGGCCTTAGACAGATCACAAAACACACCAATTGCATCCTGCGATCCTTCCCAGGCCTGTAATATATGACTTAATAGCGTTGCACCAGCGTCAGTAGTTGATTTTAATTTTGTGAAACCAAACTGTCGACCATCTAGAATCTCTTGCGTTTTAAAATATTCTAACAATTATGTAATGTTATTATGTAATGGATAGATATTATGCGTTGCTAAACTGACATATAAATAGCGCGCGTTACGCAAACCGTGTGTCACTCTTTCCGACCGTTGTGAATAGTATACAACCTGCACGCGCACATGACTATGCAAAATATCATTTATGGCCGTACCTGCAGCAAAATGTTGTTCCTAATACCGCTGCCTACACACAAATTTATCAATCATCGACGCGTTTACGCTTCGCAATCAAGCGAACTTGTCAAAGTAAACAAACAACTGTAATTGGTTAAAGTTTAACGAATGTTTGTACATTTAAGCAATGAGACATCACTCTCCGATAAGTTGTTATTAGTGATTAAACTAATGTTTGGTGATGTTGGCAACATCGACGAGTCCAACGGCCAATGCTACTTCGATCCAAACTAAGTTACACGTATACAAATTCCGTCGCCTCGAAATTTAGATGTAAGTTGAAAACGTAATACAAATCCCAGACCCAAACAAATATTATAAAGCTTAAGGGACTTTTCTGTGTGCTTCTACGCGCTAATCTCTGGTGCTACCAGTCCAATATGAAAAAATGTAATAAAAATACAAATATTTCTAGAAAAAGTTGAGGTATTCATAAGGTCTGCAGACAGAAGTGACAACACAAAATAATGGCATAAATGTGTTCTTTTTTGACATTTTAAATCAATTGAAGTCTGTTTTATGCGCACGCTAACGTTGTGGAATGGGTTACCAAGCACGGTGTTCCCCCAGACTTATGATATGGCGGTCTTATAAAAATGATTAAAACACGCTCTTCAAGGTCGGCAACATAACAGTGATGACCCTGGTGTTGCAGTTGTCCATAGGCGACGGTAGCCATTTAACCATAGGCATAAAAAAAAATTAAAATTTGATAATTTTGAAATTTGATTAGTCTGTGACAAGCGCAATACATCACGAGCATATCGAGGTCATCGGTGCCGCGAACCCATAACATTTTCCTCTACTGAAACTCGTACAACGCGGCTTAAGAAGATGGTAGGTGGTAGAGCTACGCTGAAGCTATTACTGGTTTCAGCATGAATGGGTCGGCTCGCCCGGGGTAGTACCACCCTCTCACAGAAAACCGATGTGAAGTAACAGTGCTTGCACTGTTGCGTTTCGTTCGGCCAGTGAGAGCGCCGGAGGCCCGCATATTTAAAAGGCCGGCAACGCACTTGCGACTCCCCTGGTGTTGCTAGTGTCTATGGATAGCGGTGATCACTTACCATCAGGTGACCCACCTGTTCGTTTAATCCTATCAGAAAAAATCGCGTATAATACAAAAAAAAATCACTTCAAAAATTTAATTTTGACTTTTTATAACTGGGTCTCATAAATACGAATTCTGCCGGTGTCACATCAGTCCTGGGTGAGTCACTTTATGGGTAGTAATATTTTTAATGGAATTTTGTTTCATTCAGATTAGGCCATTGTAACACATAAATACAAAGACAACACTTACAGACATCATTTATTTATTTACACAGGTACACCTATAGCTATGTAAATCACACGTTTAAAATAAAAAATCAAAACAATACAATTATATACGAACTTAATATATAAACAAATAACAAAAAAATGTTACTGAACAATCAGACTGTCATGACGTCATACAGAGTAGGTACCCCACGCTTTTATAATAGTGATATTAATTTTCTCATCAGTAATTTTATTCTTTAGCTAAGATTAATTTTTAATTTGATTATCTCTGAAAAGCGTGTTTCTTAGTCTTTTTTTAAAACTATAATTTAGTTTAACACGAGTGCCAAGTTTCATTCAAATCTGATCGGTTGAAGTAGGGCAAAATCGAAGATAAAAAGTCAGTTACTAACATACAAAAAAGAGTCAATTACAAGTATACAAGCACACAAACAAGCGAAACTAATATAAGCGTGTTAAAAAGGGGAAAACACATGCAACAACTAAGATTTAAAATCAAATAGACGGGGTATATTATGAAAAATAAATACACGTTTGTAAATAAACGTATCACGCTTCGTCAATAAGTTGAAAAAAAATAATATAATCTGACCGTTAGTCTTCTGCCGTTTACTTTGATAAGTAATTCATGAATTTTATTATGAACTTGTTGGTAAAGTTTAATTGAGTTTTCGTGTCGTCTTATTACCCGCGTCCGGGATGAGTGACGCATGCGCGATGCTCGTTTAAATCGACATTCCGATGTTTACCTAAAAGATTTCCTTTAGCATTTTTAATACTTTATTATTTTATTACGTACAAAGAAAAAAGTAGGTGTGTATGCATATGACCACACGATAGAAGTGAAAACATTTTATATTCATATTTAAAAATGTTTTATATTATACACTTATTATATAAAAAAACATACATAATAAATAATGCACTCTTTGTCAGACAGCAAACGTGGTTTGAACAAAGTATTTTTCTTTCTATATTTTATCGTTTTTAGCGTTGGACCACAATCTTATCAGATTTTAAATAACGATGTGTTCTAACACAGTAAACACGCGAAACCTAAAAGGGTCTGGTTCTCAATTGCAGCTACCGGAATACCAACAGGTAACAGATTTTCAGCTTAAATGTGATAGAGAACTAGGCGGGCTTAGAAAAAACCCTTACCCCATGCTATGATTTCAGATTGGCTAAGCTTCAACTCAGTCGAAAGGACTGGAAAACTAACAACTGAGCCATCATCGTTTGGGACATGAATGTCGTATACGCGAGCACATCTAGTCTTATACGTAAAGGTAAGATAAAAAAAGGAAGTTGAGTTTAAAAATCTTTAATGTGAAAATACAGATATATGAAGGATATTATTTTTTATATTTCTTTGGCGCCGCATAGGCATTCGCCAGTGTTAATGTCCGCGCTTTCCACCTTATATAGTATATATAATCTATATAAAGTACTGTTGTCATTTTAGATTAATTTATCAAACTGTAACATGGGAATATGTATAACTTAGTTTGGTCATATCTTGTATGACAGTGTTTCGCGAACCCCTGTAATGAAAATGTAGTTCACATTCACATTCACACATTAACATACAAATCAACAAAAAAATAAAATAAAATACCTCTGAGTTATATTAACATTTGATTCAAGGAAGTCGCGAAATAATTTTACATACTAACGGGGTTGTGTCATGAAAAAGGTTGAGGAACACTGTCGTATGATATTTGATTGTGTAAGATTTAAAAAAAGTAATACATTTGTTACTGGAGATATCTATATCCCACATTAACATGTAACAACATTAGAAAATATTCTCTTAATATCAACAACTTTTATCGGAAACAGATGAGAGTTGCGAATCGGACTAAAATCCATGGTATCCTGATCTCAGTAATCTAAAATTTCATAAGTAACATATTGCGTCTACTCTTAAACGCTTAAGGGTTGAAGCATACTCTACATGACAGCGTATTTACTTATAAATTACTAGGAAACGTCCGTGACTTCGTCTACGTTGTTTATTATTCTTACAAAAATAATAAAATAAAAAAAAATGGTTTCATTAAACCACGTATAATTTATATTTAGTTGATGGAAATTATAGCATAATCAAGAATTTTCCGTACAAATTATGTCAATAGCAAATTAATTATCTATAACCGATTCCTTGATTTACAGTACTACAATTGTAATATACATTTACCTGTATTATGGTCGAGATGATTAGAAATGGCAACAACTAATAATATAATACATTATACCTACGCAACAAATAACAAATGTTATAAAATAAACCAATAATCTGTTGTTGAATAACCGTTGCCTGTTATTATTATCGACAACGATAACGACCGGTTAATATTACCGGAAAGTGCGAATTAACAAGTACTACGCAATAATCATTCGATGTGGAAGAAAAACACTAAGCGTTACTCAAACTCGAATGCAAACAAGGTATATTAATTTAATTATCATATCACTGTCACAAATTGCAATACGATACAGACAGTTATTCAACAGCAAAATAACTGATAACAGTTTATAATAATATAACTGTGTTGTAAATTCAGATAATAGCGATATATTGATATATAGGATATAAAAATAAGACATTAGAATGTGAATGATTCGATTAACAGCTTAATTATGAAATCGCTATTGTTTAGGTTTATAACGCATAACAGACTAATCTCATGTAAACCGATGTGTCTAATTAAAGTCGCATAGGTAATAAGTGATGCGAAATATATCAGAAGTCAATTGTGAAATAAATAAACCATGTTTAGCCCTTTACCGCGTGCGCTCGTTCGGTTTTAGCAGACGCTCATAATTTTGTGGACGAGTTAAATCTCATCTCAGTGCAAATCAAATATTTAGCTAAGACGGGTGCCGGCGTGCGGCGACGCGGGTTATTCGTTATTTTGTAATACGATTTTAAATTGATTCAGAATTTTACGGTCATATTTATTTTGGTATTTAAAATATATTCATATCTTACTTGCTGTAACCAGGGATTTAAATTGTTTTTAATTTATAAAATTTCAATTACTTTGTCAGAGACAACAACAAAGAACAACTGTGGTGTATAAAGCCAATCTAACAAGACTAAGCCTAAGGCTCGGTTGCACCAGTTAATGTTAAAGTTAAAAATTCGGTTAAAGTTATTGTTAGGCAAAAAATAGGTTGCACCAATTGACAATGGTTAAAATGACGTCACGATTTAACGTTAACTATTATCGCTCCATGTTGGCCGGTTACCGTTATTGTTAATGTCAATTTTTGAATCGGTTGTCATGTTCACTATAAAAAACTTTATAATATCATGTCGTTGCTAAGAGAAATCCTGTGGGAAACTGAAAATAGTTCTTCCGATGACGAAATCAATATATTTGAAGATAATTTGCGTCTTAGAAAGAAAAAAGTTTAATTTCCTAGAATTGGAAAATGTCCACAGGACGACAAACGCTAACGTTTTGTCGTTGACATCTGAAATCTGTCATCAAAAATCTGTTGACAGTCACAGAATAACAATAGTGACACTTGGTGACACTTATAACAAAGTCCTGCCAAGTAAAATATATTACCCCTTTCGATTTTAGGGACTAATTGGCTTATTGAAGTAGCAACCCTATTAACTTTAACAATTACAAAATGTTTGATGGTGCAACTCGTTTTGGCAAATGTAACTGTTAGCAAGTCTTGTCATTGTTAAAGTTAACTTTAACAATTACAATAACCACGATTTTGGTGCAACTCAGCCTAAGAATGGTACCTGGCTGAGACAGTTTTTGCCGAGCGGTCAACCCGCCTTCGTCCCCCAATTCCCCGCACCGCACCAGACACCCTTCGCACAGTTACTTCGTTCGCAACACACATTTCAACCTACTATTTATATGGTAATTACTCCGCTTTCCTCAATAGATAAATTATAAAACGCAATATTTTAAATCTTATTATCTCAGTATAGATTTATTAATAATTCGTTGTTTTTTTCCTATACAAGCATGTGTATTTTGTAAAACTGTAACAATAAAATATTTTAATTAATGGATGCGGATGAAACTATAAGAGACAGTTAATTAAAATACAGTTCAGAATATCCCTTTATATCACTATATAAATGTATGTTTGTTTGTATATACGTACATAACACACAAATCGTCTGCTCATATTTGTACGCGGTCTGTACACAAATATGAAACTTTATGCTCCTCTTTGAAGCAGATATGTTAACGACTCACATGTTGAGGTTAGATGAGATTCTATAATTACATATAATAAATACAGGTTTCTGATCTCATATATCAGACTCACTAAGATCAGCAACAGTTTTTTTGCTACTAGTATCAGAATTTTTAAGAAAGTTCCATAGCACATTACCGATTTGCCGGATAATAAGTTCAAGTACCATGTCAAGCTGGTTTTAATTTCTAAAGTATATTATAGGGTGGGTCAATATGTGAACGATGGTCACGGCTGGAATTAACACCTCTCTCTGTGTATCCACAAAAAAGATATAACTGTGTATGTATTTAAAAGATTATGTATGATGTAAATCTAGGTGGTAGAGCTACACTGAAACTATTACTGGTTTCAGAATGAATGGGTCGGCTCGCCCGGGGTAGTACCACCCTCTCACAGAAAGCCGACGTGAAGTAACAGTGCTTCCACTGTTGCGTTTCGTTCGGCCAGTGAGAACGCCGGAGGCCCACATATTTTAAAAGGCCGGCAACGCACTTGCGACTTCGGTGGTGTTGCTAGTGTCTATGGACGGCGGTGATCACTTAACATCAGGTGACCCACCTGTTCGTTTGCCCCCTATAATATAAAAAAAAAGATAAATCCGATCGAGCTTCTTACCGGTTCTTCTCAATAACAGGGTTGTTTTCTGAATACGTGGTATTTTTGACGTTCATAAGCGCCTTCTGACGGCTTAAATTGAATAAAGTAATTTTGATTTTGTTTTTATGTGCAATGGTAGAACAATTATTCATCTAAGAGATCAGAGTACGGAGATAAGTGATGAAGACTATTCTCTTTTGTACTTTTGTATATGAGTTGTAATTATTAGGCCGACCGAAATGGCGTCTAAATTCCAGAAGATAAGTACTTATATCTGGTTAAATCTGAATGAATTAAAATTAATTATTGAATGTATTTAAGTGCAACACTTTCGAAATGTTATAACTGTTTGTCTAATTCTTTTCATGTCGCTTTTGTAAATGTCAGTACAAGGTTTGTATGAAAGAAAATGTTTGAAAAATTGGAAAATCTCCATATGAAAATTAGTGAGCGAGACAGAAAATTGTCAGATTGACGTTTTTATAAGAAAATATATTGGCGTCGACCACCATTGCTTTCGGCGAAGGAAGACGTCGTGGTGAAACTATAGCACGGTAATCTCTAATGGCTGCCAAGTTGAATTTATTTATACTTTATAAACTTTAACATTTGACTACAGTCTCGCCCGATATAAAATGACAATGTGGTTTAAGATGGAACACGCTAAACCTAGGGCTGGCTATCAAGTGCTGATGTCGGAACTCATCTATAAGTGCTTGGCGTCAGATTTTCAACTTGAGGTTGGTAGCTAACAAGGCGGATTAAAAAAAGCCCTACAACCATTCTATAGTTTCATCACAATGTTTTCTTTATAGAAAACTTCAGCTCATTTTCAAGGATGCGGACTTACGTTGATCGAACTCACTAACCATTGAGCCATCATTGTTTACAATCTATCGCTGCCGCTCTTTTGATGGTTCCTGTTGTTCTTGGGTTATTTTGTGCTTATCGTAGGGCATAGTGCTGTCACTTTGTTCTGCTATTGTCTATACAAAAAAATTATAGCTGTCTGCCATTTTACGCGCATTACGCAAAACCTATGGATATGTTTCGATCATTTTAATAGTTTTAGTTCTTAGCCCTATAGTCCTTATTTAAAAAACAAAATCACGATATTTTCATTTAAAATAAATTTATGAAAGTTTTAAGATAATACTATTTTTCTAAGCACTACGCGTCTAGCCGTTTTTTTACCGTGGACAAGTAGAGTACGCGATGTGGTGCGCTTTCGTAGGAGAGGGGAAGTAAACGGATAACATTCTTTACAAAGAAGTTTTGTAAGCAAAGTATAATTTTTTTAATATATTATTAAGAATTAAGGAAAATTAGATTCTAGCCCGTATCGAACTTACCTGAATCGTTCGAGTAATTACTTCAGGTTTCCAGAGTTTTCCACCCTCCTTTAATGAAAGGTGTATGAAGCGTGTCGCGGTGCATCCGAGGCAGTTATTTTCTAGACATCGGAGCCAATATGAAGAGAAACAAGGAAACGATCGTCAAAAGGACTACGGCTACAGCATCATAGGATGTAGATATGACTGTAGCGTAATTGTGTGACACGATCACAAAAAATTTCTTCAATCTTTTAAATTAATGTCGATTTGAGAGTACAAAATAAATTTCTTCCGACGCGAACCGCATTTTATTGTGTGTCAAAGCGGAAACCGCGTAACCGTTACACTTCCGTCACGCTGACGACATCGCATGCATTCAGTTACGACTTAGTCGCACCCGAATTTTCACTACAAAAAGAAATCGATATGAGTGAACTGAACCGTCCTACCGAAACTTTATATATTAGACAGGAAACTTACAAGTTAGGCAATTCTCGTACGCCGCAATTCGCAAGTTTTGATTTGTAATTCATGAAATCATTATTAAGTTGGTACGAAACTTAGATTGACTTCGCTGGTAGCCAACCGAATCGTAATGTAATGGTAGGACAATTCGATAATTCGTTTTTCTTTTTTCCCTTTTTTACAATCTTATTATATAGATAAAAATCTATTGTTGAATATATGTAAGCGCATTAAATCATTCTAATTATGATAATTGTTTTTTTGTTATGTTTGTAATTGTCAGGACAATGTTTGTATAAAGGAGAATGTTTAAAAAATCGTACGGAAAAGGGAAACATTTAGGTTCAAGTATCAGAACTTTTTAAAAACACAAGTGAATGAGCGAGATAGAAGATAGTAGCTCGATCTTCAATTACATTGACAAAACTATCGGTAAAATTCCATTTTATTTAATTACTTTAATCCCATTTTCTTCATTAGTACAACCAAGGTGAGCAGCTAGTATCAAATAATTTTCGATATTTAATTAACATTGTGAAGTATGTTTCTCCTTCTAATCGTATGCCCGATGAGATTTCCCATCGGCGACATCATCACCATCTACTTACCGTTATTCCACCTAAGTAAGGTCGGCATAACATTTTTGTCATGTTGTGATGTACGATTTGGCTTAGTTTTTACGAACGGCCGCGCGTGCCTCATGTCAACCCTCCTTGGGATTATTTTGTAGTACCACTATATGTGGCGAAAAAGATGTTGCTGTTGATTTCTCTTCATTTACCACAATGATGTGGGTTGAAGAGATGATTGTTTTAGTTGATTCCTTCAGACAGATAGTTTTACCCAGCAGTGGTACACATTACACATACAGGCTGATATTATGTAATATTTATATATAGAGTTATGAAGGTATGTCATGAGATATAAGTAATGAGTAAGGCTGCCAAAATTATCACTTTTACTTGGAGCAAATAATATCAAAATTTCGATGTCAATTTCAAATGAAACTGAAACCTTATAACTCTCCTAATGGTTGGAATGTCTCATTTAATCTTTGGTAGCAACAACATATCATTATGATTGGGAGGTCTAATAGGAACATCTTTTAGCTTTACAATTATTTTGTCGATGTCTTTCTTTGTTCGAACTGAATTCACTGTTGACCCGGAGGCATCGACAGTTTTACCGGACTACTAAGGCACTCACCAGATTTTTTCATGGCAACCAGGACAAAGGAGCACGGTGCGTCTCGGCTTGGACTGTTACCTAATATCCCAAATCGAACTAAGCTAAGCTAAACTAAGCTATCTATTTCATACATATATGAATTAGGGAAATATACATGTGTACCAAGCATGTATGTTTCACAAACTTATACATGTATTTTGAATCTGACTATTAAGTTAATCTAAAGTAACTCAGTTCGAAAAAGGGGTGAAAAATAACCCAACCACTACTGTTTGATGTCTAGCTTTGGTAGGCTATTTATAATTTTATAATTTATAATTTAGTAGGTGGTAGAGCTACGCTGAAACTATTACTGCTTTCAGAATGAATGGGTCGGGTTGCTCGGGGTAGTACCACCCTTTCACAGAAATCCGACGTGAAGTAACAGTGCTTGCACTGTTGCGTTTCGTTCGGTCAGTGAGAGTGCCGGAGGCCCACATATATTAAAAGGCCGGCAACGCACTTGCGACTCCCCTGGTGTTGCTAGTGTCTATGGACGGCGGTGATCACTTCCCATCAGGTGACCCACCTGTTCGTATGCGTTATAATATAAAATAAAAAAAATCTATAAATCAATATTTGTTTCCTATGTTTTAATCCCTATAACGGGATGAATTTACAGAAATCCTGTTTTTAGTACTTACCTGATTTATATAAGTATCTCTTATACAATTTTTAATGCTCCTAGACACAATTTGTTAATTTGCAAATTTACGTAAACAATTTCTCAATAAATTTAAATTGTGTTGTATACAATTTGTACGTTTTTCTTATTTTGTACAAATTTTTCTTCATTATATTTAATTGCGCTGTTTGAATCTTCGACTCAGATTAATACGGTTGAAGAGTGTAAACAGATTTGTCTCAACTAATATTTATTGTTAAATGTGATGAATTGTTTGTTTGTCACGCGTTAACTATTCAACGAATCTTCATGAAATTTTGGATACAGGTTACAAGGGTCTACACAAGAGGATATAGGGTACCTTTTATAAAAGTAATATACATCAAATTTACATTACTACGTGAGCCATCCCATAAGTAAACTACACGCGAATACACACACTTTTTTTCTTAATATCATTTGGCCATAATTGAATATAATATTATGGAATATTAATTATACAAAACAGTGTCGGTTTTATGAAATTATAATCAAAAGCACGCCTAGAATTGAAATCTCGCTAATTCGAATGCGTCATATTGAATAATGGCCGAAATTGGGAATAAATTGTCCCGAAATTTATAACTCGATGAATGCGAACGGCGCGCGAAACGCGGTCGCGCGGTTTTGAACCTCACACACATAGTGATGAGCGATAGTGATTAGATTGAAATTAATGTTAACTAAATTACGACTTTATCTCAATAATCAATATCTGGGTAAATATTTTTCGAAGATGTCTTATACTAATTAGTATTTAAAATAAATTCCTTAACAGAACTCAGCGTATCAAACTATTTATAGCTTTTTGTATGACCTTACTATAAGGAATATATATTTCCTACGCTACGATCAATCGAATGATTGATCTCATCTCTGAATATCTAAATTAGTTTTTATTAATTTGGAAATTGGTCGGATAAATTATAGTTTGTATTTCCTTAATGCGGAAACTGACAAGAATTTTTATTATATTTTTGCACTTCTAAAGAGAACTGACGTGTATGGCCTTCTTCAGAGTCCAGGCACCCGGGTGGCGAGTTCTTGCGCGGATGTGTATAGTACAAATGCACATAGATACCGCTAGCATTCACAGTGATACTAGCGGCGTTTATTTATATTTGAGTTACATGCATCCGCGCAAGCACCTGTATGCGTTTTCACTCTGGAATAGACTCGTGTATAGAATGAGGTAATGAAATTCAATAAAAATACAGTCCCTTCTAATTCCGTACATAACTTATAGATAAATAATATATTGTCATCATTTCGAAGTTTATGTCAAACTTTACAATGTAACTATGTATTTTATGACAAAAGATTCTATTTACTTTTTACAATTTCAAGGAATCTAGATTAGGTATCGTAAAATTATTTTTTGTTATATATCTGTCGTATTACACGCTGTGACCCTAATATTTATCGTGGTTTCGGGATAATTACATTGTTGCAATTTATTTCTGGGCCGCTTTTGTAATATACTCGGCGACTCCATTTTTAAATATTGTTTTAAAACGCTACCTGTCACGAATGAGTCCAATCCTTAAATTTCAAAGTTCGAACAAGCTATCACTTGCAGCTTCTAGCTACCGCGCTACCGACCGGCCAGTGCCGCCCGAACCGTTCACGGAAGAGGGTTGTTACACGAACTTTTTCGACGGGAAAGACTTTTCACACTTTTTCTTAGATCGTATGTCTTTTTTTTCAGAATGAAACTTTTTTAAATGAGTTTTTTTGTGTTGTTATTTGTTCGTTTATGTGAAAGTTGGTTATAAGGATAGAAACTGACTATATTCTGAATTTTAGGTAAGTGTTTGTGTAATATTTGATAGTAAATATTTTTTTAATAGTAGGAAAGGTCTCTGGAACGAACGATCCGGTCCTGAAAATTCTTTCACTCGTTGAAATATACGTTCAGAGCGATAATTATTTTAATCTTATCAGTACGTACAAAGTCGCAGGCAGTTTATTGTTAGTGATTAACAATTGAGATTCGCGCGTTAACTTTTTTTAATTTATGTCTTCTGTTATCGTGCATAATTGTAGTGAATTCTAATGCTTGTGAATGTGAAAATATAAGTTGGTTTGTTTCTTACATTGTCATGTCTTAACCACTTAATAGTAATGAAATTTCCTGTGTACATTCTCAAGTGTATACTAAAGGGTAGGTTATCTAAAGAGATATTGTTATCGAGGAAATTATCGAAGTTACATTACCACGGGTGAAGCCGAGGTCTTAAGTTAATTTTGATATATTTTGTTCATATTGTCATATGGACTTAATTCTACTATTTGACATCACCACGCTATCGCGCACCTCCGGTAGTTGACAGAATTATTTGAATACAAGGAATCAAACAATAACTATAATCTTCGCCAAACCTTTTTACTGCTCTGAATATTGATGCGCAGAACACAAATTTAAATATAACACGTATTATACGATATGTATAACATCGAGACAACTTAAAGATAAAAAATGGGCGAAGACTGTAGTGTACTCACTACAGTCTTCGTTAAGATATTTCATATAAAAAAAACAATATTAAATTATAACTGTCTTTTAATTAAGTTCTTTAGTATATCCGATACAATGATGGTTGAATGACTTAATGAAATGTCTGCACCCTCCATACCGCATCCCTGGACAGATATAACACCCTCATCACGACCCGACAGTTGTAAATGACGAGACGTCCCTGTATCGTCGGGAATTCGGAGTGGATCTGTTCCATTACTTGTCCTGAAACAGTTGTATATAATTTATCTAATGAGTTATGTGGCAATGGTGAGTTAATATAAAATCTAAATAGACAACTGCCTTACCGTAGTGTGTCGTGAAGGATTGGTTATACGAACGACTAAAGAGGTCATTAAAATTAAAAATACTTTATTTTTTTTTTATATTATAGGGGGCAAACGAACAGGTGGGTCACCTGATGGTAAATGATCACCGCCGTCCATAGACACTAGCAACACCAGGGGAGTCGCAAGTGCGTTGCCGGCCTTTTAAATATGTGGGCCTCCGGCGCTCTCACTGACCGAACGAAACGCAACAGTGCAAGCACTGTTACTTCACGTCGGTTTTCTGTTTGAGGGTGGTACTACCCCGGGCGAGCCGACTCATTCATGCTGAAACCAATAATAGCTTCAGCGTAGCTCTACCACCTACAAACTTCAATTCAACTCAGTCACAAAGAAGTTTCGTATAACATTCCAGTAATCGAGAACAGTCGACAACAAACGCGCATCACTTCAGAAAAGTTGAAACTGTTTGACTAATTTCTTTTTTGTCGTGTCACTAATTATTATGAGAAGTTTTGTATGGAAGTATTGTTTTTTTAATCTTACAGAAAAGTGAAAAATTTGGGTTAAAAAGCCTCGATATAAAAAACAAGAGTGAGTGCGTGAGATAGAAGATAGTAGGAATGTGACAAATGAACGGTCAGTTGTTTAGTTGATTCTATTTATAAGTACTATAAAGAGAACATTCGGTTTTTTTTTTTTTTTTTTTTTTTTTTTTTTTTTTTTATGCTTTATAGGTAAGCGTTTGACCACAATCTCATCTGATGTTAAATGACGATGTGGTCTAAGTTTAATTTATCAGATAGTGTTCATCAGTACGAAGCCAGGGCGGACAGTTAGTTCACAAATACAAATATCTGTATTGTTATAATGATTGATAAAAAACTACATAAATGTTAGTGTGTAAGAAAGTGTGTGTATGTATATTTATGATGAATGTGTGTATGAAAGTAAGTGAGTGTAGGTGTCGTAGGACAGTGACGTATAGATCCTGGAATGGCTGGTAACAGAGTATCTTAAGTAGATCTTCTGTTTTAACATTTATATATATTTTTATTATACTATACAATTTTGCTTTGGTCGGTGGAATCAATAATCAATCCCATGTCCGCAGGTTCGAACCCCGGCATGTACCAACGAATTTTTCGGATTTAGCGTACATTTACTAATTTACATTGGTAACACTGTCGACTGACGTTGAAGGAAAACATCGTGAGGAAACCTGAACCTGAGAAATGTTCTTGTATTACCACAGTATGTGGGAAAAATATAGAACTGTGGATTTCTCAGAGCTTGAAATCGCCAATACGTTGTGGGCTGGCGTGGTGATTATGCCCTATACCTTCCTTTGGGAAGAGGCCTATGACCCTGCAGTGGGTCTCTTACAGGCTGATGATGATGATACAAAGTTATTGTTCACAGTCGACGAGACGGGTGTCATTTCCAGACAATATCATTTACATAACGACTTGCCTTACAATTGCAACAATAAAACCTTGACATGGTCCTTAAATTTAGGATATATTACTTTGTAATTTTGTTGCTTCTACGTAGAGGGATAAATCAGAGCTATTTTATTAACACAAGCGAAGTTATGAGCAAAAGCTAGTAATTTTATATATGCAAAAGTAACCTTGTCTGTCTGTCTGTATGTTATCTTATCACGCTTAAATATCCAAACCGATTTAAATGAATGTTGTTATGGATATAGTTTGACATACAGGGAAGGACAGGACAGTTTTTATCCCGGAAATCATCCCTTGTGGGGGTGAAGTTACGTGGAAATTTGTATGGACATGATTGGCAATGTATAGCAATGATTTCTCCAGTAAGGAATATAAAACAAACTAAGCAAACTGAAGTGAAGTAAACAGTTTGAAACATGTAAAAAAATTGCTTAAAAATTTGAGCTCTTAATATTAGCTTTGAGTAGTTTTACGCTTCACCGGTGAGGCAATATAGGCCTAAAGTCAAATTTTGTAGATTTTTTTTTTTTTTTTTGTTATTTTAGTAATTAAAGCAACAATAGGAAAAATGGTAATGAGGCATTGTATGCAATTTAATATTCAACATAAAAATCGAATAGAATATTTGTAGTGATTGGGATTGGTAGGTTTATGACAATCTAATTCTAGATACCTATCTAACTGTAGTCAAAGACATTCTGGTGAATTCTTTTAGAGCAGATTTTTTTTAATCTGTTCTTTTTTTGTCATTTTCTTGTAGTTTACCAATACTTAACTAAACAACTCGTTCTGTAATGTAAATAAAAAATACAGCGTGTTCGAAGTTGATTTCTTTTCTCTATATTAATAATTCTATTCGTCTCGATGTATTAAATTACAAGTAAGCTGTATTCGTTTCGCGAAACATTATAAATAATATTTTTGGGATAAAATAAAAATGAACGTTTTTCATTTCATTTATATAGAGGCTGCCCAATTTGTTGAAATAGCGGGTGTCACAATTTTTGACGTGGGTGCGCGATAGCTTGTTACGGATGACAGTTTTATGTTCGCTGAAGTCTCACTCCGTATTGCGGTGACAATCGTAGGAAATTCTACTTAATTTGCGAGGGAATGTTTTGTATATTTCATAACGCCTTCTATTTTGTATGAACAAAAATGGATGCCGGTATATACGAGATCAATAAACTTTAACATCGTTTGAGGGATAAACCTGAAAGTGTATACAACAATACTATTTGTTTAGTGGAGGTTTTTATGTAATCAATTGTACCTACTATAAATTGTCACTAGGTAGTGCTGGTGCACATATATTTCTATATCCTGCAATAATTCACCATTAAACTTGATATTTATAGATATTTGAAAAAGTAGAGTATATACAAAAAGTTCATTTTGCCAAAACTAAACAATTGATTACAACGAACAATAAAAAATCTATGTTCCTTTGATGTGACTATAATAAAGAATTTTTTACACATTTCAACTGGTTTGATCCGAGTCCAAAGTTCAAATGAAGAAATTAAATATTATGAACAAAATTTTGAATAAATATTATCATATAAGATAACATTGCTATATATAGAAAATAAACTACTTATTATATTTCATTGTGTATTTATATATACTGTAAAAAATTCTATAGTAATTTTACATTAATAATAGCGTTAGAAGTTTTTTCACACAATAATATATCGATAATAAAATTCAGTTTTGTAAATTTCCTACACGACTTATTTCAACTGCCTTTAGAAAAATTACAAAAAAAATGTTGTAATTTCATTTAAAAAAAAGCTTTAATGAAAATGTCTTTTAATTTCTGTGAAATTACTATATAGTTACAATATGTGTAGAACTACAACATAAAGTTTGTGACATTATAACTCATCTTAGTAGGTTTCCTCACTTGTTTTAGTACATCACTCGTATTGTATTGTACGTTATATTTGCAACACACGGATTTATAGTTTTGCCCATATTATATTTTACAAAAACATTTGTATTTGTACAAAAATTTAAACACTATAATTCATCTTACCCTTATCCCACCTAAGTAGGGTCGGCACAACATGTTTTCCTTTTCCACTCTCCTCTGTCAGATGTCATCTCAGTATTCACACTTTTTATACACATATCGTTTGTCACACAATCCATCCACACCTTTTTCGGTCTTCCTCTACTCCTATATCCGTCCACTTTCAAACTCAAAACTTTTCTTGTTACATGACTTTCATCTCTTCTCATAATATGCCCGTACCATGCTAACCTACTACTCCTCAACTTCTCTGTCACTGGTGCTATTTTCAAACTTCCTCTGATATACTCATTCTTAATCTTATCCATCCTTGTTACACCACACATCCATCTTAACATTCGCATTTCTGCCACATGTAATCTTTTCTCATCCGTCTCTTTCGTAGCCCAGCTCTCGGCTCCATATAACACGGCTGGTCTTATTATAGTTTTATACACCTTCCCCTTGAGTTTCAACGGCATTCGTGGGTCACAAACCACCCCAGACACCTTTCGCCAATTCATCCACCCTGCATTTATCCTATTCCTCACGTCCTTGTCTATTCCACCGTCATTTTGGATTAATGAGCCGAGGTACCGAAAATTGGAGTAGGCTGGTAAGAATACACCGTTTAAGGTAATATGACAAAAACTGGATGGACCTCCGAAGTCACAGAACAAATGTTCAGTTTTCATCCCACTAATCTTTAAACCAAAATTCTCCAGTTTCTGTTGCCATTTCTCCAGCCTACTCTGGACCTCGGCAGCATTTTCACCAACAAGAACAATATCATCAGCGAATAGCATACACCAAGGTGCTTCCTCCTGTATATCTGATGTTATTGCATCCATGACAAGAAGGAATAGATAAGGACTTAAAGCTGATCCCTGATGCAAACCTACAGCCACATGGAAATTGTCGGTAATTCCAGCCTCGGACCTAACATGTGTTTGCGCTTGACTATACATACAACGGACAAGTTGTAAGTACTTCCCAGGCACTCTTTTCTCTTTCAACGCCCACCACAGAACATCCCGAGGTACTCGGTCATATGCCTTTTCCAGATCAACAAACACCATATGCAAGTTTTTATGTACACGTCTGTATTTTTCGCACAGCTGGCGAAGTGCGAAAATGGCATCTGTTGTCGCACGCCCAGGCATAAACCCGAATTGATTCTCAGTAACTTCAGTTTCATCTCTTATTCGTCTCGCTATCACTCTTTCCCAGACTTTCATACTATGTGACATAAGCTTTATCCCTCGATAGTTATTACAGTCCTGTACATCACCCTTATTCTTAAAGATAGGCACTATTATGCTATTTAAACACTATAATTGTATCGTGATATTGAAAAATAGTACTAGCAATAATGTAGATTTGACCTCAGGAAGAGCATGTTTTTTGGATAAAATGAACCCATTGCTCTGGGTTTCCTATCTTTATACGTTTAGCGTTTTAACCACAATATCTTTTGATGTTAAATAACGATGTGGTCGAAGAAGGTAAATACACTAAGCATAAAGTAGACCGACCCTCAGGTGCAGCTGCTGAAACATACCCGTATGTGCTTGGCTTGAAGAGTGATAGCTAACCAGGTCAGGTTTGACAGAGTCCTACCACTATGCTATGGTTTCATCACGATGGTTTTCCTTCACCAAAAGCTCCGACTCAGTTGGAAGGATTCGAAGGAGTCAATTGACGCCGTGTCCAAACTCGATATCAAATGAGCCATCTTGGCTTTGTTCGTAAAATGTCTTGATAATCGGTTAAGCCGTGAACTATCCAAAACCGTAAAGGTTTAAGTTCCATATAAACGAATGTAGACCTCATAAGGCGCAGGTCAACAGATTGTTGGTAGCATAAGCTTACAAAAAATACATGATTTATTATTACAAAACTTTGAAAAATAATAAATTATACATTGTAAAATTAAAATTTTTATGTACAATATATTTTTAACTTTATTTTTCATTTGTACGGACTTTTTTTTTATTAAATTTACAGTGTACTCTACATAAAAAAATAAAAACATAATCCGCCGTATCGAGATCTGGGTTGTAAAAAATCAGCTGAGCGGCTAAGTTGTTAGGGCGTGAAAGCGTAATAAACAAAGAAATTCGCATTTATTATTTGACCTAGGTTTTTTTTAATGTATTTTGAGACTATAATAAAGATTTCATAAGACAGTCTCTCTCACGGTAACGTTTATTAAACCAGGACGTCTTATATAAATATTAAAAAGATTACGGAGAAAGTCCGACCCGTGAGGACTCGCGGTAACCCAAATTACATTATTCAGGAATCCATCCTAATTAAGCTAATACTCGGTGAATGGTGGCCCTACCCAATTATACCGCGGAAGAATTGTATCGCCCCCCTCCCCACATCGTAATTAAAAGGCGCGTTAATACGAACCTAAATTGTAATTAAATTTTAATTACGGTAATCAGATATCAATTATATCAAAATTATCATTGGTTATTAATTACTTTCTTGTTTAACACCTTTGTGGGAAATCTATGATCGTTCTTATATCTACAATGATTTTGGTTAAAATTCATTAATTCTTTTTTTTTTTTGCTTAGAAGACATTTATTTATTTACTAGTAGTTTTTGCGTCAATTACATTTCTTCGGTGTTTTTTTAAAAGGGAAGACATACCTATATATAGATATATATACTAGCGGCCCGCTCCAGCTTCGCACGGGTATAAAATATATAGCCTATGTCATTCACTGAAAAAGTGATTAAAATCAATCCACTAGTTTTGATTTATTCATTACTGCTCGTGGCCTGCACGCGTTAAATTTGTAGTAACCTCAAAAATAACAGTATTTCTCCACTATTTAATTTATGTTATTATACATATAAACCTTCCTCTTCAATCACTCTATCTATTAAAAAAACCGTATCAAAATCCTTTATATTCGTTATAGTATGTAATTACACCGCGAAGATTTGATAGGACGACAAATATATTAGTCGAGCTGTCGACTAGTTGATTTTACATCTGCTAAAGCGAAAGAGTGATTCGTATCTGAAGCGTCGTCGAATATTAATATCGCGTCACATACAGATGTGGAAAAAGTTTTCGGAGACGCGACTGATTTCAGATTTTCGGTAACTGCGATACGGTGAGCTTATCATGGGTGTAGACTTTTCCAATTGAATCGTTTTTGTTGTACTTTGGAAACGGTTTCTTCGATAATACAAAAACGTATGCGGTCAGAGGACCCCCATCAGAAACGATGTTTTTTACACTTTTAATTCGATATGGAGATTTAGATTGTTAATTAACGTCGTCAAGTAAAGAAAAAGCGTTATGCCCACTTTATGGGACGCTTAGTATTTGCTCATTACAACATACCTTTATCCGAATTTTTACAATTTTGTCCAACAGAGATATGTATTGGTTTCGATGCTTTGTTCTTTAATTCCTTCATCGTCTGCGTTGCGCTGCATTGCATTTCCAAAGTCCCAACCAATCACGCATAGTGAATCAGCACCCTAATTGGCTAAATTGCGCCACGTAGCATTCGAGGGCGTAGATTGGCCAACTAGCACCGCGAAGGTAGTGAACTGGTGCATACAATATTTTTTATAATAAAGCTAAATAAAAAATCAGTAAAAATTATTTGGTGGTATTGTACAAACTCGTATACAAGAGAAAGAGACAGAGATAAATTCGCGTTAAAGTAGAAAGACAGAGGAGCATAACGTTTTTTCCTTATGTAACGCTTTCTTCCGGTCAAGTCTTTATGCTAGCCGTGGTAATCAACAAAAACCAATCGAATATGCAATACTGAATATAGTTACATATTATTCATAAGGGCAACCAGTATAACAATCAAATGAAAATGCTTTGTGTCTAGCAGTTGTCCGAATTTTGATGTACCCAGCTAAAGCAGATGGCCAATAATAATCAAGATCCATTCGAGCATTTTAGTACGGGTCATTAATAGTCAGTATTATGTACGCAGATCAATAGTAATCCTCCAGACAGTATTATTGGTCAGACACTAAGGAATAATGTAAATATATGTACGTACACACACAAGTTCCAAAATAATCCAAACATAAGTTATCCCTTAATAACATTAGTGCAGATGAAACCCTTTTACATTCCTTAGACAATAACGCACCAATTTATGCCTTTGTCCTGAATATTCGACGGCATGGCATTATCATTATCACGGGGCCAAACCGTAAGCGATCCCCGAGCCTCGTCGTAAACACGCTCATAAAAAGTGTGATACGTTGAGAAGAACAGTATAGCATGAGAGATAATGGTTATTAAAACGTGTTCTCGTAGATGATAGAAGTATCACATTGATTTTTTTCTATATTATGAACTACCTTTCGGTTGCGACTTCATTCAATTTCATTTAAATATGATATGACCCTTACAATATCTATACAAAATTTCATAATTATCAGTTAGGAGTGAAAGTGTACCAAGCAAACTTAGTTTTACGTTTACATTATTATTGCAAAGATTACAGCTACCGCATATTGAATCCAGTTATCTCCCGTCGTAACAAAAGAGGACGCATCTAACAAAAAACAAATCGGGAGTTTTTGGCGGGAGTCTGTCATGTAGTGGTTTTTATATTTTATTCATAATCTTGTGTTATTAGACACTATATTTTGTAATATTGGTGGTGTTTTACGTAATATAGTTCGCTTATTATGCACAAATGAAGTGGATGGGAAATAATACCACGGAGCATGCATTCTGAGATGCCACCAAAACTCCATGGAAAGTTCTAACAAGGAAACCACCATCTTGTTAGAACATTATAATTATCACAAGACACTTACTTGGCAAAATCTTGTTACTTGACGCTGTCTAGTGCACAAACCGTGACGGAGCCAAAAAATAAAGAAGAAGAAGAAAAACAAATCGGAGTTTTAATACGTTTTAATTCCTGGTGTATATCGTTGCTTATTTGCA
This sequence comes from Antheraea assamensis, assembly GCA_035772565.1. Taxonomy (NCBI): domain Eukaryota; kingdom Metazoa; phylum Arthropoda; class Insecta; order Lepidoptera; family Saturniidae; genus Antheraea; species Antheraea assamensis. The sequence continues at coordinate 46,710 of JAQQSE010000023.1, read as the reverse complement.
AAAAAAAAATTGCTTTACGTATAATTTTAAATAGCAATAATGTTATTAGACCCGTCATTTTAAATGTGTTTTAAATTATTATCTGAATTAAAAAAAAACTTCGTACAAAAAAGAAAATATTAATAAAGCGATAGCTTACCCTACTGATCTTCCTAACACTGCGCATTGAACGTCCATATCTACGAATGCGATCAGTGTCTCATGAATAAATTTACAGGAGTTACCCACAAAGAGATGGTTGCGATCATGGGATATCTCGTTTGGATGAGATGCGACGAGATGTTTTGCAAAGTGGTGGATCTATTTTTCATACACTTAACGGATTTTTCAAGCGGCTACACTTTAAACATATTTTGGTTTTGTCGCCATATTACATCGGGTGAGACATTTACTTAATCTTAGCCAGTGATATTCTAGAATAGAAGAATGTTTTTTTTTACACACACTAAATCAAGAGGGAACTGACTATTAAATGCACCCGTACTAGAACACCTAAACCGTGCTTGGTAACAGAGTTTCAACTTGAGGGTGGTAACTAGCTAGGCAGGCATAGAAAAACTCTACCATCATGTTATGGTTTCATAAAGGCAGTTTCCCTTCACCGTAAGCCCCGACTCAGTTACAAGGATTCGAACCTACGTCCATCAATGTCGGGAATTTAACACATTAACTATAATTCAGTAGCTGTCAATCAAATCGAAAAGGGACTTTGTAATGGTTTTATCAGAATGTTTTCCTTCACCGAAACCCTTGACTCATTTGCAAGGATTCGAACCTACTTTGATCAATGTGGTACCCGAATAAGCTAATCACTGAACAAGCAATCAAAGTAGAAAGACGGCGCGCAATTACCGATGGGTATAGGACAGTGATCGGCAAACCATGGTTCTGTTACTTCTTGGGTCTGACTCTTTCACAAAATGTAAGCAATAATAGCACGGTTAGTCACTAGCAAAAAAAAGAGATATTTAGTAAAGTCAAGCTTGAGAGTGTACGCTTAATACAAATTATTTCCATAAAAATATATCTACCAAAGTAAATTTTAAGTTAAAAAAGGGCAATTCAATAAACTTCAATCTTGTGATTGCTTGAATGTAAGCCTTCTAGAGAGGTTAAACAGGGATTTAAATACCTATATATATCCATAGACATATATATATATCCCTAATACTGGTGGAAAACCAATGATGAACACTTATTGATAATTTAGTGTACTCGTATGTCTGCAAAACTTAGAAAAGTGGTATTTAATAAAATGCCGACATATTTATATTAAAATACTGTAAGCAGTGACATATCGTTTGTCCTGTGTTTCAAACTTAGTAAAATCAGTAACAGCATTAGGTTTTACAACAAATTCTCGAAGTGTATTACCGATTTGCCAGATAGTAAGTTCAATTACCATGTCAAGCGGGTTTGATGTCAAAACGGTTATTTATTATAACATGAATCAATAAGTCAACGATTATAATGCCTGGAGTTTAAATTTTATTGAAAAGCAATAGTTTAATTATATTGTCAGAAAAGGCTAATGTAATGTATGTATGTAGGTAAATAATATATTAACAGACTTCAATAAGAAACACCAAACTCAATCGAATCTTAAAAGTATGTAGTCTAGAATCATCTCTAAAAAATTCAACATCGAATGATCATAGTCCTACGATAATATTTTCAGTAGTTTTGCTGTTATTTATCCTCAAAATAAGTGTGATTCCATTATATATGTCATGAGATTATTTCACCACCTTACAAGATATATTTTTAGATCTTTTGATTACATAGTTCGGTGGGAGATAATCCTTTGATCATAGAGCTTGCCTTTATTATTTTTAGTAAATCCCCTTCATAATAGGGGTGCGGAAACAACAAAGCGATGGATCCGGGGACCTTGGTACTTATCATGTTATAAATCTATGTTTTAGTAGGTAAAGCTGGTTACTTTTGTTGTATCTAACTATACTAGACACTAACGTTTTTGTATTTCATAAGATTGACTGGAACTGAAGTAGTCTCAATTCAGTTGGAGAAGTAATTCAAGATTCCAATATTTTTTAACGCACCATATATCTATTATTATTTTGTACTATTCTTACATATAAATAAAAATCAACTACTGTAGTATGTACAGCACTCGAGAAACTTGACCGCTTGCATATAGCTTTGAATATAGGTGCAAATGAACACAAATTAAGATATAAAAACATATTGTGTGAACACACAATGTGCATCCACGTGACAGCATAATTATAGAATCCTATATTATATTTAATTTTTTTTAACATTGTGTAATAATACGGGTTCATTTTCAACGGAGATCAGTTTTACACAGCTAAGTTTTACGGACCTTAATGGCCCCAGTGCACCCAGACCATAGGTCCGTGCACCACCGTAGGGGTAACAGCTCCAAGTATGACGAGAAGCCATACCGATTGCGCCGCTCAACCTATGCCGTTATTATGAAAGTAAGATTCAATATACCTCGTAGGGGCGTTTCGGTAAAGTGGAATAAAATTTACGAACCTGAGTTATGTTTGCATAGCTCACCCCGTGTCAGATGCAATCCACTGATATATTAAATTATATACGTTGACGAAACTATGAACACTTCAAGTTTCAAACTTGTTCTTAGAACAGTCACAAAACTATTAACTTATTTCTTCAGTCTCGGTTAACGCTCCTCCTTTGTCCTTTTTTCCGCCTTACCTACTCTTAATTCCTAAACCAGTACCTGTCACAAATGTATTAACTAGTGACATCTATCGGTGTCATACCTTAACCAGTGATCATTACAATTGTTTTGTATTAAACTTTTGACAATATTTCGCGTAAGCATGAATTCACGGCAATATTTATAGTGGCCAAATAGTTTCACGAGGACAGTAAGCGGATGACTTCAGAATGCATACACCTATTTGAATAAAAATACTTTATTCAATTTAGGCTCTTAGAAGGCGCTTAGGAACGACAAAACTACCACCGGTTTGGACAAACAACACAGTCATCGAGAAGAACCGGCAAAAAACTCGATCGAGTTTATCTTTTTAACATATATTTGGGACTTTGTTATACAACCTAAAACTATGACCTCAAAAACTGTTATTGGTTTTACTGAGTCTGAAACATGGGAGGATTAGTTTGTCACAGTTTGTAGTATTTAGATCATGCCGGTCTTTTACGAAATTCGGCTTTTACAAATTTTTCCGGACATACATTAAATCATCAAGAATGTATTGGGAGGGAAATACCGAAATCATGAAATTTAGTCTTTAATAATTCGCGTGGACATATATACTAATACGTGACATCCTTACGTGCATGTTAAATTTTTAGTATAAAATCTATATATATAAAAATGAATTGCTGTTCGTTTGTCTCGCTAAAACTCGAGAATAGTTGGACGGATTTAGTTAATTTTGATTTTGAAATATATGTAGACGTCTAGAGAAAGCTTAAACGCAGAGAAACATAAATAACAAGTAAAGGAAAATACTAAAAAAGACAATTAAATTTTGAAATATAAAATATTCCTAGCTATGAAACATTTGGTGTCTTTTGTCATTTTAGAATTAAAAAAAAAATCATTCGTTTGTCAAATATCTATAGGAGGATTCAGAAATTTGTCTGTTACGTAGCTGTAGTATGAGATCCGATCTCTTTGGTCTGTTTTGTTCGAATACAAAATGGTTCTGTTTCAGAAATAAATCAGTATATGAGAAACCTTTCAATCGATTAGGTGCATAACTGTGTTGCATTTATAATATAAATAAAAAAATTGTATTATGTTTTGACCACATTTTACACACATATATGTAAGTCGTATGAAGTTCAAGGGGTCAACTAGTAATAAATAAAAATATCGTGTTTATAAATGTTGCGACAGACTTGATAGGTGCTTGCGACACGGTGGTTGAGAACCGCTGGTTTGAATTACAGTGTATGTAAAGAAATATAGATAACCTTACAAAAATATTTTTTCTTGAGAAGTAATGTGGAATATTACGTACTCCACTAATAAATGTATTAACAAAAACTCGATCTAAATGTATACAATTGGAACATAATTAATATTTAATATCTCTTGTTTCAGATAACTAAAACGAAAAATGTTTACAATCAGGAATACCTTTGTTATACTCATGTGCATTGATTCACGTAAGTACATAGACTATTGTAATGATTAACTAATTAAGGTTGCCACCTGAACTTTACAACAAAGTATTTGTAATAAAATATTCAATGTTTTTTTAATAAGTATGCTTAATATATTAATTAATAACAAGTATTTACTTTATTGTAAAAATAAAGTACGTGAATACTTTTTTTTGAAGTGAAAGTTGTTTTTACCTTGATTTAAATTTTTTCATCCATATATCGCATGTCGCATTACAGCTGGCCGCGGAGTAGGAGTAAAATCAAATGCACTCGGCAAAGTAGCCAAGACAAATATAGCGGTGTGATCAAAAAACTTTCACTTGCATCGTGATTTCATAACTCCACACAATAATTTCATATTGTTTAATTTCCCTTAATTTTACATAAATGATTAAGTATCAAGAGGGTTGAAGATTTTTTGCGTATAAAGTATCTCCTACTAATGATATAAAAACTAGGAAACAAATGATTGTTTATTTGTTTTTTTAACAATATTATCTCTGTAAATACGAGTAATATTTGAAAAATGTATTTGCATGTTTATAGTCAATTTTTTTAGGAAGGCTAACTAATCTGCGATCCTTAGTAGTGAAGCTATTACATTAAAGAGGCAATACAGTGAGGCAATACAATTTTATAAACAGACTGTGATCGCCATCCCTCATTCCAAGAATGGGAACTATAGCAAATCCACCCCTTTATTACCCCTATGAAATGACATATAATTTATTTAAATATATAATATATGTGTGTATTTTAATATAATCTACTTTTAACAACGTAATCATTTATTTGTAATGCTACTTCCATACCTGCGTGATTAGCTTCGGCTATTTGTCGCGCTAAAAACTACCCTCAAAAGTAGCTTGGCAAAAGGCACGGAACAACGTTTGCGTACCTTTATCATTCCAATAATAACTCTATATTAGCGTTCCCAAGATCTTTTGGCATGTGTAAAAACCGCGGGTCCAGTTATAGTGATGTGTTTTCTTTCACACAACCCAGTTATTCGTATTGTTTAACGATAATGTATTCCCACACGTATTTAATGTCGCCATAGGCAAAACTTCGTCGCGATATACGAAGGTATAGGAGTAGTATTAAAATGAACGGTGGTAACCCTACTACTAATATCGGCAGCTTCACCCGTGTTGCTACTAACAAATATTTACCATGCAAAGCGCTTGAGCAATACTCTCGGTGTACCACAGCATAGAGGAAAAATAGATAACTTTTCATTTGCTAAAGTTTAAATCGCCAATACATTGTGTTTTATCAATATTTTTTCGAGATTCGTCTTCCTAGCGTTGAACAAAGATGGTGTTAACTAGAACGTCAGCTATCTCGGTATAGAACTATATTTTTTATCAGAGCACAATAAAGTGACTTCATAGTGTTTGATGGTAACTATAGGAGCTCTTTAAAGCATACAACAGTTGAATATATAGGCTCATCCTGTAACATAATATAAAAGAGTCACTATGATGGAGTTTCTGTATGTGTTGTGTTATTTAATGTTGGTATAGATCTAGTCGGGCACAGATACCTTGCTGCCATAATTGATTACCATTCTAAGCATGCCATAATTGCGGATATGACGTAGTCGCATCTATCATCCAGAAAATTCGGTGTTAAAAAAGTTGTTAAAGAAGGTCGGAGTTAAGAAACATCGTGATTCGTTCAAGGATGGAAGGATGCCCTTCCGCACCTTCAAAGGGTTATTCGGATTCTAATATCATTATCGGAGTACCTTTTTAACTTCCCGTCAATTTAGCTCTCATTCATTGAACCGTTCGAAATACGTGCCTACTGTTTTCTTGTTTGCTTTTCTATTTACTTTACTAGATTCCGCTCTCTCACGGTATAACTTTTCTGGATAAATATACACTATGTCCTCCTTTAGAGCCCCGATAATGAGTATGCTAAACTTCACGATGGGCAGTTAAGGCTTGAAAACATTACAAACGAACAAACTCACTTTAACATTAGTTTTATTAGTGAAGACCATACAGCTCATTACACAATCTTACTTTTTAGGAAATTTAACTGTTGATAGGATACGATATTTATGTTTGAATCGCGACCATCATAATATATCAATTGTAATAACTTTGAACAACCAATTATTGTATATAACGTTAATTCTTGTAAGTATCCATAAATTTATTTCGCGTATTTCGGAAATAGCTCTAATGATTTGAATAAAATTTTGTATTTTGATAAACATTTGCTATTTAAGCTTACCGATGTAGGTTCTCTAACAAAAATAAAACAGAGTGTATTGTAAGAACATATCATAGAAATGACTTTTTTGTACTAAAGGGAAGCGTTTTAATTCTTTATCAATGACTTTTGAATAGATTGTGTTCAGTGATCGCCACGCCGCCTGAACGTAGTACACGCAACCACGGACAATGAGAAAATAATAAATAAAGAGAGGTCACTTAAAAAATATAAAAGTACAACAAAAAGCCAAGGTTTCGCGGTGTTCCTAGGCGGTCACCCATCCAATTACTGACTGCGCCCTACGTAATTTCTTAACCTCGGTGATCTAATGAGAACCGGTGTGACCACATTTTTGCGATCGAAAGCTTGACATAGTATATAATTATTATATATATTCGGACTTGTCTCGCTGCGCTTCATCTGTTTAGGTAATATAATTACCTAACATATATACAATTTATATTTATTTACATAACAAAAACAGACTTCATTGAAGTATGAAGATCCATTGTTGGTTCAAAATGAAGCCGCAAAAGTTTCAGTAGAACTTTTGGCAGAAACTCCCCGCGGATGATCCTGAAAACGACACGGAACAGCAAAAACAAATAAGAGAAAAGACACTATTCACCGATGTGCAGACAAAAGACGATAAAATTGAATCACCTTTTACCGAAGCTGAACTAAAACTACATAATAACTTTCAATCCAAAGGAAGCCCCAGATCCCGATAGCTTCACAGCAGATATATGTGCGGCGGCGATAGCTGTAAATAAGAACTTGTTCCTCAGCATAATGCATGGATGACTAAAACTATCCTGCTTCCCAGAGCTTTGGAAAAAAACTGAGATCGTCACCATTAGAAAGCAAGGAAAAGACGATTATATTGACGCAACGGCTTATAGACCAATCGGACTCCTCTCAGTCATGGGAAAAATACTCGAAAAGGCAATGATGATGAATGACGGATAAGATGGCATATGGCATAACAGTTAAGCCTCAGGCAGTACAGGTTCACACCACGACACAGCACGGAGGACTCGCTGTATGACCTGATGATACAAATAAAGGAAAACATGAGGAACAAACAAATCAGCGTGATTGTGTCGTTACAGGGGCGTTCGATTGCGCATGGTGGCCCACTATTAAGAATCAGCTGAGAGAGTACAGCTGCCCTATAAACTTGAGGAATAAAGAAGTAGTGGTTAGATACTTAGGGGAATTATGTACAAGAAAGACTACAAAGGGATGCATACAATGCTCCATTGGAGGACCGAAATTATGGAACATCTTATTATACCCACTCCTGAAAGATCTAACTCTGAAAAACATATTATATTCCCAGGCGTTTGCTGACGACATTGTACTGGTGTTCTCCGGTGAGACAATAAACAAAATAGAAAATGAGGCTAACAATATTTTAAATTTTGTATACAAATGGGGGTGTAAAAATAATTGTAATTTGCTCCAAATAAAATTAACGCAATAGTTGTAACAAAAAAATTAAAATGGGTAATTCCTATAATTTATATCGGGGGATACAAGCTAAAATTATAGAAGACATCAAAATTTTAGGAATAACATTAGATAACAAATTAAAATTCAACAAACATATCAGTAACGTAAGCAAGAAAACATTAAATATTTTTAAACAATTGGTAAAAACAGCAAAAAGTTCCTGGGGCCTCAACCCTGAGATCATCAAGACAATGTACACAGCTGTAATAGAACCAGTTGTCCTTTATTCCTGAAGTGTCTGGTACAAGGAGGCAGCTAAAATAACACCTAGGAAAATGTTAGCGACGGTACACCGAGGCTTTTGCCAAAAGATAATAAAACCATATCTAACGACCTCGTCATCAATGCTTCTTGCTGGATTACTACCATTGGACCTCAGAGCCCTAGAGGCCGCAAAAATGTATGAAGCTAAGAGAAGAAAGCCAATAATTGAAGAACTATAGGACAGAAAAGCTGAGGAAAAAATATGTTATCGAAGAGCGGCGCATCCGGCTGAAGCTATAGAAATTAACTATAAACTAATCAAGTATAAGGAAGAAGAGAAAATAGTAGAAAAATGGGGGGGGGGGGGTTTAAGTATATACAGATGGAAGTAAGATAGAAGGAAAAGTGGGTTCAGCTCTGACAGTGTGGGAAGAGGTTAAAGAAATAACAAAGAAAAAAATCAAACTGGAACCTTACTGCACCGTATACCAGGTTGAGCTATACGCGATCTACAAGGTGATTGATTTAACTGATAAATACGAGAAAATCGACATTATTAGAGACTCAAAAGCTGCACTAGAAGCGATTAAAAAACTGGAAGAATATCATCCACTAGCCTACATGATAAGAATCAAAATGGCGGAGCAGCGTAGCAGAAATAAAAAGATTAGACTGTTTTGGATAAAAGCTTATGCTGGAATGCCTGGAAATGAAAGATTCAACCGCCTGGCGAAAGAAACAGCTTTGCGCCTTAAAGAAAGATCAAACTACGACATCTGTCTTATTTAATTTATAAAAAATAAAATAAGACAAAATACGGTATAACTATGGGGTGCAAGGTACAAGGACGAAGAGAAGAGCGAAACCGCCAAAATATTCTTCCCCTAGGTAATTAAGGCATTTAAGGTATTGAAGAAGAAATCGCTTCACCCGAAAACCGTACAAATGGTAACCGGTCATGGAGCGATTGCCAGTTACTTATACAATTTTAAGAGAAAGGAAACTCCGACTTGCATATGTGACGATGCAAGTGAGCAAACGGTACTTCATCTTCTGGTGCGATGCGCGGCATTCGGCAGGCGCAGGTTTGAATTGGAGCAAGAGCTGAATATTTGATTACAGAAAAGTACTGTTAAAGAAATAATGGAGGATGACACAAAAATAGACGAATTTGAAAATTTTTGTAAAATTATAATAAAAATGTGCAAAGATTTTTGCTAAATTATAGTTTCTAGTAACATAAGTGACTGTGACATAATGTAATAAATACGGTGTATAATCGCAGTCTAAATTTTGTTGGACGAAACAATTTTCAACAATGCAAAATACAGTGGAGATTAACGCCTACAATATATATCACGGTGCGCGAACACGCAGAAACTTGTGAAGTGAAGTGACAGAGTATGCACTGTCGCCTCGTTCACTCATTTGTTCGTTAATCACAGAGTAAAAATAATAATATTGTGTACTTTTAATTCGTATTATTTTAATCTGTATAATTTTAAAATCGGTGAGGCTCTAGTAAAGAATATTACAACAAATTTTGTTTACAGGTTAAATAAAATGAACTCATTCACAAAGTACTTGTTTGAATTTTAGCTATTAATTTGAACGAATAAAATAGTATTCACAATGGATTTCGTATATTATTGTCTATGATCTCGAAAAAAGGCTTAATTTTGTAGTTTCTCTAAAAATTACAACAAATTTTGTTTACAGGTTAAATAAAATGAACTCATTCACAAAGTACTTGTTTGAATTTTAGCTATTAATTTGAACGAATAAAATAGTATTCACAATGGATTTCGTATATTATTGTCTATGATCTCGAAAAAAGGCTTAATTTTGTAGTAACAATATGTAACATAGAAAACTATTACGTATACATAATCTATCTATATTTAAAAATTTTGTAATTCTGTTTTTACTTGTATTTTTTACCTTTGTGGTAAGCATACTTAATATTATTAAAGAGCTCGTTGAATTGGATGCGCTGATCTCTGCAAATATACGTCTATTTTAAAAGTATCTTTTTCATAGTCCATTTATTGAGAAAGATTATAGGCAATCTACGATCACGCTGCCACCCTTGGGAGTGGAACAATACTGTAAAAGATTTAGGTTAGAACATAATTTAAGCGAAAACGAAGTAATAGCGCGAGCTAGCCCTGTAGTACGGTGCGGAGTTTTAGGGTCAAGAGTGGAAAAACTGAAAAGCGAGTGAAACTGCGAATAAAAGAAGGTAACTTCGATAGTGATGTAAAGAAAAACTGTCTGTCTGATTATTTCGAATTTAACTTAAAAATGACTGGACTGATTTTGATAAAATTTTGTATATTATAATTACAAGTCTGCCTATAATTGATAAACTATGGTAGTTATTTATGGTAGGAATATAGTTGTTTGAATCCGCGAGCGCAATTCCTATTCGTTTTGTGCCTAATATCCGTCCCAATATACACACTTTTCATTGCAACGCCGCACCGCGAAGAGAGTGTCGTTTCTTTCGCCGTCGGACACGGACGCAATACCGTGCCATTATTAATCATACAGCCGAGTAGCGTTAAGTACGCGTCGTGCGCTAGCGTGTGCGCAGCATATCGCCACGCATCCAGTTCGGAGTGTATAAGAGGATCCTCCACCGCAGCAGCTCTGGAAACCGAGGTGTGACGCAACTTCAAGCCAAGTAAGTGTGTATATTTTATTATCCTTATAGCTCAACTGATTGTATATTTTTGTTCCCGCGGTTGAGCGTTTCCGCCTACCCCTTGCCCTCGCGGCTCTTCAAACATACAGTCCACATTTAACAACCGCAGATTAGTGGTGCTGAAGAGTTCGGTTCGAGCCGGATCATATCCACACCAAAATTGGTCCTTTCGAATCGGATAATTCACACCAAACTATAAAAATATCAATAATGATTTTGGAAATATAAAAATGAAATATTCCATATCAATAGTTTTTTTTTTTTTATTTATTGTCATGTTATTTCTTTACATTATATTTAGTTAAACGGTTAATATGTTATAAAAATTATCAAGAATGCCTTTGTGGAACAGTATGCCCAAACGCTCCCCGAAAACAAACTGTACCACCACCGTCTTAAAATTACAATTAAATAGATATACTGACCTTCCACACGTTATTTACGTTTTTTTGTTGTGCATTTGTTTCTCTAAACATTAAACTTCACTCGTCTTTTTGACTTGCTTAATTTCTTCCTTATCTTCGACTACTAAACTTCGCTTTAAATACCATCTAAAATACTAATGTAAATACCATAAAACATAGCGAAGTGGCAAAATATAGCCAAATGGATACCATAAAAACCTCCGTGAAAAGAAAACTAGATGTACAAACTATAATCCTGTTCGTTTCTCAGTCTTATATACGTACTGACAACAATTTTTATAGGCATAAATCGGTATAGATTATAAAAGCAGATTCAATAATTAAGCTTTCTTATGAAAACATTAAAATTAGTTTGAATAATTTAGCGCGTATTTCTAATTATTAATTTGTCACAATTTATAGAATAAAAAACTAACTATGTTTATGTTTGAAGTTGAAAAACAAGAAAAAAATAATACAGAACAATGTTTTACTCAACTGTGGTTTACGAATGAATGAGCGAATGGAACGTACGTACGGTTTCCATTCGTATGCGCTATCACTTCTCATGTGTCCCGCGTGTTCATGCAGCGTGAATTTTTTTTTTGTTATTTTTATAACTACTTCACGTGACCAGTTTCGCATTTGTCGAACTGCCGTTTTATGACAAACGAACGGAGAAATGCAACACTTTATTTGCAAAGTTATGTTTGTTTACGGTCGGATTTGATACATATTTATATTAAATCAATAAAATAGTGTAAAATGAAAACGCTATTCGCACTCGTCCGTATGTTCTTAGTTGTTTTAAACTACGCAACGGATTTTACCAAAGTTTTCACTATTATTTCGAGAAATTCATTTGAAAAATTCATATGTATAACACACTTATAATATCTAGCTATCTTCTATATATATAATGCTGTAAAGGGCTATCGTAAACTACATTAAATCAGTAAGGTAACTAATAAATTTAATTAGTCAACATAGTTTTTCAAATAACCCATATTTTGTAAAGTGAAAACTTCTTTAGCCGTGTTGAGCGATTTTTGGTAGGAGAAAAATTTATGGGTTCGCTTCACCGATGATCTCGAAATGCTCGTGACGTATTTAGCGACGCGTAGTATAGCAGCCTGCGTACATCTACTATTGATATTTTGTATAGAACATATGTATGAGATATGTGTATAAATATATACACAATGTATAAAATAGATGTGAAAACCAGACTAATGGTAATGATTTCAATTTACAAATTATGAAATTTAAATAGTTCAGACTATAATTGATTTAAAGATTTAAAAAAGAAGACAGGTTTTCCATTGTTTTCACTTCTGTCTGCAGTCCTTATAAGTGCATCGACTAAGTAGCAAATAGTAAAACTATAAAAACTTAATCGACATCTGTCCAATAGTTTATGAATGATACGTGCACAACGGCTGACTTCTATCATATTATTTATATAGGTAACTAATCGATTGAATTCGGTCTCTAGTATAGCTGTTGAAAATGTAATCACAAGAATAACAAACAGATAAAAGTAGTTTTGAATTCAAAATAATCATTCCCGCCGGCTTCGTTAGGCATTAAGAAATAATATGGCAAAGAGTCATTTGAAACCAAAAAATATAAAGCCTAGAGCGATCTACGATAAATTCCATGTGGATGTGGTTGAACCTCGAAAAACTATATTCGACCGTTAACAAGTATTTGTCCTGACATAAATATTATACCTTACCCTTCAATACGAAACAAACCTATAAAACACGTAGCGAAATAGAAACGGGGACAGTAGTCCAGTGAAGCTGTAGGGGCTATTCAGGCTCATAGCGTAGTCATTTCGAAAAAAAAACTAAAAGGAGTGGGGATCATTCTCGCGCGGAGCGCCGGAACGTTCACATCTCTAAAGATAATACTAGATCGGTCTTGAGTGACTGATCGATTAAACGACAATAAGGATGTCATTCCTTTACAGCTACTGTCCGCCAACATCAGATCTGACACACACATATATATACAAGGAGATATTTATTCCAATGATTGCTTATTGTAATGAAACAAACTTAATATTTTTTAAAGCAATAAGTAAGCATTGAAGATCATAAATATGTTAGTACAGAAATATTATAAGCATGAGAGGATACGAAAGTAAAGCTTGAATAAAATTCAAAGCCTCTATTGTGAGTGACGTTACAGGTATATAAGATAGATAACATTTCTGCCAGGGGCTGTACACGGCACGGGTTTTTGATTTTAATGACGAGACGCAACTATTCCTTAACTTTGGTGTATATAGTAATGTTTGCTCGAGGGAGATTATTTCACATGGTCTGTATCTTTCGACTTTTTTAACAATCTGGAAATCTACTTAATGTGTTATTGAAATTTGGCTATCGGTTTCTTGTATTTTTACTCCGTTTTTATCAACTTTTCTAAATTATTTTACTTCAAGATGTCATTAATGTCATTATATGCCGTTGTTTGACTATTTTTTAATACATACTTCCTTACTAATAATATAAATGCGAATATGAGTTTGTTTATTACGATTTCATGCTTTAACTATAGATTATCCGTCGGTAATGCAATCGTATAGGTGGGCCACATAAGCTGTCGATTCAGTTGTAATTGATTCAAATTCCTTCTACAATGAGTCGGAGTTTTCGGTGGAGGAAAACATCGTGATGAAACAATGACGGGCGGTTTCTAAGCTCGCCTACATTATATACCTTCGGTTTCTCTTATAATATTTTCTGACTTATACATTATACGAGAAATGCTCGATTTGCAAAAGTCATAGCGTGACGTTAAATAAGCTTTCTCAATAAATCTATGTAAATAAAAATGAATTGCCAAATAAGCGCATCACTGTAGAACGACCGCATACACATATTTGGCTAATTTATTTGGAAGTTATACTTGTTATGGCGCGTATGGGGAAAATAGCGAGAGTGAATTTTTACGTCGCGCACGTACATCGACACCTAAAGGCAACACAATGAAGTTGGTTGGTAATTGTCTGTCAAATTTTCATGAGACTTAATAACTATGTTCAAAGTAGTTATTAATTATAATGTATATGAATATACAACACGTGTTTTATTTCAGTAGAGATACACAAATATATTCATACATGATGATGTTGTAGTCTAAGATGCCGAATGCGATAAACCTAGAGGAGACTGGGCTCTCAAGTGCAGCTGCCGGAACACAGCAACAGTTGCTTGGCGACAGATTTTCAACTCGAGGGTGATAGCTTGTCAGGCAGACTTAGAAAAATCCCCACCACCATACTATGGTTTCATAACGATATTTTCCTTCACCGAAAGCTCCGACTCAATTGCTGGGATCTAAAGTCCTTCGATGCTGTGTCCGAATATACAGACAACGTCACGTGCAATTGGTAATAGAAAAATATTTCATTTAAAATATAAATTTACTAAATACTACATATATGTTTGTATGTATACACGGTCTATAAATTTAACTTCTTCGTCATACGAAAATAGGAATGAAATGAAAGCGTTGCCAATTCTAAAGATTTGAACATAAATAGTGAAGACCTAATAATTCAAAGAATTAATTGAAAACGAATAGAAGTCAAATGAAACGGTATTACTTAGGCATTGCGAATTAGCTCTCATTCAAACGAACGAATGAATGAACGGATAGAACCGAATGAAGGATTAATGAGACTCTCGCAATCAATGTACGGAAAGATGGATTCCGCATTTCAAATACAGAATTCGATGGTTCCTTTCTTGTGAATATTGCCTTCGAGGTTTTTTAATTGATCGACGGAAGTTTTTAAATTTGTTTTTTGTTCTTTTTTATTTAATTGTAATAAAATATATTGTGTTGGTTGAATTATATTAATCAGTAACATAATGCCATGGGCGTACTTTCCATCCCAAAAACCCAGAATACACATGTCTGTAAATGGCGTACCAGGTACTAGTAAAGTGGTATGCCGGTTTATGGCATTCAGAGAAGCAATGATACTATGCCATCTACTTCCTTTTGATCGAATCCAATGCAGAGTGGCTTGAATCATCGACGACCGGGTTCTTTCTTCAGGGTTCGACACTTTCGAGCTTCGTAGGGATGTTGTATCACTTTGCGTCCTTTACAAAATCTACCACGGAGAGTATTCTGAAGAGATGTTCGGATTGGTACTTGCTGCTGAGTTCCATTACCGAATGACTCGTTACAAAGTGAAATTCCATCAGTGTCATCTCGATGATTGGAAATTGTTTACTGTGGGGTTCTCGCGTGCGTTTTTCCCACGTACGGCGGCCCTCTGGAATGAATTCAAGCATCGTTTCCGGACTAATACAACCCAAACACCTTCAAGAAATGAGCCTACTCCTTTCTCAAAGGATGGCAACGCATTCGTGATGCTTCTTGTGTCGCAGGTGTCTATGGGTGGCGGTGATTACTTACCACCAGGTAACCCGTCTATTCGTTTGCCTCCAATATCCTGACCCTAATAATTATTAATATTACAAACTAGCCTTCGCCCTCCGCTTGGCTCGCGTTAATATTGCTTTGATCTATTTTACTTTTGTACGAAAAATTCATAAAGATCTGTCGAGTAGTTGAAACATGAAAACAGACAAACAAACTGATTTTCGCATTTATGTAAACGAGTCTTAAACACTGCTTATCTTGTAAATTGAAAAATTTGTTAAATGTGACAGAGGCTCCGCATATTTTCACATAAATTCTATGTAGTAGTACACCGCCGCCAACAAATTCCGAAATTCCGAAGCCCGTATATAACGAAACCGCCGTAATTACGAACTCGCTAGCGCATTTCATTAGCTGACTTGTGTGCTTAGATACTTGAAAGTTTAACACGGCTTATGGTGTATTTGACAGCCCTCTGATCTGGTTATATATTACAAAATCTATATATATAAAATAACAACTGACTGTTATTTCAACGCACAGTCCAAGCTATTATGAAAATGGCTGAGAAAATTTGAACGCAGTTACCTTTTACACTATAACTCAACATTAATGAAGGATTTTTGTCTATTCAAACCCTGAGGTGGTGAAAAAGGGGATGCAAATTTGTATGATAGACTGTATTTTCTGTGATTTTTTTAAAATATATTCCAATAAAATAAAGACTCGACAATAATGACTGCATAGAACACTTGTGAGAAACCGCGGGACATTGTTAGTAAATCTATAATATCCTTCCCTATTCCTTACATATTATAAAATAGTTCTATTTTCGACTTCACTCTATAAAACTACTTCTGATGTCTTTTCCCATAAAGCATTGCAAACATTGCATGATTTATTTCTCATCTCCCAAGGCGTTTTTAATCTCCAAATCTATTACATCGCCAATGGGGGTCATTTTGTGTCGATTTAATTTGCTTTAATCAAACTTCTTTGATATATTACGTAACTAGCTCATACACGTGACTTTGTCCGCGTTGTTTATTATCTTAACAATATATTTTATGTATAGTGAAAAAATTTTTTTTCTTCCTGTCTATACGCTTTTGGCTTGATGGACCTTCACAGTTTCACCGGACTAATAAGGTGAGCGTTTATGGTGCACGGCCACTTGGCAACAAGCTCAACAGTGTCAAAGTGGCCGAATCTCGACTTTGATTGTTGCCTAGGATGCAAAAACGCGAATCAATCTAAGCTAACCTAGCTAAGTTGACTATACATATCCGAATTAGTGAAGCACACATTTTGTGTACCAGCATGTGTCCCGTACGAACTCAAACATGTATTTTGTATTTGTCAACAACTAAACTAACCAAGTTCGGAAAACAAGGGGAAAAAGAATAAACCCTTCTACCATATGTGTACCTACCCGTGTGTGTGCACGTATGTGGAGGTGACCTATTTTGTGTCTGTTACTCTAGTGAGTGAAAACATTCAGTGTCACTGTATCGCATTAGCAGCGTGCTCGACGGCTCCACTCGGGGGGATTGAACCTAGGGGGGAAAAAATAAGAAATCCATCACGTACCGCACTTCTTCATGACAATATATAAACATGGCTGAACGCGTAGTGCTTATAAAAATGGTAGTTTTTAAGACTTTAATAACTTTATATTAAATGAAGATATCGTGATAGTTTTTTTTAGATAAAGACCAAGTATCTAAGAAGTAAAATGATAGAAATCTGTTACATAGTATTTAAGTAATGCGTGCATAAGGACAAACTTCTATAACTTAATTTACGTAGTGTCATATAGATTCTTGACATACCTGTACATTGGTATGGTGAGTTGATAGAAGATAGAGCTATAAAAAATTCTGCACAAAACTCACGGAACGAAAACGAAACACAATGGCTGTCTGATGAACTGTATCCCACGTAACTAGGGTATTCAGACGGCGAATTTCACGAATGAATGATTCAATAGGGGAGTAAAACTAACATCCTTTTCTAATAATAATAATATAGATTCAGAGTTATCTACCTATTTAGAGTCATATATTGACTACTTTTAAGCGGTAATGAGACAATAGTGAGCTGTACTCCGATGAAACTGTAGAGGTCTCACGAAGCAAACATTGTAGGTCAGTTCGAATAATAAAAAAAAAGGGACAAAAAATGAGGTGAATTTTCGGGGATAGAAAAGCAAGGTGAAACTATAAGCATGGTGGTAGGGCCTTTTCTGATGTCCGCCTGTTTAGCCAAAAAATTGTTTTTTTTTTGTCAAGAACTGATGTTATGGCATTTGCACTTAGTTACTGCAGTGTGTAGATTTCATTATGATAACACCTTTGTCCGATAAAAAAGTCAAAACCAAATTCTATTAATGTTAAAAAACAAAATAGTTTGTGAGTGTGTTAGTTAGTTTTTTCGGACGAATATAACGTACAAATCTTCAAGAAAGGAGTCTACACCTTCCTCAAAGGCCGGCAACACATCTGTAATACCTCTCGTATCGCAGATACCCATGAGTAGCGGTGATTACTTACCTTCAGGTAACTCGTCTGTTCGTTATCCTCCAATCGCATAAAAACGAAAAAAAAAATACTCGACTGATTTTCATGAAACCGTACAGTGATACAGATTTTACATTAGGTTAAGACCTATATCTTAATACCTAACTTATCTAAGACCTAAGTCTATATTTATAATATATAAAGGGGTTTTTTTTTTGACAAAATATAGTGATGAATATCAAGTTCTGCACAATTAAAATAAAAACTGTGCAATTATCTACCACTCTCAAGCTGAAAATCTGTCGGCAAGAACCTGTTGGTGTTTTCCGGTAGCTGTGCTTGAGAGCCAGTCCCTTCTAGGTTTAGCGTGCTTGCCATCTTGCACCACATCATCATTTAACATCATATGAGATTGTCGTCAAGCACTAAAACCTATAGAATATAAAAAAAACTATCATCAGCAATCTCGAGAGCAAACTCGGCGTGTGTTTTAGATTGATAAAAATGTAATGTACCTATTAGTTTTTCCTCATAGCGTCGCTCGTGTAAAGGTACATTTGATATATATGTCTCGGGAACAACACTATTATTCTTTATGTAAATTACCCTATTTCCTTTTTTGTACCTCCTGTGTTCTTTTATAATTATCTATTTTAGTTGACTTATCTAGCTTAATTTTTGATAAACTGTGTGCGTATATAATTCCAACTCAATTACTTTTGGATAAATTAATATCATATGATTCCTAGTGCCTTACCAAATTGCCGTCTTGTGAAAGATGAAGGCCGTCCGAGGGGTAATTCGACTGAAATTTCAAATGGAAGAGCTACGAAATCTAACAAAAGGCGCTTAACGAACGGCCCTTAGTGTACGTTTGGCTGCGACTCGGGAACTAGAGTACACGTTGTACTGAAGCCACAAATTCTACGATATTCTCGTGGTTCATAATATGTATCAAAACCAAATAACTTATTCAATTTAGGTTTTAAGAAGGTGCTTATGAACGTCAAAATTACCAACCGGTTTGAAAAATAACCTAGTCATCGAGAAGAACTAAAACTAAAGGTATATAATTTGTTAGGTTTTTTTGTAAATTAGTTGAAATATAATGATAATTGTTGAAAGAAACGAAAAAAATCAAGCCGCCTGGGAGCTTTCGTCCAAAACGCTTCCTAATCTCTTTCAAATATAACAAAATACTGCATACTGAGATATTCCTCTTTTATAGATCAACAAAAAAGTCTACGATTGCATATACCTATATTTTTAGGATAGCTTACTATACCCACCATCTATCTTGTAAAAATGGTCACATATAATGAGGTAATTGGAAGGCTATTTAGACGGATGCAGTATTAATCCTTATCAAATAAGATACATTAGTTACCTTAAGCATTTCATGCACCTAAGTATATATGTTTATTATCAGGGCAGGACAACGTCCGCCGGGCCTGCTAGTAAAATATAAAAGTTATCACATGACACTAAGATCCAGCCCAAAACTCCAAAAACGACCCGTCTTATCATCCAAACTCTAAAACTCACTCTCCGTCAATGATGATCCTTCGGTCCCATAACATCATTCCGATGGTCTCTTTCACTCACACGTTTGGCTTGTTCATAGTGCCATCTCTTTCACATCATCGTTCACTCTATACCAATAGAGAATACACAAAAGGCAAAAGTCATCCTTTCATACATTCTAAATATATGTATTTACGTAACGTGTCGCGTGTATGTACATTGTAAATTTCAGGTTCGTATTTGTAGTCGAGTCGACTAGAAGAAATACACTTATAAAATGAAATAAGATAATTTATATTTTTTCTATTCTATATATATTTATTTTATTCTATAACTTGTAAATCTGTATGCTTTACTTTCAAACCTTTTTTTTACTGTCATTGTCATGGAAAATGTGTTTCTTTTTAAATATAAAAATAATAAAATATAACGAGATTTTTTACATACATTGTAAATATGTTGTATAAATGTATGGTTAGTTGGCTTGCTTGAAAAATTAGTTTCAAATTTGTGAAATTTGCGTACAAGGCCACAGCCCGAGCCAAGGTTCGTCCACTTTGGAACCCATGCACTAGTTGCCATTTCGGCTGAGTACCTTTCACACGTTACCGAGCCCAGTGAATACAAAGGCCCTTCATGTCAACAGTGTGTAATCAATTCGAAAAAAAAAATCGAAGAAATAAACCAATGTACACTTCAAATAACTAGACAAAATAGTTTTGTATAACTCGAGATTGAAAAGTTTCACGCCTTGTCGTATTATGGTAATGTAGACAGTTTTCCTGGAAAACAATTTTTCCTTTCTCCTTTTAGAAACTTGTTGCTCTTCAAATTATAAGTTATAGTGGATTTAGATACATTTGATTTGTTACAGACAGATTTGTTATATATATATATATTTATATAATAAAACTACTATTAGAACTATGACCTTTCAATACACAATTTTTCAGAGACAGTTCTAAGCTTCTTATTGTTTTTGGATTCGATTGACCTTTTGCCATTTTTTTTAATGCCAACGAAGCGGGAGGTAATCCGCTGGTTTAACTGTTACCGTTCATTAAAAACATGAAATTTTTGGTTATTTGTATCGAGTTTTTATAGAGTGTTATAATATTATAATTCCTCTCATGAAACAGTAAATCATTGTCATGAGAACGTAATCACAACCACTGATTAGTTGAATATAAAATCCATTAATATTGTATATTAATGATAAGCATAAACCAATTATAACGGAAACTGTACGAATATCATAAAATCAATAACCAATTACTGCGCCACCGTGCTCCCAGAGTGAAATGAAATTGCATACAGTTTCAGAAACACTCAGAAAGTTTAGTCCGTGAGGTAAAATCAAAGATTAACTTCCAGTGGACGGTGCATAATATTTTTTATCAAAGTGACAACAGTTTGAAAAACGAATAAATAATTGTATTCATTATATTTTTGTACTAGCGGTCCGCTCCGGCTTCGCACGGGTATAAAATATATATGACTGTGGCATACGGAGAAGCTACCTTGGACCGAAGCAACGTTTATCGGTGGTACAAAATGTTCTCAGAAGGCCGAGAAGATGTGAACGACGAAGAGCGTGCCGGACGCCCGAGCACTTCAACAACAGACGAAAAAATTAATGAAGTGGAGAAAATGGTATTGGCCAATCGTCGAATCACCGTTAGAGAAGTTGCTGAGGACCTAAACATATCGATTGGCTCGTGCCATTCGATTTTTATCAATGATTTGGGCATGAGACGGGTCGCCTGCTCACACATCGTTGCTTGTGCGCGACGTTTTGGCCAAAAACAACACACTAATGATGCCGCAGCCACCGTATTCCCCAGATCTGGCCCCCTGTGACTTTTTCTTGTTCCCTAAACTGAAGAGGCCCATGAAAGGACGACGTTACGCTTCTCTTGACGAGATAAAGACGGCATCGAAGGAGGAGCTGAACAAGATAAAAAAAAATGATTTTTTGAAGTGCTTCGAAGATTGGAAAAACCGTTGGCACAAGTGTATAATATCTCATGGGGATTACTTTGAAGGGGACAAAATAGATATTCATGAATAAATAAATAATTTTTGAAAAAACACAAAATTCGCGATACTTTTTGAACACAATGTCATTCACTGAAAAAATTATTAAAATCGATCCAGTAGTTTTGACTTATTCATTACTGCCCGTGGCACCCACGCATTAATTTTGGAGTAACCTCAAAGATGACAGTATTTCTCCACTATTTAATTTATGTTATTATGCATATAAACCTTCCTCTTCAATCACTCTATCTATTAAAAAACCGTATCATAATCCGCTGCGTAGTTTTAAAGATTTAAGCATACATAGGGATATATAGGGACAGAGAAAGCGATTTTGTTTTATACTATATAGTGATACAACGAGTATTATAGGAACAACGACTATTTTACATTCGTTGTTGTTACAATCTGTTACCAATTATTATTCTGCTGTTCTGTGTTTTAATTTATAACAACTAGTGATTGTCCAATGGCCAAAATTCTATCTTTATTTCTCATTTTAATATTTCAAGCAACTAGATAATGTTTTGGAGCCTTTGCTGGAGGAAAACACCATGGTCGATAAGCCATAGCATGGTGGGAGGGCTTTTTCTAAGCCCGCTTGTTTTTTTTTTTTTTTTTTTTCGAACTGACCTACACTGTTGACCCGGAGGCCGCTACAGTTTTACCGGACTACTAAGGGGAGCGCTTAAGGCACTCACCCGATTGTTTTTAGGCGAAACATCTCAAGGGCACTCGGTACACCTCGGCTTGAGCTGTCGCCGGATTCCCGACCTAACTAAGCTAGCTAAGCTATCTATCCATGCAATACACATATATGAATTCGTGAAAAATGCATGTGTGACCATGCATGTTTCACGAATGTATATGTGTATTTGGTATCTGACTACTGTGTTATGTGACCTATTTCAGTCCGAAAAGGGCAAAAACAGCCCACCACTGAGTGCCTAGGTGTGCAAGTGTGTGGGGTGATCGTGTAAGTGTAGACCATGTGTAAACCACTGTATTCGCGCGAGTAACATACTCGAGGGCTCCACACCGAGGGACTACCTAGGCTCGAGCTGTTACAAGAAAAATCGCGACGAGTGTGCGGGATCGAATCTTCACCCCTCGCTCACGGCGGGACCAATGAGCAGAGAGAATCGCGGGCGTGGGCGCAAGCACGCATCTTTTCAGAGGGGATCGAGCTAAAAAATAAAGTACAATGGCACGGTGCCGATTTAACTAAATAATTACGTAACAAATCCTAATGTATCGGTCTATTGTATATGAACACGCGGGTTCGTACTGATATTTTGATTTACGCGAATTTATTTATGCGCGGCGCGGGTTAATTGTTGTACCGTGGTCGCGACGGCCGGGAAAGCGGAGATGGCGTTTAAGAGCCCGAGCTCAGACGTACTATTAACTAACGCGTTAAATGCGATTATCTCTTGTACATCGTGTACCAAAAGAAGACGAGCTATCCAGTCTATACCGGAGGTCGATACTGAAGCCGCGATAGGTGGCGCAGGGGTGGACAGAGCCTTTTGAGGCTGGGGCTTGGCTTTAGGAGCCGAGGGAGCTGGCGGGGAAGGCCTTACGCGCCAGGAGAGCGCGCTCGGCGCAGGAGCGGATGCTGCCGGCGCACTGGAGGTGCCCGGCAGGTCGGGGAAAGCCTTCTGGCTTTGTATGGGCGGAGGCGGAGGCCGCTTCGTTCGAGCCGGCGGGCCGTGCACCCTGGACCGGGTCGCACGACCGCCGCGGCGGGGATGGGTCGAGCGAGGCGCACGGGGACACCCGCGATAATTCGCGGTATGACCCGTCTACTCGCAGAGGACGCAGCTCGGAGGCTCGATGGATTCGGGAGTGCGGGGACACTCCCTAGTGGAGTGATCCCCGAGACACTTCACACACCTGGGACGCAGGTGGCAGTGTCGGGCGGAATGACCGTACACCTGGCAGTTGTGACACTGCGAGGGTACCTGGGACTTGCGAGGACGCTCGACGAATACTGGGGACAGGCCGCAAACCGAGTTGAGGCTGAAAATAGCCTTGCCTTCCAAGGTGCGGTCCAGTGTGACCATCACCAGGTTGAAGGGGGCCTTCGTGCGGGGGTGGCGCATGCGCTGCACGCTCCGGACCGGGAAGTCCTGAACGTTCAGGCAATCTGAGATGTCGTATTCGGTGAGTTCAGAGGGAACTCCTCGAATGACGACACGGAGGTGACGCTCTTCCTCGAGAGCGTGAGTGAAGAAAGGGAGCTGACGCTCCCTGAAATATTTCGTGAGCTTGCGATGCTCATCGGGGGTCGACACACGGATAGAAATGCCGGCAACAGTGTTGACGGCGGATTGGTAAGCGATTTCTTCCGACTTAAGGTCGTCCGAAATCTCTACTCAGCGGGCTTTGTCACGGAAGGTGACGGGAGGCGGTGGGCGTGGCTTTTTAGCCGCGACCGCGGGTTCCGCAGCCGGAGCTTCAGCCGAAATCGCGGCAGAGGGCGTGGGAGAGGCTCGGGGCACCCGAGCGCCACCTATATTCGACTGCTTTGGGACTGAGCGTCCCGTAGCTGAGTCGCTGTCGGACGGCGCGAACGGGTCGTCGCGGAAACAACGCGGGACTCCGAACTCACTTTTGTACCCGATACGCGCGTAAGTGCGTCGGAGTCTATCGAATTCCGATACTAACAACGGATTTTGCTGACGCGCGAACATATGGAACCTAATAAGGTCCTCGAGTTGGACGGTCTCATCTAGGGCCTTAGGGGCCTGAAGGGGCGGCGGGATCGCGGGGGAGGACATGACTAACCTCCCTGCCTTAGGGGCAGGGGGGTGCGCCTAATTTGAATCTAACGGACAATCCGTGTCCGGGCCAAAGGGAAAACGCGACGCGACGCGAACGCGAATCTTCTCTTCAAACTGCACACGGCGCGGCGCGAAGAACGACGCTCTGCACGGCACACGACGCGCTGCACGACTCTCGAAGCGCAGCACGAGGCACGACGCGTAGCACGGCTTCGCACCGAAAAGTGCGGTTTAAATGGTGCACTAATGGAGGTGCACCGTCGCTCTGAAAAGAGCGTACGATCGACAGTAGCCGCTCGAACACACTAAACTTCCGGACACACACGAAAATATCCGACAACTGCGCGCGAGTTGCCGAACTAACGGACCGTCAGAGCTGCGAGCGGGCACGTGCGCACCCCTAAGCCCGCTTGGCTATCTATCACCCTCAAGTGGAAAAATCATCGCCAAGCATCTGTTAGTGTGTTCCGATAGCTGCACTTGGGAGCCAGTACTCTCTAGGTTTAGCGTGCTTACCATCTTAGACCACATCGTCGTTTAGTATCAGGTGAGATTTTGGTACAACCGCTAAAACTTATTAAACATAATCTAATAGAAAATCAATTGTTGTATGTATGTAAGAGCATCACTTCAGAACATCTTCATCTATATTACTAATTCTTTATTTGTTATTTTTGTAATTCTCACGACACGGTTTGTATGAAAAAAGTTGTTTGTAAAATCGTACGGAAAACTGAAAAAATTTGGTTTAAAAATGTGAGTGAGACGAGAGACTCTAGGGTAAGCATAAAAAATAATGACAGAATTTACAGTTTAAGGTTTAATTGTCCCCATTTTATTTCATTACTGTAATTACAAGCATTTAATGGAAAAATTTCGTCCCATTTTCTTCATTACTACACTCGCACGATGTCGGATCGGACAGCTAGTACTTTATGTTTAAAATTCAGATAACCACCGCAGCGGCAAACACTTGAAAGTGCAATGTTAAACAGTTTACGTTGCACTCGAGACACGTTCACCGTCTGCTCGCGAACCTAGTTCATAAATATTGATGTATACTTAATTCTGAGGTCTTCTAATAAACGTGCTGTAAAATCGATGGCGTAGTTCTTTCTTCGCGAAATATTAACCGTCTTATTACAAAAATGTTACATATAATTTGAATAGTTGTTAATACTGGCTCTACACCTTTACTCTACTCGTCGCTACACCAACTTGTTTAAAAAAAGTTCTATCGTAAAATGGTGTCATGATACCCTTTGTTTATAGATAGACGCCGTTTAAATTTTTAAACATGTCCAACGCTGATCTAAATTGACAGTTGTTTATGTTATTCTTGTGATTTGTTGTATTTCTATTTACTGGCAAATCACGTTTGGTAGTGATTGATGGATTTCGTGGATATAACTAATTTGGAAGATGTAGATAAATTTAACAATTGTAGAAATTCGTTATAAGTCATAACTATTATTATATGACATTTAACAATGTATTTAATCTGAGATTATACTGCTGTTCCACTTTACGCATATTGACGAAATATATTAACTTATATATTACTTCTTTTAACAATTACATCATTTTCTTTGAACTAAAATGTCACAATAATAATAATAGCCATTTTTTTTTTAAATTAAATAAATTCTGTTAATGGAGATCTGAACAAAAATATTATTCTAAATGATAATCGTTTGCAAAATATCTGTATGCAATGGAACGTTTCTGAATGGTGAGATTGAATTGAATGAATGCTATACAAAGTTTCCTGCATAAAAACTTCAACCAGATGCTTAGTTAGAGATCGTTTATCCAATAGAGTAAGGTTTTGTAATAAAGTATTTTAAACGTGCATTCAAAGAAAGGTTAATTGTTGTAGACAATGTTTAGTAAAACTCTTGTTCACTTTTGTTTTTGTAATAAAAACGTAAGTGTAAATAAATTTTCCAATCAAGGTAATTAGTTCGTTCATTATGGGTGTTTTAATATTGTCCAATGAGGTTTATGACGTTCATATAATAGTCCTATCATTGTTTTCCCGAATTCGATATTAGCATCAATAATAAATCAATATAATTCAACAATAATCGTCAAACTTAAAGGGAAAGTGTATAAAACTATTACAAGACCAGTCATGCTATATGCATCTGTATGCTGCGCTAGGAAAGAGACGGATGAGAGAAAACTACACGTGGCGGAGATGAGAATGTTAAGATGGACGTCTGGTATAATTAGAATCGATAAAGTTAAGAATGTGTATATAAGAGGAAGTTTGATAATAGCACTAGTGACAGAGAAGTTGAGGAGTAATAGATTAGCATGGTATGGGCATATCATGAGAAGAGGTGAAAGCCATGTGTTCGGTATTCAGTATTACTTGTTCGTTAGGTTTACAATAATAATATAGATTTATAAACTGAACCGATGGAAATGACAACAATACCGAACGATAGGGCACATTCTAATCGTGACATAACTAAACGGTCGAATCGGAAATTTAAAACTGACATTACGCTCGTGGGTGTTCGACCGCCAACAACCAGAAAGTGTCTCTGGCGTCGTGCGCTGTAAATATCTCTAAGTGACCATCATCACGTCGATAGAATCTACTACGAGAAGCTGGACGTTCTAGAGGAACGGTGAGTGGATTTGTATTGTTAATTGTAGACCTTTTGCTGGCTTGGAGTACGTTATTACCGAATCCAGGGGTAAAAAATCATTTACAGTTTTAGGTCCTTCGAAGGCTCGTAGTCGACCAGCATCAGTTGGTGACATTCATCAACACCGTGTAACTAAAAAAGTTTTAAGTATGGAGGTGGACGGATATGAGTGTAGAAGAATACCGAAGAAGGTATGAATAGATTGTGTGAGGTGTAAATACTGAGATCACGTAGACGTTTGTAGACCGTACCTTTAACAAAATATATCTAAACCGTTTCAGGATTAAATATAATTTGCTTATAAGCGAATTGAAAACAAAACTATTTGTCGCATTTTTCCTCGATTGCGAATGTGTACACTAAATATTGCAAAAAACGTTAGATACGCTCGTTTTTTATTGGACGATAGAATTCTTCATTTCATTCCCATGTATATTAATAATTATCTGGTACTATCGTAACTACAGAGTCAATATATTAAATATGTGATAAATCCATCAACGTAACTGATACGTCTCATATATGGTAAAGTCACTCATGCGTGAGGATGGAGCCCGCAATGTTTGGGCTCGATACTGGGGCTTATGTTATCGATGCAGTAGCAGGCCTTTAATAATCATATGTATCTGCAAAGTAATATAACTTGAGGATGACGAAGAACGTTCATATATTTCGGTGGTAGTTATTACCTTTAATAACTATTTGAAGAGGAGAAACTGCAATTATTTTGTTTCTTGTCGCAAACGATGACTGTACGAATCGAAGTTCCATTACCTTTTAGCACCAATATTGGTGCTGAAATAAAATACGCTTGTTGGTTTTTTTTTTAATTTGATCTTATAAATTACATTGTTCAAAAATTGTCATTCTTAAAAAATATATTCCATTTATTTTGTTTGTATTGTTTTTATTTTCAAAATGCTTAAATTATAATTGTTTGTGATGTCATCTAATTAATATTATAAACAAGAAAGTTTGTAAAGATTGTTGAAGGTTTGTCGATCTTTAACGCAAAAACTACTAAACGTATTTGAATTGAACTTTACAGTAATATAGAATATATAACAGAATAATGTTTAAGCAATAATTTAGAAACATAGTTTGAATTGACCGAAGTACAAGTGTGAAATGAGTTCAAGGTAATTCTGCCCAGTGACAAACTTCTCAAATCGTTGGAATTACACGAAGATTTTCTTTGGTGCTATCTTTACTAATATTATAAATGTGAGATTGTTTAATTGTTATGCTTTCACGTAATAACCATTCAAGTTATCATTATAACATTTTGAATGTATGTAGTCAATCTTAAGGACTCGCAAATTGTTTATGGCCAAAGTCACCATACAATTTCAATTTCACCACAATCCCACGATTACAAAACTATAATTAATTCTAAAGTTTTCAAAGTGTTTACACTGAAAATAAAATCGCCATTTGCAAAAAGATCTGGTCATTTTCTCCATCTTTTTCTATACAACAAAGTAAGCAAATACTGCAATATCAAGGAATGTAACATATGGGAAGCAAATACAAGATACGTTCATGGCTTCAAATTTTAACTTACCATAACACAGAAGAGCTGTTAAAAGAAATTATATAAAGTACAAAATATATTAGCATAACTACTAGGTTAGCATGGTATGGGCATGTCATAAGGAGGATGAAAGCTATGTAACTAGAAAAGTTTTAAGTATGAAGGTATATATAGGATTAGAGGAAGACCAAAGAAAGTATGGATAGATTGCGTGAAAAATGATATGTGTATAAAAGGTGTAAATACTGAGATGACGCCTGACAGGGGTGAATGGAAAAGGAAAACATGTTGTGCCGATCCTACTTAGGTGTGATAAGGGAAGGAGTTGATGATACAAGCAAAACCACATACCAACCATACACACAAACACAAACCAGCGCTGTTAAAACGCTGTTAACCGGAAAGACAATCCTCTGTAAAATAGAAATCTACAAGACAGGTCTCGGGCCTAGTGTAGAGATCAATGTGAAATTTATATTTAGAAAAGTATTATTTGATTGGCATTAAATATTTGTTATTATTATTAGCCATGAACAAGAGCTAGTCGTCAATAAAGAAACAAACACAGATGGCGTTAGGCGGCTGCTAGTAAAGTATAAAACTGAACGAGATATAGCTAATGTTTGAACATTAGATGTCATGAGAGAACTTTGGAAAACAGTATAGCACTTACAAAGATTGCTTCATACGTTATCCAACATATAGTATTCTTCCGTTTCTATCACATTCTGGTCGCGGTTACGCTTGAGTAAATGAATGAGTGAACGAGTGAGTATTATGAAGAACAGGCGAACTGAGCTCGTTTTTGTAAATGGAAACATGAATGCTGAAAATTCCATTGAGGATATTCTCAGACCTTATGTCTATCCATTTGCATAAACCTTTGGCTCCGATTTTAGGTTAATGCATGACAATGCGCGTTCACATACAGCTCGGCGAACCAGTGAATACTTTGCAACGGAGAACATCCGGGTATTACCCTGACCTGCACAATCGCCAGATCTCAACTCCATCGAACACGCATGGGACATGCTCCAGAGACGTGTTTTGAAGGACTTGGACGGAGTGACAACAACCCAACAGCTGAAGGATTTGCTACAATTCCATCGGGATCGAATACCGCAAGTTGACATAAACAGTCTCATTAATTCAATGAATAATCGTTGCCGACAGGTTCTGAATAGCAGCGGAGACCATACTTTGTATTAAATTGTTCTATTCTTTCACAATAAATACATTTTCTTTAGAAATTTCATTTTGTAAAAAAAAAGTTTAGTTTCTTATGTATCTTAGTTTCTACAGTATATTCTAATATTGTTCATTTCTGTTATTAAAAGAACTTATAAAGACAACAGCTGTTATTTTTACATCATAGAACCCTAAAGATATTATTTTAAAAATAAAATACAAAGTTATAATGTGAAGAACCGTCCTAAAATTTAAATTAGTACATGTTGCTTAGACTTTTTTGATGAGTGTATACTATGATATGTAGTACAAACATAAAACAGATTTAGATACGTACTTATGTAATTTTTGTATTAACTGGCTGTATTTTTATAGAAATAAATTAGGTAAACTTTCCGTATTAAAACGCGCATAACTAAACACTAAACTAAAAACTAAACACCGCATAACTAATTCGTCGTAAATTCAGATCCTTGCGAATGAGCCGGAGTTTTTGGTAAAGAATATATCTTAATGAAACTATAGTACCATGCCATAGTAGGATTTCTTCTACTCCCGATTGGCTAGGTATCATCCTCAAATTCAAAATCTGCTGCACTGGAAAAACAGTTTTCCTCTAGACTTAGTGTGTTTACCATCTTAGACCACATCGTCATATAACACCACATGAAATTGTGGTCAAATGCTAAATCTATAAAGTACAAAAAGTATATTAGTATTCAGATTAATTTAGAGTTAAATCTAAAGGACTTCGACTGTATATTATAACGCTTCTCTATGAGAGCTTAGCAGTAATGTTAAAAATGCAATAAAAAAAAAATCTACTTTTGATCGAGGCACTGATGCCTTGATCTGTGAATAAACACATTTTCCTAAATATGTAAACAAAGCCAACGTTCTCCAACGTCTCTTTCTGACATATGATCAGAAGGTATCATTAGAAAGGCACGAAGTTGATGTAGGTTTTGCCTGATATGCTGTTGTAAACGTTACATTAATTTCGATGAGTCCCAGAATTAAAGCTCTTTTTAAACGTCTGGTCAAAATCCAACCATAATTCCGTTCAATATTGTGTTTCCATTCCGAAGGCGAACGAACTCGGCAGCCTGTTAAACGCCAATCACTTGTCAGTCGAGCAGAATTTTATGAATACCTATTTACACCCTCGCGATTTCTTTGTCCGAAGTATTCCGAACTATGGTTTTCGGAACAAAAGCGAGCTTGCTAGGGTCTCGGCTTTTCTCTAATAAAGGGTGAATGACGTATAAGGGCGCAGGTTAGGGTGGATACGAATTTGAATATTTTTGATATTGATACATGTGTATTTTTCATTACCTATCTGTTCGTCCATATACATTATGATCGAATTAATATGCGACTATAATATGGTCATTCATTATGTCGGTACATAAGATATTATGATTCTGAAATAGGGTCTTCCCTAACTTCTTCAAAAAGAAAAAAAAACAGCCTTTTTTCGGTCTGACTTTATTCAGAGTGATATACAAATGATTAATCTCAAATAGGGTAAAAATTATGTCGGATAAGTGTATATGCATAGTCTGCTGCAAAAAAGAGCTTCATGTCTGGCTTGATTGCTAGGATTCAAGAACCTACGTCCTTCAACGCTTTATCCGAACACACTTACAATTGAGCCATCATCGCTTCAACAAGATAGTTTAAAGTAAAATGTAAATTAAGGCGTTTCAAAATTAACATTGATAATTTTAATGATCTGACAAAATGTTAAAAAAGTTTGATAATTCTATATTAAATAAGTCTAGGGTTTTGTATTTACTATGTCACTTACTTATCAAGAGTTAGGAGAAATTGTATCTAATAGTATTGTTGCTGTCCGATTCGGTCGTCGAAAGGAGGGGTGGATGTGCTGGTATTTAATTTTTTTTTTTTGTTTTGGTTTATTACACTCTAGAGACAAGTTATAGTTAGCTATTTGATTGTAACTACTACTTTTTAAACAATAAATACATGATACGCTATTAATTCTAATTTAGTTAAACACTATACTAAACTTATTCTAAGCTATGTGTATATTTATTAAGAATCACGAAAAAGGTGCATTTAAGGTGAAAATAAGGTAAAGGTGCATTTAAGGTGTCATTATCTTCACCTATGAGATTTTACCAAGTACGGTGTATCCCCAGGGTTAATATATGGGGCTCTTCAAAAAAGGATTGAAACATGCTCCTCAAGGCTTGCAGCACAGCAGTGATGCCAATAGTGTTTCAGTTGTCCATAGACGACGGTAACCATTTGACACCAGATGGGCCGTCTGCTTGTTTGCTGCCTTGTGGCTTAAGCAAAAAAAAATGATAATTCTCAAATTATTACACTTTATCGAAAAACGATTTCGACTAATAGTTTTCAACGATCCGTTTGATCGCTTCGAATATAGCCGAAGTTCGGACTTGTGCATATTTTAGTAATAATATTTTAGTGAAGATTTTAATACAAAACAAAGTTAAAATATTATTATAATTTTTTTTAATGTCCTTATACTTATTATTAAGTTGTGGCAATATTATACATATACTGTAATACGTGTTTATACCGGGATCTGTGTTGTGTCCATCTACATTCAGAGCGGTCAAAAAGTTTGGCGCGGACTATAATTCTGTTTTTTTTTTTTTATATTATAGGGGCAAACGAACAGGTGGGTCACCTGATGGTAAGTGATCACCGCCGTCCATAGACACTAGCAACACCAGGGGAGTCGCAAGTGCTTTGCCAGCCTTTTAACTATATGGGCCTCCGGCGCTCTCACTGACCGAACGAAACGCAATAGTGCAACCACTGTTACTTCACGTCGGTTTTCTGTGAGAGGGTGGTACTACCCCGGGCGAGCTGACCCATTCATGCTGAAACCAGTAATAGCTTCAGCGTAGCTCTACCACCTAAAGTCACAGGCTACAAACTTTCTAAATAGACTACGATCTGTGTTTTGGTTCGATGCGTTCATTTTCCTTATGACCATAGAATTAGGAAGATTACCAGAACAGCAAGGATATTTAGAAGGAATTTTATTATGCTGCTGCTAGCTGACCCTACGAATTCTTACTCGTGAAAATAGGTTTTTTATTTCATAAGTACTACAAGCTTATGCTGGGTTAATTTTATCGTTAGGCTTCTTTTGTAATTTAACTTGAATTAAAATGTTTTATGTGTCTTACTACGCCAATAAGCTAGAAGATGGGCTTTTTCCCGCGTCTTCGCTCGCATTCATGTAAATTGGACCTGACCCTGGGAAACAGTAATTTTTCTAGATGAAAAATACTCGTATGTACTTTTCTGTATCCTTGATAATGACATGCAAAATTTCATGGTGATTGATTGAGTATTAAAGGCGTGACAATGTAATAAATAAAAAACTTACAATTGATTTCTAATATTGGAATTAAACTTGTCGTTTCCAAGTTCAAACTTATGTATGTTTTTCCAAAGATACAATATACATTCAAAGACGTATTTGGAAGGTAAATTTAAGATAGTAAATTTCCTAGAATTATTACCCAGTGATTCACGAGTTTCCGTTTCTTAAATTGTTCGAACAACTCGTTTTTTGTAGTACAAATGGGCATAACCTTTCAAAGACGGTTGTCAAAGCATTTGGCAAGTTATTGAAGCTTGAACCTACGGAAATCGAATTAATTTTCCGCTGATCGTAAGCGTTATCTCTGTATATATAAACTCCAAAGTAATTTGACATATCATTATAAAGTTGGCAAACCATTTTTATTAAGTTTGTTTTTGTGTTTTGTTTTTTTTTTTGGTTTTGTTATTTTAATATGGAAGAAGTCGCGTACGCTTGCTAGTGACTTGCAAAGTATACTACCGAAACTTCAGTATGAAACTGTCAAAAACAGTTCTGAGAAAATATAAAATCTTTGTCACCCTGGATTTTGCAAACTGTTTGAAAATGCATGACATCGCCTCGACTTATCGGGTCTCTACGCGTAAATAGCTCACAGCGAATCTCCCCCCGCTATATTGTAACCATTTAACTTGAACCATTTTCAGCTGTACACTTTGTATTCAATATTAGTTTACTTATTTATATAATATCACTTTGATCGTAAGTTAATCGCTGTATGAATAATATGACTGATAACAAAATTATATCAGTGGTAAAATTATACCTATAATCAGTAAACTACATATTAAATTATTTTTGTTTTTTAGTTAAACATAATTATTAGATTTTTTTTTATATGTTATAGGGGGCAAACGAACAGGTGAGTCACCTGATGGTAAGTGATCACCGCCGTCCATAGACACTAGCAACACCAGGGGAGTCGCAAGTGCATTGCCGGCCTTTTAAATATGCAAGTACGCAAGCACTGTTACTTCACGTCGGTTTTCTGTGAGAGGGTGGTACTACCCCGGGCGAGTCGACCCATTCATGCTGAAACCAGTAATAGCTTCAGCGTAGCTCTACCACCTACAAATAGATAAACATTATATCATGTTAGCTATAGCTCTTTTATATTTATAACAGTGAAATTATTTTTTTTATTATTGCTATTTCACAGGTGATATAGGAAACATGCTATATTTTAAAATCATTAAACCATAGTGCGGTGAATGAAATATTTCTCTTACTCAGTTCCTGAGCCTATATCCTATTTCTATACAAAAAAGTAATGACACAAGAAGACTCCTACCAAAATTATATTTTTTAGCTCTTCGGCGTAGTCTATTTACATATAAAAATGAATTGCTGTTCGTTTGTCTCACTAAGACTTGAGAATCACTGAACCGATTTGGCAAATTTTTATCTTGAAATATTTATGGAAGAACAAGGAAGGTTTAAACGGTGAGAAACATAAATAATATGTAAAGGAAAATACTAAAAAAGACAATTTAATTTTCAAATACAGAATGTTCCTAGATAAGAAATATTTGATGTCTTTTCTCATTTTAGAAATAAAAAATTATCATCAGTTTGTCAAATATTTATAGGTGCGTTTAGAAATTTGTCTGTTTGATAGCTATATTATGAGATCCGATCTCTTTGGTCTGTTTTATTGGAATACTAAAATGTCCTGTTTCAGAAATAAAAATAGTACACGAGAAAGCTTTAAATTGATTCGGTGCATAACTGTGTTGCATTTATAATGTAAATAAAAATATTGTGTTAAGTTTTGACCATGTTTTGCACAAATATATGTAAGTGATACGAAGTTCACTGGGCCATCTAGTATATTATATAATTTATGGAAACCTTGGACTTACTATATTATATAAAAACTAGTTGCTAAACAAATCTATATTTATCACATGACAAATGATTTTTCATAAAGTATAAAAATAGCAGTGCTACTAATGCATGATTATCACGTGATAAGTAATTTTACTTTTCATGTTAAAAGAAGCTGTGATGCATTAAATATTACAAACCTGAAACGGCTAGCGGTCAAAAGTCGGGTGTAGAGTGAACGTTAAGTGAACCTGTTATTTATATCACAGTTGTTACTCAATATATTTTGTTTAGACCATTTTTATCTTGTCATTATTTCAATAATATACTAAAAAATATTTAAAACTACGTAAAATATCTTAAAAACTAGGCAATCTAAAACGATTTGTATCCTCAATGAAATCGTGTATCCGTGGGTGGTAAGCTTAAAATGCACGTCCCCACCTACGCGCGTTTTCGACTAATAGCGTAAATAGCTTAGGGCGAAAGGCTTTTGCCTCTATTTCACGGTCATTCCTTTTACTATGCTTTGTGGTTTTTTAATAACTTACTCCTGAATAATATATTTTAGTATGATTTCTGGAGTTGTTAGAATAACGTTGACCCTCCTACGTGTAATAGATTTTATGAATTAAATTATTATAAGTAGCTGATTCTTTTTGTATAAAATATGTGTGTTATTATCGTGAGTGGTCCAACAAATAATAAAAAAGTACTATATTAAGAGGAGTCCCATACAATAAATGTTTTTTTAATGCGTATGGTAAAGACGGTAAAATATATATGCGTTAAATTCCCTTTGGTTATTGTGTTAACTCTGCAAAAAAATAGCAACGAATAATAAAGATACTGGTAAGGGTGAATTCGACATACGCTAAGAATTCTAAACTGAATGGAAGAAAAAACTTTTTTTGGTAAACGCATGGACAAACGACAAGCGACTCGTACTTGCTCGATTTTTTAATTATGGCTTCTATTATTGGTTAATATGTAATTAGTGTAACTTTGAGTCACTGAGTCAATAACATAAAAATAGGTTAAGGTAATAGTTATTCTTTGATGCCTTAGTAGACACTGAATATTTATTTTACATATGAGATTGTAGCAACTGCTTATATTAAAACATTATAAAAACGCCCATCTTGACGTATATTATAACTATAACTATCTTTTGCTCGCGGTTTCTTTCATGTCAATGTAGATTTGATCTATCCCTTGGGAACAGTACATTTTTTTTAACGAAAAGTACGCTATGGTATCCCTTTCGGTATCCCTGATTACATGACACTTTTACTATTATAATATCAGTTAGTATAGGATACTCAAATTTTAATAAAATAAAATAATAAATCGAAAATATGAAGCGTATAAAAAAGGATTAGCAGCCGAGGGTATAACTAGTTATTCAATATAATTTTATATCAATATACAATAAGGGAAACCAAACTGTAATTTGGATATGTTTAGAATTAAACATAATAAAAAAATTAAAAGTATATTTCTTGATACTTTGTCTACTATCACTATCGCATATCCGTTTCATTCGTGACTTCCGTTTGTTACGTTGCAATTCAGAATATTAAAGCTTTATTTATCAAACATACCATGATTAATATTATCTAATCAAAGTGAATAGTTATTAATATTCTAGAATGTTCTACGTAATTTGCTGAGCAAAGGCCCGGCCATCGTTCCCATTCATAGCGAATCGCTCGCTTATTGCTTGTGCATATTTTACTACATTCCAATCGACCGTGCATTTTATGAACAGTCTACGAAATACGATAATGCAGATGCATATTCTGCAGTCCAACGGTGGTAGTTCGCATGTATATAATGTTGCAATGCGAAATAATTGAATATTTTGTTTTAGAATAGATTATAATTTACGAAAATAAATATGTATTTTATTTTACGTAAATATGATGACAATATCTTTTTTACTGTGTCAAAATCTTTAGGATCATTGTTTTGTTTATTCATATGGGAAGTGAAACTTTATATGGTAGAAAGAGAAAGGCTGTGCCATAGTTTTTAACCAACTCGTAGATGACGTACGAGTAATTTACCGGACAGAAGATTTTGTGTTCGGAATGAAATCAATCACTACATATTATAAAACAAATTCGTCCGACGCGTCTGTCTGTCTGTCTGGATGTTTGCGATAAACTCAAAAACTACTGAACGGATTGTAATACGGTCTGCACCAATAGATATAGTAATTCACGGGGTAGGTTTAAGTATATAATTTGTTTAGTTTTTTTTTGTAAATTGGTTGAAATATAATGATAATCGTTGAAAGGATCGAAAAAATCAAGTCGCCTTAAGTCGCCTAACTGTTTTCCCTCTGCTTATTTATTTATAGAAGATATAAAAATACTGTCGTACGATGAGAACATAAGTTATTTTACATTAGGCGAGATTTTAGCCAGACGCTATTAAACCATCTTTTTATCTATATAAATAAAAACCAATTGCCGAATTAATATAAGCGCATCATATCAGAATGGCTGCCCCCCTATTTGGTTAATTCTTTATTTTTGTCTGTTTATTTGTCAGGATAAGGTTTGTATGAACGAAAATGTTTGAAAAATTGCACAGTCCAAAATTTGGGTAAAAGAATCACCATATAAAAAATAAGTGAGCAAGACAGGGAACAGTTGCAAAATCTTCAAATAAATCGACAGAATTAACGTTCAGGCAGCTACTATAGATATAAAAATGAATTTTGGTATATCGAGTTATGTTGCACTAAAACACTCTGTCGATTATTTTAAAAGTTGATAAATTTAAATAGGTCTTTATGTTATTATAATAACTACCATAACTC
This sequence comes from Antheraea assamensis, assembly GCA_035772565.1. NCBI lineage: Eukaryota > Metazoa > Arthropoda > Insecta > Lepidoptera > Saturniidae > Antheraea > Antheraea assamensis. The sequence goes on along the minus strand of JAQQSE010000023.1, from coordinate 8,790 downwards.
ATCATCAGTTGGCGCTGTATGTCAGTAGATATTTAGTATAAGCGTGCACTACATTATACGATTATTTTTCACAAAATTTATGACTCATAGAATCACACAGAAGCGCGCGCACTGTGATTAAAAATCCTCATCTGGTATAAATTCTGTCGATTGCTACAGATATTTTGCCGTGCTTTGCCGGAACTTGTGTATATGGGCTCATATAAAACTTCGCGCACTACAGAAAAGAACTGTTTATTGTCGCAGTGTATGCTAACACTTATACAGAGGGTATATTTTTATACCTTGTATATGAAATCGTTGCTATAAATAAACAATAGATGACTCATCGTTTGTGGAAACCAGAAACAATAGTGTTATAAAAATAGGCGGTCTTGAATCTTGCCGTATGTGTCGAATATGGACTTGAGCCTTCCAGAGATTTCCACCCTTGTTTTTTCAAGGTGCATACAGACGCTACAGGATGTTCAAGTTCAAATTCTATCCTAGACATTGGAGTGAATATCTATAAGCGGACAACCATTGCAACATTATACGATGTAAGTGTGGCCATAGTGTAACATTGTAATAGTGAATCAGTTTACTTTTTGTCTTAACGACTACAGATAAATATCTTTCGATAAATAAAATTTTATTAACTCACGGGCGTAACAATATTTACACTATAAATATTTGTCTACAACTAATGTATAAAAAAATCGGAATAAGTTTTTGAGCCAAAGGTCTAAACGAATCATAATACTATACGGCGATTTGTAGATTTTTAGACACAACGAATGAAATTACAGTCGTAAATAGAACGCCTGCAGATATATCCCTTAAGAAACATAATCGTCCCATGTAAAATGTTCTCTCCATTTGGCTATACATAGACTATATAGGCTCGTGCGGTCTACCCTAATGACAGGAAGCGTTGTCTCCGCTTCCGTCGCTTTGAAGATATCGCAATGATGTAATGTACATTCTACCTAAATGACTTTTATACATATATACATCGCATATACGATACAAAATTCACGCATATATCCTATGTATCCATTTTATATAACTAGCAGCACAACCCGGCTTCATATGGGTGTAATGCTATTCAATTAATAAACGAAAAAGTTTGTGAGTGGATTGATGTTTGGTACTCTTACACGTAAAAATGAATGGGCTTGTTTTCATTATACTTTACAAGAATAGCTCATATTGGATAAAATATAACGGTAAGTGTCATTGTCATCAAACTGGGACAAAATTCTGCCATCTCAGCGTGCACTGCATAAATCGTTAGTTAGAGTCAAGTAAAGATAGTGTCATAATTTATAAAGATACAAACTCAGGCAAAAGGCAGGCAACACATTATTTTGATGTATGTATCTCATGAGATTAAGCCCACGTTAGCAATATAAGCACCCAAAAATATTTTTACGACTTCATTACAATACACCTATTTTTTCTATCTTCTAGTACAATAATATATATATGTATTATATATAAAAAACCTTTTGGAAGATATTCTCTAAATAAATAGTGAAAAACAGTATCGAAATACGTTGCGTAGTTTAGAAGAACTAAACGGCACATACAGATAAGTGCCGATAGCGACTATTGTTGTAAATTAAATTTATTAACTAATTTCAATTTTTTTCTATTAAAAATGGTTTATACTTTAATGTATTGCTCAGTTTAGACAAAGATTTTGCCATGCAATGACAAACATTATATTGTTTATTCTATTATCTAATATAACAAAAATGAACGCGTTACTAACAAAACATCACGTGTGAACCAACCAGAAAGGACAAGAAAAGTAAAAAATATACCCTGAACCTCATGAATCAGATTTGCAGGGAGTAATCCTCATGTCTACGAGAGACCTGAAAGCAGAATCTGTGGCGATGCAATTCATAGGTGCATCATACAAAAGGGCGTCATTTGAATCCTTACTACTTATTATCGAAAAGTCAAATATCAAGGTTTGGCATCCATACGAAGTTAGGAAGTTGAAGTTATGGTGGTACTACAAAATAATTCCAAGGTGGATTGTTGTTTTTCTTTTTAAGCTCCTCTAACGCAGGTCAGAGACTTTTTTTAGCTGTGTTTTGTCTAGGAAGTATTTATTTTGGTTTAGTCCCTTTTGCGGGTTATTTTATTCATTTCCATGTTTTGGGGTTCTATTTTTACTATGTTGCTTTTTTTCCTACTTTTTATACGTTGCGTATAAAACTGTTATTCTTCTGTTTCTTGGTGCTTTCATTTGTTATATTTTTTGGTAACTGTTACTATAATTTTACAGAACTTTTAAAAATTTCTCATTCCTATTTTTGTCATTGGCTATTTCTTTTAAATTTCCTTTAGTTAGTGGGAGTTCTGCTCAAACTCGAACCTTTGTTTTAAGAAGACTGGGCATTCCAACAACAGGTGAATAACTATTTGTTCAACTGCATTATCGCACATGCAGCCCGGGTGTGTTTTCTTTTTGAAGCGATGCAGATAACTGGCGAACGCCCCATGGCCTGTTGGGATTTGTGTGCATTCAGGATTAAACGTCTTTCCTCTTAAGTTCTTATATGCAAGCATTGCATTCGGCAATAAGGTTATTGTGGTCTCTGTTACTTTTTTTTCGGTGAATCTCCTATTCTATTCGTCTCTTGACTTTTGTCGCGTCTGGTTCTTTATGAATGAGATCGGCCATTTGTCATAACGTGGCTTCACTTTTGAATGCAACGCTGCTTCTTTCGCCAGCTCATCTGCTCTCTCGTTTCCTGGTATACCTATATAGGTTCTAATTTAGAATAGTTCTTTTTTCTTTCCATTTCTGCTGCTGGTTGATGTAGTTACGGGAGTTGAAAATTAAAAGGTGGAAGTATTGGTTATTTTTAAGTACCTCCAATGCAGATTGTGAGTCACTCAAAATCTTGATGCTGTCGAGTTTTTCTACAAATTTCGTAGCTCTATTAATTGGTTAAAGGTTTGCTTGGTAGACTGTACAGTAAGGTTTGAGCTTGAGTTTTTTATAGCTAATTTGTTTTGTTACCCTTCCACACTGTCAGTACGTCTCCAAATTTACAGTTTATTTTGCTTCCATCTGTAAATATTCGTACCTCACTGTGTTGTGGTGTTTCTGTTATTTTTGGGTGTTCTTCTAAATTTTTGTAGTTTATTTCGGTGTCTTGGGCTAGATAGAGTGCTTTCAGGTAGCAAATTTTTTGTTCTATTTCCCTAGCACAAAGCTCTTCTCCCAGCGGTTCCCCCTCTAGGCTTCATAGAGCGTTGCCGCCTCTTTGACTCTTAAGTCTAGTGGTATTTCCTGGGGCTGATCTTCGGAGCTATGTGGTGTCTAATCCGTCTGGTGGGTTGATGTTAAACAGGCGGCCGATTATACCAATTAAGCGAAATCATACATCACAACATGACAAACATGTTGTGCCGACCCTACTTATGGAAGATAAGGGTAAGAAGATGATGATGCTAAAAATTATACATTTTTTTACATCTAAACTGTCTTTAGTACTATAGATGTTTTGATACGTTATATTGTATTAAAAACTATTTAAGATTCAATAACGGTTAGTGGGAGACCGAAATAAATCATTTAAAACGGATCGCTTTATGCACATTACCGCAGAAAACAATTGCTCGGTCGACGCATTGTTGCATAATTGATATTTCATTTCCGTTGGCTCGGAGAGGGCGGGAGGCCGGTGTTGCAATTAAAATTTTGGAAACGGACGCTGACATTTGATTTATAATTATTTGCTTACTATGCATATAATATATAGAATACAGATCTTTGAATTGAATTGTTATTTAAGTTCACATCTGACTACAATATGGGCCGTGTATAAAATACGTTCGAACTTATGGGAGGACGGGGTGTCACTTATTGTGACAAGGCCGGTCGAAATGATCTATGGAAATGTGACGTTTGAAGCTTTTCAAACAGTTTTGTAATTTTTTTTTGTAACGATAGAAAATCATTCGCTTCATATATATTTATTTATACTTTATTACAGATTTTATTAAAGTTTTGCTCAATAGAAATACGCGTCTTTTATGTGGACTAATCGTGGATTACCTTTTTTTTCAATTGCCATCACTACACTATACCCTTGCGAAACTAATATAGATTGTAAGTAGCCGCTGTTAAGTTGTATCATTACTATCTAGTCCCTATGGAAAATCATAAAAAAATGTAACCTTGACAATACGTTGAACATTCCTGCATCTACTATTAAAAATCGGTTCAACTATGTCGAAGATTCACTTCATCAAGCTACTTACCGTTAATTTTTTATATATGAACTACCTATACACAATCATAAGAAAAAAGCGAGTCGAATGATGACAATAAAAGATTTAAAGCGGTAATAGCTCGGGGGTTAATATGTTTGAACATAGCATCGATCGGGCTAAGTTCAAATCACTGTCAATGAGGCGGTGCTTATGTTTAAAAAAAAACATCGTGATAAAACAGTAACACAGTAGTATGGCTTCAAAGCCCATCTGACTAGCTACCACCCTCCAATTGAAAGTCTGTCGCCAAGCATCTATCTATAGGTGTATTGCGGCAGCTGCACTTGAGAGCCAGTTCCCATCTAGATTCAACGTGCTTACCACGTTTGACTACATCGTCAAATCGTCAATTAACACCAGATAAGATTGTATTCTTCTTTTATGCCAAAAGGCAGCAAACAGGCAGACGGCCTACCTGATTGTACATGGCTACCGTCACTTATGGACAATTGAAATAACACGGGCATCACTGTTATGTTGCCAATCTTGAAGAACGCGTTTCAGTCCCTCCTTGAAGAGCCCTGAAGGAAAACCGTGCTGGATACCATATTCCACAACACTAGCTTTGGCATAATAAAGGTTATAGAGAAACTTACGGCTGTCGCCTACAAAATATAAAAACTGAAAATAGAAATAATTAAATGATCTTATAAAAAAAAGGTTGTAAGTAATTTCAAAAGATATAATATCCTATATATTGCCAATGAGATAAAGCGCCCGTTTCAAACATTTCTTGGCAAAGCCATTCTCGAAATATCAAACGAACGGGCATTGTGTGCGCCAATAAAAATATCTCTCACGTCATATTTTCAGTTTAGATTTATGGGCGCAACAAATTGGACCATTTTTATCTCGCTCTAACAACCCTATCTCGTTAACCGCGAGCAATAGACATTAAGATTGGACGATATAAAATTAAATCTATGGTTTTACTGCTCGTAACGCTTAGTACTATAAAATTTCTCGAGTGCCCGAGGTTTCCTCATACACTTTCTTTTCTTATTTTGGATATTTACTCCCAATATGTGAATGAAATATATAAAATAGTATAGAGCAAATGTAGGGACATTCTAATGTCTAGTGCTCGCGGTTAACGAGATAAAAAAGGTCCAATTTGTCCAATTTTCATAGACTAAAAAGAGTGTTTTTCTGCCATCTAGCGTAAACAAAGGTAACTTTTTTTTAATACTTTATAGGTTAGCGTTTGACCACAATCTCATTTAATGTTAAATGCTGATGTGGTCTAAGATGGTAGTCACGCTAAGCCTAGAGGGAGACTGGATCTCAAGTGCAGCTGCCGGAACACTCCAACAGGTGGTTGGCGACAGATTTTCAACTAGAAGGTAGTAGCTATCCAGGCTTACTGAGAAAAAGCTGTACCACCATGCTATATTTCATCACGATGTTTTCCTTCACCGAAAACTCCAACCCAGTTGCTAGGATTCGAACCTACGTCCCTCGATGCTGTGTCCGAACCCACTAGCAACTGAGCCATCATCACTTTTAACTAGAACTTCTACGTACTTTAATTTATAGTCCTCATCAATCTTATGGCCCGTTTTGAATATAACCATAACTACAAGCTTGTTTATAATTTATTCACAAGTTGAATACAGAATGAAGTCAATATATTATTATGCTAATCGAAAATTGGCATTTATGTATCCTTAAGTTGTGTGGATGTTATAAATATAATATAATAGGTATTTATATCTAAATTTGTTTGCTACGCATATTCAGAGCGATTAAAATACTTGATGAGGACTGTACTAGTTTTAAATTCGTGAGTTCTTTCTGTTTATCCATTTTTTCTACTGTTTTTTTTTTAAACAGGGTGTGTCGTAGAGACACACGACAGAAGTGAAACTTTTGTGTTACAGTGAAACATTTTAATTAAAATAATACAACAAAAAGCCAACGTAACGTCACCACGCTAGGCGCCCACCCATCCAAGTACTAACCGCACCAGACATTGCTTAACTTCGGTGAGAGAGAACCGATGTTTTCAACACTCACCCTTACAGTGTTTACCCCCAACACTTTTTGTTACACAGAAAAGTTACCGATCAGAATTTCAAAGCCCCTCCCATAAGAAGTTCACATCAAAAATATTTCCATAATAATAATGTACTTCAGACAAGTAGAGTCGAGAACACAGTTAGTATGTTTACAATAGGAAAATACGTGGACTACTTCATTTATACACACACTCATAAATTATTATTTATATGGGAAAGAAACGGTAGAGAAATCTATATAAAATTTGATAGCAAACAGTAATGATGTCGTGTCCTGTTTTTTTTTTTAATTTACTTACAAATGTCAATCTAGTTATACCATTAAAATGCTTCTTCACTTTCTTCGATTAAAGTTAAGAATTTATTCGAACGACCGCAAACTCCCAAAGTCTATTGTGTCAAGTTTCTGATTAAAAGCTTTTCAATTGAAAGTATGGCTTAACTCCTTATGTTTATAGTCTATTTCGACTGGTCTGCGGTTGACGGTATTATAAAGGGTCATATTTTTGGGGATAGCGCTATGAAAGAAGATATAATGAGGGTTTCCCCATTGTTGGTTGGACCTCGTTAAGTATTTGTTTGAATATCGGTTGAACAGACGTTCTTTTCGTTCTTGTTTCGTGAATTAACAGAATATGAAACAGTAAGTTGCTGCATAATATTTCTACATAATAAAGGTATTCCATTATGTATACAAAATACAGTACACTAGAGCAAGGTTGCGTATAATATGCAATAAGCTTTCTCTACGCGCCTTTCTCTATATATATGCAATATGTAAAATATATATTTATTTTTATTAATTGATAAGTTTTAGTGTTTCGCAACAGTTTCACCTGATATTGTATTACAATGTGACCTCGGGGGAAGCTCCTGAGCACGCTGCTAGCGCGATACACTGACACTGACAATTTTCAACCGGTAGATACACATGTGGTGAAAGGGTTTTTCCCTCCTTATTGGAACTGAGTTAGTTTATGTTAATCGAGTAGGTCGGGCGGTTTCCGAAACCCTGGAAGCGGAGGCGGCTATGCCTGCTGGCAAAAGAGGGCCGCACCCTGGACTGCACGTCCGCATATCGGCCCTTGGTGCTGTTGGACGACGCCGGAAAGGTTCTGGAGAGAGTCATTGCTTCCCGGGTCGTCCAGCACATGGAGGAGGTAGGCTGAACGTGGCGGACGCGTAGTTCGGCTTCCGAGCTGGGCGTTCGACAGTGAACGCCCTGACCCTCCTGAAATCGCTGTCTACGGAGGCGACCTCCCAAGGAGAGAGACTTCTGGCGGTGTTTTTGGACATCGCCAACGGCTTCAACAGCCTGCCGCACAGTGTGATACTGGAGGCACTGCGATACTTCATGGTGCCTCCGTATCTGCGGCGGCTGTTGGAGGCGTACTTGGTCGATAGGAAGGTCGCCTACATAGATGGCGATGGTCGTATGGTCCGGCGAGTCACGCAGCAGGGGGTTCCACAGGGGTCGGCCTTGGGCCCACTCTTGTGGAACACGGTCTACGACTGGGTGCTCCGCGGCGCGCTCCCAACTGGAGCGCGCATATTGTGTTACACGGATGACACCTTAGTCAGTCGTAGCCCGGGGGGAAGCTGGGAGGAGATGGAGCGCCTGGCCACGACGGCTACAACTCTCGTGGTCGGGCGCATAAGTAGGTTGGGCCTCAGGGTGGCCCTCGAGAAGACTGAGGCCCTTTTGTTTCATGGGCTTCGGCGAGAGCTACCACCTGGGGCCCACATAATGGTGGAGGGCGACCGTATCAAGGTGGGACCCAGATGAAGACCTGGGCCTCACCCTGGATGGGCGCTGGCGGTTCGAACCCCATCTTACGGGGCTCGGACCACGAATTACGAGGGCGGCGGCGGCACTCGCCCGGTTGTTCCTCAACACGTTAATAAAAAATAAAAAACGCGATTGATACAAAATATATGAAATACATGTTTATATCCTATATGTACGAATAGTTTACCTTAGAAAAATTTACGATGATGCACCCAAGGTAAGGTAATTCTCAACAATATTTTTGGTCGCTCTGAAAACTTTAATACAAGAAAGGTAAAATATTAATCATAGGTATCTAAAATTATTTATATCCAAATTTTTGTTCTGTACTGCTATACTCAGAGTGGTCAAAACGTTTGGCCGCAGACTGTATGATATTATATCTAGCTTTGTGATTCATATGCAAATAAATGTATTTGGAATTACTAAGCTCTGTTATAATGCCATTCTATAATTACAATATACACAATAATTTCACATTTAACGGCAATATTAAAATTTGTTAATAACGGCAATGTATTCTGGAATTCGTTTGCAAATGACACAGCAAAATGTTTTATGGAAATTCAATTATCATGAACTATAATTATTGTGGGATATTCGGCTTTTGTAGTATCATCGAATGTGGCTTGTCGTTTGTGGTTTTAATCGAAAATTACTGTACTTGATTAATTTCGGATTAGATGTATAATATGCTAGTTT